>JAJQXH010000027.1:3377500-4577500 GCA_022343465.1 Oscheius sp. G VE-2021 | reverse complement strand
CGAGGAATACTTCGCTTTAACGGGGTAAATCCTGAGACAAGAAAGTGCATACAGCTAAACCTATAATTAATCTATAAATGAGAATTTTTAAACACGTAATTAGTTTTTTATTAAATTAATAATAAATACAACAATCATAGTTATTAAAATCACTGCCTCTGTCGGTTTCCTTGGTTCAAATACGCTGAATTGAACATCTGGAAGACCCTCTCTACCGTCGGATGCCGATGCGCCCGATTCCTCTCCCTGAATCATCCCTGTCACCGCAACCGTTTCCTTACCTCAGATCGGTTCCATTGTTAAGTGACTTCTGAATCTCCGGGATATCATTCTAAAGCGATTATTTACAATGCAGAAAGGTTTCCAAACAACCGCCAGCTTCCTGAAGGCTTGTTGCCAGTAGGAAGTGAATGGATATTGGCTGCTTTCATTGGAAGGAGTGTCCACTTTCAGCCACTTGGACAGCTGTTTCGCTGCAGTTTCCATCACAGGGCCTATGATATCTTTAAAACATCGTGAATTAATATTAGGCGTAATTTCTCAATTACTTTCTCTCTTTTCACCAGTTTTCATCGAGTTCTGGAGTTCTGCCGCCGCCGGGGTGAGGACATTGTTAACCACGAAGGGCAACGCTTCGTTCACTGTGCTCACCAGCTGTTTGATTTCAGGAGGCTGTTGATTGAACAGTTCTGATTGAGATGTTTCAAAGTCTAGGTCATTCTAACCTTGGTACTGGGGTACTGTAACAAAGGGAGTCAAAGCAGGGGGTATGGTTGTGGCTGTGGTTGTGATGGTTGTGGTTGGAGTAGTTGCAGGCACTGGATTGAAAGTGAAGGCCATAGTAGAAACGTCTCTTTTAATTCCTAAAACCCTAGACTAACCAAAAGCTGATCAATTACCGTATTCTGTAAGGTCATTGATGTCATCAGGCATTGGAACTCCACATGCTGCGTTGGTACGCATTTCCTCAGTTACCCTGAAACATTATTGCTAAAGTTAGATTAGTTTTAAAATACTTGAAAAGTTTTCCGTGACCAGGGATGATATAATCAGCAGCACATAAGACGCGGTCTCGGTTTAGTTTACCTAAAATGCGGCGTTAAGAAAAGAGGGACACCTACCGATGAGTGGATTCCAAGCATCTGCGTACCAATCTGTGCCGTTTACAGCGTCTTGGTCATTGTAGAAGAGATCTCCTGAATTCTTCATGTTTTTGAATAAAGTCCAGTTTCTTTTCATTTATTCGTTAAAATCTAGCCCTCGTTCCATTCAGTTCCCATCCTCTCTAAGATCTTTCCTGCGCCCTTCGGAAAACCATGCGCCGAGTGTTTACCGAAGCTTGTTTTCGGCTCAAAATGCGCTAACAAGCGGATTTTCTCCAAAATGCAAACAAAAGAACAAAGCTTCAAACAAGAGGCAAAAGATGCTGTTTCCAAAATTGACCTGTCCTTACCAACGACTGCCACAGTTCCACAACAGGGCACATTCCGTACGATGACTGTCAGATCTTGAGAGGTGTGGCCGGGGGTGTTCCATAGCTCTACATTTCGACTGATTTGCATTGTAGAGTTCTGGAAGATGTGATTTCTTCGAGAATATCAGGGATAATACGTATTTGAGTTCAGTGCTAATGAAGGTGTCGTCTGTGTACTCGTAACTGCCAAAGAAATGCCTCGCGTTGGGGAAGAAGTTGTCTTGTCTGGAAATTTCAAACTAAATAAAATATATAAAGAGGGCTATTGTGCATAAAGCGTTATTCTCCATACCCGAAGTGGTCAGGATGACCGTGTGTTGTCACTGCCATTTGAATCTCTCCCGGGACTATGTTCCTCGAAGCAATTCCTAAAACGTGTTGTTCTCTGCATTACTGTAGCCATTTTGACCTCGAAGCATTGCTTCCTTTCCACGAATGTCGGTGGCAGAAGGGGTGTCCACTAGGATGTAGTACCCACCGTCGTAGACAAGACTCACGGAAGCTCTCATTCGGGATCCCTCAAAAACCGTCGTATGAGCTTATTCACTTCATACATTCCGTCAAACATAAATAAAACAATGGTATTTTCATAAATGAAAAAGGGCTATTTCTGAGTGCTCACTTGTTGCAGCCGTTCAATGCCTCCTTCAACCAACTGCTGGACATACGTAGGCACGACTTTCTGTGTTGGTTCAATATAAAACTAAAAAAAATTGAATCTATTAATAAACAGGAACAGTGCCTGTAGAGATCTGGCATTAACGACGGAGAGCAAGGACAGCAGCGGTAGCGCCCGGAGCATTGTGTCAACTGTCCCTCGCCGGTCGCCCTTAAGACGGCGCTTTTTCGGCGACGTAATCCGCCGACTGGCTACTCCGCGCCAACGGAATTCTCACCCGACAGGACTTTTTCAATGGACGAACGGTGATTCCGGCAGTCCCCGGTGATCCTTGGTCTGTGCTGTCCAAACGAAACAGAACAAAAGATGCAAAGACGGTTCCTGGAATCTCTCCCCTCCTCTATCTCTCCTTCCATCCTCTCTTTCTTTTCCCTCAACCCTTTGACAATCTCTACAACATGACATATTCATGTGACAAGTCAACAACAACGATAGATGGCTAACATTCTGGGGATATACCGTAACTCTGCGACTAAAGAAAAGTGAGACCTTTCCCTCTGATTTGGGCAGTAAGGCGGATGTCGGCTGTAGAAGATCTTCGTTCGGAGACTCGTAGAAAGGAAATTCTTAGGCACTTGGACTCGTGGAACTACATCTACGAAATGCCGTTCGCTTTGCGCGCTTTGGATTCTGCAGACTTTTTCTTCGTCTTCTTCGGCGAGGAAGAGCCCTTCTCCTGGAATAAGGAATAGTCATTTAGGGTAGGGGAGATACCTTCTTGGGCGTTTCTACACTCTGTGTTTTCGAGAATTCGGGCGGAGAGTCTCTTTCCTTTTCATTCCTACTCGATCTGGAAAGACTTCGCCGCACCCGTTCGACCAATTTGGAGCCCATAGATTTGAATGGATTCCTTCCTCCTGAAACAAAGAATGTGGTCAGTGTCCTTTCATATCTAACCTCTAGGAAGAGTGGCATAGGCTGAACTGACTCCTTCATCAACTTGGCTCAGACTGTGCTTCAACGTTCCAGAACAATCATCCTAAACTCCATATATCCCCTTTTATTTTCTATTTTTACCTTTCTCGGTTTCCTTTCCTGGGTGGTCTCAACCGATCGTGATTTCCGAATCCCAAAGAATCCTCGTTTCTCCGGTTCATCGATCGATTCAAAGGCTTTTGCCATAAGTTTGACTGAAGGCTGGCCTCCTCTAGCCAATTCCTCACGACGGATACGGTACAGAATATTTGTTCCTTTAAAACTACCGTACTCCAGAATATCATTTCCATACCTGCACTTCCCTGTCGACTGTGATTGGTGTCTTCCTCGTCTGCCTCACTTCTTCTGTCAAACGAGGCCGTTCGAGGGATTGTTCCATTGGGATCAAGGGGATCTAAAGATCATTTCAAATAGAAAACCTTAGTTAAAACTTACTAATGTAGCTCTTTCCATTGGTTCGGCCATAGCGATCAAATCCCGTGTTACTCTCAGTGCTGAAAAGAGAAGTTCTTTGAGAAACATTCCTAAATTTAACATTCGATATCCTATTGTTTTGTTCATCTAAAAGGATCTTCAATTTCCATGCAAAGAGTGACAGTGAAATCCCCATGCACCTATCCCCTTACCTGAAAGATCGTTTGGCCGGGTATCCACTGGAACTAGTCGATTTCTGTATTGGTGCAGCGCTACTAACAGCTGGTGATAGTGCACTAGACGACGTGTTTGTGGCGTTTCCGTTCCATCTACAATCTGCCATGCAAAGTGCTCCAATAAATGGAAAGAAATGAAACTTTGGTCACTAGACTGACCAAGACGTGCTTGGAAACAAATGACAAAGGATCACCTGGCTGTTGTCCTCACGGCTGGCACTGAGGTTACGGAACGGACGGAGAAGGAGGACTGGGAGATGTTGTCGTAGGTTCCGTCGAACTCGGAGGGAGCGTATCGATCGGTGATTGAGGGCTGGACGGAGCCACAGCGATCATCACTGAAAGGGAATGAACAAAGGCACCATGGATGCTAGCAACAGGGGAAGAATGACACTCAAAATAAATGAAAAACCAATGTTTCAGTTTCTTTTGTTCAAAACCTCATTTTTCCGTTTTTGGCTTCAATTCGTCATTATGTAAGTTCTAACCTGACTCCGTTGGCGTCCTCATCTCTGATGGCTGTCAGTTGATTCACAATGTACCGTACACTATCCGGCTGATCTACCGTACTCCTTCCAGTGACGTATTGCAACTAAATTTCCGTTTTCTCCTGAAACCTCCTCCCACCTGATCTATGATAGAAGACAATCGGTACTTCCTCGTAAGTTTCTGAAGCTCATTCAAATGAACTGCCTGTTGCAGTCGTTGGTTGTCAGCTTCGATGGCTTCCTTGGCTGCCTGGTGGGAGTCCTTGTTCTGCGAAAGATTGCGCTGGTCGATTTCAAGAACCCGTATCGTTTCTCGAAGCTGAAAGATTTAGTATACTGTAGTTATCGAAGTGTCTGTTATGAAAATCAAGCCCTACCTCCTTGATGGCCTTGGTCATCTCTGTTTTCTGTTGTTGGGCAACTTGCGCCATCTCTCGGATTCTCTCATTGAGCCGGTCAACTTCCTTGGAATAGAACTTTTCACACTCTTTGTATTGCTGTTGGACTGTTTCAATGTTCTTCTTGTCTTCTTCATTCAGCTTATCTGTTCTTCCTGAAGACAACACATGCACCTTACTTAACGAGCTGTAACCTCTAGGTCTATCCATATTGGCCAGGATTTGGTCAGCTTTTCTGGCTTCCTTGGTCAATCTGAGGTCTGTGTTCAAGCGCTCCTGCTCGGCTTCCAGGTCAGAGACTCGAACTTGCTGAACAGAGTAGGTTATTCATTTCCTGAAGGGCTTACCAAAGCTTTCGCCTTGTCCATGGCTTCCGCATGCTCTTTGTTCCTCTTCTCTCCGTCCTTCTTCTCATCAGACATCTTCTTTTCATTCTTTCCCAAGGCCTCCTTGTGAGAATCCCTCTCTCTACGAGCCAGAACCAATTGCGAATGAAGGGATTTGTTGGTGTCTTCCATAATCCTCATTCGGCTGGAGAACTTCTGCTGGACGGCGTCCATTTCAACACTTCGGATCTGAAGTGGCAGTTTTCACCAGAAGCCAATATCCTTACCTTCTCAGTTTGTCTGGTTTTGTGTTGGAATGCCTCTTTCTCCTTCTGCCAGCCTTGTTTTGTTCGGTTCAGTTCGTCTCTCAGTTCGGCGTTGGAGATTTTTACTTCTTCCAGTTTGGCGGCGAGGTCGGAATTCTAAATTAACAGCTCTGATATTTGCCTCTCTGCACACAAACATTGGAAAGTGTGTGTCAGATTGCAAGTAAAAGCGATAAAATTCAAACTACCTTCTTTTCCAGCTGTGCAATTTGCTTCTTCAGATCGATCAAGTGCACCTTCTCGCTATCGCTCCTATCCAATCCAGGCTCATCATTCTTTTCCACTTCCAAAGATGACTCTGAATCAGGAACATTTGCAGTCTGAAGGCTGCAATACCTCTGTCCTCGTGGATGCTTCCTTCTCCATTTTGGATTGATTTCAACTGTTTCTTCAACGACGAAATCTCCCTCTCCAGGGTGGCCTTATCACTCTTCCAGGCGCCTTCTTTCTTTCTGAGGTCGTCTGTGTTGCGCTCTAAAGAGATGAATAATGAAAAGTTCCATAAGTCCTTACTCAACAGTTCTTCTGCATCGTCGCTGATCTTCTTCAGAGCGACGATCTCATTCTTGGTGCAGCTGCGTTCGCTGTTCATCTTCTCCCGCTCTAATTCGAATATGCTCTCCAGTTTCTTGTATTTGATTTCGAACTCCTTCACCGATTTTTTGTCGGTTTCAAGATCCTTAAATAGGAGAAAAGGGGGTTTTAAGGTGGGAAATAATCGCTTACAATGATATCCTTTCTCTGTCCGTCTAGCTCCTTCTGCAGCTGCTGTCCTCTCTCCTCCGCCTCTTCCAAAGCCCTGGTCTTCTCAATCAACGTCGATGACTTTGATTCAATCAACTGGGTCTGCTCCTCCAACTGCCTCTTGGAATCAGAGAGCCGAACTCCAAGAGTCTTGATCTCATTTTCGAAGATCTGACGCTGTTTTTCAATTTCGATTGTCCAGCGATCTTCAGTTTGGAGCACCTACACTTGCATTGTTCTCACTGTTCGTTGATCAAATCTACCTGGTTTGTAAGGTCCTTGTTCTTCTTTTTGTAGAAAACGATTTCGTTCTGTTGTTCTTCAAGCGCTTTTTCGTTTTCTTTGCATTTGGAGCACTCTCCTCTCGGAGTAGAAACCAGCTCTCTCATTGGACTTCGGCGCATAAGAGATGGGTTTGAACTCTGAAATGAAGTTATTTTGGGGACAATCTTTGTGTTGCATTAAATTTAATAATTAAATGGTTTGGTGTTAATAACCTCCAAAGTATAGCTTTAATTCGAGACTAACCTTGAGTCCATCCATGATCTTATGGATGTTCTTGAGTTCATTCATCAGATTCGCCATTTCCGCTATGATCATAGCTCCACTGTCTTTGGACAAAGAACGACGGCGTTCATCCTTAAACGTAAAGTTTAAACTTTCAATTTATGAAAATGCACCTTCTGGCACTGCTCAATCTTCTCGATCTGCTTCGCAAGACGGCTTGTTTGAGATTCGATAGAAGCCAGAACCTCGCAGACCTGTTCTATCTGAAAAGGAATGGTCATTCGCTTTTTGTGCAAGCAAGGCGGCAACTAATTTGTGTCTTAAAACCCAGGCATTCCTGTTTACCCCTGATTTCCCGTAGTTTCCCCTTTTGATTGATGTCCCCCTGGAACAGCTGCCCCCTTTCGACGTCAGAACATCCCCCCGTGATTAATTGAGCGTACCTCGTCAGTCGTGGGAACCTTCCCTTGCAGGTCTTCAATCGTAGCCGTCGCCTTCTTCTCCGCCAACTGCCTCTCCATAGACTCCAACTTGGCCTTCAACTCATCCTGAACTCGAAATACTTCAAGTCAACTAATGTAACCCACGGCGTATTTGGAAACATCTCCTCCCTTGGCCGCCTTCTTGTGCAGGGTGTTGCATCTATCATTAGCCATCGAGAGCTGGCCGTTCAACTGTTCGATCTTAGTGGCCAAAGAAATGAGCTTCTGGTTGTCTGTCTTGAGCATCGTCTGCTTCACCTCATTCAACTCCATCTCCACAACACGACGCTTCTCCTGCTCATTTCGGAGCTCCAAAGCAGTCGCTGAAAGGAACCCTTCAATGGAAAAAAGAAAATCCCTACGTGCAGCGCTATTGGAGGTATTTTTCGATTCGGAGCTTTTTAGTTGGGCGGCTAATTCGAGATTCTTTCTTTCCAGTTCGCTGATCTGACTTAGCATCTTGCTGATGTCTCTCTGCACTTCCGGGGAGAGCTTGAACTAAAATTGAGAATATTAAAGAGATGAAGGTAGAATAAACCTCTCCAGAACATAATCGGGCTGCGGTCTCGTTGCGTTTGGTGGAGTCGGTCTCCAATTCTTGAATCCTAAAATAACGTTTTAATGAAATTAAAATGAAATAATATTTACTTTTTGTTGAGATGGTCGTTGGTCTTTTCCAGGCGCTCCACCTTGGTGCTCAGGTGTTCCACTTCGTGTTCCGCCAGTTCCAGCTGGAGGTGAGCATTTCCTTCGCTAGAACTACATAATCAATGCAAAAGAGTAATGAAGAAGGAGAAGACGCACACAAACAAAGGACTACGTGGACTACGTCATCTACGTGACTACCCCATTCTCCTCCATTCCACCAATCCTTCCGTCCTCGGACGGTCTACTGACTGCCCCATGGCACTCGGAACAGGGCTTCTTCTTCTCCTCGCCCTCATCTGCTCTTCCCCCTACCTCCTCCTTCTGTTCCTCCCTCTCGTCACCCTCATCTACCCTGCCTTCTTCTCCGATATCTTCTTTTTGAATCGGAGGAGGACCCTCAATCCCAACTTCACGGAACCCTCGGCAAACGGCGTCAAATCCGGTGGACGGTGCTTTTACCTCCAGGGAGAGCAGGGCCGACTAGGCGTTTGGCATCTCCTTCCAATGGCTCTGGCTACAAAGTACACGGACAAGGAGAATATAGAGACTTCGGTGGCTCAGGAGACCTTCCCAGTCATCTTCTACACCCATGGAAACACCTACGATAGGTAATTTGGTACTCGAAAAAATCAAACTTTAGGATCCTGCAACACAGGATTGGTCTGTACAACGTACTCAACCAATGTGGATTCCACGTGTTCTGCTTCGACTACAGGGGATACGGGGATTCTGAAGGATTTCCCACGGAGGATGGAATTACCAGTGACACGAGGGTCGTCTACGACTACGTCTCGAAGATAGCAGGAGGGAAGCCCATCATCATCTGGGGACACTCGATGGGCACCGGAGTGGCCACTCGATTTGTCAGGTAGGAGACTTTCAATGCTAAGCTAATAGATGACTCGAGCTGTAAAACCACAACTTGACCGCCATTTTCAGAGAACTCTCGCAGGAAGATCGTCCTCCAAAAGGCCTCATCCTGGAATCCGCCTTCAACAACCTCCACGACGTGATCCTTTCCCACCCCTTCACCCTCCCCTACCGCTTCCTCCCCTGCTCCTTCCTCGAAACTTTTGTCGTCGACCGCTTCCGCCAAGCTGGCCTCCAGATGACCTCCGACCTTCGAATCGTCGACATCTCCTGCCCAATCCTCCTCCTCCATGCAGCAGATGACATCGTCATTCCAGTCACTTTGGCTCGTCGCCTCGTTGCCGCTGCCAAGACCGGAGGCCGTGATGTGGAATACGTGGAGTTCCCCTGGGAGAGACGACTGGCTCACAAGTTCATCTACAAGGCGGAGGAATTGCCGGCGATTCTGGAGAAGTTCGCCAACAAGTGCAACGGGTGATACTGACTATGAATGAAGGCAGTGCATGGCAATGTCTGACTGGGGAAGGGACAAAGGGGACGACACGAACATGTATACATGCTGCCCACCTGGCCGACCGAACCATCGGCGGCCGCAGCTTGTTGCTCTTCGACAGCTTCTTCAGAAGAACTTCGTTCTCAGACTCCATCTCCTACAAACATCAGTTTTCCAAGTAGATGTTGCATAGATCTTACCTGTAGCCTCAATTGAGCTCTTTTAAGGTCTTCTTCTGTGTATCTCAGTTGCTCCCTAATGTCTACTTCTCTTTCCAGTGCATCCCTCAGTTCTTTGCTTACTTCACCCTCAGGCAGAGAGACAGCGGAGGAGGACAGCTCAGCAGAGAGACGTTTCTGAAGCAAAACTACCTTTCTCTCAATATAATTGGGTGTTACCACTGCAGTGTCGGTCTTATTTCTAGCCTCCCTCCATTTGCTCTGCGTTTGCAGTTCTCGAACCTTCTCCTTCAGGTAGAACACTTCATCCTCTAATTTGTATCTATATAATTATTCGTTGAAGTCAACTTTAGATCCATACCTCTTCTCCTCACTCTGCTCGAGCTCATTGTGAAGCCTAACAGATACTTCCTTAGCTATGCGCAGTTCAGATTCAAGCTCTTTCACTCGGGAAGCATCCGATCGAAGGGTTACCGCCACTGGGTCAGAGGAACTAGCCAGTGCGTCCTATAAACCGTTAGAATTTTACGGCGAAAGTAATCCCTGCCCCCAATAGTTACAAGCAGCGACACTTACATTGAGTTTTGTCTGCAGCTGATACTTCTCCATATCCGCTTGCTCCTTCATTCGCTCTGCTTTTCTCAGCTTGAATTGCAAAACCCTGCAGTTCTTGGCATTCTGCTCCAGTTCCCTCTGCAGCTCTCGGAACTCCTCAATCTCCTCTTCTCTGTACTGATCCTGCATTTCCTCTATCTCATGTTGCAGATCTCTGGTTTCAGCCTTCAATTGTTCATTCTCTTCCATGAGTTCATCGCAACAAGCTTCCGTTGCCTTCAGCTTCTCAGTCAGCTTTTGATCGGAGTTGGCATAAGTAGTCTCCTAAAAATAGGCGTGGCCTATGTCTGCAATTTTCTTTCTCTCCCTAGCTTACCTGTTGTTCCCTAAGTTCACACTTGAGCACAGTGTTTTCATCCCGATAGTCCTGGATGCTATTCTCCGCCTCGTTCAACCTCTCCTCCAACATTTGAATCAAAGACTGATCGCTGTTGCTGTTGTCGTTCTGTCGGTAGCTCCTCCTGCTCATGTGGTGCTCCCTCTCTTCCTAAACTTTTTCTTACGCGATATTCAAAGTAGCCTACCTTAAGCTGCTTGTTGGCCTCCCTCAGCCGTTTGATTTCCTCCTTCAGCTGGTTGATATTCTGAAAAACACGAATTCCTGCCCCTTCCGTTCTCGAGAGAGCCCCGATGACCACTTTACGTCCGAAACAGCGGCAGCTGCTGTTGTGGCCAAGGGCCAAATGCCCTTTTGCAAAGAAAACTCACGTCCTCTTCAGTTGGAGTCATTGCCCTTTGCTCTTCTTCGATGGAACCCGAGACGGCAGTTACCATACTAAAGAGACGGTTTAAGTCTTTTGAGGGGAAAGGGGAATTCACCTTTTGGTGTCGTTGACGCTTTCCGATGATTTGATAGAAGAGAGGCCTTTGGAGGTTGCCGAGAGATAGGAGGACACAGAGAGGATCTCAGAGACATCGTCGCTAACTAAAAAAGCAAAGTTTCAAAATGCTCAGTTTAAAGTTTCAAATGGAGTTTGTTTTTCAAATCGTGTCTTTTCAATATTTTCTAGGCTCGTGTGTGTATATTCTAACAAACCGAACAACTGAAGTTTCTTTTGTTTTGAAACACTCAACATTTTCGGTCAAATTGCGCTCGAAGCACAAAAATAACAGCCGTTTAAAAAGAAATTGCTTCCGTTATTCAAGGAAGAATGTGTAGCAATTGAAAAACTTTCCAGTATAAGTTTATAAAACGAAAGGTGAAGGTAGATTCAGAGAAATTTTCACTTTTGAAGTAGTTTTTAAACAAAAACAACTTTTCTGGACAGAAAACTGTTCCGTTGGAGGCTAGTTTGCATTTCCCAACCCACCTTCTTCAGGAGCTCCGTTGTCGCTGTGGTTGCCCTTCCAACTGCGCCTCCTCTCCTTCTTCCCGCTCTTCACACTTACTTCATTTTCGTGTTTATCCTAAATCCACTTTCCCATCATTTAAATTCAATTTCCCACTTTCGGTCGAAAACATTTCCGACAGCGGTCCTTTAAATAGTTCTGTGGTTCGAATCCAGTGCACAAGTCGGCCATGACGCGCGCGCGCACGCGCGTAACTCCTGAAAATAATGGAATTAGGGGATGAATGGGTAAGAAATGGCTACAGAGTGGAGGAGAAAAAGTGTTTTCAGCGGCAGGCGGGCGTCAACAATAACGTTGGTTTTCTGTGGTTGAGGCACCCAGCTGGCGGGTATAAAAGTGTTCTCGAACATGTGTGAAACAAAACAGCGCTGTCTTTGTACGAAGGAGGTCCATAACATTTATCCGACTATGCCAAAATGTTCTTTGATTCTTTGATAGCTTTCGGAGTTCCATTTCGACTGAAAATGTTTTCTTCAACTTCGGTATGAATTAGTAGGTCCGCCTGGAGCTCTACTTCTTCCTTAAAACTTAGGGCAGCATTCCTTGAGTCTACCAGTTTTAGTACAATTATGACTGAACAGGGCGTTAATATCTTTCACCAATCAATTTGTGGTCTAAACTCTCGCCGAAGCGTGTGTGAAAAATAATGCGGATTAGTTCCGATAGCATAATTCTATTATATCTGCGAGGAATCAAATAAAGCATGCGGGCTCTTTCTGAACTAACTCAATCCACTGTTTTGAATGTTTTTCCCCAAAAGGATTCCATATTTCGTGGAAAATAAACAAAAACAGAATTCCTGGAAGACAAAGGCTGGTAAGTTCAGGCCGTGAGAAGTGCAGTTGCCGGAGCAAACACGCCACCAGCTCAAACACGATCCGGCCCCGTGGATTTCAAACATCCCCGCCGCAGCCGACGTGTTTCACGCAACACAGGAATTATTGGACAGGAAAAGGCTTGTGTTTAGAGAACAGTGCATATTTCCACTAGAAAAAGCCTGAGAAGTATAGTTCCTGTACTTTGAACAAGAAGTATTGACAAAGAAATGGGAAGGATATCCTCGAGTCCACGATAAATCCAGTTGATGCCAATTTCCTTCGCGGGTTGCTTGAGCATCATTAGGTCACAAAAGGGCGTGTGAAAACTGAGAGTGCTTGTCGTTAGAACTATGGTTTTTTATTTTAAAGTCTGCAGTTGCCCCACCGGGCCTGCAAGAGTACATTTGTCTCCATTCCACACCAGACTGCGAGGTAGAAAAAAAGAGCCCAGGCCGTTTGCAAAGAGAACGAGTCTGTGCCAACCAAGAGCCCACTTTCCATCAAACGTTATTCAGAAGAAAAAGAAATACCGGTACACAGATCAAAAAAATCAGATTGAAAAATAGACTACACAACAGTGATCGAAATCATGTCCGTTTCGCCTTGGTTTCGGCAAAATGTGGCCCATAGGGTACACACATCGGACTTGAAAGTAGGAACGGAGAACACCCGAGGCTTCTAATTACACCGTGAAGATGTTAATAGTGGTTTTCGCCGGTGATATATGAGTCTTTAAACCGGAGCATCGTTCTACGCTTGGTTGGATGAAGTCTCTTACTTGTAGTCTTTTCCTAGATGTCAAACGGCAACAAACAAAAAACGAAACTTGTTGCATCCATACGGCATAAATGTAAAGTTATCAAAATTCTATATGTGAGGAAAACAAGTATCCATTAAATGTCGTTTGGAGACTTTTGGCAGTTAGGTACTGTCCTGACATGCTCTTGTTCTTTTCCAGTTTTGATCAGCGCTCCAAATCTTTACAACACAAGCAAGCCTTCACCGGTTGTCCAATGCTGTGGCCGTCTCAGTTAGTGTGAAAAGTAAGATAAGTAGATATTCCGAAATTTAGGGCTTAATCAAATAAGCCGCAGACTGCCGGAACGGCGGAGGGAGTGATCCGATCGATGTCGGCGTTCTGTGTAACAGCCGGCGGTCACTCTGCTCCTCCTCATCACGCGCACTTTCAACTTTACGGCCAATTAGAACGGCTGACCAAGGAAGCTGCAGGGGAAATACGGCAGGCGGAAGGTTTCTGCATAAACGAAACATACACTGTTTATTTACAAATACAAATCAGTAACCAACCCTAGCTGGTACCGGTTGCCACAGCCTAGACTGATTTGACTTGGTGTTCTATTACTTTAAGTTTTATTAAAAGGTGTATTTATTCACCAAGATATCAGCTGATGTTTCTGAAACAATTTGCGTGGGTTCTTAGCTAAGCAGACAAACAGTCGTCTTAGCAACTTGAGAGCTACATCAACAGAAAGGCGGATAAACGCGTGTGCGGCTATTTCGAGATCAATCTCCTTCCTTCGTTGGTTTAACGAAGAAATCATTTAACAAAGTCCTTAATCTCAATTAAATAAAAAGTCGTCACTCACTCCAAGCAGACTGAATAATCATCCGACAGCGTCTGGCCTTCCGGAGGAGTCTCCGCAGTCGCAAAGCAGGCATAAATACCATCTCTGAAAAAAGTAGCCGCTGCAAGTGACAAAACAAAAGAGAAACGTGAGGATTGGATAAATGTTTCATTTGGAATGACGCCAGAAACCAACATCGGTAATTGTCGCCGCTAAAATGATCATTCCGCATGTGCAACGCGGAATTAATTCAGGTGAACTGATCGTTGCTCAAGAGAAATGGAAACAAATGTACATGTTCTGACACAATCAGGATGTGAATTTAAGTCAAACTTTGGTTTGGGTTTCAAACCTTTAAGTAAACCACAACAATGATCTCAAGAAGAAGTTTCAAGCTAAAGTGGGTGGGGGTATATCTGTGAGTGAAATGACCCGGGTCTATTCAGAAAACAACTGACCAGTACCCCAAGCAACGGAGTGATTGACAGAGAGATTGCCACCGGATGACATTGTTTACTCTTAAGTAGGGGATACTTACTCTCGAATTCATGGTATTTTGGAGTTTTAAGGTAATACAAAAGCCTCGTGAAACAGAAGTATCTGGAATAAAGCCCCTGTTTTGAAAATTGTATGAAAGCATTCAGTTTGTAGTGGTTGTCCTCAATCGAGGCCAACGCTAATGAAAGTATGAAATTCCATCATTCAAAAAGCTTCCGAGCTGCGGAAAACAAGAGTTAATGCGGAAATTGAATGGGAATAAGCGGTTTCGCTGCAGAAGAATTCATCAATGGAGCATGTAATTTTCCTAGATGCAGAATTTCCAACAGGTTATTTGCAAAACAGCAGAAGTTAAGTTTCACTATAAACGACAGAGGAAGAGAAGAAAGAACAAAACAAGGATCCGTCATGCGGTGACGTACGGCTTACGGGATTAGTGTAGAGAGGGGCAGTAATAATAAGTGAATAAAAATAATCATCCAAATTTCGAGAGAAAAGATAGAAAGTGGGTAATCTTTGGCATATTTTGTTCCCAGAAGTATCGCCGTTGGAGTCGGAAACGACCAGATTGCCATCCTCGTTCATGAATAGCAAAGTCGGCCGTGGCAGGTGCAGGCCCCAATTACGAGGCGGACAAATCAACGACGAACGCAGAATTCAAATATTGGAAGGAACAGTTGGAAAAGATACTTCGGTTTACTTGAAATGAGCAGTTGGGTTCAATGACCGGAGAAAAGAGCGCCCATTTCACCGCAGAGGCGTAAATAGCCTTGTTTTTGAAGGTGACACCCGCAGTTGGTCCTAAACCCGCTGTAATTCAGTGTTTTTTTTATTGGCAGCCGACGGGGAAACATCTTTTGGTTTTTATTTTACACAATTGGTTTGGCATTGTATAAACAAATACTTTCGGGAATTTTTATTAGCTTTTGCCAGGCATCTTAAACTAACTTCAATCAGAAGGTGAAAACGTGGTGTTCATTGAAAAAATCTGGGACCACTTTGAATTCGGCAACCGAAAAAGTGGGTCTACAAAGTTTCCTTAAATATATGTTTTATCAAAAACAAGTTCTATACTTCGTGACCTTTTTTATAATTTCTTACAGAACTATCGGGGCATACGAGACTGTCCATTTGCGTATATCTCTCAACAGTATATGAATTATTTAACAAGTAAATCGATTTTGTATCTGCAGATCACAGAAGAATATGTCTCAGCCGCCTTTCACTGGTCATTTTGAATAAGAAGAAGGCTTTTCTTTCTATTCAATCTCATCGAAGCCGTCTTTCATTGTTGTGACCAACAGAAGGTACTTTGCAATTGGCGCGATTCCAAATTAGCATAGTTTCAGATTTCTACAATTAAATTATTCAAATACCCACAGAATACTATTTAGCATAATTAAACCAGAAGATCATTAGCCCAATCATTAGAATATCCCTTGTATGCAACCGACGTTCTCCCTTCTTTCCCATTCTTCAACGAAACGACCAGTCATGCGCACCAACATGGATCAGTTTTCTTTCTGTGTGTTTGTTTCTGGGCGTAATTTGCTTCTCTTTAAACTTGTTTTCAGATTCAATGGTAAAGAATTTCCTGCTGTTCCTAGTTGCCTTTTTATGTGGGTTCTACTTCTGCTCAATCGTATTTAAAGGTACGAGTTCCCTTATTTGTTTTTTTTAAATGTTCCGTTTCAGATGATATTCAAAAGGTAGCCTCTGCTATAACTGTTGACAAACCCACCACTCAGAATTACAAGCAACCGGAAAACAAGAGAAAAGAGCGGATGGACACAGGTACGCCTCATCCTTGCCTAATCAATTTCTCCAGATGTGATTCGCCATAACGGAAACACTCCTTCATTCAATAAGCCTTCTGACAGGATTATACAGAAGTACCAGGAGCAGGTGAGGGAGAGAAAGCAGTTTTTGGCCCAAACGCCTGAGGACAACGGAACGACGATGGAACCGAGGAAGTACGCTCGAATCTACAACAACCTCGCCCCTGAGGTCTTTTGTGTAGAAGAAATCAAGGTTGGAACGACGGACGACGGTGGAAAGTGGATGTGCGGACCCTACAAGTAAGCATCCACCAGAATTTATTAACCATTTCTTTTCAGTCTCCCTGACGAGTGTGTGATCGTATCTCTGGGACTTAACAACTTAGTCAGTTTTGAGAAGGACCTCCAGAAAATGACAAACAAACGCTGCAGAATTGTTGGAGTCGATATGGTTAGTTGTGGCCAGAAGGTTCCTTTAGGATTTTGCTTTAGAACGAACAAGCTCCGAAGACGAAAGCTCTCTTTTCGGAGATCAGAGGTACGGCGATCAAAGGAAAAGTCTCCACTTTGACCAACTCCACAACTGGAGAAATCAGCATGGATGACGTCATGAAGAAGTTTGACATCAAAGAGATTGAAATTCTCAAGATTGACATCGAAGGTCAAACCATTTCTATTTTATTCCAACTAGTTTTTCAGAAGCCGAATTTCTCGTGATCCCCGACTTTCTGAAGAAGCACCGCGTTTCTCAACTCCTGATCGAAGTTCATGGAAAAGCGAAGGAGGCTCTGAAGCTTCTTCAAACGATCGCTTCCTTTGGCTATCATCTCTTCCACTACGAAATCAACGGAGAGTGGCATCATCTGTGCGAGTACGCCTTCATCCACGAGAGTGCCTTCAAGAAATACCAAGCCACGACCCTCGCAAGATATCTTGCTTGATTTGTTTTGTTTTGGTAGTAAATGGGGTTTGTTCTGAAGAACTGTTGATGTTGCTACCGTATGAAATCAACCTGGAAATCTAATTGTCATTAGACAATGGATGAGAGGTCGCCTTTTTAACAGGTCGCAGGAAAAAGCGGCTGGTGAGAAAATAATTAGCATTTCCGTTAGTTTTACGCCCTCCCCGCTACGTGGTTCCCCTTCCAACTCATTTCTCATTTCCTCCTCTGCCGAAGTACCGACCTGTCGTCAGCCATGGGGACAAAGGAGAAAGAGACCCTGAATGTGTCCTTTACGTAAGTTCAGCTTTCATCTACCGTAATCTACCGATGCAGGGACACGACAGCCGAGACGGGAGCTATGGGCAAGGGCAAGGGAGGAGAGACCTCCAACATGATGACTCTGCTGGGATCTCTGAAGCAGAAGAAGGGGAGGGGGTCTGCAGAGAGTAAGAGCTATGTGAGTTTGAGGAGTCAAAGGTGCGTAAATGCCTTGTTCCATGACCCAACCGACAGGAAGAAGAAGAAAAAGAAGAAGGGAAAGTACGAGTACAAACTGAAGCGCAGAAAGGACAAGTATGAATCGGCCAACTATCTCTTCCGCGTCGAGGGAACACCCTGCTGCGCCGCTCTCAGTCAGCCTCAGGCCGCCTCTGCTCACAATCAGTTCTTTCAGTTGTGGTCGGCCTCGGACTGGGAACGATTCTGGTGATTCTGGTGTGGGTAATTCTGTGGTCGAAGGGCGCCATGGATGCCATCTTCAACAAGCATCCCCAATAGCTTCAATCGATCAAACAGCATTCGGTCGCTCGAGCATTTACTGCCGGAATAAATCGTCCGTTTACCATGGCATTCCATGTTTCACTGTTTTCAATTATATTTTTAGCATATTATCCTTTAGTTTAATACATAAATAGACTCGTATTACAGTTCCGTATGTCTGATATGAGCAGTGGCCGCCGGCAGACGTCCCTTGTGCAAAATCTCAGCTCCTATGGCCTTTGGCACAGTTTTCAGCCAGAAATCCATTGCCTAAATCAAGAGATTACCCAGAATAGTCTCAATTAACCTCTTGTCTGAAGTGGTCATCTGTGACTGTGGGATTGTCATTGAATCTCATGTGTCTGGAGGGATGGTCATTTGTCACAGGAGGCCAAGCAAGGTCCTTAGTCGAAGGATTTCTGAATCGAACTTTTAGCAGTTGGGAAAGTTGACTAACCCAGATTTAATGAAGGCGATGAAACTGCTGAGAAGAGCCTTCTTGTAGTTGGCGTCGTCTTCCGAAAGAGGGAGAGATTCTTGACCACAGAAGTCGAACATGAAGCGGAGCTCAGAGGCGTGGAAGGCTCCTAGAAAAACATAGAATTATGCAAGCCATCTGTCTCCCCCTCGAGTTCTCTCTCTCTCTCTCTCTCTCTCTCTGCAGTTTCTATCAGCTATTTACCGTGAAGAGGCTCCTCGTGGTTCTTCGTTGCCGGACTGACGTAGTCGATGACGTAGTAGTAGGTCTCCCAGTCATGAATCCTCTTCAACTCTACCTCGTGGTAAACAGGCACATTGAATTGCAAATCACTGATCAGCTATAAGATGTACTTTACACAGTTAGCTATTCGATAAACTCACCTCGGTGTATCTCTTAATGTAGAACTTGGAATCAGGGTTCTCTGGAGCATCTCGGTCGAGGTAGAACTCCATGAGCAGATTGAGGAAAGGGCCCATCTTCCGACCAAACTCCACTTCAGTGACCACTCCAGTCGTCATGAATTCAAAGAGATCCTGACGGGTGTAGTTGTTCCAACGCTCTTTGGGAATGTGGATTCCTCCGGTGAAGTACTCGATGTCTTGCAGGGTCACAACTGAAATCAGAAGGCTTCGTTGCAAGTAAACCAAAGTTTGTAAGGTGCTTTTCTGTATTGCATACCGAAAAGCCCAGATTCCATGTCAGTGACTCCTTGGATTGTCTTCTTCTTTGGCGCCTTGCGGGACATGTGCTCAACCTCGAATGGGAAGAAGTCGCGATCGAAGTGAGGGTGGAACTTCAAGAAATGGGCATGGCGACGGGCTCCCTCCTGAACTACTCTTTTCGATAGGGAGAATTTAAACCTACAATTTTGGCAACTCCATCTAGAATTTCATCAGCTGTCCTTTCCTTCATACATTCCTTCAGCTGTTTCGTGTCAAACTTTTCACAGCCAACTGCCTTTGCCAAGGCCTTGCTTTCTGAAAGAAATTGTGATTGTCGGGTTTTCTCTGTCTCGATTACCGAGATCAACTTACCGTCAACGACATATTCACTCATGGAGTATTCAGCAAAGACGGATCCAGAGAGTTCGATGGCCTGTTGGAAAAGATCTGAAAATTCAAATAAATGTGTCATTCAAGGAAACTAACGATCCGAATGAGGCGAGTACAGAAGAGCAGAGACACTGGAAGAACCGGCCGAGTGGCCCATGAGGGTCACTTGATCCGGGTCTCCTCCGAAGGACGGAAGCACTTCGTTCAGGAATTGGAGAGCCAGCGTCTGGTCCCAAAGACCATAGTTTCCAGGCATTTCCCGGTCTCCGGTGGTGAAGAAACCTAGAAAATGAGAATGAGAATGAATAGACTGTATTTAACAATGATAAACTTGGAAACTTTTCTTCTCACCTAATACTCCCAGTCGGTACTGAATGGAAACAAAGACCACATCTTGAGTGACAAAGTTCTCAGCTGCTGATTTGTACCCGTACATCTCGGTGTCTCCGATCTCAAAACCTCCTCCATGAATAAACACAAGAACTGGCAACGGCTTATCAGACTAAAATATAGTGTCCAGTTGAGTTAAATGGTAGAAAACCTTCTTCTGTGGAGTTACGATATTGAGGAAGAGGCAGTCTTCGCTGTAGTTCTCCCTAGTCAGTGCCTGTCTGTGGTGGGGAATGCAGGCAGCGCGGAACTTTGTGGCATGATGGACGAGAGGACCCCATTTTTCCACGGGCTCTGGTTTCTAAAATGATGTGTCTTCTGTCTATTGGTTGCCAATCACCTCAAATCTGAAAATGTGATCAGGAGCCTGGGCATAGCGAATTCCGAGGAAAACGGAGACGTCTGCGCCCGAATGGGTCGTGTGGGTGAATCCTTTGATAGGACCGTAGGGTGTCTCTACTTGCGGACTATCTTTGGCAAAGACCGATGCCCCCAGAAGGAGGAGGCTCACAAGGTTGAGATGAAGCATCTGGCAAATGGAATTTGGGGTTGGGAGGAAGCAGAAAAAGAAAGAGTGATATGAATGAGAGGGAGTGACATAAGGAGAGAGAGAGGTTTGACGGTTACTGCAAAAAGACCTGTGGTTTAGTAATTGAGATCGCCTGATTCCAAAGAATTTTCCAAGCTATTTCCAAGTGAATCGATTGACCTTTGATAAAAGGACACCACATGGTTCTCTGATCTTTTACTGTCCCAAATGCTTCTAATGGTAGAGGAAGTTTTCCAAGGTTAACTGCAAAAGAAAGAAAACCGCGTTCCAGGAGATGCCTTTGGGAGTAAACAGGATGGCAGGGGGCGCCGTGGGAGGTTTGCCGAAGACTGGTAAGCAGCGGTCAGAGCAGTGAGCAAACATGCTGAGCGATCAATGCCGATCGCTCTGTCCGAATAAGGCCGGCGGGGAAGACCAGGGTAAGCGAGGAAGGCACAGGCAGATCTGTTTCGACCAGCGTTTACTCGAAAATCCGAAAAGAAACGATGGACACGCTTTCACAAGTTACTGTCAAAATAAAAGCATATTAAATATGGATTTCAAAAGCTGGGTTTTTGTATACCTTCATCTCAAAGGACATTCTATACTGGATTATCAATTTTTTACATTCAGAATTCCATATTTTCTCATTCAAAAGATCCACAAGAAGCAAGCTTACGTATTCCCCTGTCATATCTTTCGCCTGCAAACACTAAACAACACCCCTTTCCCACGAGTCAAGCTGATATTTCAAACTTCATTCAACTAGCGAATTTCAAACTGGGTATAAATTAAGAGAACCGTATAATCGCCGGGATGATCACAACTCCTCTCCGCTTCTACTGTGGCTTCACTCCTCCCCGCATCGTCACCAGCTCCTCTGCGCTGGTCGGGTGGATGGCCACGCAGTTGTCGAACTGTTCCTTGGTCGCTCCCATGGTCACGGCCACGGCGAATCCCTGCAGCATCTCATCAGAGCCGCCTCCGAGGAGGTGCACTCCGACTACCTGGAAGAGGGAATGGATACATGAGAGGGTTGTACCTTCTCTTCAGGACCGGCGCAGACCAACTTCATGACGGAGAGCTCCTTGTGCTTGCAGACGGCGTAGTACATGGGGTTGAACTTGGACTTGTAGAGTGTCACATTATCCTTTCCGTACTTGGCGACTGCTTCGGCTGAAATAAGAGGGTCCCATTTCGACAGAATTGTCCCAACCTTCTGTCAATCCGACGGTTCCTACGAGAGGATGGCTGAAGACGACAGTGGCGATGTTCTCATAGTTGAGCTTCAGATTGCTCTCTCCGTTGAACAGACGGTGAGACAGCCGTCTGCCGGCAGCGATGGCCACTAAACAATGAATGAGCATTACGGTAGGAAAATCTCACCGGGAGTGAGGAGGTAGCGTCCGGTGGCATCTCCAACACAATGGATGGAGGGATTTGAGGTGTTCTGGAACTCGTCGACGATAATGTGGCCGGCGGCGTCGGTTTTAACGCCAACCTAAGATAACAGTTACAGTAGATCTGGGATTGAAGTACCCCTTGGAGGTTGAGTGTGTCGGTGAGAGGGGTCCTGCCGATGGCCCAGATCAGGGTCTCCACCTCCTCGATGTCTCCTTCGTTGGTCTTCACGGTCAGAAGGCCGTTCGAGCCCTTCACCACCTCTTTGACCTGCAATTATTTATAAGTAAGGGAGAGGGGGTGGCTACCTGGGTGTTCTTGCGAAGATGGACGGGTCCACTGTCCATGGCCTCCGTGAGTGAGGTGCTCAACGTCTCATCGAAGGTGCGCAGGACCTTGTCGTATCTGATCAGCTGGTGGACCTCAGAGCCCAGGTTGGCCAGCACACCGGCGATCTCCACGGCGATGTAGCCAGCTCCCACGACCACCGTCTTCCTGGAAATGATTCCTGTTTCTTTATCGTTCTAAATGCCAGCCGAAAGGTAAGTCTACTCACTTGGGCAGTTTCTCCAATTCGAAGAAGCCATCACTGTCCGTTCCGTAGTGAGCTCCGGGGATATTGGGGATCGTGGGGAAGCCTAAATCCTCCATTTTCTTTAGAAACAGTCTTTTTTGTACCTCCGACTGCGATTAGGGTGTGTTTTCCCCTGTACTTCTGTCCATTGACGACGACTGTGCCGTCGTTATCGCTGTTGAAGAAGCCACGGCCTCTGATCAGCTCCACCTTCGACTGAAATGGCATTTTCAGAGAACAAACAAGATGATCTACCCCGTTGAGGTTGTTCTCATAGATTCCGTTGAGTCTCCTGATGTATTCGTCGCGCGACTTCTTGATCTTACTAAAAAGGAGGATATAATATGTCAAGAGTTCAGAGGTACCTCCAATCGAACTTGTTGAGGGTGACGTCGAAGCCATAGTCGGCGTGGTCGCGGATGAACTCGGCGTGCATGGAGCAGTTGTACATCACCTTCTTCGGGACACAACCTACGTTCACCTGGAAATAGAGGCTTGAACGAGAGAGAGAGAGAGAGAGAGAGAGAGAGAGAGAGAGAGAGAGAGAGAGAGAGAGAGAGAGAGAGAGAGAGAGAGAGAGAGAGAGAGAGAGAGAGAGAGAGAGAGAGAGAGAGAGACTCACGCAGGTTCCTCCCAGCCGGTTGTTCTCAATCAGGGCGACGGAGACGCCAAACTCGCGGGCCCTCCTGGCCGAGGCGATTCCTCCGGAGCCTCCTCCGATCACCAGGTAGTCGAACTCTTTCACGTCGGACATGGTTCTGAAAAAAAAAACATAATTCTCTAGCTGGTTCGAAGCGAAAATTGAATTTTCCCATATTTTAAAGAACAAAAATTGTGAAAATCGAAGGAAACGAAAGACTCGTAAAGGAGAAGACCGGAGAAATGAAGGGTAAATATGGCAAGCGGCGCGGGGAATGATGACAAAAGGCGTGCGAAAGTGACATCAGCCGATTAGCACACAACAGCTGGTACAAAATGCAACTGATGACATTCAAACTAGATGGAAATCATTAAAAACGGTCAGGTGATCATTGTTGACACCCGGGTGGATACTTTCATGGGAAAAAGTGATCACTTTAAAAGATTTCATGATTTTTCCCGTGTGTACGCAATTGTCCGTCATTTCCGAGAAATGGAAAGACATTTATGGGGTTGAACGGAGAGAATAGCGAGTGAATTCTGGTCGGTGACACCCGAAACCTCCTGGGAAACCGGAAAACAGCACTAACAGGTGGCTGAAAGGGCAAAGAAAGCCCAGAGATAAAGAGTGAGTGAATCCACGATTGAAAAACGCAGGACTTCTGACATTTCCGGGTGTTAAAATAACACAAAACCGGATCTTTTTGGAAAGGACGGAGGCATTAGGAGAAAAGGGCTCCTGTTTGTCAAATGCAAAACAATCTACTTTGATTTTTGAGATGTAACAGTACGTGCTCATATTATGTAATGCAGAGTCCAGTTGAACGAGGAAGTAAGAAAAGTCGAAGGTTTTCACGGAAACTCAAACGTTACGATAGGATTAAACTCATAACTCTGTCCAACTAGCCCAGTCACTAAGGGACATAAACGGAACTTGGCAACAGAAACTCAGAAGTTACGCGCCGAAAGCTGAAGGGAGTTGAGCAAGGATGATTTCAACCTATTTTATAATAGGAGGCCGACTGGTTGTGGAAAGGACAGCCTCATGAGGCTCATCAGAGGCGAAAAGGTGCCTATCTGACAAAACAAGAGAGAACTACAGAACCGTCTTTGATCTGGGCGGTATTAGGTACTAAAACTACGACACGGATAATGTAGATGTTAGTTTTGTTGAGTATAATTAGGAAATGCAAGCTTTTCTGATAAGGTTCTACAAATAGATAACGGATCTAATTCCTGATCTCGACATGGAGTTCCGAGGACAACACATTCGTTTTATAGCAATTTCGCGTCCAAAAGTGAAATCAATGAATTTTCGGAATACCCACCTGAGTGAAATCAGGGCGGAGGGTTTGACTGCGCGCGACAGGAGAGCCCTACCTAGCATAGACTACACACATCACAATCTGCGGCCGATTGAGGTATAAGCCAGTTATCTCCACTGAACAAGGAAGAAAACATGAAACGATGAATATGTCAGCTTTATTCAGACTTAACGCCGTTATCACAGAATACCTCGTGGCTGTAAAACGATCCACCATAAATATTTCGACAAGTACGGTACAAAACAGACAGACAGCAACAGCTGGGGGAAGACTCAGAAGAGGAGGAAGCGGCAGAGGAAGAAGAGCAGCGAACACACGCCCACCGACGCCAGCACTTTGAATACGAAGGACCTAAAATGGGGCGATTAGGAGAGAAAGGGAGGGGGAACCCACTTCTGGTTGAGTGCTTTCGCGTCGTCTCGGTACTTCTTGCTGAGGCCAGAGAGGTCGGAGGCACGCGCCTCGAGGACTGAAATCGGAAAAATAGCTTTAAGCTTGAAACAATAATATAAATATTTTCGATTCGTCAAACTCACTGTTCAAGGCTTCTCCGCGATGAATAACGTCTTCGATATTGCTGACCATGATCCTAGTGACGTCCTGAAGCTCGTTCGAGACGGCGTTCATGGCATACCTGAATCCCATTGTGTAAACTTCGTTGTTAAAATGAAATAACAAAAGAGCATTAAACTGACCGACTCCTGTCGGCGTATTTCTTCTTCGCCTGCTGGATATACTCGTCTAAATATCGAACTTGCGTAAAAGTATATAAAAACCCACCAAATTCAAGGAAATGGTAGGGCCTGACGACGCGGTCGATCTGAGCTGCGTTCTGGCTTAGGAACTCCTGGGCAATGTCGTCGAGGAAGGAAAAGGCGAGGTTTCGGGGAAAATTCCGGTCGCACAGGCAGAGACAGCAAATGACGTCCTTGATTATGTAGCTGAAACCGAAGAAATTAACTCTAGAAACAATCACTGTCATCATACACACAGAAAATAGAAAAAGAACCTACTGGAACATGTAGGGGCCAGTCTCCACGGACTGTCGCGTGGGGGAGGTGTTGTTGAGTTTCTTGAAGAGCATCTTGGCCTGGTTAGAGTACTTGACGAGGTTCGAATCGCCCTAAACCAAATTAATAAAAATTAAACAAAATGAAATACTTACTCCATCGCCTCCTTCAATGGACGTGGCAAGAATGAGGCCGTCCCTCAGTCTGGACACCAGGGTTAGTTCCATGGCTGAATTACCACGTGGTGGTATATAACACTTGAAAGTAGGAAAATGAATATTACGTTGATAGAAATAGACAAATTCGGGAAATGCAAACGAGGGGAAACGGAGAGAATTATACGGCGCGACGGATGGCGGAAAAAGACAACTGGGGACAGGCGAAAGAGTGCTCCATTGCGAAATTTCGGACACATCAGCACAAGCAAAGAATCGGTTGCCAGGATGGACATATGGCGAAAGAAGCAGGCTTTCATGAACTTTGTATATTTAAAGAATCGAATCACTGTGCACTGAACACACAAAGCGTACAAAAAACTATATTAACGAGAAACGCATGTAACAAAGTATCGGGCTAAAAAATAATATATCACCGGGTCGCCTGAACTAAAGACACGTTAAAAAATATACGCTTGGTTAGTGCATGTGCTACAGCCATATTTTATTTATAGCACGCTGAAAAAATATATGACCGGTCCTCATAAACTACCGAAGCATACAAATAACTATATTAACGAGAAACGCAGCTAACAAAGTTGCGGGCTGAAAAATTAAGTCAATGTCTGAGAGATTCGAGCATATCTCAAAAAAGGGATGTCCTAGAAATGTTTTGTCTCCGATCCGGCTGAAACTTTGTGAATGGAGTCCCTATGACTATAGAAACTATTGTGGAGACTTTTGACCCTTAGTCATTTTTGGCCCGGAAGTGACGTCATAGCCTCCCTAAAATCCGTAACTCGCTTGGGCCTGAAAAAAGAGGGGTAAAGGTTTTTCAGCGTTTAAACGAGTTTCAGCTCGGCAAAGTTTCAAAATCATAGATTTTATTGGTTTTTCTAACGCCAGTCCTCGAGGGTCCACGGCGTAAAGCTATCTCCCTTATTTTCCGATTCTCCACACTTTTTTGCACTAACCCTCGAAGTTTTCGACACTTTTTTTGGGTATGAGCTCAAGATCAAAGTCAAATTTTCATCCCGCCGCACTCACAAGCTAGCGCGTAGTTGATAATAGTGATCGTCAGTGGGCGCTGCGTCGATCTTTAAGTGTAGCGGTAAAGTTCTTGCCTGCAAATCTCACGACCCGTGTTCGGATCCAAACTACGATATAATCTTTTGCTTGTCCAATTAGAGCTTATGAATCATTATAACACAGAAGAGGTGCCGGGTTTACTATAGGCCCTAGAGCGCACTTTTGTGATCGCTGTGGCAACTTTGATCGCTCATACCCCAAAAAAAAGTGTGGAAGTTTTCTTATCAAAATTCGAGGGTTAGTGCAAAGAAGTGTGGAAAATCCCACAAAAGTGCTTTACGCTGTGGACACGGTTAGAAAAACAAAAAAAATCTATTTTTGACACTTTGCCGAGCTGAAACTCGTTTAAACGCTGAAAAACCTTCTGCCACTCTGGAAAAAAAAGTTTTTGGAATAAAATTTCCAATCGATTGAGTAGAATTATTATAGGGTTTTGTCAAGGTCCAAGCGAGATACGGATTTTAGGGAGGCTATGACGTCTCTTCCGGGCCAAAAATGACTAACCAAAAATCTCCACAATGATTTCTATGGTCGTAGGGACTCCATACACAAAGCTTCTGTCGGATCGGAGACAAAAAATTTCCTACGACACCCCTATTCTCGACCTTTTCAGACATCGACTCTTAATATGCGACTGGTCCGCATGTACTATCGAAGAGCACAAACATGTATACAATCATTTGCTACAGGCGGTTCGGCCATATTTTATTTTTTAGTCCGCTGAAAAACTAAATGGCCGGTCCTCAGAAGCGTCTAAAAAATATGCACTTATCTATACTCATAGCCAATCCTAGTTCGGCGAGTTTTGGAAATGGGTGAAATTATTCTGATGTTGTTATTCGAAATTCCCCTTACAACAGCATAACTTTTTCACGAATTAGCGCTAACGCCATTTTTCGATGGAACTAACTTTGGCTAATTCTATAGTACATGTGTACCGAGAAAAATATATGTTCGATGTGTACAAAAAATATATCGACGAGAAACGAATTGGACAAAACAGCGGACTAGAAAATAATTTACGGCAGATCCGCATGTATAAACGAAGCGAACAAAAAGGACTTTGACTGAAGATGGTTTCATTCGACTGTGGGGAAAAAACAGTGATCTACAGGGGAAGCGGAATATAACCATCCTGAGGTAAGCGAACAACCGAGGGTCAATGTGAGCAAACCTTTTTTTCTAAAGACATTTTTTTTATTGACATCCAAAGGGAACTCTTTTGCAAATGCCCTCGACCTTAGAGCAAAAATTAACTTTTTTTTTAAATATGTTCACTGAGCTTTGTAAGTTACTAAAATTGTATATCTTGTTCTCCTAGAAGTGTATAGGTTGCAAATGATCAGCAATCTCAGATATTCAACACCCTGAGTCTGATTTCTCCTTGGATCAGTTGCAATAACGATTCCGTTCAACGATCACATGCAACATTTTTAATAGTATTCATTATAAATAATAAAAAAACCACGAACACAGAAATGTTCTCGACCGATTTGACAGTCGAAGCCTCTTCCCTCCGATTATAGCCCGTAGCATCCGAAAATACCCGTTGTGTACCGCCGTCCACACGTGGTCAGCTGGCTGCGGAGAGGGTGCGGGACGTGATGAGACGCAGAGAAGACAGCTGGTCATCGGCGTTCGCACCAGTCGGCTGCGAGGGAACAGGCTGTCGGAAGAGAGGTCGGACGACCGGCTGTCACGAAGCGCCGGTCAGCTGGCAGCCGATTTGCAACCCTCGGTAAATATCGTAAAAACACGCGCCCCGGGGCGGGACACGTCCTCGCACGCGTCTTTACATCGACACAGGCGCGCGGCCGCCGACCCGAAAACTTTGACTTCCTGCCTCTTTTTATATTAATTGGGATCTTGGGTAGACAGGTACTGTAGATGACTATTGTAGGCGGTATAGCATGGTATCATATAAATGTATTCTGTATTTTTCATCCAAACGTTTGCCTCCTTTATGACTGAAGCATTCCTGGAATTTCGACTGTAACTCTTGATTTGCAGAGTATATTGTAGAGGAATTAGCAATAAAATATGGTTGAGGTCCATAAATGACTAATTTCTTTAAACATAATCTGAGAGAAGGTTTTTTTAAAATTAAAATTTTTGTGTTATGGCTCAAAATTGGGCCTGAACGCAGAATGCGTCCTGCATAATTCAATTATTATCAATGGAGGTCAACAACAAAGGTTGAAATCTGCTCTCACAACCTGAAAACATGATAAATTCCAGTTGCTGAGGCGATTTCACAACTCAGAATGCCCCTCCTGTTTACCTCAAGTGAATACCATAACAAAGGAACTCCCGGGTACTTTTTTGAGGAAAAATAAACGATTTTCATTATAAAAGAGAGGGAGAGAGATTTGGCAAGGTGCCAATCGGCCCTCTGCGATTTCGTGGTCTTATTTTATTTAACGTGAAACAAGTCGCAAAAAAATTTAAATTATTCATTCAAACCCTACCATCCTGAAAAAATTACCGCCTACCCGTCGTATTTCTCTCGAGCGCCGGGCGTGCCGCCTGACACCTGGAACTCCGACGTGCTCTTATTTGTGACGCGACGAACATAATAGCCGCCGGCCCAGCTGCAAACTGGCCGTCAGTAACACCTACTAATTGGCTCTGGCCACTTTTTCGGGGCGGGGGTCTCCACCCGCCGTGATGATTAGGGCAGCGCGGGTGTGTAAGACCAACACGCGGCGGTTAACCCAGACTCCCATGTGGTCTAGTGGTTAGGATTCGTGGTTTTCACCCACGCGGCCCGGGTTCGATTCCCGGCATGGGAATATGTTTTGCAATTTTAGACTTACTTAATCAGTAAGTGGAGTTTAGCCCTATTGATTCATTTAAGGGGGATACAGACGAATTTAACTTACAGCGCATTTTCTAATTTCCCCCTTCTACTGTGTCTTCGTCGCTTAGGCATTTGTGACTAGAAGGCAATGTTCGCCTTTTATGTTCACTTGTTCCGCTTAGGATCAATTCGCGCTACTCAAACGAGCAGAAACCTTCGGGATCAAAGGAACAAGCAACTGAAGGCAACTGCCCCAGCAATTCAGGGACTTTGCTCTCTGCCTTTGTCTCTGTGTCTTCCTTTCCTTCTATCTATCTATCTATCTATCTATCTATCTATCTATCTATCTATCTATCTATCTATCTATCTATCTATCTATCTATCTATCTATCTATCTATCTATCTATCTATCTATCTATCTATCTATCTATCTATCTATCTATCTATCTATCTATCTATCTATCTATCTATCTATCTATCTATCTATCTATCTATCTATCTATCTATCTATCTATCTATCTATCTATCTATCTATCTATCTATCTATCTATCTATCTATCTATCTATCTATCTATCTATCTATCTATCTATCTATCTATCTATCTATCTATCTATCTATCTATCTATCTCTCTCTCTCTCTCTTTCTCTCTCTCTCTCTCTCTCGTTTACTCCATCTGATTTCCACCACTCTCGGAAGCCTTTCGTGGAAACCTCGGTGATATACCATATGCCTGAGATCCAACGGAAAGCCCCTCTCCCTTGTCCCTTCCTTCCATACGTACCCCGATGGCCAGTGTCCGTGGTCAATAAGGCTGTGGCCGGGAATGCCAAACACGTTTCACGTGGTTCTGCGTGACACCCGGCTGGCGCCCCGCCCGAAGCGCGCGGCCAGCCGACTGACTGAATGACTCGCCCCCAACACACACAGAGGCCAACACCCCGATTTGCCCCGCGGCGCTCCGAGGCCATTCTCCTCTCCCGCCTCGCGTAAATATCTCGCACGCTTTTTGACCCCCAGGCGACTGAATGAGTCGTCTGGGACTGGAGGGACTCCTTCCGAATGGTTTGGAACGGATGGGAACTGAAGGCTTTAGACAGTCAGCATTCTCTTTCTGTAGGTTGGATCAACCACGGTGCTAGTGACCAATGACCAACACTGATGTACACAGGCTTTTGTTCCTTTCTCTTCAATATAATACTCCTAAATTCTTCTATTACTTCCGCTTCGCAGGATTGGGTTCATTTTTTCCCGTGGCTCTTAATCCCATCTGCTTTCCCTTTCTTTTATTCTGACTGCCTTGATTGGTATGTCTGCCACTTTTTTCTATTCCCTTACTCCTGATTCATTACCACTTGAGAGACGATTCTCCTCCCTCGGACATGGACTTCTTCACTACTTTCTCTTCCCTGTTCTTCCTTGTTCGCTCTTAATTTCCACCGTTCGCCTGAAGCCATCACCTTTTTCATTTCTGTTTAAGAAGGCGTAACATATAAATGCCGTACCAAACTGTACACCGAAATTAAACATGGCGACGTGAGATTTTAATTTTCGAACAACGTTTGTCCAAGCGATTCTTAGTCGATTTTGTAGAAATTATATTTCCCATGTCATCTTATAGTTAGAATAAACTGATTTAAAGATTTCATTGGAAACTTTGCCTACAGAAACCCAAGTATGACATGGAAACATGACTTTTCGCATGTTCTTCCATATCACGCGTGCGGTCACAATTCAAAAGAAGCCGCTCCTATCTATCCCATATGTCTTGGCTACTCTTCTTCCGTTTGGTGACCTTGTCTACCCAACAAAACTGCCGACCGTCGATTTCAATCGTCTGTGCCCTCTGACTCATTTTCTCTGAGACGTTGCCTTTAATTCTTCTCTTCTTGTCGTTTCCTTTTAGTTACTTTACCGTACCATTCGTCTGCATGCGAATGCCCGGGTGTTTGTGTACTCCTTCGGTAGCGCAGAAGGTCAAATCCGCCCATTTTTGCAGTCGCCCACCGAATTTCGCGTCGAAACCCGTTTCCTACCGACTGCGTTCCCGCCATGACGTGACTTCGGAACGGAAATAATGCGTGGCGATCGACGCGATGCGCCACCAGTTCACATGACCAAGTGCGGCCGATTTTTAAAAAAGAAACTGCCACCTTCATGTTTAACAGGAAACCGCTGGTTTCAAGCCAAAATTTCACGTGGACACAGAGAAATACGGAGAAGGCCCCATGGCATTGCCTTAGAATATATTTTCCTTTCTTTTTTTAGTTTCCAATTAATCAAACGAATTCCTCCTGTTACTTCGCTGCTTCTTGTTTCCACAATAGATTCACTCACGGCGAAATCTTCGGGAACCCTAATGTAATCCATAATAGTTTCTTTACAGTCCAGCTTTTTTTCTCTCTTTTCGTTCCCATAGGGAGCGAATTGCTCTTAAAGAGAGGGAATGGGTGGTGCAAAGAGAAACCATTTGCTTCCATTTCTCCACTTCCTCTCCGTTTCCCGTCCAATTCGCCCGCCCTCGCCCACTTGAACTCATTAGCATAGAGCCAAGATGGCGATAATTCTGCGTCCGTCACAGAATCAATGAGCCTTTTCTGATTTGATTTCTCAGAATCCTCTTTTAAACCATCTTCCTTCTTAAAACCCTATTTATTCCAGTTGAATATGGCGGAGGGCGACTGTTCGTCGTCTCCTCCGCGCACGCCATCGGAAGACACTCCGACGGACGAAGAAAACCAAAGAGAAACGTCCGCCGATGGAAAAATTATTGAGGTATGCTGGTTTTTCTCTCTCAAAAAAGTTGACAATCTTTGAAACTTTTTTTTGAATTAGAACTGTAATTTCATAAAATAGGAGTGAAACCCCTATTTTACCCCATGGGTACCGCGCAGTCTAGATAACTTTGAAAAATCTCTTTTAAACGAAACCAGGTTTTTGAAAAGTTTTGCATTTCTTCATCGATTTGCGTGTTCTACGTGTTCGGATCTAAAAGTTCTCACGCTAAACAAGGCAATAAAGCACGAATCGAAGCCATTGGGGCGGGTTTCGACAGGTCGACGACGGGGCGCAAAAACCCATCAGTGACTCACGCTTAAAGAAGGAAATCGATTTGTTTTGGTTAAAAAATTACTACAATGGAAGCAATTTTTGAAACCTTAGTTTCACATAGAGGAACACCCTGCGCATCTAACTTGCTGGGTAGACCTCGAGATGATAAGTAAGATTCTGAGTTCGGTTGACAAACGCTTAAATGCCCTTATACGATAGACCTGATTGAGAGAAATCATAGATTGAGAGAAACATAATCACACCGTCCTTTAAAAGTCGATTTGATTTCCGAGAACCTTTCCGCTCCCATTCAGCCCTTGAGTAATCCTGAACCGTCCGTGACGTGGCTCTCGCCGTCGGCGTGCGCCTGGCTATTCCCGTCCCGTATCGTTGCAATTGTCTGCGGTTCGCTGTTTGTTTTTCCAAGTGCGTTTGTTTGAGGTTCTATTCTCGTGCGTGCGCGAATATTCTCGTGTCGGGACCGTGGTCAACGACTGTCCAAACAGCTGCGCCGCCGGCCAACAAAGCGTGAGACCGGCGGCGATTTGGAACGCACACGAAACGCACGTATAGGCACAGGGGACGACAGTTACGAAAGATACCGGGAGGCCATGGGTAATCCAGGAGAAGCCATTGTACACGCGTATACCCGCACATTTACTGAACTTTTGTCATGTAACTGACGAGGGTGGTTTCACACCAATGACCACTCATAAATGAAAAGGCCATTGTATTTCCAAGTCAACACGGCCTGAATTAGAAAACCTCCGATCTCTAACCTCCAAGTATTTGTTGTAATCTTTGGTCGGCCGGGGGTGCACGCGGTGCGTGATTGACTCAAAGGGTGAAAGAAACATTGGCTGAAAACATTTACCTCTAACAAATGACTGAAAATCCCAGAATTTTTGAAATCGTGAATAGTGAACGGAGTTACGTTATTTTCTTTTAATGAAATTGCCTATGGATTTAGTGGGTCAGATAGTGTTTGTGAATATGTTAAGTTTATTCGTTGAAAGAGGATTAAGTGCGATTCCTTGCAGGCGTGATCGTTTGCTTGCTCCTATGTCGTGTGGAACAGTCTTTACCCTTTGTCTATCGAAAAACCATTGCCAGAACGAGCGGGTTCTGCGCAGAGCTCGGTCGGAAGCTGCGTGTCGGACGGCCATTAGAAGGCCACGCGGTTGCGTGAGCGGCTGTCGTCGCCGACGACGGAACGGCGTCCCAAAGTACCAATTAGGAGGGACAGAGGGCAGGCGACCGACACCCGAATACCACCAGACAAGGGACGATCACTCAAACACACAAGTGGGAAAGGGGTCACTGGGAGATAAAGAGAAGGATGGGCAAATGAAAACTTATAAATCAGTGCAAACACAAGGTCCCTCAAGATGTGAACTTAATATTCCTACCCGGGAAAAGTAAGGCATGTAAGTTAACAAAACATAAACTACGTAAAGACATATACATTCACAAAAAAGTTCTTTCAGGTCAAATGTGGCCCTTTGACTGCCAAAATGCACGTGGAGCAGTTCGTTTGCCCTGGAATCCACCAAGTTTGCATCGAGCTGGATGGTAAACGACATTCTTCTGAAATTCAATAGTTTTGTTTTTAGGAGAGATGATTAGCCCAAAGGAATTCACAATCCGAGCCAACAAAGACAAGCAAAAGGACTGGAAAGGCAGCATCCGCATTGGAAAGTCAAATCTTCGCACTCTCATGGAAATGCGAACTTTCGATTTCTACAACCACCAACAATTCTGTTCTGCCAAGTGTCAGAGCAGGAATTACATCACTCCAAAAGAGAAGGTACTTCAATGAGAAACTCTTAGCTTACTTCTGTTTGAGGACCCCGATAGGGACAGCAGGAGGAACAGCACTGCGTCGCAGAAGGGGACTCCTCTGCCCATGTTTGGAGGGCCCTTGCTTTCACAGCAGAACTTGGGAGGTTGGTTTTAAAACGTATTTTAAAACAAAAAGAAACTATTTTTCGCACACTCATCCTTTCCAATTGATTCAAATTTGCTCGATCTTTCCATTTGCCCTGACATCGTCCTTTGTGTCTGCTGATCCAATTCCCCTGTGTACGCGTAAAAGTGCTCCTAAGGCTATTTCTGCCAAAGATCGTTAAAAGTTCAATAAACAAAGGCACGTGATCGTCAACTGCTGCAGTTCTTGTTTAACCTAATTTTTCAGGAATTTTCAAAGAAGCAACAACCTTCTCCCAATTGATGCAGCTGTCCACTGTTCTAAACAACAATAACCCTCCCGTTACTCCAAAACTTGAACCGAAGGTGCACTTTAACCCGTTTTTATCAGAACAAGCCAATTTCAGGAAGAATTGGTTGATGTGGATGACAGTTTCACTGAAGTTTCATCAACCCCTTCCCCGCCGTCTCCTGAGCAACTTCTGAGGTTGATGAACACGGAACCGCAGATCTTCTGGGCGGAGATTCGGCAACTGGGACTGTTGGAAGAGGTGGTAGATCAGATGGTGGCAGCATTGTATAGAAGCAGAGACAGTGCAGCCAATGGAGGCATAGCCTCAGGTAGGGGAGACAGAGGAAAGTACAAGAGAGATTGTTTAGCGGCTCCTCTTCTGTCGAGGGTGGTTTCTACCTTGTCCATTACGGACTCTGTTTTGAATCTGATCAGCACAAGACAAGTCAATCGGAGGGGCCATGACAAGCCTAGGCTGTCATCTGGTACGTTTGATAGAAAGAGAGCGCTATATACAGAGGGCAACATAAATATCACACCAAATAATTATAGATTTCTCCTACCTGGAAGACTCTGATACCAGAAAGCGATCGATCGACGAAAGTTCCTCAGTTTCTCAGAGCAGTCCCGAGGTCAAAAGACCGCGGGTACAGTACCCCGTCGGTGTCAATCCCGTTGAGGTGCCAGTCCTTTAAACTCCTTCCTTACTGCTATATTTCAGGGTCTGGAATCCAACTTTCTCCAAGCCCTCCTCCAGGCTCAACTTCAACTGTGCCAGCCATCCGTGGACGTTCTTCTTCAGATGGCCAAACCACCTCAGATCGCCCTCAATCCTCTCCTGAGCATCTCCAAGGAATAATTGCTTCTAGTCACACATCCAAAGACATGGACACCGTACTCTTTGTATCAGAGCGCATTTACTCTCGGTTTCCATGTTCCCCTGGTGAAGGTGTCGCCCCCATGTGCCAAATCCCCTATTTATTTGTAAATACGTCCTCCCCAACCCCCTGTGAACCTCAGGCCTTAACTTTGTTGTTTTTGCATAGCCAGTAGGCACCTCGTACTCTTTGCTACAACGGGATACGCTACCTTCGTCTGATATACGAGCTTTCACTTCTAATCTAATCGTACATTTATCGATTCAAGCTGTGGACCACATAATAAACAATAAAATATTAAATTTAAAAAAAAACTATTTTTTACAGTTGCTCTTTGGGAAAACATTGGGCCGTGATTCCAGAAAAATGAGACGTACAGACGCTGTCTAGGCTCTTAGCCTTGCTTAGAGCCTAAGAATACCACTATTTTTATTTGAAAACAGGTTGTCGTCGTTCAAGTTTCAGAAAGTTTCTAGGATAAACCATATGACGAAGACATCTTGGAAAAGGATCAAAAGAGCTATTGAGCACAGAACAGAAGAGCAGAACTTTATTCCGTAATCTAAAACTTTCTAGGTTCTCTTTCACTGTTCACTTCTTTGCGAACTCCTGTTTGTAGAAGGCCAGCAGTTCGTCCAGCGTCGAGTGGTTGGGCGCCTTTGGCTCTCCGTGCTCCAGGAAGTAGGCCGGCGCTCCGTCGGTGAACTTGACCACAATGCGGTAGTGCCTGAAACTGGAGCATTAGCTTATGCCTTTCTCTAACATACTTGAAGACTCCATTCTGGTTACGGTGGACGGCGAAGAGCGGCATCACCGGCTGAATGTTGTCCATAGTGTCGGCGTCGCTGTCCATCTGGTAGTAGATCTTCATCTTTCCATTCGTCTCGTTCTCCGCCTCCTCCCAAGTTTTGAATCCAATAAACGGCGATTTGGCACTGTCTTTCCAGACGAGGACATCCGCATGTTTCTTTTGAGCAACTGCCTTCTTCTCACCCTTCTTCTTCTTGTTGTTGCTCCCATTCTTCTCAGAAGCCTTAGATTTGCTGAATCTATTTCTAGTGTCAAATCGCCACAACTAACCTGCTGTTGTCCACATTGCTACCACTCTTTCCCACGCCCTTCTTTCCCTTCTTTCCATTGGGGTTGGGGCCAATGTTCTCGTAGGCTCCAATGCCCACATCAGCCACAACTATAGCCTTCTGTTTTCCACAGCCAGATCCGTGGTCACAGCAGGTGTTGGGCTTCTTTCCCTTCAGAGCCGCCATACAACTTTTGCGGGGCTCAGCTTCTTGGTCAAAGGAAATCTGGAACAGGTGATGTTAGGCAGAGGTAGGAGAATCAACCATCAGAGACGAGCAGTTGGACCACAATGAAATGATTGGAGAGCTCACGTTATGCGCGTTACGTAAATTGACTTTAACACAATAAGTTTAGACACACGTAAACATAAACAACAAAGACAAAAGGCTTAAAAGTGTTTAACAATATAAAGGAAGGAATGTATCTTCAAAATTGAACGTCGACAGATCTCAACTGGATGTTGCACAAGAACCTCAACAATTAGAATAACTTTAAAATTTTCTCGCTTATGTTAATGCTTCCAACACAACTAACGATCAATAATTTGAATGTGTTAATTAGGATTATTAGTGAATGTGTTAATTAGTCTAATTGGTTCGATTAAATTAACATAAGCTCCCCTGCTCTCAGAATGTCATTCACCGCCTATGCTCCGTGGAATGCGGCAGTTTCTCTTCTTTTTCCTTCTCCCCCTTCTTTCGCATGCTGCTCAGTCGCCTCCTCTCTACGATGACACCAACATTCCTTCGAAACAGCAGATCTACAACAACCTCATGAATGTGGGTGGATTCTCTCTCTCTCTCTCTCTCTCTCTCATCAATCTTCCTCTCAAGACCTCTCTTCCAGGACGCCATAATCTGTGCAAACGGTCGTCACAAAAATGGATCCTTCACCTTCGAAAAGTGTACCCGTTACTGGAAGACTGGACATTTCCCCTTCTGCGTGTACATGGTCATCCCGTCAGTGGTCCATTTTTGAATCAACCAATCCATTGTGTTTAGCTCAACTTCTGAGAAACAGGGATACGATGCCTACGGATGTGTCTACTCCAAGCGTCTCCCCGCCGAATGTGCTGAAAGAGAAGAGTTCTATTCTCCCTATGAGACTGTCTTCATCAGAGGAGTTGGTGTCTTTTGAAGCTGTATTCAATCTAACTATTGCAGAAGAAACACAAAGGAGCCATGATGTGCTGCATGGACAATTACTGCAACCAGGTGGAGGAACCAGTATTTTCCATGGTGCGACTGAAGGATGACAATGTGGCTGCGATTTCCTCCTCGTGGCCATGGATGGTGGGTGTGGTGACCCTTGTCTCCTGCTTGATTCCTGTCATCCATGCGTAGGTTTTACTTCATTTCTCCTATTGTTTGCTTTTTAGCATTCTGCAATCAAAGGAGGATTCTAGTATGAAGAGGACGGAACGGCCTGCCTTCCTTTTAGATGACATTGGGATTCAGAAGGAGTTCCAGGTATTCAAAACAAAGATTTTCTGGAAATGGGCTTTTTTTTTAGAAAATACCTGACGTTCTGGAACAACCCATGAAATTCGCCGACTTAACGAAGGTGCAGAAGGCCGTCAGGGGTATTCTCCAGCCTGGAAAGTATTCAACTGCTGTAACCAAAAATCTCTTCTTCCGCAAAGGCTTCTTTAGTCTATGACCAACAAGGAACAGAAGCAGCAGGAGGAGGAAGAAGAGTTCAAGGCTCTTGTGAAGAAGGACGAGGTTTACGTCTTCCAGAAGGACAACGATCAGCCCAGAAAGTTGAATCGTCAGATTCAATCCCGTTATATTCATCTGGCTCAGCGGATGATTGAGCATGGCCCCTTCTCCTTCGACTTTGACCCTGTTGAAGTGAGTAATCCACTTGGTCTTTAAAGTGACTCTTCAGCTGGGAGATCTCTTCGACAGTGTCACCCAGATCCTTGCCGGTGAATCCACCCTTCTGGAGTTGCAGCCGGAGATCGATGTCTACGGAAACCTGGAAGGCAGCTACGGGTCCGTTCTTTCTATTCCTCTCCTATTATTGCTTCTAGGGATCTGTTCCGTTGGATGCACAAGAATGGTTGGCCTCCCAGAAGAAAAGTCCTCTTCTTGGGTGGACTGAGCAATGACTATGAAGCCTACTCCTTGGAAACGGTCGCCTTGATCTTCGCAATGAAGAAGCTGATGCCGAACCACGTCTACATCCTCCGAGGAGCCAGCGAGGTCTACCCCTTCAAGATTGCGGTAGTTTTAATGTAATTCTGTGTTTGAAGAGGTTTTAGGGACGCCGATTCACCAACCGTATCACCAGTTGTCTCGTGAAAGTCATCGACTGTGCCTTTGCCCAGCTGCCATTGGCTGCCACTGTGAATGGAGTCTTCTTCTCTCATGGAGGAGTGTCCCCGGCGATCAAAAAGATGAGGCAGATTCACGAAATCAAGCGTCCCATCACCGAAGTCGAGAAGGGAACCTTGGCGGGGGACCTCATCTTCAGCCAGGCGAGCACCCATGTTGGAGTCATCGCCGGTTGGTCGTCTCTCTCTCTCTCTCTCTCTCTCTCTCTCTCTCTCTCTCTTTCTTTCTTTCTTTCTTACTCTTAATCTCAAATTATCTTTAGGCTCCCGCGGCTGGCAGTTCACCAAGGACTATGAGCCAAACCTCCACCTGTCGGACAAGGGGAACCACGAAATCCAGCTGATGGTCAGATCGAGGAACTCTTGCCCCGACGGAATTATGGTGTCAATTGTGATGTAGTACATGTTCAATTGTGATGTAGTACGTGAACGAGAAGATTCTGACGATTTGGTCTGCCCCTGGCTACCCGGTTGAGAACAAAGGAGGCTGTTCTTTGAGCTTCAACCACAACATGGAAACGAAGATCAGCAAGATGGGGGTCTACGGAACCTTCGACAGGGATGCCAGTAAGGGTTCCACTGAAAAAATGACACTGGATGGTTTCAGTTGAATTGTTCGAGAAGAAGAGGCAGACGAATGCCGAGAAAAAGGAGAGAGGGATGAAGAAAATCAGGAATCCCGCGCAGAAGCGGTTGAGTGAGCAGAAGGAAAATGGCAAGGAGAGCAAGAAATCCGAGAGTTCCGGCAAGGAGAAGGCTTCTCAGAAGAGGAGCGACGGAAAGTCCAAGGCTTCCATCAAGAGCCAGAGGGAGGACGAGGGCAAGAATTAGATTCACACCAGTTTCCCCAACAGTTTTATGTAATAAAGTTTCCGTTAAATGAGTTGTAATGTCATCTAACCCTAGGATTTGCAGAATTTTTAATAATTAGTTTTACACTATTGATTCACAGGGCATTTATTATCAATTTCAAACGGCGATACGTAATAATGACAATATAATCATAGGCAGATGTACATGTATGACTTACAAAGTGAGAGGCCGTCCGGTAGACTTGGCCGGGGGCGATGGCTAAGACACGGGGGATATGCTTTACAAGCGAATTATCGACGACGTCCGACTAGAGGGAAATGCTCGCGGACGCGACCAGAGAAGGGGAGAAAGGGAGGGGATAGCACCGTGGAGCGAAGGGACTTGAGGTGAGGGATTAGAGGAGGGAGCAGCCACGCTTCTTTTTCAGAGGCTTCGGGTTGAGAACCGCACGCACCGCTTCTTCGAATACCTGAAAAGCAGTTTAGAAGACGTTTCAGAAAGCCTACAGGTAGATATGAATAGATGTTTCAACCGAAGGATATTCCTCTCACCTGTCTCAACCCCTGTTGCGAGAGGGCGGAGCATTCCAGATACCTGACCGCCTTAATCCGCTGCCCGCACTTCTGACCTTGGCTACGTGTGATCGGCCCGCGATCCTAAACCGTTTTTACACTGAACAAAAGGGATGGAAACGTACGTCTCCGCTGCCTTTGCCACTCTGCTCGTCGCGCAGATCAATCTTCGTTCCTGAAATCCACTGAAATAAGAAAAGGGAAAGCAGACGTACCGACTAGGAGGATGGGCGCGTCGGGGCAGTGCTGCCGGATCTCAGGAATCCATTTGGTGGAGACGTTGTCGAAGGAGACTGGGGAGACCACGGAGAAACACAGCACGAAGACATCCGTCTGGGGGTAACTCAATGGCCGCAGACGGTCGTAATCCTCCTGCAAAGTAGGATTGATGCTGCGATTTAAGGCAAGAATTGATTTTTTTGTTCTTTAGAACGTTGGCCTAAGAGTAAACGAACCATCATGGAAGGAACAACAAAGTTCGTGTCGCTGTGGCACCCGGCTGTCACGAAAATTGCTATGCCTGACAGCAGTTTGTCGGTAACTACTCAAGTAGCCGAAATGTCAATATTACTCGCCAGCATGAAAGCTGTCCCAGAAACCCCACTAACGATTTCAGCTTTAAAAATTAGAACGGAAATAAAAGTGAAATAAAGGTACAAACCTGTCCGGCAGTATCCCAGAGTCCTAGATTTACAATGTCGTTGTCTACGGTAACGGGTGTCGAATAATTATCGAATCTGAAAAGGAAAGCCGTCGTAAAACGAGATCTCGTTTTTGTTTAGCCCATTTGCACGGCCATTATCGGGTTTGATTCACTCTCGCCCGCGAACGGATGACTCAACCCCTTTCGCGGAGATGTACGTCCTTGAAAGAAACGGACCACAACAGGAAACCTCAGGCCGCTTCTGGTGTTACTTACAGCTACCCGAGCGTTTGGCATCAGGTTGCATAGGGCGATGAGTCATCAAAACTCTTAGGGTACACTTACACGGTGGGGACGTACTGGACGGGGAACGAGTCCGTGGTGTATGAAATGAGCATACACGTCTTTCCTACGGTACCGTCGCCTACTACCACACATTTGATCTGCCGGGAGGGAGCGGACATCTGAAAAGAGACAATTGGGGACACAAATAGACGCCGTATCGGTGTGAAAGACAAATAAACGAGTAGGAGGAGCACTGCGGTATTAATCACAAGAAACACTGCAAAGAGAGGTGATTCACGAAGAAATTAAGGTCAAAATGCGATTTTTAGAACCAAATAAAAATCAGGAAGTGGATTAGGCAACGCATCTCAAAAGAAAGGCATTTTTGTCAATTTTCAACGTGAATGCGAAGTTAAAACAGTATTCTTGAAATTCGAATGACAAAAAATCAAAGAACATTTAAATTTTAATAGGATGTTCTTGTCTAATTAAATTAAACCAATATCAATTTAAATTAGGTTTCTTAAAATCTGTTTATTGATGGATAAATCAATTAATTGCAAAAATCGATAAAATAAAGTTTAAGTAACAAATTGAGACACCATGGGCGGTAGCATATGGTTCAAGGGAGACCATTTAAACCCAGCGGCGAGTCACCCCGCCCGAAAGAGAGAGTGTGGATTCGGCGGAGGGTGGTAGACGAAAAACACAGAGTAAATAGAGAACAAGCGAGCGTCATTTGGCCGGTACGTTTGGATTTTTCCTCCAAGGGATAGAGTGTTGGGAATAGGTAGAGCGCAGAGGAAAAGGTGATCAGTAAACAACGGGCAGATACGACGTTGTGTGGCAAAGCGTTCCTTGTAATTGTATCATCATTCGTAATCTTTATATCCTTGTGTTTACAGGTTTCGGTTATTTACAATCTTTTTTTAAACAATTTTCTATCGATTTTTAATCTTTGAAACTGCATAAAATAATGTGTTGATCTCTTTATTGTTTTGTTGTAAAATCTTTAAAATAGTGGATTTTTCGGCAAACGAGCTGCAGAACTGTTCATGTGGTATTTTGTTTTCGTCGTCTCTTAAAAATGTCAAGGTCACCTTTTATGAACGTATTTACATTAATTTAATACGAATGCCATGTTGGTTTACACTTGTCACCGTATACGCGTATTTTGCTTTTAAAAAGATCTTTCTTTGATTCACTTGAATTAGACGCCTACTTTTTGTTCTCCACGTTTTTTTTGCAGAAACGTCTATTTTCAGGTTCTAAACCACCCCACAATGGGTCGTGTGGCTTTCTTCATCATCGCCTTTGCCTTCGCCCTCTCAATGAGAGACGTGTTCGTCAGTGGTGAGTTTTGCTAACTGTGTTTTCTTTTCTATAATTTTATTTTGTGATGCATTTTCAAAAAGTTCCCTGAAGCTAAAATATCCTCAGTTCCAGCCGAGGAGCACTCCCACCACGAGGATGAGCACGACGACTTTGCCGAGTTCGGAGACGAGAAGACGTCCTTCAGGTTTGTTTCTTTATTAATTATCTATTTTGTATTCTGTTTTAGCGAAGGAACCGAAGAGGACCACGTGGAAGTGAGGGAGCAGTCGAGTTTCGCTAAACCCAAGCCTATCCACATCAAGGACCTCCCCCCTCTCCGATTCCTCTACTGGTATGTGACCTTAATCAGTTCAGTTTTGCTAACAATATACTGCAGATGCGTTGAATTTGAATTCGTTTATTTTAGCACGTCCTGCGGTTACAAGAACGCCTTCGACCAGTTCTCTCAGTTCGTACACGACAAATACCCCGACATGCCGATCGAGGGCAACAACTACCCTCCCGCTCCCTGGAAGGCCTACCTTGCTCAGGTCTATCTCTTTTAATTCCTTTTTATATTTATTTTCCAGGCCATCAGCATCCTGAAGATGGCCTTCATCGTCGTTGTTGTCACCGGAAACAACCCCTTCGAGTCCCTCGGCTTCGGATACCCCGCCGTTCTCCAGTGGGCCCACGGAAATAAGGTCAGCTATAATTTTGGAAGGATTTGACTCATAAATTAACCGATTTTCCCTGGCAGGATGATTTCACACTTTCATGTGATTCGAGACACAGACCACATAGCGGAGCACGGATTTTGTGATAACATTTCTTCTTTTTCACAGAAATGTGGGCGAAATGACGCGCAGACTTTAGCCTATCAGACTACAAAGTCATTTGCAAAAGAGCCAGCCAGATGAACATGGTTACCAGAAAGTGTGACACCTTCCTGACTTCGGGAAAAAAACTTGCTGACGAAGTAATGAACGAAGGCTAATAACAAAATTCACATGAAAATAAACAACGATTACACTCAAATTATCCAGTGAGTCCCTAATGTCTTGATTCCAGCTGTCCGCCTGCATGATGTCCTTCCTTCTGTCGAACATGGTGGAGCAGTCGCTCTTGGGCACCGGTGCCTTCGAGATCTACCTGGGAGATGAGCAGCTGTGGAGTAAGATTGAGAGCGGACGGGTGCCGTCTCCTGCTGAACTTGTACAGGTTTGTTCGAACCTCAGTAGTCATTTAAGTTAATCTTCAGATGATCGATTCTCAGCTGGCCCTGCTGGGTAAGGTGCCGGCGTCGACGGGTTTCGGCGAGAACTTCGACCAGGTCGCCTAATTCAGAAGACTCCTCAGCAGCCAAAAATAGAAGAATGCTCATCGCCCCCTCACTTCAGAGGTTGTGCACGTCGCCCCGTTAATCTCTCTCTTGTACGTGATGTATCTTGCCTTCTAATCGTTTTGCTATTTATTCTTCCGGCAATCCATTTCGTGTAATAAAGAACTATACGTTAAAATGAGCCTCATTGAACACGGAAAGTGCAGAGAGCAAGGGGAGCACGGGTTGTCCGCGACATTCGCAGCGTGGCTCTTATCGTCTGGCACAGCGTCACGGCGGAGACTATCAGGAGGAACCACGAACCCAGGGAAACGACCAAGAGCGGTGGCGGGTTTTCTACGACAAACGGATTTTAAAGGCTCAGAGAAGCAAAGGGTCAATAAAAAAAGGGATCATTGTTGGTATTTTCAGATAGGCTACCACTGACCAGTGCTTGAACGGTTGTTGAGAGAACAATTGAAACTTTTGAGTTTCAGTTTGTCGGCGAAAGACAAGTTTCCCGTTGCCAACAGAGCGATCAAGGCACCGATTAGAGAACGTTTTCACCTGACCTAATAGCCCCTTGAGAATTCAGAAAGACCAAGGAATATGCACGATGGTTCCTGATTCTTCTGGTTCCTTTTATAACCCAAGATAGTACCTTTTCTGAGAGGCAGAAGCCTCGATAAGACGCAACAACTGGGAGAGGCCGGCAGACGTCACACGATTAGATAAAGACATCCACTCCAACCCAATCGGCCCCTACGCAAGGGCGCCTCTTCTCTTTTGCATGGATTCCAACTGTCTTCCCCTTCCCATTTGACAGACATCTGTTGCGTAAACAACTTTGTTATTGTGTACGCGTGATCCAATTTCAACGAATCTCTCTCTTTCGTTTAAAAAAAGCCCCCCTCCCATTTTTGATAACTTTCTTTGAATTCTACCTTCCTCGTTGTTGCTCAATACCATTTTTAGTGATTAACCGTGGCCATGAGGTCAGTCTCGCTTTGTCTTCTGGTTGCTCTCGTGGGCTATGGAGCAGGTAAAGAAACACACAAAGAAATGGAGATTGAGAGATTGAGAGATCGAGATAAAGAGAGAGAAAAGGAAAAATAAATAGAGAGAAAGAGAGAGAGAGAGAGAGAGAGAGAGAGAGAGAGAGAAGTTGAGTTTGACATGAAACGAGACAACGAAAGAGAAGTTATTCAATTTAGCGTGGCAAAGTTCACTTACACCTATAATCGACGTGATCGGCCGAATTTTCCCTCCGTTCCGTATTTGTAAGAAAGCATCCTAAGACACACGTCACACTCACACGCACTAACGTTTTTGTTAACCACGATAGATCACATTCAACGAAGACGCAGGGATCATTACAGTCTCCCGAGACCGCAATGACTTGTTGTCTTAAGCACACGTGTTTTTGAACTAGCTGTCACAGCTAACATTAACAATTTCACTTTTACAAGACTTCACTCACTCGCAGGGTCACACTAACACATTGCATGTATTGCCACTGAAATACATATAATTACAAGACAGTCCTTTACTTTCCAGCCTCCCCTGTTCCTCAAGAGAATGCCCAAGATACCTCCGTGAACACCTTCCTCACCTCCCTGGTCGCCGTGGACAACAGGACTGATTCTCTCGTGAAGATCGCTTACCAGGTACCGTAATCCTAAAGAGAATACATTTGATTGTGGCTTAACTACATGTGTCTTCTTTCCTTATGACATAATAGAGCCAGATAACCAGGTGAAATTGCTTCTGCTGCCTTATCGGCCACTTTTATCGCCCTTATCGGCACGTGTTCACTGATTTTTGCGTATCACGCAGTTACGAATTAGTCTTTGGGGCGGAAGGGATTGTGAAATTGAAAGTTTGATCTCGTTGAACTTTTGAAGATAACTAACGATTTCCGGAAACTTTTTTTACAAGAATAACATCTTCCTTTTTTCAGAACATGGCCTCCAAGACCCACTTTGACCATGACAATGCCCCCAACCCTCTGTTCACAAGCGTGGATCCCTCCGTCGACGCCAGGCCCACCTTCAAAGCCTTGGCTAACCTCCTGGTACAACTCTTCCTCATCAAGCATAAACTATTGTTTCAGAACTTCTACACCCAGCCGAGCATTCTCCAACCTCTGACTTACACTGCCCCGTGGACCCAGGCCATCCAAGACTTCCTCTCAGCTGTCGTCGACACCCCGGTTATGAAGAAGACCCAGGACTTCCTTGTGAGCAAGGGAACCCCCGTCTCGGCCAGACAGGACTTCATCAACCAGCTGTACTCCCTCTGGTTCACTCCTTTCCAGAGGACTAGCGTCTTGGGAAGCTCTGGTAGGTGACTGAGTCAAGAGAGAAAAGACGGGGTTTAGGATTCTCCTCTGTTTTCGCCGGAGAGGTTCAAAACACGAATGTCATTCGCTTCGCCAACTGGTACAGGTTCCATCTTCTGGAGAAGCAGGACGTTGCTGACTACCACGGATTCTTCACCAAGCAGAACGTGCGTTTTTAAATTAGCGTAGAAGTGCATTATTAGTTATGTTGAAACTCGGGTTCACAGGCTGGCTCAATTACTCCCGAAAAGGTGAGAGATAACGTTATTTTGTGATAACACCAACGGCCATAATGCTGTTGGACTGCATCCTTCAAAATACTAAATGTGATTGCCGAAGCAGATTATTTTGAAGTAAAGTTCAATTTGTAAACTAGCACATAAGTAATCTTCATTGCCTAATTGAACCCTTGAGCATTAGGTATTCCCGTTCAAACAATCTCATCATCTTCTTCCCTGACGCAGGTCGTCTGTCTTCTGAGTCGTCTTCCAAGAGCCCTTCCGGGTGGCGGCGGAGGCAGACCATGCGGAATTGCGGGTGCAGGTGCAGGCGGCGGCGGTGAAGATTTTCTGAAAAGTCTTTTGTCAGAATGCTTGCTCCAATCTTACGCAATAAGTTGAATAATGGCGGTTGAATAGTGATCGATCATATCGATTTTCTTGCAAATTTCCATGACTTTCTCCTCACAAATGTTCAATCGATTGACCACTGTCTCATTTTCCGCGGTTGGGTCGAGGGTGGAAGGTGCAGCCTCTCCCACGATTGATGTGAACTCGTACTCCAACTGAAAACAGCTTGGTTTCTTCATCCAAACTTTCACTGCCTCGTTTATCTTCTGATCCCTCTCGTGTATCTGTTCCACTATTTCCGCCTCCATTTCTAACAACTTGTCCGCTTTCCTCAGTCTCTGGAACTTCTTCAAATAGTCTTGAAACCACAAATAACAGAAGAAACTCAAAAGAGGTTGATACTTTTGAAGGAGTTTATCGTCAACATCTAAATTCTGGTTGTTAGAGCTTGAAAGAAAGAGACTACCTTCAATGTTAGGTTCCTCGTGAATGGAGTAGGTCTGCTCGGAATCAGACCCTTCGTAGGAGGAGCTTACTGTAGTGTCTATGTCAACGGAGTTTCGTTTAGCGGAGGAGTGATAGAACTTTGACATTTCGTCTACAGAAGCCTGTGGGATGACTGAGGGGCGAGAGCGGACTGCGGAACTAAGATCGGTCACTGGCAGCGACTAAATTATATCAATTCAAGAGCCTACAGTCTACCGTAACCCACCATGTGCCTTTGCAAAACTTGCGGCGTACTCAATTTCCTAGCCGACGTCGGTGGAATCCCAGCTGCCTGAATGAAAACCTGGGTGGTGGCTCCCAGCCGGAATGGGTTCTTCCACTCTCCGGCCATCGTCTTCTGCTTTTTCTTCTTGAATCTCTCCCTTTTCTCTTTTGCCTTCTTCTCGTAAGCCCTCATCCGTTTCAGGCGCTCTCCAGTGAGATATAACTTGTAGCACATGTCTCTGAAACGAGGCCAATTAGGGTCCATTGGAAAAACTCACTTGAAAAACTTTGTTTTCTTCGGGGGTGGGGTTTCTTTTCCCTTTTCTTCTAGCAGGGGTTCCGTATTCTTTCGATTCTCTTCTTCTTCGCCATCTTTCTTGTTCTTTGCTTGAATCAGCCTATTTGCCAGGTGGTAGCGATACCTAAACATTCACAACTGTCAGATCCTGGCACACGTAAATGCGCTCCGATGCTATTCTGCCTTACCAAGACTGAATGAGCGAGGCCGCATTGTGTCTGAGTTTGTTCTTGTACTCCTTCTTGTTGTCTTCTTCCATCATAAGCGTAAGTCCAACAGAAATCTGGGTAGATGCAGTGACAAAAGTACAGTAAGCGAGGAATCCAAGAACGCAGACGATCACTTTCGAAGCCCAGAATCTTGGAACGATGTCTCCATAGCCAACAGTCAGGATGCTGACAATGCTGAACCACCAAGCATGGGCAAGGGTGGGAATCGGAGATTCTGAAAGATGCTCTCATGCTCAAAAACGCTGGCTACTGAAATCTTACCTGGAACCTCCGTAGAATTAACAAAGAAGAAATTGGCGTGTGTCTCGAAATGTTCCGTGTAGTAGACAAGATTAGCCATAATCAAAAAGAGGACAAATGTAATGTAATAGGCAGAGAAAAGCTCCCATCTGAAGATGTAACTATGCTCTATTGCTAACTCCACCCTACCGACTGATAATGACCATGTTTTTGATGAGTCTCCAAGTGCTCATTTGTCGATCGATATGGAATAGACGCAAAATCTGGAGGACGAGGCTACTGTGGTTTTATTTGACCTACTTGAATTAGCCTGAGGTAGTCCATCGTCTTTTCCGTAATGTAGCGTTTATCGATTAGTAGTATTACAAATGTTACAAAGATTATGGTAATGTCGGCGATGCTCACGATTCTTCGAAGATACCGCATGTGACCTGTAATACTCTATTTGTAATTACGCGCCGCGCGGCATTTGATCTCATTGAGAATTATTTAACCAACCTTTAAATCCGGCATATTTCGCATCGGCCGAGATGGCCCACATTCTAACAATGAATTCTAATAGGAAAAATACAGCTAGAAAAGTCTCAAGGGCGGAATAAATCCCTGAAATTAGATTTTATTTCATTAAGATATCATTTAAATTCACTGATTTTAATACTGCTGGCATCTCTGACTTCGGTAGAGGCCCCGATAATAACAGAAGCAAGAACAACTCCGAAAACAACTGAAATCGCCTTTTCGAAGGAAAAGAAAGTAGTTTACCCAGATGGTAAATCAAACTGGCTAGGGTCACATGGGCCGTCGGGTGATCTAGGAAGTCGTAGACGCGGTTTCGAAAGTGACGGTACTTTCGCATCCAATCCCTTTGCTTAAAATCCTTTTCGAGGTGGGAAATGTGGATTTTAAAGGACTAACTTGGCCATACGGTGTAAATTCGTATAAAGGGACGCGGGAATTCATGCTTCTAATGACAGATCGTTGCGGTTTTAAAAACGGACAGATGGAGGCGTTCTTTTGCGTCGGATGAATCATAAAGAGAGCGACGGGAAAAACAAAACGCAAAGGGCATCTGATCGAAACGGATGTGGTAGACACCGAAGACGGAGGAGTCGCTTCCCTAGCATACCTTGACATTATGTCTCTGCTGCAGTAGGAGCTCTGCGTCGTAGGTGAGTCCCCTCGGCCTGGAGAACGACTCCTCCATGGCCGGCGGTCGACAGGGACTGTAGCCAATCGATCGTCCATCCCCCGATCCCCTGATAACACATCCTCCGCGACTATCACGCCTCAGGTCCTTTTTATGACCTCTCTTATCAGCAGAAGCATTCTAATGACGCCTAAGCTGGCGCTGAACACCTGGAAGGAGAAGTGGGGCGATAGCAGACTTTCATTTTCAAACTTTGAAGAATGCAAGTAGAAACCTTTATTTTTATTTCCAGGGAGTTCAAATCGCCGTCCAATTCCTGTGGAACACATGGCAAGCTGTGGACACCGCCTTCCTTCTGAACACCACTCCTGAGTTCGAGATGGCCATCTACACCGTCTGTGCCCTCAACGGGGGCGATTGCTCCTTCACCGCCCAAGGCTTCGGAGTTGACATTACCGCCACTCTCTTCACTGGAGCTTCCACCCAAGTGGTTGGTTAAATGGACTAAAGGAAGATGAAACGAGGTTTTAGATCGACCAAGTTGTGCCTGTTAATGGAGGTGGATCTGGTCCTGCCACGACCAAGAAGCCCTCGGGAGGAACGACCAAGAAGGGAGGATCTTCCAGCGACCCTCAGCTGCAGACTTTGGTTGACCAGATGAGGGCAGCCGATGTTGACAAGCCAGCCGCTTCTGACTACACCCTCGACTGGGGAAACAAGGTCTCCGGAACAAAGGACACCAGCCCTAACCCGTAGGGTTTTCTGACATTTTCAGCGGTGCTCTTTTATCCCAGTTTATTTGAATCCTCTAAATGTTAACATTCAGGCTCTTCAAGCAGGTGAACGAAGCCGTCTTCCAGCGCCCCGTCTACCAGGTCCTCATCGATGTCTTCGATCAGGGTCTCTTCACTCCCGATGTATAAAAGCCATCAACCCAAAGTGCAATGTTTTAATTGTAGGTTTGCACCGCCGAGCCTGGAATGACCGGATTCCGTAAGACCACCCTCCAGAATGTCCTCAACACTTGGGCCGGAACCCAGGTCTTCCAACTGGCCTACCAGTACCTGAATGGAAAGGGAAACGCCCATGCCAAGGACATTGACACCCTCAAGAACTACCTTTTTAACTTTTGGTTCGGAACTTACTCCAGGTGCAAAGGACCCATGGGATCTTCTGGTATTTCTTACCTAATGCTTTGAAAATGGAATGTTTCAGGATGGGAGCATGTCTTCTCTGGAGAATGGAAGAGTGGAACCATCGATGGTCAGCACGATTGGACCAGGTACTACCTCCTGGAGAAGACTGATAAGATCAACTACCACGGATACTATAGCTACGATGGGGTGAGATTTCAACTGAAGACAAGTTACGTGTGTTTGTTTTTAGCAGCTGACTGGTACCTTCCAATACACTTGGCAAAACGAGTTGAAGCAGACTGGAGGATTCCTCTTCGGAACTTCGCCAGGTGAGCAAAATTAGACAATTCCGACAATTCTTTCAAAACTACAGTAACCCCTAATTTCCATACTAAAAGTTTTAAATACGGTGTGTCCCTCTTTTCTAGTATACGGTATATTTGTTATCCGTAATTCTACAAGCTTTGGTCATATGCATTGTCCACAACGTCCAATATAGCAACACAGTAATTTCTGAGTGTATCCGCCAATTTCAGCCTTCGACTTCTGTCTTTTGACCGTCTGTGCCATGGAACATTCGGGAGCCAATGCTTGCCAATTCAAATTAGATGGCTACCAACTGGCCGTCACCTCCTACACCCAGGCCTGCGACGCTGGAACTTGTCTCTCAACAGCCTACCCCACAAATTAGATATCAATTGCCACATGTACATAAAACGAAAATCTATTATGACTTCTTTGTACAAATTAATCTCTACAACTCTGATTCGAAGGAAAATACACGTAATGATTTCTGTAAAAGCATAAGTACCGGTATTGTAGGAATGGACATAGGGAAAATTGAAATCAAGGGGCCGCGGATGGGTTGCAGGGCTCTGTGGAGTTCAAAGGAACCATTTCGGTGGTTTGAGCCTGAAAGACGAATTGATGAAAGAAATTTCAAGAGTTTGTTGGCGAATTAACAAAAGAAACAAGTCTTACCGCAGTATATTCGCGGTGCAATAGTCAAAAGAACAACTTACTTTCCCAGAGCCGCAAATTGTCTTCGCACAGATGAAAGTAGTTGCAATGGCAAGAAGAAGCTCCGCAATGGCTCCTCCGATAAGGGCTGCGTCTAGACGGTAGTCCGTTCCGAGACGTGTCATTGTTCTGAAGGACAGGGTATGAACAGTGTCTTCACGCGAAAAGTGTGTGTGAGAGAGAGAGAGAGAGCGAGAGGTGGAGAGAGGAAAGGGTGAAAGAAATACAGAGATAGAACTCACAGTCTCATGTTGTCATCAACATGTTCTCCGCAGAGAATTTGACATCGACTGTCGGATGGCAGCCGAGGTGCCAGAAGATGCCAATCGCACTCTCCCCAACATTCATGCTGAAATAAGCTCTAATTAAGGAGATGAATTACACTACCTTATAAAAATGAATGTCGAAACTAGAAATAATTATAATAGCAGGTACAAAAATGAAAATGGCATGGATTGACATCACGAGGAAGGTGATCACAAGACCTCGTCTGTAGGAGGCAGCTCCACAGAGACCGACGAGTCTGGAAAAGAAGTGGGTAAACGTTTTCTCTTTACTCTTTGATCTCTCCATATCTTGTTATTTGTATGTTTCTCTCTCTCTCTCTCTCTCTCTCTCTCTCTCTCTTACCCCGTGACGATGAAATAGAAAGAACAGCACTCCTCCAGCCCATACAGTCTAATCGTGTTGATCCGTCCGCTGGTGTAATCAGCGATCGTCGATAAAATCAACATAGACAACCCAAGAACAACATGAAGTTGAGCCAAAGCCTGATTAAACATTTCTTTACTTTGACTTAAAATCCTTACCTTCAAAATCCCCAACATTTTCACAGTGCTTGCTTCTGACAGTCGTACAGCCTTCAGATAGTTCAACCGCATCCTGAAAAGAAATGTAATTGTGGGTGAAGAACTGAAAATAACTATTTCGGTTTGGTTTTTGCAACGTACAGATCCCTTCTGGTTAAACTCATCATCTCGAGAGGGGAGGGGGCGACGGGCGACTGATGACCTTAGACCAGTTCCCGTTTTACGTCCTCATCACTGGTCATCGATCAATAGCCGCCGTTCACTTGTGAACAGCTGGGACCCATTTTTATGGACAATAACACCTTATCTCTTATGAAAACAATCACTGCCTCTCTTAAGAACAGCTGGTTCCGTTAAAAACTGGAGATTACGTGGTTCCAAAAGTGTTCACATAGCCATTTTCAACTCCTTCCTTTAACGGGAACTTTTAAGTAAGCACCCATCACATTATGATGCTTATAAGAAAGGCTCTTACCCGTGTTTATGATATTATCACTCACCTGCAAATCTAAAGAGCCTTAGATGTGCAGGCTGATCCGCTATTCGCAAGTGGTAATGATTTCTGAGATAATCAGTTTTAGCAACCACTAAAACTTCAATTCACAAACTTAAAACCAAAATAAGAATGCTTCAGAAAATCAGGCTATCCCTCTCGAGAAATACGTTTCTTTTCCAATTGCAACGTAATGAACGTCTCGCTTGAACAAAGTCTAATCGGGCGTGATGAGGTCTTTTCAGGCTTCCATTGAGTGCGTTTATTTTTGTCAGCACATGATTGCACAAGGTCAATTGCATGGAATTAGCAGGAAGAGATGTCATCTTGTGCTCAAAACAAGATGATAAATGAAAATAGGGAAATCAAAAGTAGAAACATAGACACGGAAATCAATGACGTTGGCAAGTCAAGCAAAACTTAACAATGAGAATTTTTCGCAACTCTTGCCTTTCAATTGTCACCCTGACTCATTATTTCTCAGTCTTCAAATTTCGCAACAGAACTGTTGAAGTTCCGTGTTTACCAGCCTTCTTACAAAAGAAATTGTGTTTTTCCGACCAGGAATTCCTGTTTCCCCAATTGGAATGCTCATTCGGCGCCACGTGAAGGTGCAATTCACCCAGGCGCCAGCTGATAGCCGTGCACCCGTCTGGGCAAACAAAGAGTGGGTGGTCTATCAGCTGCTGGACCCACCTATTGGGCATATTCAGCAGAAGGAGGAGGAAGCGACGATATTACGGACGATTTACTAGTTCTCTCGGGGGATAAACACGAACCGGAGAGACGCAGACAGGGCACGGATCGATACACACGCGCCCTCATGCGGAACACACGGTTTTTCAATCTTCCACACTTTTTTCTTTATGTTCAAAATATTTACTCTTTCGGATGCAAAGCACACAAAGCCTCAGGGAAAAAGGGTTTCTCACGGTTTTGTTTAAAACGGGTTATAAAACGGAAATCAACCGTTTGGAATGTTTTTCTTTGGTCTCCCCCCTTGGCCTCAAACTCTTGAGTTATTTTTCTGCTTGGTTTCAAGAATAAAAGGGAAATACCAAGGGTTGATTGGAGAGCAGCCGGCTGGCGGAAACGGTTAGTCAGACAGTCGGTTGGTAGCAGGCGGAAGCTGTTTGCATAATCGATAGAATCTACCGGAGGTGGGGGCAATTAGGGAATTCCCACGCGTGGGAGGGGTGTTTCTGGTAAATAAACAGGGCAATTGCACTTTCAGAGAGGGCGGTTTCAATCGGAAATAAAAATAAAATTGTGTTTGAAAACCTCTTCTTTTTTCGTTTCGAAGAGTTTCGAAGAGCAAAGCAAAGTATTTTACGTCAATATAAAGGAGAATCCAAAAGGAAATTTACTGTTTTTCTGATGTTTCAGTTCCTATCTCGTGGTATAAATCGTTGAGAAGGGGTGGAAATGGTTAGCGAAGATAACTGCATATTCTTATCTACGGAAGACGGAGAACAAGCGGATTAGAAAGCAACGACTGCAATAGAAAAACGAAAGGAACATAGGGGTTTAGCGGATTGGAACATTGACACAGTCGGAAGAGACAAATAGGCTGACTCTCTCTCTCTCTCTCTCTCTCTCTCTCTCTCTCTCTCTCTCTCTCTCTTTCTCTTTCTCTTTCACTCTCTCTCTCTCTCTCTCAATCATTCTTCCTCTCTTTACATTTATAGATACTTTCCAATTCTAAAATAAAACGAACCTCAATTTCTCCGCGACCTGCGCCATTCGTCCGTCGAGTAAAAGGCGTGTTCTCCAGCTGTCTTGGCTAATAAAAGTGTCAGTGCAATAAAGAAAATTGCATAGGTGAGGGAAGGAGAGGGAATGGAGGGAGACTGTCAGATGGTCTGTTGGGTGGGTTGTGCGGTAGTTACCATGACAATACGTACGCAGAGAGCACTCTAATCACCAGAGAATGACGGAGGCTATGTTTATCCGCCAGATGGCGTCTCTCCTGTTATTTCCAGAGCAGGCGAAGGAGAAGAAAATCAGAGCGACTAATCCTTGCCCCGGAAATGGGAAGGAGCCTCAGTCGCCTACGAACACAGGGGAATACCCAGGGAATGGGAGCAGGGGAGAAGGGAAAGAGGCTTTTTAACAGCTCTTTTCAATTTACAATTTGTTTAGGGCGGATAAGGCGGGGATTATCGGAAGATAATGTCTATTTCGTGATTTCTCAAACCTCTGTTGGCATTTTCCAGCTGTGATTGTCAAGAAGACGTCAAACATCAAAGAGGAGAAATGGGAGCTACAAAAGGATATGATTGCAAAGAGAATAGATGTGTAAGTTAGAAATCTATCGTGTATTCAGTATATGCGGCATCAACAATTGCAACTTTTGGCAATCTGCTATTGACGAAGCCAATAGAAGCATTCACGGGAACCTTCAGTTGGCTGTCACAACAGCCTAGAAAATGAAATATATGTAGGCTGTGCTCTTTTGCGTGAAAAACAACCTCTCCAGCTGAATAAAAAAAGAAAATTTTACTTAGAAGCCAGTCTGGGCGAAAACAACCACTGAAAGAGGGAGAATGCTTTTCCACATAGCGAACTATACCCTACTTTAATAGGCAGTGAATTGTTTTTTGGGAAAATTTTCCTAAGTTAAACGTCATTAAATGACGAAAAGAAAAGTGTCTTAGAAGAACGGAGTGGCAACGCTGTCCAGTATGTTTTAAAGAGCCTTTGTGCTCCTTTGTAGCCTAGCTCCCTTGTCCTCCGCGATGTTTGTTGTTTCACAAAGTGGTTTCTCGAATTTGCGCAGAGCTCCAAAGCACAAAAAAGATCTTTCGCACAAGCGTTAAAGTTGGTAAATATCAGCCACCGGGAGATCAAACAAGGAGCCTGTACTTTGATGTCAGCACGTCCGAATTGGCTCAATTGACTGCAGAGGAGACGCAAAACGAACGGCCGACAAATCGGGTGAAACAATTTTAGCCCCGGCGAACGAGAGAGCACGGATATGGTGGGCGGAGAACTGGTTATCAGGGATATACGCGGGAGGGGTGGGCGTGAGAAACGAGTAAGAGAGAGATTAAATTAGGTAAGGGTGACAGAGAGAGAGAGAGAGAGAGAGAGAGAGAGAGAGAGAGATATCCAGAAAATCCCCTAAATGTGCTCAACGCAGAGCACGAGAGGACATTCATTATGATCAATTGCGCAGCAACCGAGGAATAATTAAGGCGGTCGGGGAAGCCGATGGCATTTGATAATGGAGGGTAATTAGAGTGAGTGTGAACGGTAAACATGGAATGCGGCTAAAGAGAGAAACAGAATGATAGATTGGCAGATTGCCATGAAGGATGGGCAAAACATTTGCCGAATGAATAATGCCGGGTCAATCTCAAAGCAACACGGCAAACAAACATTGGGAAAAGGACTTTTATGAATTTCAGAGGAACACACTTCAAAAAACAGCATTTCGAGCCAAGTAATTGTTCAGAATGCAGCTGAACTTTAAGGGACCTGAGAAAGGAGCCTATGACACTGTGAAAAGCACCCCCAAGATGTTCTATAGCTCATAGAACATCTACTCTTGTCTAAGGTAGGGAACCCTTTGAGCAAATCACCATACAGTGACTAACGGAAACGACGCAGAGACATGCAACATGGCGTGACTGGTTTTCTGTTATATTACAGAACATAAGGAAATGCTTACAAACAATCTAGTTGATGGTATCTACCGATATTGATAGATTAATCCCACTAGATCCGGTAGAAAATCCTCAGATAGGTGGAATTAATCAAAGAGAGGTTGACAGAGTGGTTCCACTTACTGGAAGCGAGATAGAGAGAGAGAGAGAGAGAGAGAGAGAGAGAGAGAGAGAGAGAGAGAGAGAGAGAGAGCGGCGAAAGTGGAGCATGTCCCCATTGCCTCGTGGCCCTTATTACGTCCTAAGCGCTCATAAGAAGGACAATTTCCGACGGCCGCGTCAGAAGATTTGAGGAGGAATGATTTAAGGAAGTCTCCATTGAGGGAGAAGGAATCAGGGAAGAAAGGGGAAGACTTGGCCGAATACCCGCCTCCGCTAGAATATGCAGCTGCCGTGTGCGAATTTTCCGCGCATACTTTATCGGATGTGACTGCAATCGGCGATTGTCCGGCAGGGGGCAATTCGAAGGAAGGTGGCTGAAAGGAACGCCTTTTGGACCAACCACTGCAAGAATTCATAAGGGGGAAGTTCAGTATTTGAACTTTAGGGGGTAAATTTACGAGTCACAAAAGGGTTGTAGGCAAACTGAGTTGAATACCTTCAGAGAGAGTCAGAGCACATTACTCGATTACTTTGAACTTGTCGGTGCCAAAAGAGAATCATTTCTCATCTCTTATGGAGCCTCCAGATGGTCGTTACGCGTCCAGTTCGCATGATGTCATTAACAGCCTCAGCTGTAGTCCTCAAGCGAAGGACTTGAAAATATGGACTCTCTGCAATTTCTTCCGCCTAAATTTCTAAATGAAAGCAATTTGGTTGATGCTTTTGGTTGAAATGTTGCCAGCAACGGACAACTAGACCTGTGATTATCCTAGAGCACAGGGCAGGCGGCGCAGGGAAAAGTTGTTGCAAGTTGGAGAATTTACGCTAATCTGATTGCCACGGGCAGACTCCGGGAACTCAATTTGCCCGGAAAATATGTTTCCAAAAGTTATTACTGAGGTCTGAAAGCCAGAAACGTCAGTCCATCAAAGAAGCCAAACAACTGGAGTAAAAAACTAGGCGTGTAGTACGCAAAGTCAGCGGGGAATTGGAGTGGCGCAGTGAATCCAGGGCTCAGTTCCGGAGCCAATCGACATTCTCAAGGCCATGTATTCGCACTTTCGGCCACAAGTCGCGCAGCTCTTATCCCAAATTAATGGCATCTTCTGCGGAGGAGGTTCCTCGTCTGTTGCAGAGTGCATCCAGGGCTTCCTAGGGGATCGGCGCCGCTTCTTCCAATTGCACTCCTTCGTGCACTTACCCGCTTCTCCCGAATCATCAGAAACCACGCTACGAATGCATTTCCAGCTTTTCAGAAACCATTTGTGCTGAACCAGAAAGAAAGAGAGTGAGAAACAGGGCTAGCTCCCCGTTCGTCCTTCTGCATGTATTTTGCCCGCTTTTTACCCCATAACTCTCCCTATTTGTCTCCTTCTGTCACATTCTCTTGGTTTTTCATTAAATAACTCACGTGTCGTAGAAGAAATGAGAGACTTTCGGTGCTTTGGCCGGTGAGACCATGGCAGCTCCTCCCTGAAACCTGTGTTGGCCGAGTGAATAGAAGAGTGGCGGTTGCTAAGAGAAAGCCTCGGGGCATAAAAACCAGGTGCACATGGATTGCGCTCGAATGTGATTGCCTGATTCATGAGGCGATTACATAAGAGCTGAATTGGTAACCTATTGCAGAAATGGTATCATTTCTCAACCATCGTGAGAAATACACGTTAAGGGAAGACTCGTCGTATAGACAGTCGAATGTCGCAATGTGTCCCACCCCACCGTTTGCGTACCGACCCCCCCCCCCCCCCCCCCCCCGTAGTCCAACAATTGGGAAAACATTTATAGGAATAGGCAGGAACCGTCCCTTCAACAACAACATTTCAACAACAAGAGAAACAAAGGAAGCTATCGCTGGTATCCGTACTTGGCCTCGAAGGGCTGATTCTCGAACATTCCCTTCTTTTTCTTCTCCTTCTGCGCCTGTTTCTTGGCCTTCTTCTGGAGGTACGTGTCCAGTCTCTTCTCCGACTTCAGCTGCTCGTACTTCTTCTCCATTACCTTCATGCGCACTTGTGCTGAAATTGCAATTGAGCGAGTGGGTGGAAGAGGACAAACCCTTGGTGAGGAATTTGGCCTTCTCTCCGGACATCAGACGGTCGATGTTTTCCTGGCGGATGTCGTTCATAGCCGCCTTCTTCAGCTGCTTCTCCTTGTAAGTACGCTCGTGGTCCTCCATACGGCGGATCGCCTGGAAGAACCTTAGTTGTAAGTCGTATTTACAAGAAACTCGAGAAAACACAACCCGTATCCTGTTTCTGCCGTGTGAGAATCAGAATACCTAATAGAAATTTAAAGAGGGCCTCCTAGTTGCCACAACTCCTTCCCTGTGAAACTCTCATTTTCGCCCTGCTTGCTCCAGGTCAAAACATGTTTTCGAAGTCCGTGCACGGGGCGACAATGGCGTATTTCCCTCTGTGAAAACACTCCTCACCTTGGCTATCCTCTCGGATTTGGTCTTATCTCCTCCCTCCACGCAGGCAGCCAACTCCTTCCGCAGCTCCTCCTTCTCCGACTGCTTCATGTCCTGCAGGAACTGGTAGTTGTCCTCGAAGCAGTGCTCCTTCAGGTCACCCGCACGCTCGTCGAAGCGAGGATCCCAGCGCCTAAAACAATCATTTCGTAAAGAGAATTGAGACAATACTTACTTCTTCTCGAGACGCTCGTTCTTGTAGACATTCCTGAACGTTCCGACCTTCTTCTTCGACGAAATCTCCCTCGGTCTGTGCTGCCCCTTCTAAAAAACCTTTGTTAACGGAAATAGTCCTCAACAACCTTCTCCTCCTTGGCTGCCTCCCTCGCCTCCTTCTTCTTTTTGCTCTCCTCGGTCTCCGGCGCCTGTTTGTCGAAATAAAGCTTGTCGAAGAGCTTCATTCCCAATTTTTCCCTCATTTTGCGCACCTCGCTCAACGGAAGGTTCGCCATTTCTGCAAATTTCTCATACGAGAGAAAAAGAAAAACATACCGTTGCGGAATTTCTTAACGACGGCGGCCGAATCATCCTCCTCGTCGTCGTCCTCTTGGTCCTCCTCATCTTCTGGTTCGTCTTCCTCCACACCACCACCTCCAGAATTCATGCGAACGCGTCCATTGCTGCCTAGTTCCACCGGTTGTTCTTGGTCAGAATCGCTATCCTCAGAGGAGGAAGCTTCCTAAAATTCGATAGTCTCGATTTGTTGTATAGACACAATTACTTTTTTTAAAATTTTCTTTTAAAACGTCCAAAATCTAGATATATCATTTCATCTGTTTTCCCGCCAATGTTCGATATGAAAAAAAAACGGAAAATTTAGAATATTACCCACAATTTCGGCTTCGGGAATCTCCTGCTGGATTTGCTTCTTTCCGCCCTTTGAATTCACAGTGGGAATCTAAAATTGTAAACTTTAAAAAAATTTGCTGAGAACCCACCATCTGGACGGAGTCGTCCTCCGACTCGTACTCCTCGTAGTACTCGGGCTTGGGGGCCTTTTCCTTCTTCTTCCTAGAAACCACCGACTTCTTCTTTATCTTCTTGGCTACTCTGAATAGAACCATTAATTTTAAAAAAATCAAATGTGAAAATACTTGATTAAATTGTTACCAAAAAAAACGAACCCGGTGGAGCTTTTCGGGGCCTTTTCTCCCTTTTTGGGGAAAGTTCCCTTGACACTCTTGACTGGAGGCATCTAAAATATAATAAAAATATAAGAAATTAATAAAAATAGAAGAATAAAGAAAATAACAAGTAAAGAAGGCTGAGTGGATGTGACAGCTGACTGCTGGCAATTCGCCAATGCGAGGCCCCGCCCCCTCTCACCGCAATCAAATTGTCCTCCCTGCTTCGTTTCACAAATGTGCACATCCTACGCCCCATTTTTGCACTTTTCCTTCATTTTTGTATTAATGTCTTAATAAAATACATGGAAACAGTAGAAACAACACGAATATTGAGAACGAACTGGAGCCGTGACCGATTTCTTGTCGATTTTTCATTTTCCCCAACGGTCGTGCGACCTCCGCGCGGATGTGTCATTCGACTTTTGAAGATCAATTCGCTATCGATGCGGTCTTTATCCCACCCGCAGTGACAAATCACCTAAACCAACAGTTTTAATGGGACATTTCCGGAAAATTCCGGAATTCCCGGATATTCCGTGCAAACTCGTTAGAATTCCATCCATCGAGCCACTTCACGGTATTTATGTCTGCTGTTTACGCTGTGTTTAGCCAAGTCGCTTCGGACGTTCGACATTAGTCATGCTGTAAAAATTCCGAGAATTTAAGATTTTTCGTCTCGATACACTCTCGCACATTACGTTTTTCTGTCCTATCTTTACGCTCTGATCCGCGCCTACAGCCGCTTCAGAACCAAGGCACTTAAAAGTTGTCGTCCTCTGGCTTCCAAACCATTGTTAGTCCTCTAAATCGTCAATTGTCCTCTCGTTTAATTGCGTTTACCTGCCCTCGTCCAGCGCGGGCTCTGTTTACCTTCACAAATGAGTCAATTCCAGAATTTCCCCGAGAGCCACGGATGCAATCCGCTCAAAAGAAGCGCCTTGAGGAGAAAAATGCCAAGCAGATAAGGTCTGTCCACCCACTTTCTCCCTTAAATTTTCAATTTTCAGGGAATTGGCGGCCCTCCCCTCGAATCGCAACTGCTTCGAATGTGGCCAGCGCGGTCCCACCTACGTCAACATCACCGAGGGATCCTTCTGCTGCACGGGATGCTCAGGGATACTGTAAGTTCCTCCTACTGTGGTCGTATATTCTTCTATGCAGACGCGGCCTCAACCCTCCCCACCGCGTCAAATCGATCTCTATGGCTTCGTTCACGACGGACGAGGTAGGAATTTCCACGATTTCGTGATTAATCATCGTCTAGGTGGAGAAAATCAGGGGGCTCGGGAATGCGGAGAATGCGAAGATCTGGCTGGCCCTCTACGGCGGATCCCCTCCTGCTATGACCAACCGAGATGCCATCCAGACATTCCTAGTCAAGGTTTTGTTTGCTTTTTGGAGGGTCACTGTAATTTTGATGCAGAAGTACGAGAAGAAGGCGTGGTACGTGTCGAAGGCCGAATTGAACGAGCAGGAGCGGCTGATGAACCAGGCGAAGGAGGCTGCCAGTAGGACGGTGTCCCACGACTCTGTGGCCGCCGCATCTCCACCCAAAGTACGCTTTTGATGGTTCTTCTGTTTTGAGAATCCCGTGGCGACCAGCCACCCATATGGCAGTTGCTGGCTACATCAGGTTGAACTTGCAGCTTGTTGACACCCGGATGACAGCTACTTTGGCTCCTCTTGGTTATACGGTACAAAATGTTGTTCCATTCGTCTCGTGCCTATCGGTACTACGCGTGCGAGATTTTCTTTTCTCAAATCGTATCCGGCACTTGTAGTCGTGGCTGTCACGTAGCCCTTACAAAAAAAAGTTCATTGCGGCTAGTAGCAATGTTTACAACTGATAAGACCTCGGAAAATGGAATGCTGACTGTTGATAAACACTCACGGGTGGTCAAACCATACTCGGCGGAAGAGGGCCAAATATCCTTAGTATTCTAACCGTTAAAAATTCTAACCGTTGCATGATCCGAGGCTGACACAGTCCCGTTTATTGTCACACCGTAACAAATGCAACTTTCCTCAACATTTTATTTAAGTCGACTGCCGATGATCTCTTCTCCCTGGACCCCTTCGCCCCGACGTCCTCGCAGCAGAAGGCCACCAACTCCATTACCATCAACTCAACCTCTCAGGTGCCCAATCGTCATTTCTCCCTAATTTGCGTCTTCAGCCCTTCTCTCCTCCCGCCTGGATGGCTCCTCCCCCGCCTCCCTTCTCCTTCGACGACAAACTCACCGAGGTTCCTGGGAATCCTGCCCCTCCCACATCACAAGCAGGATTTCCATGATATTGCAAAGACTTTTGGTTGCAGATGCCTTTCCCTTCGGCTTTGCCCGCCTCTAACGCTTTCCCCAACTTGCCTCCCGCTTCTCAGGTGGGTTACAATACACCTACAGTAATCAGTATGTTTTAGTTCTCTTTCGGTGCACCGAGTGCTCCGACCACCGCACGGACTCAACAGGACATTTTTGCCGACTTTGAGAACAAATTCAACGATCTCACTTTCCGCACTTCGAACACCGTCTCCGCTTTTGACAACAAGCCCTCCTTGCCCGGTTAGTTTGTTGCTTTGACAATGGAAGCCGGTCCAGCCCGTAGTCTTACCAGTCGGCTTTTCTGGGTGATCAATACCGTAACCCTTTGTTTTGAGCCTCGAACCCCTTACCCAAATCGGTTACGGTAGATTCCGGAATGGCCGCTCTCCTCCAGCCGACCCACGCCCCCTCGAACCCCTTCCAGGTACAAGGGTTACTGTATTCCGTACTTTATCTTCAGTTGCCCTCTGCTCCCATGGCTCCAGTTGCTCCTGTTTCTACCGTGTCCGTGGCCCCTGTCGATTCCGGCCCGACCACCACCAGCTCGGCCGACAAATACAGCGCCTTGGCTGAATTGGACGAGTTGTTCCACCACACGGGTGGCAGCAGCCACGGGGACACCAAAGGCACCTGGATGCCTAGCGGTCGGTTTTACTAAGGCAAGTAGAGGAAACGACGATTTCAGGGTTTTCTACGGGGATCCCGCCGTCTTCCACCACGCACAATGTGCAGCAGCAGATGAACGGAGCATTGAAACCAGCGACCAATGGATTCGGGTCGATTCCGAAGAGCAACACCATGGGGTCCATTGCGGACTACGGGGTCAACAACCCCTTCCTCACCACACAGAACACACCGTTCATGCCACGTATCACCTTTTGACGTAATATTCTGATTAACTACTTTCAGCGACTGGCTTCCCGAACCCCTTCTCCACCATGGCTCCCGCCGTCCCTGTGGCTCCATCTGGCTTCCCCAGTGGCCTCCCTCAGCCGCAGTCCCAGTGGACTATGCCTTCTAACCCCGCCATGGTCAGTCCACCTGATCACTCCCAAAAAAAACTCCTTCCAGCCTGCCCAGCCGGTGATTCCTCCTCGTCCGGCTCCCGTCTCGACCTCGTCGACCAACTGGAACCCGTTCCTCTGAATTGCTCACTCGCGTGCTATCACCTATCGCTCAATTCTCGCCGCATTTTGGCTTCCCCGAGGTTGTTTTGTCATAATTACTATGTCACAGGCCCTGCCCCCGTGATCCTTACGGTTGTCTACATCTTGCTTTCCACTTTAGACTCTAGTCCTTCCAGTAGAACACTGCTTCACCCCTCTCAATCCACTGTGCATTTTGAATTTTGTCTCGTCCCGAGTGAAGGATTTCATGAAATTCGTGTTCCAGAAAACTCTTTCATTAACCCGGTCGACGGAATTATAACAGGATGCGGATATTTACATGAAACGCCGTTCTGCCCTCTACTTCTTGATCGCCATCACGGCGGCAGCGATTCCTCCTACGATCAGGGCAGCACCGCCACCCAGAATGGCCGCTCCGAGCAGGCCGTCTGAAGTGAAATATGAGAAAATGGGGACAAATGGAGGTACCTCGTTTCATGCGCTTCTCGATGAGGGCTCGCAACTCAATGGCCTGTCGGTTGCCCCTCTCCGCGTTCAGAAGAATGTCGATGTAGGCGAGGGCTCTGTCGAAGTCCTGAAAACATTTTGGTGAATGCCGCCTATTTCAGAAAGATAGACCAAGTCAACTGACACGGTTACATTCATCCATTTCTCTGTAAAACCCGTAAAATGGAATTCCGCCGATCTTCTGTGACCAGCTATCTGTCAGCAGTGGAAATACGGTTAATATGAGATTTCATAGTTCGAAAACGGCGCAGTTGCTGTTTTTGCCATTATTGATTGATTCCCCTTTGACTAATACGTTATTCAAAAGAAAACTGACGCTGAGTCTGGCGTTGGCGATTGCCAGGTAGTACAGGTAGTCCCTCTTGGCGATGTCGTCGGGGTCCTCGCGGAGGAGCCCTTAAAAGTGAAAATAAATAAAAAATAAAAGGAAAAAGCCCACTTTCGAGGAGATCGATTCCGTCGCGGACGTCGCTCTTGGTCGAGCGGATGAGGGCGGTTGCAAAGGCGAATGTGGCGGCTGCGGAGGGGTGGCCACGGCGGAGCTGCGTCTCATAGACGGTCCGGAATTTCTGAAATTATATATTGATTAAAAAAACCAAATATTTGAACAAAAATGAATTTAAAAAAAAAGGAAAACGTACCTCTAATTCAAACTGGTCGATTCGCTCATCGAGGACGCACTCCACGTCAAGGAGAGACATCTGCAATGAAAACTTTATTATTTTATGTATTAAAAATCACAAAATCAGGCAAAAATAAAGTTTTAAGGGAAAATAGACGCTAAAATATTTGGAACATGTGATGAGGGGAGAAGAATTTGAACGTCACTGCGTATTGCGGTCGCGCCACCGTATTATGAAATTAGGGGTTTCACAAGAAAACAATGACTAAGCAAAGAGAGGACAAGGAAGGGCTTTTTTTGTGGGAACGCCTGTTGGCCTCAGACGAAAGGGTAAGTTTTGTTTACTTCGGAATTGATCAGTCGGTGGAGGACAAGTGACACAACACTGTGGTTGACAACAATGAAGCTATGAGCGATCACCAATCGAAGTGTAAAAGAGATTCCTGCCAAGTTTTAAGAACGCATTGGGGTACCCCTTTAAATTTGGGACCCCGGCAAACCCAAATATATGTTTCGTTTAGAAATTTCACCGCTGGGTCCAGAAGAATAAACCTAGAGGTATAGTTCAGAGTGCAAAACTCTCCAATTGAAAAAAAATACAATTATACTTTAATATACATTACAAAACAACCAAACAAAAAGACACTGAATGGAAAATAAGTAGTAGAGGTTGGGAGATCGAAGGTCCTTCATTCTTCCTAGAATTCTCCTAGACAATCCTATGTACAGCCGCGTGTTCGTCCAGCTCCCTCTTGTAGGGAAAGGCGGCTTCACATCCCCTCACGAGGCACTTCCACCGATGCAACATTATCTGAAGACTACTTTTAGATGTCCGCCCTCTCCAGCTCACCTCATACTCCCCGGTGACTGTCTTGTGTCTTCTGCTCCTCTCGTGCTTCTCCTTATCCGAGGTCCTCACTGTCAACTTGCAAGGCTCGCAGTAGAAATGAGGAAGTCCTTCGAAGGCTTCAAAGTGCCTGTTACTGTTATTCCGCTGGAAGAAGACCTTCCCGCATTCCTCGCAGGTGTCATTGAACTGCGGGTCCTCGGTCTCCGTGGGGTTGTTCATCTTCGCCCGATGCTTCTTAGACCACTCGTGGTGCAGATTATCCTGTTTATTGACCACCAGATTGCAAGGCTTACAGAAGAAGTGAGGGATGTCTTTGTAGATCTTCAGGTGGTATTGAAGATGGGCCGCCCAGCGGAAGGTCTTTCCACACTCTGCGCAGGGGTCCGGATGGGGGTTCCAGGTATTCGTAGAGATCCTGTGGCCCTTCGACTGCTGATGGGACTTCCGGTCAGCGTTGGGCAATGACGTGTTGCAGGGTTCGCAGTGGAAGTGGGGCTGTCCCTCAAATCTCTCGCAGTGCTCCTGGTAGCTACTCGTCGTTGCGAAAGACCGCCCACATTCGTTGCATTTGTTCTTATCCAAACTGGTCACCTTGTGTGTCTGCTTCATATGCGCCACATAGGAGCTAGGAGTACGGTAGGTCTTGGGGCAGAACTGGCACCAGATGGGTGGCTGGTTCTGGTGTTGCAGCAACATGTGGGTCTCCAGCGAAGAGAAGACGTCGAATCCGACCTGGCACTCCACAATTGGGCACATCCAAGCACCGTCAGCTGAGGTAGCCTCTCCCGATTGATCCTGAATCAAGTTTACACCTGTTTTCTTAAGAAAACGAACTTCAGAAGAAGATTTATCCATTTCTTCGGCTTCTTCTTCGACTGCGAATTCGTCATCTTCCTCTTGCTTGACCTAAAATCTCAAAACTATTTCAAAATAAAAAAAAACAACTACCTCATGGTAAAAACTGTCACCGCTTTCGACTGCAGCGCCCTCCAGCGACCGAATTCCCAGTTCCGGCTTCACGTCGCTGAATTCGAGGACATCGGTAAGTTTCTCAATACAGCTTTGGCTACAACCAGGAGATGGCTCAAAGATTGTAGTTTGACATTAGTACAAGCTACAAACCTCGGAAGGCACACATTCCAGAGGATCCCTTTGAAGGGTTCCTGTTTCGGCCATTGCCCTCCCGTCCTCTTGGTGAGAAACTCCACGATCAATCTAAACACATCAGATTATGCCAGTAAAAGCAAATAACGCACCCCTAGCAAGATATCCTCTGCATTTTTGGCTCCCGCCGCTTTCTCCCACGAGTGAATCGCCGAATCCTGGTTACTGGAGTTGCCTCTAGCCTAAAACTTCATTTCAAATGAATGGCCAGAAACTATGTAGGGAAATCAACTGACCTCGCTCCTAGCTTCAGCATTTTTCCTTGACGCCAAAGCCCGAGCGGAAATGCGGATGAAGGGAAAGATGCGACTCGTCTGAAATCAAAGTCTAAACAGAAACCGACCATTCTTACCTGGTAAGGCGTGTGTATTTGCCCCATTGACCCTGACGGCTCATCAAACGAGAATTCATCCAACAGCTCCTCTGGGACGTACTCCGACTCGAACTTCCCCTGAACAGAACTTTATCAACTCTGCAGTTGGGTCAAACCTTGGCTAATTGAGCTGGGTGAACATGACTCAACTTCTGGCGCTTTGTCGTCCTCGCCGCTGCCGACGTCTGAACCCATGCTTTCATCAACGGTAGAAGGGATTTACCTGGAGAATCCGCCTTCCTTTTGATCCGCGTCGATTTAACTGCGTCGATTCGGACCTCTGAAATTAACCTTTATAAAACATTGCGGAAAAATCCACCTTAGAAGTCAGGTCTGACGTACCGGCATCCATTGGCTCGGCGTTGGGCTTCATTTCACAGGCGAGGAGCAGCTGGTCCATGTTATACGAACCTTAAAGCAGAATAAGAAAAGGAAATGAAGCTAGAACAAGCATAAGAAGAGGCAACACGACAAGCAAACGTTTGAACTTCAAATCGTAATCCTCCTTAAATAAAAACGGAATAAATTTTAGAACAATAAAGAACAATGAATAAACAATTAAAACAACTAAGCTTCGAACCAACTGCTTACATAAGTGCAAGGGTGGCTCAGGGTCGGCCCGGGCCGGCCCGCCTTTTAAATTTCTCGGCCCGGCCTGGCCCGAGTGGGCCCGGCTACCAGACAAACATCGAGAGTTCGGATCCGCCCCAGGTAACAAATTTTTGGCCGCACTATAAACGCTTGATATATATATATATATATATATATATATATATATATATATATATATATATATATATATACTCTATGATCATGGAAACATATTGTTATATTGTTATCACTTTACAATTATTTCTAATGAAATCAAAAAAGTTTGACTCGGTGCGGATCCGAACCCTCGATGGTTGTCTGGTAAGCGGGCCGGCCCGACACTGAATTTTCTCGGCCCTGCCCGCCCCGGACTTGAGCCACCCTTGCATAAGTGTGCGACCACAGGAATACGCAACTTGGGCCACAGGAATCAACGACTGTTCCATATTGGACCACGGGAGGCCACAGGAATCAACAACCTTTCTCTACTGGGGCACGGGCATGGAGCTCCTCCCGCGGAAGGACCACAGGAATCAATGACTTTTTATACTGGGCCACGGGAGAAAATTGAAAGAAATATAACCACTAGAAAATTTAGCTCCAACTTAATAGCAACAAGTATAAAATAAAAATAATGTTTCAGTTAAATTGAAATTGTATATTTAACGAATGAAAATAAACTGCCAGCTGACATGTCAACACTGAAAGGAAAGCATTCCACAAGCCTTGTCCGTCGCTTACGCCTGTAAATGACGGACACATGGAGCCTTTCTGACTGCAAAGTGCTTTCTGAGCTTGTTTCTCGACAACTATCACCAAAAGGGGTTCTGGTTCGGTTCCATCGACAGTAATCAGAAGGTTGAAGCAATAATCATCACAAACTGTCCCAACTTTGTACGCCAAATTCAATTTCAGTCTCTCAATCAGATGTTTAATGTGTGATCCAGCTGTCCCGCTGATCAGCACCAGGAACCCTTTTCAAGGAATTCCCGGTCTGATAAGCTGCAGCTGCAAAGAACCACCGAAACCCGCGAATGATTTATGACTTCGTTCATCTCATTCGTACGTTTAACCTACTAGAGATGCTATCGTACAGTCACGTGTTCCCCAGGGAGTACAGGTGTTATTTTGATTTCTAGGCGACGAATAGGAGACGAATCGTGGCGTCAATTGTCTCTTAGACGAACGACTGGGCGATGACGATTTAGTTTGTGGCCCAGTTGTTTTTGGCCAGCCGTACGATGCCACCACTCTTGGCAGACACACACGCATCAGGCCATTTTATCATAGGGCGCCGCGATTTTCCCTGCACTTTACCCGCAATCGGCCCACCACAGCTGCTCAGTGCTACCAGCAGTGCCTTTTTGATTATACTGATGTTAGATAATTCTTAGATTGAGGAGAAATCAAACGTAAGAGAGACCACGGCCCACCTCGAAAGCGTGTTTTCTTGAAGAAAATGTGATCCTTGAGTAAATCATTCAACTGTCTTCAGTTAGTTCAACAGAAGTCATATGCATTGACTTTACTATATCATATTTATCTTAATTTTAATGAAGAAAATCGACTTTGGATAGGTTTGCAATATATTATAGCCGCTCCTCTCATCAGCTGGTCTCAGTTGCAGGTCCTACAACGAAACCACCTTTATTTTCGTGCACCGGCCGCATTGTATAGTACAGCGGCTTGCATAATTTCATTTCAAAGCATTTAAAAGTCGTCGATTTTTGTTGTTTTTCGCTATTTCTCATTGCTGATAGTGTGGATTGTATTGATTTTCAAATGGCCATCTTTCAACATTTTAAACCATGTAAAATTTTCTGTTCAAGCCTTGTTTTTCCGCCCAGACTGCACCTGTCTTTCACTCGTCCGGGTTATCAGTGCATTGTTGTCGTTTATTTACCTTGCCTACGTCATACGCTTAAGGGTTCAAAGTCTTTTTGAAAATAGTTCAGTGTGTTACATAATTCTACCTTTCTTTCGTTCCTCTTTCAGTCGCTGGAATATGCATGTTTCAGAATGGGAGACGACCTTAAAGTTCGGAGAAGGGTCAGAATCTCCGAATGCGACCCCCGCGATCGCTTCGCCGATGCCGGTGTTACCACTGAAGGAGAGCCAGATTACGACACGGATAAGTAGGTTTTCAAGTTCCTAGCGAACCAACATTTCTTTTTCAGTGGCAGTCGCGTCATTCGCCGCAGGACCCGTAAGGAATTGGAACGAGTCCATTTCCAAATGGTGAATGATCGCGTGGTGGAGGACATCACTGTGGATGAGTTGTACAAGCCACACACCCTCACCATCCTCTTCGTTCTCTGTGGATTCGTTGTTTACAAGGCTTTCACGGGGTTCGTTTTCTCTTTTTTGTATCTAAATCCCTTTGCTTTCAGTAGCATTTCCAACACTGAACAGAACATCTACGACGGTTGTATGGGCACTCTGGCACTATTCCTGGTGGTCAGTGCCCTCGCCTTCCCCAATGGACCCTTCATCCGCCCTCATCCCGTCCTCTGGAGGATCGTTTTCGGCCTCTCCGTCGTCTACCTCATGATCCTCCAGTTCACCCTCTTCCAAACCTACGACGATGTGAAGAAAGTGCTCACCTGGCTGGATCCCAAAGGTCTCGGAGCCAGGGAACTCAACGAGAAGGTTAGTTTTTTCGAGTTGTCATTCAAACCCTGTTAAAGGAATACGCCATCAACTGTTCCGATGTCAGTTTGGAGCGCATCTGGAGCCACTGCGATATATTCGCCGTGGGACACTTTACCGGCTGGGCCATGAAGGCCCTCCTCATCCGCCACAACATCATCTGCTGGTACATCAGCATCGCTTGGGAACTCACGGAGGTACACTTTGGAGTAGTCTGCCAATTACCATAGCCCTTCAGGTAGTGTTCACGAACATGTTGCCGAACTTCGCCGAGTGCTGGTGGGATGCCATCATCCTGGACGTGTTGATCTGCAACGGTCTGGGCATCTGGTTCGGTCTGCAGGTCTGCAAATTCTTCAGCGCCAGGCAATTCCACTGGGAGAGTATTAAGTAAGTCTATCCGGTCTCTATCAAATTTGGGCTATTATAGGGAGGCCAAGACGAACCGAGCCAAGTTCAAGCGCGCTGTGCTGCAGTTCACCCCCGAAAGTTGGAGCAAGAACGACTGGTTCAGCGAGGCTGCCCTCAAGAGGACAGTCGCCGTCTACTTGTTCATCATGATTTGGCTGGTGAGTGAGAATAACGGGCTGGCCCGCTATGTCATACCAGAATTCAAAGCCCCGCTTCGCGGGTCTTTTCATTCTGGGTTGGGCGGCCTTCGGCCGCATCGGGGCCGCTTCGCGGCCCTACATGATTTACGCAAGTACGTGAGACTTGCGTGAGCGCTCGGGTCGGGTACCAAAGTGCGGCCGACCGCTCCGGCGCTTCGCGCCTCCACGGATGGCGGCCGCACTTTGGTACCCTCCCCTTGCTTAATCACCGCGCACCCATTTATACCCTCTGGAAATGAGAAGGCCTATTCATAGAAATTTCACGTTGCGCTGCTAACCAACAAAGAGAAAACCTTCAAATGTATATTCACCAGGAGTTACGGCCCGCCTTCGGCGGTCCTACACTCCTGGCGTGTGTGGAATCAGCACATCAGTAGCTTCTGTTTGATAGTAAACTTGCTGGAAACTATAATTTCAAACAGGCGGCTTTCGGCCGCTAGGGAAGGCGGCCGTCGGCCGCACTGTTCGCGGCCTTCGGCCGCTCAGTACGCAGCCTACGGCTGCAAAAGGGTGCCTGCGGCACCGCCAGCCGCGCTTGCCCACCAACCGCGAGAAAATGGCCGGCCACTAAAATAGGCTAATTTCAAGACAACCATCGAGAGATGGCGAGAGACGGGCGAGAGATAGGGGGAAATGAGAGGCGCAGGCTATGCTAATTCCTACAAACCTTGCCACACACACACACCGTTTCTCAAATGTTATAAGGAGGATATACAAATTTGGTCTTCAGGTCACTGAATTGAACACCTTCTTCATGAAGCACGTCTTCTCCGTCGACACGAAGCACCCCGTCGTCTTCTGGAGGCTGATCCTCGTCGCTTGGATTTCCGCCCCGTCCATCAGGTTTATTATTCCCATTTCGTTGATTATGGCTTCATAGGCAATACTATCAGTACGCCACGGATCCCCTGGTCAAGAGGCTGGGAATGCAGTGCTGGGTGTACCTGGCCATCTGCGCCCTGGAGGCAGCCAACTGTGTCAAGTTCGGAAGACACATGTTCCCCACCGCCGATTTTAAACTTCTCACCGCATGGCTCCTATTTTTGGTACGTCTATTAGTTTCCTTGTCTCCACCACTAAACCGTAAATTCTCCCTTTCCAGGTCGTGGGTACTTTCGTGAGTATCTGGGTGTCCGTCTGGTGGGCCCACACATCCTACGCCGTGGGTTCCTCCCTATTTCCCTGATCCTCAATCCTCTTCAGGACACCAAAGAAGTGAATGTAGATGGAGAGAAGCGCCGCATCTACCTTGACTCCTCCGCCGAGAACCTCGGTGCCATCCACGACGACGTCCGTCGGCGACGAAGGGATCTCGGCTTCAGCGAGTCCGACCTCAACTGAGCCCCCTGACTGATTTTTCGCACGTTGTCAGCTCGTCATATCTTGCTTAATTGCTCTTTTTTATGCCCATAGGTGCTATTTTGAGATTGCGCCATTCCTCGGCGAAAGGGTGTTGTTGTCGTTTTGTGGAAATTATAATGAACGCTTGTTTTACGTGACTTTTCACGAACCTCATTCCCTCACTTCGACCGAATGCAGTGGTTCGGGCGGCTGTGGTCTGCCGGAGCGGCCACTTCCGACCCGGCGTCTCCTTCGCCTCGATCAAGTTTCTTCTAGCCTTCTGGAGACTACGAAATGACAGATTGCCACCGATGTGACCAGTATGACCCACACCGTTCGGATGCCGACGCCTCAGGGAAGGGTGGTGCTGACGCCGGTCGACGGGGGAGAGGTGTACTTGGCCAAGGAGGACCTCGCCCATCTGAAATCCATCAACCGAATGGCACAGGGTCAGTGCAGGATTCAATATTCCGCGACTGCGAGTCTTCCTAAACTACCAAATTTTTTGTAAGCTCATTTCGTTCCAATAGAGAATTCGCTAATCATCTGTCCCCTATTCCTGAGTCGTACTTCGTCCCCAACTCCAGGAAGCCCCTAGTTGCCATCTTTTAATAGCAGGAATGTGCACAACAAACTTGCAGCAGGGAACACTTCCTAATCAAGCCATGCATTCGCAGCTGCAAATGTCTCTTGTATTAGTCTCGCTCTTTGACCAACCGACATTGAATTATAGCCATCTCCGCAATGCTGTAGAAGCATTATTTACGCCCACCCCCACTTAGGATAATTAAATGAGGAAATACCCTGATAGAGGTGTTCTTTTATGAAAGACCTAATTTCAGACCTCGGCATTCTGCGCGGAGAGGAGGTGGTGATCAAAGTGCCCATCGCCCTGAGTGCGGAACAGATGAGCAAAGTGATCGAGTGGTGCCACAACCGCCGTGACAAACCCAACGAGGCGCTCGGCCTCTCGATCATCCAGGTCTTTCCCAAGATGACCGTCCTGGAGATGCTTCATCTCATCGACGTCGCCCTCTTTCTGGACATGGACGAATTGGCCGACGCTTTGGGAGCCAGAGCTGCCTATTTGCTGAGGGACATGGACACGGAGACTGCGAGGAAGGCACTGGGAAGGGAGAATATACCTCCGCCCACGGAGGAGCAGCTGAAGAAGACCGAGGCCCTGAGGAAGTGGATCTCCAAGTGATCCCAGGAAGAGAGATAGAAATGAACGGCCTTTTCGTGTATTCAACTGGTCTTTTTACTCTTTTTGCCTCCTTATTGTTTTTCACTTTTTTCGTAAGTTCCTCGCCAAGCCAATTGTTACCTTTGAGTGAGAATGATACCTGAGAACCCCTCCAGCCCTGTCCCACCCGCATCTCAAAGATTGCAATGAGCAGTCATTTTCCTCCGGCGACTCTTCCCCCCAAGGACCCGAAGATCTTTTCCGTCGCGTCATAAATTGGCAGCCATGAATAGCTCCGGCGGAGAACTGCGGTGGTCCGCCGCCTGCAAACCCGAGAATTGCACGTCGGCCGCGATCTTCGGCCAACGCTCAAAGAGCTCTCGAAGGCCGCAGCTGCGAGATGAAACTACGAAACAGCGACACCAGGAAACGCGCTTTGCAGGCTAATGAGTGGCTGCGGAAACAAATGCCGATTGCATTACTGGGGAGGTTCCCCGATAAGGGAATAAACGGAACGCACGGAACAACGATCGGAATGGGAATGAGTCTGAAAAGAGGAAGGGAAAGTTTAAGTAATTTGGTTAGCATGTGAATGTCTAAATCCTTTGAGAATTCAGGTCGCGTAAGAGATTACCACAACTCATAGATTCGCCCCATATCGGCAATTACTTCGAGATTACTTTTGTAGACGCTCCAGATGGCTGAAAGAGATTGTCACAGTGTTCGCTGAGAACGTTGCAATGCCCATTGTATTACTCAAAGTGGTTCTTGAGTCGGAGCACCTGCTCCTTTCTTTCCCTTTGTCTTGTCATCTCCTTCTTCTCTTACCACTATCTCCCTCTTAGTTACAAAAGGTTACGGTAATCGCAGGTTCTTCTTTCTATGTCGCTTATATTACTGTCTTCGTTTTCTTGTACTTCGCTAGTTAACAAGAATACAAAATACATTTTCACTTTGGAACTTTTCTTTATTCAACTGAAAAGGAAAAGCTTTTGTGAGCATGAAATTGTTCAATTTATCCTTTCATTCTAAAAAGGTAAAACTGTGCCTTATGTTTGATGTGTAGTCGTTCATTGAGATTTTGGGGTGGTGACGTAGATACAGCTAATGTTTCAGCGACTTAATGGATTAAGGAAACAAAGTCACATTGCTCTGTGCCATGAACGTTCGTTTCAGGGCTTATCATAAATACTAAAGCATAAGTTCATTGACTAGGCATAGCCAATTGTTTACTATGTTGGGTTTGCCCTCACTATGGAGTTTCCCTTGCGCTGACTTTAGCTCACCCAGGGCACCCATGTTACCCAGGGTTTAGCTGTTTACTAAAACCTGCAATCCCTTCATGTCCTCCCTTGACGATTCTAGAATTGGGTACTTTATACTTATTCTGGCTGTTACTACGTCTTCTCCACAACAGAGATCTTGTCTTTTTTCATGACCGCCGCTCTCCGAAATCCGATCAAGTGCATAATTTGCGCATAACGCGCTCCTTAGAGCCGTTACACGGTGCTCGTACTCTGCCTTGGCGAATTTCCGATTCCTTGCGAACGGGACCTTCTTTGTGCTCGCGGGGGTTCGGCACGTAGCGCGTGACGTGTCGCGAGTCTCGGCGGATCTCTGCGGCCTTTGAGGGCACGATTTGCAGCGAAGGCGCACAAAACGCAAAGATCGAGGCAGTTGTCTTTGGGGACGAGCCCCAGGACGGACGCACTTGAACCGAAGGGTGCGGGGAGGACACACGGCCTCCGACCTCGGACCCTGGACACTTTTCCTCAACCTTCTTGCAGTCTCTCACTCCTTCAGTTTTCACTTTTCTCCTTCTGTTCTGCGGCTCTAGCCTTTATGCGACTCTTTTCTTCAGTTACTGCCTCTGACATCCCCTTTCTCGTCATTCCCTTCGCGTCTCTTGTTTATGCCACCTCCGCCATCTCCCATCACTTGGTCTTCTGATTCCGTCCTCCCCGGAACTCTCTCTGATTGTATGTCGCCTGCTCTCCGACCCCTAGCCCTCCTCCGAGTTCCTGCTCGGCTGATCTTTGGCGTCCTCTCGGCTATGCCACATTTATCTCCTCGACTGACCCTCCCCGAGCGGGCGACATTTGCCATGTCCGCTGCCGAAAAACGCCACTTCCTCCACAGCCACTAAACGCATTCAAACGGCTGCTTAATCGCTCACCGTCCATCCACAGGTGACTGAGATCTTCCTTCGTAGATCGGCCTTCGACCACAGCACAAACATTGAGACACGCGCACAGATCAGAAATATGAGAAACCTCAAAAATTTAGTAAAAACGACAAAGAAGGGAAGAACGCGTAAGTCTCAAAAAGTTAGCCTACTTCCTTCTTTTTGCCCTCAAAGTGTGAAAGCTCCCTCCCTCAGAGTACAAAAGTCAATTTTCGTATAGAAGAGGGTTGAAATGATCAAAAGTTTCATCGGAGACTGTTTGTGACGCGTCACGCCATTCCTCATTGTGATTCATCTCCGTTTCAACCGAAAACGGAGACGCGTGGTCTCGCGTTCTCTGGGAAGGGCGACTTCAGGAGATTGTTTTCAGTTTTAGACAAAAACAATGAAAACGGAACAAAAACTTGCCCATAGTGACGTTTACCCTGGTAGCAGTAATCCTTAAACAATTAAAAGTTTAAGTAATCTGGTGATTTCATTAATTCGAAAGCTACAGTGTCTTATCAATCGTAGTTGGACGGAAATAGCTGACACTCCGCCCAATATGGGAAATGGCAGATGGTTTAAAATAACAAAGCGTTAAAACATTGAATTAGCTATGTTTGGCATATAATCATCGTGAGAAAAAAGGAGAAGAGGGAGAGAGAGAGAGAGAGAGAGAGATAAGAAAAAGAGAAAGGAAGTATTGATTAAAAACCTGTATATAAAAGATAAGGTAAAGAAGGGAAAAATGTATTTAGATAAATGCACCGTTTCGTCCCCAAGCAACGAGAGAGAGAGAGAGAGAGAGAGAGAGAGAGAGAGAGAGAGAGAGAGAGAGAGAGATTTAGGGATCAAGAGCGATATGGTTTAGTTCAAACAGCTTCCACAACTACCGTAACCTTTTGAGCTACAGTATCCTTGAAAGTAGTGTACTCTTACAATATGCTAATGAATAGGGATCTGTATCTTACATATTTCAATCCCAAACCTATCAAAGTAATTTCGTACCCAAACTTTCATCAAAACTGTCGTGCCGTTGATCTATCCCGAAATGAGTCAGAAATCTGCTCGGAAGTTCAACCCTAAACCAAAACAATGGATGAACCAGTTTCATATAAATATGCAGGTTCTTTTTAACTATTACCTCTTTTGATTTAGATGTAGGCTCGTAAGTAGATTGGGCCTTACCGTGTCTCTTCCCTTTCTTCCATCCCTTCGTCCCCCAGCCAGACCTGCCCCACGCGTTATTTCGGCGCTGTTTCCGCAACAAAACAGAATTTCCATCCGCCAAAACAGTACTCATTCCTCCTCGGGGTTGACCCAGGCGGCTGTCCCCAGCTTGTACCAGCCTCAGGGGTCAGCCGGCTGTCGCCAATTCCCGCGTGAGTGGGCGCGCGCACGGAAATAGTCGCCACCAGATCTTCGAATGTCACTTCGTCATTCGTCGTTCGAAGTTCGAGACCGTCTCCCAGCCGGCTGTCAGCTGGACCCTCCCCTCCCAGCACAGTCTCTCATCGTTTTTGCGCAGTCTGCGTCAATCGATCCCCACACTATTTCTCGGCGCTGCGTCTCCTCGATCTGTGTGCTCTCTTTCGACCTCGACAGGTTTTCCGACCGCCACCTGTGACGTCGCTCCTCGTTGAACCATGATCTTCGACGGGTGTAGAATGCGCTTTAGCGCCGCCCCCAGCCGGCCACTCGCACCTCCTCCGTGACTTTTTGGCGCTGATAAGGGCCTGGGGACGTGCACCAACCAAGGTAGATAAGCCCCAGGCCATCCAGTGAAAGCTCCCTTCGAAGGCACACGAACGCCCCCTCCGCAGACCCAGAAACTCCCAGAGTCACCCCAAAACCACTCAGGAAATAATGAATTCTGGACTATTATGCTACAAACCTGATCTGGCTTTTGGCCTTCCACTTCAGCCACTTTGAACTTTCGATTTTGAAGCCACAAACCTCAAACTTGAAGCTTCATTATGCTAATTAGGTTTCCATAATGATCTAATTGGCTTAACACACTTTCGGTTCATTTTCTAATTCAATTAGCATATTACAAAAGTGAAATTGGATCTTTTCCATCGTCTTTCTAGCTGCGCCTTGAACTCGTTTCTCCTCCTTCTCTCGTGTTATTCCTCCACTTCCCTTTCCCCAAATTCTCTTCCAAATAGAAATAACCACTGATCCCTCCGTTGCCCTTTCCCCAAACAGAATAAAAGTGCGGTGGGCGTTCCGGTTCCCTTGTTTTGGTCCCGCGTCGTACTCTTTGTGTTCTTTCCTTCGACCGTTTCCTCGTCACCTCAGTCATTCTTTCAGAATGGATCTTCTCGTGACCCCTTCAGTATCCAGTGAAAGCCAACTATCCTCCGCCGACTTTTGCGTCGTTTGCGGAGACAAAGCCATCGGAAAACACTATGGAGCCGTTGCGTAAGTCAACTGTCTGAGCCTTCGAACAAAGCATCTTCAGTTGCAATGGCTGCAAAGGATTCTTCCGTCGTAGTGTCTGGCAGAACCTACAGTACACCTGTCGCTTCAACAAACAGTGCAACATCGACAAGGACCACAGGAATGCCTGTCGCTTCTGCCGCTTCCAAAAGTGCCTCGCCGATGGGATGAAGCCCGAAGCCATCCAGAATGAGAGGGATCGCATCGGAAGCACAAAGAGGAGGAAGAGGAGCCTCGGAGCTGACAACTCTGACTCTGAGGGAGCTCCTTCCCCCAAGAATGTGAGATTACTCACTCATGCATAACTGAACACATTTTAGGATTGCCCCAGCACTGCTGCCTCCAGAAGACTTGTTGAGATGCTGATGGACATTGAGAACCGATTGGTGTCAAGCCAAGGAGTGCATGGTCTTCTTCGCGACGAAGAGAGCAATGCCAGGCAGAGGGTCGTTTCTCAAATCATCGGATGGACGAGCATGCTTCACCCTCTTCCGGAGATCCCCCTCAATGACAAGGTGAGGGGAGTTACGGGAAGAGCAGGGTTACGGTAGCTAAGATCGGGCGCAGACATCAGGTCACAGCGTGCAAAAAGAGAGATTCCTTGATGGAAAGATCGGTAGACTTTGAAGAATCACGGATTACGGTAGCGGTCTCACTTTGATCACAGATCGAACTTAATAGGGCTACGGTATCAGCGAAACCCGATTCGCTCAGACTTTACGCTGTACTTCGAAACGGGACAAAGCACTACCGTACACTACGTTAAGACATAGACGAAAAGACCCATTTATAAAGTTCTTATGTTGATTCTTTCAGCGCCTCCTTCTGAAGAATGCTGACCCTGCCTTCGCCCTCCTCGGCATCGTCCAAAGGAGCATGTCCCTCACCCAGCTGCTTCTTCCCAACGACCAGATCCTCGGCGCATCCAGTGTCTCCAACACTTCCTTGGCCATGGGTCTCCTCCAGCGTGTTCACGACGAGCTCCTCTCTCCCCTGAGACGCCTCCACGTGGACCAGGCCGAGTTCTCCTGCCTCAAGGCCCTTCTCCTTCTGACGGCTGATGTTGTCGGAATCAGCATCAACAGCAAGGAAAGACTTCGCGAGGCCCGCGATGCTCTTCTGAAGGCCTTGTTCTCCTACCTCGGACAGAGCCTCAACTCCGTGGATGCCTCACTGAGGGTCTCCTCTCTTCTGATGATTGTCCCCTCACTGATGTCCATCGCCTCTCAGGCTATGGAGTCGCCGGAAATCGCCAGTCTCTTCGGCATGATTGACCCCATCAAGAAGGAAATTCCCAGCCCTAAGAGGTAAATATATTTTCTCTCCTCACTTTCTCTTCTGAGTATCTATCTCCATCTCTCTATCTACTTTTTGATCTTTAGTGCATCTTCTAACTCTTTATTTTTCCAGCGATTCCCCGGTGCTCACCTCCATCCCCGAAGGCTTCTCCAAAGAAGTCCTCTTCGCGCAGCTCATCGCCAACCAGTTCCCTTCCATGAACACCTCCCCTCCCTCTACCTCTCCGAGCCTCGTCTTTCCCATGATGTCTCAGATGCCGGTAAGCCTTCCATTCTTCCACGAAGACTAATCCCTTCTTTGCAGATGTTCAGCGCCGCCAATATCCACCCTGTCAAGGTGTTCCTCTCCTAAGTCTGCCTAGGTGCAACCCCCTTACTTCCGAGAATCTCTCCTGAACAGACGTGTATGTGTGATATAATATATAATAATAACGCAGCAAAATAAACATTCTATATAAACATTGTAACCGCACAAACAAAAGACAGAGAGGATGACATCAGATTGTCGATCGCCCTGTGAAAGCTGGGAAATCTCCGTCTCGAAGTGTTGGGTACTCTTGCACCCATTTCCATTCCAGCAGAACACCTTCGATACTCTGAAAACTGCCACTTCCGCTTGGGCTTGTCATTGATAGATGAGAGGTGCGGAAGGTCGAACAACGAACCGTCCTTATTGTCTACGCGCAACGTTCGCTCAGTTGATGTAAGGAGAAGATAACCTACTGTGGTCTATTGTCTTATCGCCCCATCACATGAAACACTGCCACTGGAGGGGCCAACACGTGTGGAGAGATTGAGAAGATGCACTGGGATACGCTGATAACAGCGTCACGGAATCGCGTTCTGTGCGGGGAGATGGTCGGGCGAGAGATCGTCTTAAAATAACAAACCAGTGATAAAAACTGATTTGTAGATTGAGAATGGGGATTTGGAGACTGTGCATTTCTAAAGAACTTTCACGCCAGAGAAAATAAGAGAATACAATACTAGCACACGAGAGAGAGAGAGAGAGAGAGAGAGAGAGAGAGAGAAATACTATTGTGAGTAGGTCCTTTTGACAAACCGCGAGTTGCCCCTATGTTTTCACACATTTTTTATCTAAAATGAGGCCTTTGTGTTGACAAAAGTTGCAAAATTCTGCAACAACTGATTACTGTAGCACAGATCAACGCCTTGTCTTTCAAGGATGTGTCTTGTTTCACAAGAGTTCGTGGCCAGAGAAGGCGACGTGTGCCTGTTATCTTGGTTCGTTTCCTTTGCCTTCGGGCTACGTGCACCATGTCCGACTGCGGATAATCAGGACCCACTGCGCTTGTGGTTCCGCGTCGTTTTTCTGCCCCCGGCCTCATAGATCAAGGAGCGAGGGATCACAGAGCAGCGGAAGTGGTGCGCTCCGCTGCAAGCCTAGGGACACAGCAGGCATTACATCGCCCCGCCCACTCGGCCGAAATAGCCTCCGGCCTGCAGGAGATCTCGCGTTCAGCACGGCGACTACCGCACATGACGTGGCGGATTTATGGGTGAGGGAGCGAACGCCACACAGAAGCCCTCCTCTGCCCATGGTCTATCAACGGCCGCGAGGGAGGGGGCAGCTGCCACAAACAAGCGGACGGACAACAACAAAAGAAATCACAGAAGGAGAGAGATTGGGAGAGACATGGGGCCATTTCATGAACAAGTGGCCTTACCGTAACCTTTGTCCTGATTTGAGTTGTGTCTCTTCTCTGAGTATCAGTACCACTAAAACACTTCGAATCGAATGATATGAAAGGGTTTAAACAGGGTCTTAGTCCGGCAAAGATAAAATATAACCGGATTTTCAGAATTTCATCTGCCGATAACCCTTATTTGTTTTCGAAACTCCAGCTTGGACTGATGTCACTCTGATAAGAGTGAAAACTCGAGCACGACGTGTAATCTTGAAGCCCTCCTGACAATGATTTTCAATGAAGTTCAGGTGTTTGATTAAGCAAAGATTTTCTGATTGGAAAGTGTTTCTTAGTTACTGGAATGGGAAATAGAACGTACAACATACTTAGTATTCGGAATGCACCTTGAAAAGAGAGAGACAGAGACAGACAGAGAGAGAGAAAACTGCGGTTGTGTTAACTCAATTTTAATAGTCTGATAATAGGATAACCTCAGCCCTGAACCTAATTCATTGAAATTCAACCCCTCATTTACATGCCAGATGGCAAAGCCTGCCATAGCTTTGGCCTTGAATGGGATAGATTTGTCGGCTTTAAGCATACTTGCAACCTTCGATTGGATGTGGCATTTCAAACGTGGGGATACACCACACGGAATGGATTTTGCCTCTGTCATAACTGATGTTGCAAAGTTTGACAAACCAAGTCACACCAACTTTAACCTTTGCAGCCTCCTTTCTCCGTCGACTTGATTTCAAGACTTGCTGAATTGGCATTCGTTGCGATAAGTAGTTCACAAGTCATAAGTTTCGTAGAATAATTTGCAAAGCGATTACAGGGCAAGAGGCCATGTGCGTTCTCTGCAGCTTCTTCCACAAAGTCAGTCCTGGATGGTCTGAAGATCGTCTTAATGAAAACGAATAGTACTGAATGCCGAAAACCTTGCAAAGTGCACTGTTTAAGATTAAACCACACGCAGGTCAATCAAAGGTCTCTCTTTACACGGAGGCTTCAGACATGGAATCTGGTTCTAAAATGAACTCTGAACGAGAATTGACCGTGCCGGGCGTTCTCTGCTCAACACGTCATTCAAACAGTCTCCTACGTAGGCAGTTTCTGTTTACCTAACTGCCTTCTTTGGTAAATCACATAGTACCATTCAAGAAACCTTAACGTAGTTTTTTTTCGGACCAGGACTTGTTTCATTGGAATTTTTTGAATCTTATGAAAACAAACAACGTGGCTAAATTGTCTTTGATCTTTTTTCATTGACTGCCTGAAGAATTTCTATGAAGCCCTAATCAATTGTTTTCTCCATCTGTCAACGCCTCAGAGCGAACTTTGAACGTGTATCGACCGTATCTGTGCACTGTCTGCTGTTGTGTACGGCTCCTGCACAAAAGCAGCAGTAGCACCCAAAATAGCAGTCACCTGATTGATATGATGCAAACAAATAGCATCCACTAATGATTGATTTTCAGGGTTTGGGGGAGTTTGATTAGTTTTGGGATGCAGTGTCTGCACTTCTAATTTTGTGCCTAATTGGTGCTGATATTCAGTATTTCCCCCTTATCACTGAGGTTAAATCCATTAATCCCAATGTTTGTGTTGTAGTCATTAAATTTCCCAATATTGCTCGTGATCAGCCTAGCCGGTCGGCGACGAAACGATAACAGCTCTAGGCCACCTCAAGTTGAAAGTCCATAGATGGCGGAACGGTCGACGAGCCAAGAAACGCACGTACCGGCTGTTAATCAGTCACGCAGCCAGATAGCACACGGATGCAACGAAACGAGGCCTCTGGGGGAGCCAAGGGATCACGGGTAAGAAACATTAAATAGACATAAAAATTGCAGCAAAAACGAGTACGACGAAAATGATTATTGAAGAATTTCATCCTTCATCTGAGTTTCATCATTATGATAGAGTTGCAGATTGGTTGTGCCCAAGTCCCCTGAAATAAGACAAAAATTCACATTTTCCTAATTAATCAAGTATTTGCTTTCTTCTAGGAATCGCCTAGTCCCGCAGCGAAAAAGTCTGTTAAAAGAATTCCAAGACACCGTATGCAGTTGGCGTCTGCTTGATTTCCTTCATAGGTGCAAAAGGCTTTCGGGATATTCAAAGTGACATGATATTCAATTTAAATTTCATATTCAAACCACCAATATAGTCAGAGACCGTGGGAGTCCTAAAAGTTCATTCGGTAGTTTTCGTTTCGATAACCAATACAGCAGCTTTCCGGCAGCACTCCGTGACTGGACAACGGCTAACGGCCCAACGGCCGCGGAGTCGAGGGAGTTCAAAACGAAGGTTTAATGACAGAAATTCGAAAAACACAGAATTCAGGCTAACTCTGAAGATGGAGGCAGTGCTGCTCTGACTCCCAAGGGAAAGGTTTGTGCAGAGAAATAAGGAGAAAGAGAGAGAAAGATAGAGAAAGAGAAAGAGAGAAAAGGGAGTTAAGTCTGAATAGTATGAATAGTAAACATAAAGATCAACTGTTGATTTATTTCACTTTACAATCCAAACTGCTTGTTGAGAGAGTATCCAACGGCGAAGGAGTAGACCATCGCCTCCACGTGGATCTCTCGCTCGACGGATCGCAGGTACTCCAGCACTCGGTCACACTCCACCAGAACCACCTCGATGTTCTGAAGAGAAAGTGTGTTTGTATGCCAAACCCTCACCTCATCGTGGTCCAGGTCCTGCAGAGGGTTCCTATTCTCCTCCAAGTCCCCATTGATCTCAATAGTCACAAACTGAACCGAATCGTCAGTAAGCCCCGGGTCGAGACCCTGGATTCCCCTAGTCCTCAATTAAACCCTAATTGAAGTCAGTAGAAGTCTCACTTGTGGCGAATGTCACCAGCAGTGGCAGTGTATCCCGTCTCCTCCTTGAGTTCTCTCAGAGCCGCTTCCTCAACTGTCTCGTTCTTATCGATTAGTCCTAGATACATTCGACTGTAAAACGTTTATATTGGAACTACCGGCAGGGAATTCCAGACACCAGCCATTCATGGGAATACGGAACTGCTTGACGAAGATGAAAAAGCGCTTGCCATCCTTGTGCATTACAGCGATGACGTCAACTCCATCCACCTCAGCGCCCTCGGGACGAGTGGTACGGTGAGAGGACTGCCACACCTGACAGGGACCAAATAGGGCAATGGCTATCTCTCTCTCTCTCTCTCTCTCTCTCTCTCTCTCTCTCTCTTTGTCTCTGTCTCTCTTCTCTCTCTCCTCAGTGCACATCGATCTCTGACTGACTATTTGTCACTTTCTCTCATTAGATCGTACTTCTGACTAAAACACAATCTAAAGTTCTTATTTCTAAATCGATTCTAGTGCCACGATTGCACTCTTCTGGGTTGTTTACTCCTCTATTTTCAAAAGCAGCCTGAAAATGCGCCCCAATGTCAAACTCTTTCCGCGCATTCAAACAACTGTTCCTTGCAAACAATCTCCATTCTCTCTTATGAAGAAGCTCTTCCGTATAATGATTGACAAAATATGCATAAACTCACTCCCTCTGATCCAGTGCTTTTGTTCTTGAAGCGAATCTGTCGGGTCTTCAGCCAACGACCATTGAAAACCGTCTCTTCTCCAGAGAGCTCGTAGGGACAAGAGTGACCATTTTCCGCCATCCGAAAATGTGATTTTGAAGAAAATGGAGGAGCAAATTTTAGGTACGAATTCAAATTCGAATTGATCTATTACGGGATATTGATGCATTCAATCTTATTGTATTCGTTTTCTATGACATTCTAGAGATTGATAAATTAAAAAGATGATTGGATTTATGATTGCGATTATGCTAATTTTTATTTTCAAATTAGGATCAGGGCCTGTACGCAATTGCGTACAGATATTTAACGGTACAGTATAGCCCACCAATTCAAATCTTTTGATTATGTTTTTGTATTTCTTTTTCTAATCCCATTGATTTAAACTTAAATTAATTTGTTTTTGTAGAATAGAAGGTTCTAGTCGTAGCAGATGATTTCAAAATGTTCTCTCCGCGTTCTCCCAATCCGTAGCTACCACGGACCAAAATTCAGCACATCTTCTGTATTTTCCCGAGAGGTTGGTTGGTCTGTTTGGTGTTTATGGGTATTTTCAGTCATCCACTATTCTGAATTTGGACAGTCCTCGTAGGAATGTGAAGAGAGAGACCCTCGACCTTTCGGCCTCATCGCAGAAGAAGGGCTCCAAGAAGGAACGGACGAAGCACATCCGATGGAGTGCCGGTGCAGTTGGCATGCTGGTAAGTCTCATTTTCTCTTTTAAGGGGTCTTTATCTATTCAGAGTTTAGGCGGTCCCGGCGATTGCGTTTTCCCTCGGCTGCTGGCAGGTGTACCGACTCCAGTGGAAACGGGATCTTCTGGAGACGTTGAAGGCTCGTCTCTCCGAATATGCCATCGATTTCCCCGTGAATGAGTAAGTTTTTTTTGGCACAGCTTCTGTTCCTTACTAAAATCGTCTGAAAATGTGTGTCAATTCGTACCAGATGATTGGCACTAGTTGGTGATTTTCAGCCTCTCTCGCCTGGAAGCCCTCGAGTACCGTCGCCTCCGCATCACCGGCCGTTTCCTGCACGAACGGGAGTTCACAATCAGTCCCCGCGGTCGCTTCGACGAAGGCTACGTCCAAAAAGACGTAGGCTCCCTTCTGGCAGACAGCAACATGTCCAGCCACGGGGCACACGTCATTACCCCTTTCCAGTTGGAGGGATCCAAGTGAGGAAGCATCCTTGGAATCGGTTGTAACGAGTGTTGAGTTTGATAATCCTGGTGAATCGTGGATGGGTGCCGGTGGACAAAATATCTCGCGAGTCTCGCCGTGATTCCGAGCCCCGCGGAGTGATCTCCCTCGACGTCATCGCCAGGAAGTCCGAAACTGTCAGTTCACGTTCCTGCAATGCTTTTTGGAAATAAGGCAGCTGGCTCCATAGTTGCGTCGCCACGTTGTAACACTGTTTACAATTGCCGGCATTTTTCACCCCGTGTGCCCAATTTCAAATCTTCTCCTTTGCAGAGGCCGCAATTCGTGGGTCAGAACATTCCGGAGCAGGGCATCTGGTTCTACAAGGACTTCCACCAGATGGCCAAGCAGTACGGTACCGCCCCCATCTACGTAGAGGCCGTCAGCGGTTAGTTGTTTAAGAAGCTCTGCCTCAACGCTTAGATTCCATAAACCCCATTTTCAGAATCCACACTGCCCGGGGGTCCCATCGGCGGTCAGACGAACGTCACCGTGCGCAACGACCACCTCTCCTACCTGGTGACCTGGTACTTTCCTTATCTCCTTTCCGCCGAATTCTCGTCGATTTCAGGTACTCCCTCACTGTCGTCACAATCGCCATGTGGCTCGTTCGCTTCAGAAGATAGAATTAAACATATCATTAAACTTTTTGTTTATTTTTTGCTGTATAATTAGACAGGATGTCCCATCGTTACTTCTGTTATTACTGTCAATCCATGTCATTGAAGATGTATTCAGATGCGGGGTGTGTTGATAGTCGTCGGAGCGGTCTTGCTGCTGCAGCCAGCTGGCTGTCAGATGCTGGATCTGGAGGGAGATGAAGGAGGCAGCTGGGTGGATCCCAACGATCCATCGGCCAGTGGAGGAGGCCTTCTGGGAAGTGTGGCCCCGCAAGGACACTGTAGTAACGATGTAGGTTACTGTATCTTTTTGAAATTGAACTATGCGAAACCTCGATGACGGTAGAATAACGTTGTTGTTTTGCAGAACTCGAATCTGGCAGATGATCCATCGCTGAGACTGATTCTGCGTCGACTGTTCCAGCAGATCCACGTGAATCCCTCGCAGAAGGCCTATTTCTCCAGAATATCTAGGTACCCACCCTTTAAAACTACCGTACTATCTATCTCCTTATTTACAGACTGACCCTCTCATCGTACAATATGGCCATCGTGGGAGACTATCTGGACGGAGACTCTGCCACGTCTGAAATCGCGCAGAGGGAACTCGTCCGCGGGGCTCTCCACAACATGTTCGAATTGGTGGGTCATTGTGTAGTGAAGGGAACAGGACAGGGTAATATTAACTTATTGGATTTGTCTTTTCAGATAGACGAAGACGAGAAATCGCTTGTGGAATCGGCGCTGACCTTCATGTGGCCGTGGATCGTCCTTTGCAACATGGCCATCCTCCCCGCCGCATTCTTCTTCGTCTTCAAAAGCATTATGAGGTACTTTATCCCTTCTCCCATCTACCGTAACTCTTCAGTACCCGTTCCTTCTGGATTACCTTCATCTCCATCATAGTCCTACTCTCCATGATAGCCACATACAACAAAATGTACCAGCAGAAGGTGGCCGAACGACTGGCCGCAGCCACCGAAATGAAGGGAGACGCCTGCGCCCCGGCCAGCCTCATCGAACAGGGCCTGGATTTCCTGTCTGGATTCGTGACGCTTAAGAAGAAATCCCCCTGTCTGAAGTTCATAGAGGTACGTCCTTGCTTAATGCTTATTGTGATACCTCCGTTTTAGACGCAGACGGTGTCCATCGTGGCCGAAATCTCTCTCCTCGACGTGTTCACCCACGTGGTCTCCAACGGCCTCTTCGGCTGGCTCTCCAACCTGGGATCTCATCTGAACAAGTTCTACCGCGACCTCTGCGACGGGATCCCATTCCACATGCTCATCCTCATCTTCGGCTCAATGATCTTCCTCTTCGTTCGCATTAGGACTCCCCTCTTCACCATAGAGCCTCTTTGTGAGTTGTTTTGTATCCATCAAAAGAAATCGACTGGTTTCAGTCATCACTCTCATGGGAAATGTGGCCGGAGTGGTCGTTCATGGACTCGCGGCAGACGATAGGAGGGAGGCTCTCCCCGCCCCTGGAAATGGTGATAACTTACACAATTAAAGTATTTAGTTTGTCCTTTTAAATCGAGACAAACAACTGGTGAATTGCGGCTTTAGAATCTCCCGGGGGACCCATTCTGGCAAATTTTGATATGTCACCAGTTTCAGAACGCCAAGCCATCGGACAGGACCGCTTCCACAGGGTCACCTTAAGGACACCCGAAAGGTTAGTTTCCATTTTGTGTCATAAACAATATTATTGTTTTCAGAGTGCGCCGTCTCCAGGAACGTCGTAGGCAGGAGGAGTCGAGGGCTCTGCCTCCCCCCGATTCGGAGGAGAACACCCTGGACTCGGAAGATGACCTCAGCAGCAGCAGGAGCCGCAGTCGCAGTCGTAGCATCAGCAGAGGACGCGTCCCCCAGTGATACCCCTTGTATTTGCATTTTGTAACGGGTTGTCCCCGTCTCACCTCTTTTTAACGGGTTAGTTTGTAATTTGCACATAAAACTGTACGTTATCGTGTTTGAATGCGTTGTGTTTTTTGCTGATCATGGGCATAAGCGGTGGTGATTCTCAGGGAAGGGAAGTCGTTTGCACCTTCAGTTTCAACATGACGAGATGAATTAAAGCACTAATCGAGAAACCCAACTGTCAATTAGAATATTAATCTGAAAATATCACACGAAGACATGGTTGCATATTTTGTTATTGGCCATTATAGGGTATATATATGAAAAGGCTATTTCAAACCTTGTTTCAGCCATCTCGAATACTCGTCCATCCTTAATCATATTGCAACCGGTCACTGCATCGTGCGGGTCTACAAATGTCATAAGGGATACCTTTTTCGCCACATTGTCTACTTGCGTCCCCATCGAAAATTGCCAAAAGGTTTGAAAAACTGTTTCCTCTCATTTGCAAGAAGAAAATCATGGCTTTCAGTTCTGCGTTAGACACGAGGACCGCCTGTTCAAGAACTTCAAGGGGATTTGTTCAGTGTCAGGGCGGAGAGATGATTAAAGAAGAAGAACGTGGGACTTTTCAACTGTTCAATGATGCCCGGCAAAAATGCCACAGCTACTTCCCCCAGCGCGGCTTTCAGTTTTTTACTTGGAACAGGGTCTGAGTATCAAATGTTGTACTTCCTCCAAATTCCAGACAATCCTGATTGTGGAGGATTGGCTTACGGTAACTTCATCGCAGACGAAAATAACACAGTCTACTGGGAATGTACTGGGAGGACACGGATTGTATCTGTCGACAACACATCTTTCTTTGAATAAAACCTTTCCATAAATTATCTGCTTGATAAGGATACAGAGTGAAATTGTTCCAGATAATATTACGGAATCGAAAGTGGCAAAGAAACAGCAAGTCCGGCCAAAGTCAGCCAAATGCTCTGGGTAGATCCATGCAGTGCACACTCCCGAAGGCTTCCAGGTCAAGGTAATCATTGTGAACGGGTCAGGAGATGAGCACGAGATTACCAAAAATGAGCACACCCCTCATTACCACATTTACTAAAGATATGGCAATCATGTCTCTCTCACAACCTCGTTTTCGCTTGACCACTACATTGTTACTCAAGCTTTTGTGTATTCACTGACCCACAACTACAGCTATTCTAAAGTTTTTAAATTAGTTGATGCACTTAAATTAGAGCTGAATTCATTCCAGATGAGTATTTATCTACTGATCTCAGTTGTAGCGGTGCTAATACCAAAAGGTAGTATTTTCTTCCTATGAGAATCAGACGTTACTTTCAGTGAACTGTGAGGTACCTTCAGTTGAAGGAAGTGGAAGTGTTGGCGAAGTCTTCACCGTTTCTCCCGATGGCACTTCTGTCGTCATTCCTCCCACCTACAGTAGTTATGTTCTTGTTATATCTCTTTAATGTGCATTTAGGTGATTGCGGTGATGTATCCGATGGCTTCGTGCATTTTGGCCACTGCTCCAAGAAATTCTTTTTGTGCCAAGGGGGTAGGCGCCAGGATATAATGACTTGCCCTTCGAATTTGGTTTTCAATGGAACAACCTGCACACATCCAAGGAATGCGACTGAGTGTGCTGACATCAGTGAGTATTTCTTGAATAACAATATCTATCTTTTGTAGTCCATTGCATCGGGGCTCCCCCTGGTATGTTGTCTATCGGTCCCTGCTCCAATTACTTCCTGATGTGTGTCGATGCAAATATTGGATATAGAATTAAATGCCCTACTGGTCAAGTTTACGATGGAACAATCTGTAGAAACTCAACTGATGTGGCAGAGTGCGGCAAAACTGGTGGGTATCTCTGTGCTCATTTGGTTTTGAGGAGGGGCTGTTAACCACTACGGAGACACATGAGCCCTGAACACTCATCACGTTTAGGCAGTTGTGTTGGTGCCTCCGATGGCTTTGTGGCCGCTGGTGCCTGTTCGGAAAACTTCTTGATTTGCCAAGATGAACAGCTGAAGGGAATGATGTCTTGCCCGTCCGAGATGGTCTTCAATGGAACTATCTGCACGTTCCCAGCAGAGGTAGCCAAGTGCCCGAAACCAGGTGAGTTAACTGAAAGTTTGTTAGAATTTTAATCTTCTCATTTCAGTTGTCACGACTGAAGATCCTTTTAATACAGCACGAAAACCTCACTGCCAGGTACGTTATTAGCAAATTGCATGATGTTTCAACCACGATAGGTGGAAACAAAGAAGAAAAGAGTGTTGTGTTTCAGCCTTTATGTGAGTACTCATCTAACCAAGTGGGTATCCCTACCGGCCTCTGCTCCAAACAATACGTCATCTGTTCTCCCCGTGGTGTCCTCGTGGTGGCGCAATGTCCCGAGGGTTCTGTTTTCAATGCCTCACTTTCTACCTGCGTCTCAAACGAAAAATGCCAGGTGGGAAACCTGTTTCCATAAACTACCGCCTTTTATAATCAGAATAATCCCTCTTTCTCATCTATTGCTCTAAGAAACCCAGAGTTCTGCGTTGGACGGGAGAACCGCATGTTCCGAGATCCGGAATTCTTTGATAGCTTAGTTCAGTGCCATAATGGAGAGATAGCGAAGAATAACTTGTGCCCGCACAAGTTATTCTTCAACGAGAACCTCCAAAAATGTGACGACAACCGGAATGAGCGTAGGTATATTCATTTGAATAAAACACTATAGGGATATACAGCCAATATAACAATGATCATATCTCGGTTCCCATCGAACTGTTTTATCTGATCTTTTACCTAGATGATAGAAAAAACCTTTCACCAATCCTTGCTTTGCAGGTGATTGCCATGGAGTGCCCTTCCTAGCCTTATTCGCTGACGAAAAAGACATCATCGTCTTCTGGCACTGTTTTGGTTATAGAATGTTAAGCATGGAGTGTCCACCTGGATACTTCTGGGACTCTTCCCGTTGTGCCTGCGCTGTTTCCCAAATGCAAAGTGCGATCAGGAATACTTAGTTGTGGAAGACTGAACCATTGTCAAATTGATAAACATTATACGGCTCCGATTCAACAAAAACGTACTTGCTGGGGAACCAAGGTCAATTGTGCGTTCAAACCTATAAATGAATCACAAATGACTCCCCTGAAAGAATAGAAAAAATAAAGTCAAGTCATCGATATGTTCATTCGTTCCCAGTGTCTCTTTACTCGTATTTGCCTAGAACTTTGCCCGTAACTCCAGTCCCTCCACAACCAAAGGCGTAAATTTCTCCGCCACCAGCTGTCGCAGAGTGGGGGCAGCGAGCTCATTCTCGTGTACCCTGCAATAAACACAACTACAGTATACTTTTTCTGCGAACCGTCTGAGAAAGCTGACAGTCGTCTCAATGACAGCCTCCATGATATGAGTCGGAGGGTGTTCTCCCAGAATCCCAAGGCGTCGGGCGACGAAAGGAGAGGGAAGGAACGAAAAGTCAGAAAAGGACTGATGCACCGCGTCGCTAAAACAGAAGATGGCGGTTCACAAAATAAATGAAATACTTACTGAATGGTAAAGTGGACCCTCTCTGCTTCATCGCAGAATCGCTTCATGTTGGTGATGTTCTCTCCCCATTGCCATTTGCCTGCGTTGATAAAGAGGGAGGGCTGGGCGGCACGGGCATAGTGGTCCGAGTCCAGGGGGAACATCCAGCCATCGAGAACAACAGCAGCCTAAAGCACTGTCTCTCTTTCTGTTTCTCTGTGTATCTCAAACTATTACAACTATTAAAGTTATTTTATCCTACCTGAAAATCGGTAGAGAAAGCAGTGGCTGCCAGAGCAGTCGCCCCTCCGAAGGAATGACCTCCAACCGATGCCCTCGACAGATTCAGACGGCTCTAAAATGGATTTGGTTAGAGTTGTGGACTGATAACGTAACCTTAAAACGACTCCAATCAAAATGCTGTCCAATCAAAAGCCCGTTGGTGTTGAGAGTTCCCAGATTGATCTCCTCCAGGAGATGCAACGCCTTGACGCATTCCGAAACTCTCTTTCCCAGCTGAAAACAAACATTATGGAAGCGACAAGAGGAGAACACTGCCAAATAAGGCTAAACTACTGCATCCAGTGTTTACCTGTTGATTCCTGACTTTGAAGTTGCTGTCATTGTGGAGGATCCTCATCGAAATGGGGCGCTCTTTCTGTTGACCAGTCATTGGCTCAGAGTGCAGTTTATAGGACCAACAAGCAGAGTAATCTCTAGACAAAGAAGTATTTATCTTTCTTTGTGAATACCTGTGTTCTACCGCTGCCACAACGTAGCCATAAGAAGCCAAAGAAGCACAGAAGGTGGAGTACATGAACCGGCTGCCGCCGAGACCGTGGGAGAAGACCAACACAGGATAGATATCCTAAAGACCCTTGATTTTATTGTAATTTTTTTTATAAATAAGATAAAGCCAGGGCCACTTCAGTTTCCCCACCATTCCACCGGAGAAGGATCGAGATGTGGGCAGAGAAGTTCTGGAGGAGCTCATCGAAGGCAGAGAACTCGATGTGTGTAGAGGACGACTGGATCCAGCCAAAGGAGACTCCCACATGGCAGAACATCTAAATCAGAAAGCGTGAATCAAGGACATATCTTGGTATACCGTTTCTCTCCAACCAGCCAATCCGAAAAGAACTGAAGTCTAGAAGGTGACTGTTTTAAGAAGGCGGCCAGTCCGTCGAGGTACTCACGACGAGGAACCCACAGGGGATAGGACTCTACCCCAGGAACACGGCCATCTGGCTGAAAAGAATCGATGGAATGGCTTATAGAAGAACTACCTCGTGGTCTACAGGATAGAAGATTCTGAGGAAAACGCCGGGATCTCCATCGCCTGCATCGGCCACCATTAGGTCTACGCAGCCGGCGCGGAAGCGACCGGATCCCACGAGGGGCAGCAGCTGGCGGCGGTCGGAGCACGACCACCCAAGGCCCATTGGGACCTGGAAAGGAGAAATACGGAAGGGAAGTTCCGTGGAAATGAGGGCGAGAGGAAGAAAAGAAAGAAGAAAGAAAGAAAGAAAGGAGTCTGACATTGAGTGAGTGAGTGAGTGAGTGAGTGAGTGAGTGAGTGAGTGAGTGAGTGAGTGAGTGAGTGAGTGAGTGAGTGAGAGAGTGACAGAGAGAAAAAAAAAGAGAGAGAGCGCTCATCGCATGACAAAGTTGGCAAAGCAAATGTTTACATATATAAATCCTTGTTTCCCCTGCGCATTACTGCTCAATGCATGGCGGAATTGATGGAGTTGCCTAGCCTGAAGGGAAATAAATCATTCCGCTCAGCCAACCCTGACAATGGGTTTTCTCCAAAAGAATGCGATTTCTAACGGACCAATTGAGATAATTGTATTTCAGGCCTCGTTTTAAAAGGAAAACTAGGATTTTTGTTGCGGGAGGCTTTGTGTTGACGCTGCCCGAAATGTACTTAGTTGGCGAGATCCGATTCGTGAGGAAGGGTCCGACAATTCGCTGCGACGTCAGAATCCTATTCTTCTGGTAATAGTGCAAATGGTAGTGAATACGTGTTTGTGTGTCTTTGGTTCGTTGCTTAATCGTGCGTGGAGCGATTATCAAGATATCCAGTTACAGGGTACACTTGTTATGCAAATAACAGTCCCATTCCCATAAAAAGCAGAAAGACATGATTTTTATGCGATCCAATTCAATTACAGATATAACGACTTTTTATGCGCCGTCATTTAGCTGTAACAACTCGGCCCAGCTGTAAAATTTCAGTTATATTGTCAATACGATACGCAGGCACACACTAGAAGGCAAATAAAACTGATGATAGTAGCCGTGGCCTCTACTTAGCGGAACCGTCGAAAAGGAGTAAAAACAGGATAGAGAGAAGTTAGATACAAGAGAAAAAGAAAGAGCGAGAGAGAGAGAGAGAGAGAGATAGCCTCATTTTTGTTTTGCTCTTGTTTTTTTATAGTTTACAATTGACGCTTAAGTCGTAAAAGGAAAGGGAAAGGATGTTTTGAGCCGTGAAAGCGTAATTCTCCGAAAGGAGGCAATAAAGGACGACAGACGCGCCCAATTTAGGAAAAAGGTATAATGAAGGAGGGAAAATGTAAAAGGAAGAGAAAATTGGCTGTTCGATGGACAAAAAAGGAGATTTTTTTTTTGAAATTCGGGAAATTGGATTCTCGCATTTGAGGGAAAACAAACGTCAGAGGTACACGCAACCAGCTGATATTTGGGAAACAAGGCATTTTACTCGCCTTTGAATAATATTTTAATCTTGAAAATAAAATAAAAACTCTAAACGAAAGCATCAATTGTTGAAAAATCGGAGGTGTAAAATTGAAATTTGAGAGACTTTTTTCTTTTTTTAAAATTTAAGTTCGAAAATGTATTGTATTTGAACTTGCCTTATTTTTATAAAAAAAATTATAAAGAATCGAATTTTTCAATGTAAAACAGTAAGAAAAGTTCCATTTGTTGCTGCCAGTCGAAAAGGATGCGCTAAGCGCCAGCCATCTGGCACCACCGGCCGTTCTTTGACCCCGCTCGATAAGGCCGCACTCACGAGAGAAGAGAACCGAACAAAGGCAGACGGATAGGCGTCGCAGTGCCAGTCGGCTGTCTTCCTTTCTGAGGAAGATGGCTGTCAATAACTTTGAAAGACGCCCCGGGGTATGGGGATGCGGGTGACAGCCGGCTGGTCCCGGGGGCGAGGGCCGGCGGCTGGCAGTAAGCGTGACGTCATCGATTATTAAGGCTGCGGACCCTAGGAACCAGGAGTGGGGCTTAATTGGCTCAGATCTCAATGGGCAGGGCGGGATGATTCGGCAGAGCGGCTGGCACGAACGGCTGTCAACAAGGCGTCAGAGGGGAAAAGGTTACGGGCTACAAATGCTATCATGCTCTCCTTTCCCTCACTACTTCCCCTTCTCTATCTTTTTATATTACTCTCTCTCTCTCTCTCCACTCTTCTCTTTCTCTAATAAACGATTCTACTGAAAACACAAACTGTCTCTTTATTTAAACGAGTCTCCCGAGAGAATTCCACTTCTGAAAGCGCCTCACCGCCGGTTCACTGAACACCGAATAGCGCATTTCCTGAAATCAAAGTGTTTTTATTGAACCTTAAAACTAACCATAGGCCTTGACCCCTTGAGTGTTTTGAAGAAGCTCAGGGCCTTGGCGTAGTCTTCGCTCGTTTCTTCCGCTCGAGACCCAATGGCCAGAAGAGTGAGGAACACAATCCACAACATTTCTGAACCTAAATCTGAGATTTAGTGGATGAAGCCTTCGGAGGGAGCTGAGAAATGTGAAAATAGTGTGTTCCTGAGGGACAAGTATTTCGGGTGTTTGTTATTGGAAAAGAGGAGATGGCTGACATATGAGGGGGTTTAGAAGGCAAAGGACACGAGGAATTCACAAAACCCTGTTTTCTCCTCTGTACTAAGTAATTCCTTTTGTCCATTGAAGATGGAAGGGATGAACAGTGGTGTTGCCGTTAAAAAAGAGAGATGGAAATTACAAACCATGCATTATGGGTCTCAAAGACGCTGTCTTCTTTCTGGGTCGCTGGGAAACGGAGTGAAATATGGGAAACCTAATCTGTTTTAGGAGTTGAGAATGAGTTTTTTGAGGAAAACTAGATGTTTTTTGTTTGAAGAACGTAATGGGTCGACGAAGCTTCCTTCCTGCTTCTACTTTCACATCCGTTTAGTCAAATGAGTGTGACAGACGAACAAAACTGCTTCTGCAAGCCTGATTAAACTTTAAAAAAAACTACTACTAACATTTAAAAAATTATATACTTGTCATTACGGTTAAAAAAAAGATACTTTAGATTGGCACCTGATCTGAAGAAGGTCGGAGAGACTAATGAAGGACTTCTGCATCTAAGAGCACCAAATTATGCGGCCACTTTGCAACCCAAAACACAACTGATGCATTGATTCCCTGGTGATGTCAGGCTACCTTTGTACAAAACCAGTTGTTTGGAACACAACTTGAAAGTTTTTAATCTTCGGTAAGCATTTGATGGGAGTGGATATAAAACAGAATTGAAAGTTATCCGTGAAAAGTGATCTGAATGAGCTTCTTAGACGAGTATAAGTCATGTGGGAGTTCCATTTCCGAGGTCTCCCTTCCAAGATTCCTAATTTCCGTTCGCTCGAAAATACTTGAAGTGGAAAGATAAAGAGGAATACTTTTCAGAAAGACTAAACATGTGTGAATTAGATGGTATTAGAAACAGAAGGAATTGTGGGCACAACTATTTGTATTCTTCCCATTTCCAAGGAAATCAAATAACAAAAGAGCTATGAACAGGTACGAGGCGATACCTTACGGGTAAGGAAACACGAGAATGTGGACAAAGACGTCTTCCTGTCAAAATCCGTCTCTGAAAACAAAGGGAAGAAGCATGAGGGAAGACATTGAGAGTCTGCTGCTTTGTATTCCAGTGGTGCAGGAGAGTGGGTGGAGGTTTCAAGGATGGGATCAACATACAAGAACACAAAGTACAAACTACCAGAACAAGATTCTATGACGCAGAATAAAACAAAAGACTGATGTGTATGTCAATTAAAGTTGGATGAGATAAAGTGTTTTTGATTAAAACATCTGATTCCTGATCTTCTGCTCGGACAAAGATTGCCTCTTCAAAAGAACACTTCCACGTTCTTGTTGCACCCATCCTAGAATCATCCCTGATTTCTGCCTTTCACCCTCCGTAGAACCACTCTTTCTTCCCTGCAGCTGTCGGAAAGTGTTCCCTTGTGTTCCCCCACGTGGTTGTTCCAGCTGAGGTGACGCCCCGTGAGAGTCTCAGCTCCTTCGATGATCGAGTGTCCCCCCTTGCACACCTCCTTCCCTGCCTATGTCATCCTCCAACACGTCCTCTCGGCCTTCACCATCCCAATCAACCTCCTAGCCATGTACTGCATCGTCTTCCGCTCCCCCAGGGCTATGAACACCTACCGATGGCATCTCCTCTGGCATCAATTCTTGGCATCTCTCATTGACTTCTTCCTAGGAGTCTATGCAATCCCAATCTATCTAGTACCATTTCCTCTTGTTTATCCCAAAGGACTGATGACTATTTTTCCTGTCATTTCAACTCACGCCACTCTAATAATAGTTTTCCTTCTGGTAACAGAATCTTTGGCCGCTACAATCCAATTATTTGTCTATCGATATTTAAAGGTTTGCTTGGGAGAGACGGTCTTACAATCATTGGCAGGTCACTGGAAGAAGGAATTTTCCCATGCCATTTTTACTTCTGATTGTGGTTGGTTATATCATTTGCTCAACTCCTTCTATTGGGTTTGAGGTTATCTTTGAGAGAAATCAGACTGAGTTCCTTCATGATCTTGAACTGGTAGGGTGTCTGCACTGGAGTGATCAACAAATAAGCAAAGCTAAAGAAGGAATCATTTTCACACGGCTTTTTTGCCCGTCTGGTTGAAAGTGCATACTAAAATGGCAAATTCACACTGAAAATCCACAAGTTCAATTTTTTCCCATGCAATCGCATTCCATTCAAACACGATCCTTTTTGACAAACTGTTGAAAATGTTGTTTACATTCCGCTTCTTGAAAACATTCCCATTTCCTCAAATCTCTCCTTATTGGTCCTCCTTTTAGCACTATTCGTGTATTGACAAAGACCTCGTCGACACTCCACTGATCGTCGGTTATCCTCCTGCTGACATCGGAATCTTCGTTGGTATTCCCATCGTTCTTCTGAATCTTTTCATGACCAACACCTGCTTAATTTTCATCTACAAAACGAGAAAGTATCTCCAAAGAAATACCATCTCAGCGGCCACTGCTAAACTAGAACGACGTTTTCTTATAAATCTTTGCATCCAGGTTTTGACTTTTCATATCCGAATTACAGTAGTTTAGGTAATGACCCCAGTGGTGGTCGTCCATGGCCCTGGAATGCTTTTCACTTTCATACAAGTAGCCAGTATCTATGGATACGAAGGTATATCTCCTTTTAAGCTAAAACTTGTGTTTCAGTGGTGGCCCTTGTTTGCATAGTCACGTTGTCAATGCATGGAGGTCTCTGCGGTCTGTTCCTCATCTGCCTTACTCCGAGCTACCGTAATCTTCTTCTGAGGAAGAAGACCAAGATAATGGGAACCCCGTCCTCTTTCGAAGGAGTCTCGGTTGCACCACGCGGGTCGGTGATCAAACTCCCACGTTGCTTCTGACAGAAAATGGAACAAACATCTTTTTCGGGAATTGGGGCGATAGGTCAAGGATTGATATAGGCTGCACACATAGAGTAGGTGTTGCTCATTTGTAGTTTGTGCCCTGGAAACCTTGGTCTCCAAGGAATGCAGTAAGAAACATAGAAGAATAGAAACAGTGAATAATAATAGAGAATAAGACAAATTCCTTGATGATTCCTTTGATATAAATTAGATTGATTCCTAAATTCTTTTGATCCATGATTACTTACACGTCTGTCTCACCTCACTATTTACTTGTTTCAATTAACTTGTTAATTTGTACTCCATTCTTCTTTTTAACAATTATTTTTGCAGGAACGATCCCCGTCGTCAGAGTGCTCCAGAAGCTCCACAGAATAGACTTTTCGCTCCCAGAAAGAGTACTGTATAGATGTATTTGTATTTCATATTGAAATCTTATATGTATATTACATGCTTTGTGTTTGACTTGGGTTGATTCTCCTTTGAGTAAATTCCACATCCAAAGAAGGAGAGATATCACAAATAGATAGATGGTGCATTTACATTGCTACATAACAAGGCCCTTAAGAGGCTGAAGCTAGTGGAAGCTTGGCTGGTTGTATGAACACGGGCATGCTTAACAAAAAAACCGAAGTTTAACTTGATTTCGTGATTAGGTAATGGTAAGGTTTTCGTACAGGCATAACATCTTTATCTGTAGTGTCGTCTCTTAAGGTGTTACTCTTGTTCTAAAACTTATACGATTTTCCTGCTTTAGTCGGTTAACAAGTATAATTAGGGGGTTGAAATAAGCAAAGATTTGTCAACACTTCCTGCAACACATCGAAACTGCGCTAATTTGTGTTGATTGACCTAAAGAAGGTTTAAAAACTGTTTTTTTTGCACTCCCTCCCCACGTGGTTGCTCCAGTTGACGCCCCGTGAGAGTCTCAGCTCCTTCGATGATCGAGTGTCCCCCCTTGCACACCTCCTTCCCTGCCTATGTCATCCTCCAACACGTCCTCTCGGCCTTCACCATCCCAATCAACCTCCTAGCCATGTACTGCATCGTCTTCCGCTCCCCCAGGGCTATGAACACCTACCGATGGCATCTCCTCTGGCATCAATTCTTGGCATCTCTCATTGACTTCTTCCTAGGAGTCTATGCAATCCCAATCTATCTAGTACCATTTCCTCTAGTCTTCCCGAAAGGGCTTATGACCGTCTGCCCAGTTATACCAACTCACGTCACTCTTATTATTGTGATTCTACTTATCACACAATCTCTCGCTGCAACAATTCAACTATTTGTCTACCGGTATTTAAAGGTAGGCCTAAACGTTTTAAACACTGGCTTATCTACTTTGTAGGTGACAGGAAGACGATCATTTCCTGCCATCTTCCTTGTTCTTGTGGCTGTTAGCTATGTTATTTGTGCATCTCCTTCCATTGGATTTGAAGTTATCCACGATGGAAATCAAGCGGCTTTTCTTCACGAGCTGGAACTGGTCAGTGATATGTAAATCAAAATAACAGTGAGTAAGTATTGGACAGAGGTACTTCAACGAAAGAATTAACTTGAATTCTAATACTCGGTCTCATTAGAAGGCCATTAACCCATTTGCAGTTGTATGCCTGGCCCAGAAACTAGAAAATCAAAGGAGCAACTACTTTTACAGACAAGAAACAGACTTTCCCACGCACTCCTTTGCTGATTAAAAATAGAAAGTAGATTCATTGAGACAAACTTCGTCAGATAAAAAGTGTATTGAGAGAAAATGAATGCTTTTGCCAATTGGGCAGTTTTGAAGCATGCCATCACTTTTGCCCTTTTCAGAACTACTCCTGCATCGACAAAGTCCTTATCAATACTCCCTTGATCGTCGGCTATCCTCCCGGCAAAATCGGTCTATTCGTTGGTCTCCCAGTCGTTCTTCTCAATGCCTACATGATAAACATATGTGCTGTTCTTATATACAAAACAAGGAAGTATCTTCAAGGAAATACCATCTCTGTCTCTGCTGCCAGACTCGAACGACGCTTTTTATTCACCCTCATTCTACAGGTTTCATTTTGAAACTCACAGATTACGGTTTTAAGGTAACCATTCCGATAGTAATTGTTCAAATCCCTGGAATGTGGTTTATGTATATTCAAGCGGCCGGAATCTATGGATTTGAAAGTAATTTGTCTTTCTCTCTCTCTCCTCTCTCTCTCTCTCTCTCTCTCTCTCTCTCTCTTTCTCAACTCTCTCTCTCTATCTAACGACACACTTTCAGTAACTGGTCTCCTCTGCATCTTCACCCTCTCCATGCACGGAGGTTTATGTGGTCTCATCCTCATCTGCCTGACTCCCAGTTACCGTAACCTTATCCTAAGAAAGAAGACCAAGGGATTAGGAACTCCGTCCTCGTTTGAAGGAATTTCGGTTGCACCCCGCAGGTCATCGACTAAACTCTCACACTTTGCTTTATAGAAAGCAGAAAATGAAGCCAATGTCAATTAAGGAGTGGTGGTAAAAGGGCATAAGTCACTTTGTAGGCTGCATATTTTGGGAATGGTCGCACCGATAACCTCAAGATCAGATTAGCAACACACAGCGCACAAATCCAAAACAGGCTTTACGGCTAGGGAATGGATTGCAAAGAGTGAGGGTATTTGTTCTGAGGTCTTTAGAATAGATTGCACAAAGTTTTTTTATTTCTAACCTACAACCTTAGTTTCAATATCTTAATACTGACAAAACAAAGTACACAGGATATGTACGAAAAGCTCTCCTCGAGAGGCCCGATAGAAACACTTGTTTACGATCCTCTAGTAGTTAAAAACACTGATCTTGTCCTCTAAGACATCAATTTTTGTATAAATAAGACAACTGATTAATTTGTTTGACTTTTTCTGCAAGCAGATCTCTAAATATTCTGAGTGAAAACAACACTTGTTCTGATCTTTTCGCCTCGAATAATAAACTTATAATTTTAATTTGGAAACTAAAAAACTCATTTTCAGGGAAGACCTTCGAAGGAGTAGCAGCCCAGGCGGAAAGAAAACCAGATCGTTTGTGGTCCAGAAAAGCACCTAATTCTCCCAATCTTTCTTGCCCTTTAAACCCAAATAAACCAATTGAAATGCGTGAATATTTATAAGTTATTCTCTGACTGCAATCGGTTTTCCTCCGTCTTTGCTAGCCATGATGTTCTTGATTACGATGACAATGGCCAAGATGTGGCAGATGTTCACCACAATCATCACCACCCGGTACAGGTTCAATGTGAAACAACGTCGGAAGTTCTCCCTAAAGCACAGTCTTGTGACCAAACTACAAAGTGTCACCTTGTGTCGTGTTTCGGATTAAAGGGAAGAAATGGCCAGAAGAACCGAAGCTTTGTGAATTTGATGATTCCCCAGGTGAGGGCGACCAGTTTGATGCAGGAGGAGAAGAACACGGGGTTCGCAAGGGAGAGACGAGGCTCATTTGTGAACAACACGTTCATCAATAAGGGAAGAGGGACCTTAAATTATTATTTTGGTTTTAAAGTGTCATCTCTAGATTTTCAAGTCAAGATGAACACTGATACCTTTGGATTACAGGTCTTTCCTAACACTAAGGGAAACACAAATCTTTCCTTAAAATTTGATTTTAGGCTACGGTATCCCCGATCTTCCCCATAACGTCAAAAGTCCATTTCGTCTGGGGACTCTGGTCGATCGCCTTGTTTTCTGCCCCAATCAGTCAGTGGCGTGAGTGCAGTTGCTCTCGACACGACACTTATTTCCCGGATTACTAATCGCCTTTTCGCAGCCAGAAATCTTTGAACTGAGAAAGGTTGAGTTCAAATCATGTGATGTTTTCTATATTGACAGGGTAGTTTTGTATCAAGAAATCAAACTTCGGATAAACGAGTAAACGATACTCAGCCAAGCACTAGAACACCAGCTCAAGGGTAGAGTTTGCCTATACAACGGAACGTTCTTAGCTTGCAATAAGAAAAGTTTCTATATACTAAGTGTCTTGAAATAAAGAAAGTGTAAGCCACCTCGAGTGCCATTGTTTTCCCTTCCCCTCATAAACACGACTTCTTCGCCGTCTGTCCCATAGAATTGTCCGTTAACTTTACGACATTCATATGTGTCGTCTTCAGTGGGAAAAGGCTGCTTGCATCACCAAAAACCACATTAGCAGGCTTTGTGTGAAAAATGGGCCCGTCTCATATTTCAGTTGAGGTCGGTGTAACAATGATCTATTGAGACCTTGGCAATGAAGAATCTGTTTGAAGATTGTGGAAATCGAACAGAATTACTTCACGGCGTAAATGTGTTCTAACTGATAACTATTTGTTTGTTAAGAAATCCTCTCTTGCAGAGACCCCGTCTGCCGACCTCCCTCGTCGCAGCCGCGGCTCGGCGGGTTGCATTGCCCGGAACACATGACCCGACCCACAACAGATGACTCGTTTTTGCCATGGACGTCACTCGCACATTCACGTGCGGAAATCACCGATTCTGGTGTAAAACGTGCAGTTTCGGATTATTATTGGCATTTGGCATTTATGTGAATGTAGGGACCAACCTCCTCAAGCGCCAGAACCATACTTTTGGCTAATCTGGCGTAGAAGACGTTCTCCTCGTCGTGTTTCAGCGTCTGACACACGTCGACCATCTCGAATATGTACACAAACACAGAAACACCTAAAAGACTAATTTTAGCAGTGCACCCACCGATTTTCAAATCGTTTAACATTTGAATTCAATCGTTGTCATGTTTATATGAAAACGGATGCTTTTTCAGAACTAGCTTTTTTCATGGATCCGTTTTCAAATCCAGCCGACTATAAACTGCCTTGAAACGCAAGTTTTCCCTTTGATCCCGAGGATCGAATGGCGAAAAATGACTCACCCGTAAAGAAAAAGTACCCATAAGCTGCGAGGATGGCAGCCTCGCTCTGGAAGTTTTCGAGGAACTCGGCGATCCTACTGCAAACGAGAAAATCAGCCATTAGGTCGAGGGTTGAGGCGATGAGAGTGACGAAGGCTATCACTCGCACAGGAGGAGCCCATTCCAGATGGTTCCTGGAAATAAACACTTGTTTTCAACCGAACCCAAGTATGTCGTTCTTTTAGCAGACCACACTTGCAATTCCAAATTAGGCCCTACCCACTCCCCAAATTCAAACTGAGATGTTTCGCAAGAGAGTCTGTGTCCGAGGGGTGCACTGACCGAACAGGTGGCCTCAGGCGTTGATTTGTGATCGATAAATGATCTCCCGACCAAAACAGCTGTAGTCAACAAACGAAAATGGACTTCTTCATATGCTAACCGCCGTCAGAAACATATGTGCCTACGGGTGGCAATTGTCGCAATAAAACTAAGGATAGGGAGGGCGGAGGATGTTGAAATTTTGAAGGTAAGAGGTTTGGAAATAAAATAGGCAGGAAAGGTTTCCCGAATATTTCAGTAAGATGCTGGCAAACAAAACTACTCTACTCCTCTATTTCACTTTAATAAAGCTTATTGGCCTTTTTTATATTTTCTCGTGTAAACGGATGTGTTAACGTAAATAACGTAAGGCCTGGCTGGCATCGCATGCCCATGTTACATGGGCATGCGATGTCTTCGCTTAATCTAAGGTATACGTTTCCTGCGTTTTAATGATCGGAAGGACGAATTTCAACATAATTTATGCATTTATTCATAACTCTCAAATGGATCAAGTGGAACAACTGATCGTGAGAATTCAATGACAATAAAAGTGTGAAACACCAGCGGAGGCATTTCGAAGTCATCAACTGGTACGAAAACAATGTGACCGCCACACAACTGAGTAAACTAAGGTATTCTGCAGTATTAAGGTAAAAACTTACGCGGGTCCCTCTGGGTCCTTAAAGGCGATGCGCCATCCCATGGCTGAGAGAGTTGGCCGCGGGGGCTGACCGCCGCACGCACAAAACACCGCCTGGATACGCCCCCACAGGAAAAATGAGTGGAATCCGACAAGAGCAGCCGGACGGAGGAAAGCCTTTCAGAGAGTAGTAAAAGGAACCTTTTCTTTTTCTTCAAACGGGGTACATCTTAACACTTTGCAGTTAGTTGCAACCTGCTGTTGCAGGGGATCAACAGTCACTTTGATCTCTTGAACGGAAACTAGAGAATGTCGGCAAAATTCACAAAATAGACTTTTCCAATGGATGAGAGTATGAACAAATTAATATTTACCGTTTACAATTACATACAAACAGTTTAATATAAATGTTAAGTAAATGAACCGCAGAATAAAGCATAGTTCTTGCCAATCCTAAAGTCTCCTTTGATTCAAGATTAATCTACCATCGTCATCTTTGATATTACATCTCTCATTTCCCTTATCATTTCCCTTAGCTTCTGGTGACATTCTTCGAGTGATTGTGGGCGACTTTGTATGACCACGCAGTTTCAGTTTATAACAATCAACTAATAAGTTCATTGACAAGTCCCTCGGCTATGTCTTATCCGCTGCCTTCCTTATCTCACTCAAGAAAATCGATAAAAGTCGTCTAATCGGTGGCAAAACCGATATCTCGGAAGATTGATATTCATTCGCTTCTTTTCCGCGTTTCTCTTTTCTTAATTCCAATTTAATTCGTTTCAGAAATGAGTGGAGACTTCCCAGCGGACGAATACTCAGCTGTCAGAGATGTGTGGATTGGAACTGAAGCCATTGTGGAACCGACTGTCACGAAGGCACTGGAAGGATTGCTAAAAGGAAATGTGCTTGACATTGGATGTGGAAACGGTAAGCTTTCACAAAATTCATGAAAAGGGTTATATTGAGGTCATTTCTCAAAGAAAATGTTGGATTGGGGTGCCACTTCTGTCCATGGGGTGGACAACAACGAGCAGATGATTCAGAAGTGCGAGGAAGCATATTCATCAGATGAAAACTTGAGCTTCTTTTGTATTGGAATAGATGAATTCACATGTCAAAAGAAATTCAATCTAGCCACGGCATACTTTACTTTCCAGTTTCTGAAGAACAAGGATCTCCTCCGAAAGGTGAGGTATAAGAATTCAAAGAAAGTAGAATTCCAGGCCTTTGAAAATACCTTCAATGCATTGGAGGACGACGGAGCGTTGGTTGCTATTGTCCCTAATGGCGTAGAAGACTACAATCCTTGCCCAGAAGAGGGGAAAAAGTTTGGAGCTGCCGTGGAAAGAGGAACGGAGGTCCTGAAGGACGAACTGCCTCTTAAAGTTAACTTCTACAATGGAAACGGTAGGTTACATTTGGCAGCAGAGAATCAACTGTTCGTATTCAGAAGTGACAGGCTCAGCGGAGATCCACTTCTACTTTCGCGAGACGTATGAACTCCTTCTGAAGCAAGCTGGATTCAAGAGAGTTGAGTGGTCGCCTCCCACAGTGGCTGAAGACGCTTTGAAGAAGTTAGGAGCCGACTTCTTTCATTCTTATCTGACTCCACCAAAAGATGTCGTCTTCAGAGCATGCAAACAGTAGATAAGCTATAAATATATCTCTACTGCCGCAAGGGCAATCATCTTACTTTAGGAAAATTGACCTCATAGCTTGTTGTTTCCTTGCTTGCCATGAACTTCATGAGGGGGGTCTTCATAAGGGAGTGTCCTTGACAGACTGAAGAGGTATGTTTTGCAAAGTGCTGAATGTAAGCAGTGGAAAGGAAAGGATGTAAGCCACGTGGTAAAGTCGCACTGCGGCAGGTCTCCATAAAATGAATTTGTTCACTGTGGTGATGAAAAAGTTTATAACTTTTATTAACAATAATAAATAAAATAATAAATAAAAAAGAGATCACATAGTGACGAGGTTTTTGGGGATAATCTGCTCAAGCAGTCCCATCAACAAGTCCATTCCCATGGGCAGTTCTCTCTGGAAACAGAAAGACTTGAGGACAAAGATAATAACGTACCACATCGGAGACTGTGTTTCCAAAGAGCAATTTTGACCAGGAGAAGAAGGCATCAACGTACTGAAACACAGATAGTATGTAATGTTGGGTCGCCTTTACTTACGGAGAAAAAGGATTGTTGGAGGGTGTTGCTCTGGACAACGCTGTGGCAAGAAGCCAGGATGCCGTTCACCATAAGCTTCCCATTGGGAGTCAGAGGGGCAAAGATTCCATCCTCCTTCACCTCCTCCACTTCCACAACCTTCGTCTTCAGCATGGTCGTCTCGTCCCTCTGCGTGTAGAGACAATCCCCCACCCGTACGGTCTCAGCGAATACCGCCTCCCATGCAACATCAGCCACTGGCACGACTGGATTCGCGGTGCAGGTCGTCTTGAAGATGTAGTGTTTACCAGTGAGCTTCAGAGTTTTCCCATCGTCAAGGGTTATTTTCCGGAACACGGCCGTCTTTTCAGGATTACGGTGGAGCCACAATGTCACTGGGGAGTAGACAATCTGGAGATACTGGTAAAAATGAGGTCAGTGTGTACTTACAGTCTCATCTTCGATGGTCTGAACCCAATCGTCTACCTTCAGTTGGTCCATCCTTCGCAGAGTTCCGTCAATCAGAAGGACCTGAACGAAATGTGTACTTATTCTTCTTCTTCTTTGGAATTACCTGTGTATCAGCTGAAAAACAGAAGTACGCTCCAGGAGCGGCAGGTCCAGGATTGTAGTAGGCAGGGGCTTGAGGCTAAATAAATGATTTTTGTTGTATGACTGTTTGATATGGCATAAGCCTAAACTGAAAAGTGCAAACTGAAAGAACGCACGGAGTTAGTCTAGATTGCATTAAACGATTAGCAGAAGCATTCAGAAGCCGTTGTGTTACCCCGCAACATTGGGGAGCGATGGAAGGAACTGGGTTGTACTGGGCAATGGGGTACGACGGAGGGGCGGTCGGGTAGGCGTCGATGGGAGTAGGCCACAGAGAGTTTTCCTTTAATTGGGTTACAGAAGAGTTAAATGGTACATTAATAATTATGGTTGTATTAAAGTTTGATGAACAGTTTTTAGTTAACTAGCTGGAGTTATTACCAATTAATCCAAGTTTGGAAATTTATAAGTAGTGTTTTCGTTAGAAGATCCAAAACTCGTGCACTTAGTACTTGGATTTTAGTAGTTGTAAAGTAAATTTATAGTGTCTTGTTCGTAAGTTTTCAGTAATTGCTCAGAACGGATTGTTACAGTTGTTATTCCTTTAAACCTACCGCGTAGGAGGCAGGTGCCTGAGGTGGTTGGTAAGGCTGCTGAGGAGGAGGCTAAAATATCTGTTATTAATGTTTACATCGAAATTACAGTAGGAGCAGGGGCAGGAGTAGTGTCCACAGGAGGCTGGGCGTCTTGATTTGTCTGTTGTAGCATTTGATCCTCAGAGAAAGGGCCCTCGATGTTCTGAAGGAAAGGGTAGGCAGACGTTCTCTATTGAACGTACGTTGGGGAGAGGGAATGGGTCAACATCAGTGGCCGTGGGAGCCTGCAGAGCCTTTCGGATGAAGTTTCTTCCTGAACCATTTCTGTTCTCTTTTGATTTGGTATCTCACTGAGCGGCAGAGGAAGGCAAGGGAAACGGCGCATTTTCACATCGTACATCACACTTCCATCCCGAGAGATAGTCTTCGTAACGTCGCTGATGTAATCGAAGGCAAATTGTTTTTCCTGTAAATATGAAATTAATTCAGAAGAGAGGGAGAGATACCTTCTTCTTGGCTTCACCTCCTACGACGATCATTCCGGGACCGACAGAGGCATCTCCGCGGCTGACTGACAGACGGAGGGGTTCGAATGAACAACACTGCAGAGCGGTGCTAAAATGAAACGGTAGTGGAGAGAGAGACAGGGTGAGAGTAAGAGAAAGAGAAAAAAAAAGAGAAACCCACGGAGACTGGGAGGCATTCAAAAGCGGTGCGATTCCTCCAACCCACTGGTCGTCCTGATCACAAGAAGACGATCCAAAGGATCCTTCACAAGTCTGAAAATATCTATGCTATGATTCTATTAAGTTTGCTCTACCGCAGTCTGAGGGTGATAAAAATGAATGTCTCCCTGTTGGAACGGAGGAATACTGGCCCTCTCCTTCCTCAAGAAGCCATCAGGATTGTGGTTTATCCTTAAAATCGATATTTTTTATGTTATCTCAAACAAAACCTGTAGAAACTAGCTGTGTGACTTGCAGGAAGGCCGGAGGTAGCCCAACCGAAGCAGGTAGGTCGAGCACATCCAAGGATAGGCTGTCCGTCGGGAAGGACCTGAATCGGAGGAGTGGAATGTGTCTTCTGACTATGAGGACTGTCTTCCAATACAAGGCACTTTTCGCTCTCGTGATTATCAATCCCATTGATAAATGGCCACTTCGCCTGTCGCAATTGCATTTCCCCTTCTCTCCGATTAGGCGCGACGTTTCTAATTGAAATTGGAACATCATGTGCGTGGGATACGGGAGAAAGCGGCGGATTCCGCTAATTTCGATGTCTGAGAAGTTCTGATTTATGGGCACAAATCCCTTTACGGTCCAGGTGGCACAGGTTGCGCTCGGATTGTGTAAAGGAACGTGGAATGATCTAACCCATTGAATTAAGATTAGCACACGCTGTTTCAGCTAGCTAAACATGACGCATAGCCAAAAATTGACATTGGTTTCAATTTTTCTCTCTATTTCTCTATCTTTATAGGCATATTAATCACATAAATTACCTATTTGTAACGTTTGTGCATTTGCGATAATAAAAGGAGACGCGATAAAGAGTGAATGAAATATACCTCAAAACTGTAGGGAATGGCCGAATCTCCACAGAAAGAGGCTGCAGCTGTAGATACACAAGCCAACAAGGCCGAAAGTAACCTCATCTGAAGATCCCTGATTTGCAAGACAGAATAACAGTGAACGATAAGGCATAAGAAATGTGTATGAGACTAAAAATAGGTAGATCATCTGGAACGATGATTTCTGAACCGAAATTGCGGTTGCTGCCGCGGGGAAAGTGCGACGGTGCGAGTGGAGATGGAAGTCGAGGGGGCGGGTAGTGTCTTATAGGCGAGGCGCGGTATCCCATCGGACAAAAACTGCCATCGGACTGCTCCGGACGATCCTCCGGCCTGTTCCTCGGCTTCTTATGATGCCTAACTATGGCCTCTTCTACGGCATTCTCATGCAACGCCCTTTGTTTCGGTGCAGTCCAGCAGGCCGGTTAGGCCTCATAGAACGAGACTTTCCCAGGGAATAAGACAAGCTTTTTTTATGAATTCCGTAGACCAAATATGACTTGTTCAGAACCAGACTGCAGAGAGAATGAGATAGAGATTGAGAGGTAATTTCTTGGTCACGTCGCAATATAACTGCGGACCTGTGCATCTAAACCTTATGCCAAACAGTTGGCGCGGTTGAGTAGAAGACGAGACAGCCTAACCTGCAATTATATCCTGCTTTCGGCAATAACTTATGGAAACCCAATAGTTTACGGAAGGATTACGAACAACTAGAAAAATGGTGAAGGTCTTTTCTTATGGATCGACAGATTTCTAGAGCATGGAGGAGCGGAAGGTACAGCCACGATAATCAAACAGTAGTAGGTGATTGCTGTATTTTCAATGGTACTTTCCATTAACAACCTCTTCGTTACTGGTCATGTTGGGAAGATAGAAGTCCACCCGTCCAATTAGCATGATGTGAAGTGCAGATCCTCCATCCGCCACGCTCTCATCCATCTTCTCCGATGAGCGAATCCTTGTTCTGCCCGAATTTCTGTTCCAATACAGAACGGGTGTCGGTACGAATCCCGTCTTGAAGATCAATGTTTAGCTGAAAAAGCATGGCTGGCGACTCTGGCAAAGCTGGAAAACCACAAATCACAGAGATTTCTGGGTTGATCTTTGGCGGCAAAAGGGCAATAAGATAAGGTGATATTGGAAAGGAATAATTTCTTTCTTTATCTAAATCTCTTCTCTTCTCTTTTCTGAGCATATTCTTATTTGTCTATTTTTTTAGTCTCTCCATCTGTCTGCCGGACTCTTGCTGTCAGCCTCCCTTTTCTTTCCTACCCCTTCTGTATCTTGTTTTCCTCTGTTCCTCAGTCATATCCCCGCTTTCCTCTCCCTCTCTCCTGCTTCCCACCGCCTTTGTCTCTCCCACCCATCCCCTCCTCATTCCCTTTGATCTCTGTGATCGTAGCGCCCTTTGTCGTCGTCGTTCGTCGACGCGAATAATGCGCATAAACGCGTCGTTATGCTAATGAAAGACTATCGGGGCTGACTCACCTGTCTGTGCTTTCCCTCTCTCTGCACTTTCTCTCTTCCATTCCATCTGTCTCCTGCAAAGAGCGGCCACATGGCATAAACGTCCTTGGCCCTGACTCGTCCTCCTTGTTTCACGCCACGCGTCATTTACGACGCCATTAGCACCGAACCGCTTATTCTCCGGTCACACTCACCGTATCCGGGATTTGGATAATTCAATTTGAACAGATAACGTTTCCTTTCAAAACAAGAAAAAGAGTTAGCTCATAGCTAATCATCTGTAAGACCTGGCGGTTTGTGCCCCTTGACGAGGTACGATACCGAATGTCCTCCCACCTCCATCCTCCCCTGACCCGTTCCCTCTGATCTCCCTCGTCCTTGCCTCCCCATGCCCGTGGGAACTGTATCGATCAGCCACATTTGCATGTCTCGTGCGCATTGTGCCCGTGTTTGGCCTCCGTCGGCTGCCAGCCCGTTGTTACCAGCCGCGCCCGCTGTTACCAGTCGTCCGCCAACCGAGGGTCAAGGATGCCTGCACGCATCCTGAACTCTTCTCAATGTTTTCCTGCCGCTTGAGCCAGCCGGTTGTCGCCAATTAGCATGTTGCGGGACGTTGGCGCCAGCCGATTCTGGCACCCTCCTCTGTTTGCAGTTGGCTACCGTAACCGGGAAGATCAAACAGACAGAAGCCGTAAACCAATGACTAACACTCATGGAATCCAGAACGCGCTGTTGTTTTTGGCAGATGGCTTTTTACTCTATCCCTCTAGGACTTCTCTCTTTTCCTATCTTCATTTACTTCTAACGTCCTATGTTTCGCTGTGTCCTCTACATTCCATTCCTCACAGAAATTTCGAAATACATCATTTTGTACGAGTCTCTCTTCCTGCAAACATCATCTTTCCTCAAAATAGAATCAAAACAATTTTAGCGGGAGTTTTTTTCCTGGTCGGCCGCAAAAACTACCGAAACACGTGGTTGTGACATCATTATAACGAAAACACATCCTTTTGCAATAACAATTCATGAAATCTGCAAATAATACCACCCTCCGCAAAAAAGCCGCTGGCCCTTCTGAGTCAGTCATAACAAAGCCTCCAATCAGCGGACGGGATAAAAAGGAATATAAACAGTCTTCATAACACCCCCGATTGTCCAATATACACTACGTCTCTCCATTGGCCATTGCGGTCTGCCACGAACAGCCGAGAATTAGATGTAGATTGAGGAAGAGCCTGGGACTTCCAAGCCCTCTGCAGTTTTTGACCCAATGAGATCAATTTTCCTGGGGTACAGGTTGTTTTGCTTACTTTTTCCTTTGTCCTTTCCCATATTTGGCAATAGTAAATTTGAAAAACCCTCTCATTCACCTAAATTGCTCTTATTCGTCCGCGGTGCGCCTGTTTTTTCTCCATTCCTTCTGTGACGCAATCTCTAATGGCTCTGCCAATCGTCGGCCAACCCGAAGTTCTTTTACCTACTGAAGTCGGAATTTGTTCAGTTTGTTTTAAAGAGACATTCAAAAGGCCTTGCACAACTTCCCTTCTTCCTAAGCCCCGCCCACCGACCCTCTCGCCTCAGTCCATTGTCTTCCCTTCCATCATTGAACTACCTCATCATTCCCATCACTTTGGCTACTTCCAAATTTCCACCATCAAACTGCCACAAAATCAAAGGTCGTTTTCGGAGGTCGCCGACGGCTGCCGGGTGGAAATGCCTATTCCGGTCCTCAATCGATGCGATCGCTCTGACTTGTCGACCTTTCTCCTTGACTCTTCGACCGCACCCCTCACTCCTTTCTTTAATTTCCACTCGGGACCCAACAATTAGGGGATCTGGTTGTTGAAGGAAAGAAATTGGACTATCGACACATGCAACATTACCGACATTCTGACTTTGTATGTCTCGTTGAACCACAGAGATTTGAGGCTTCTGCTAATTACACAGGCAGTTTGCAAGAATGGAAACAAGCTATATAAAAATTATTAAAAGTTTATTACAGCTTACTATGCTTCATATCATTATCCAGAACCAAAAACTACCCTTTGATACATCTTAGCCTTTTTAACATTTCATGTCACCTGGACATCACATTAGTCACTTCTGCACAGACTAGCATTCCTTCAATTGATGTCCCTTATGTAATTATCTGCAGAAGACTAAGTTTACATTCCAATGCGCTGGGGGCTAAAAGGTCTACCGTATCCTATCAGCAGCAGCCATCGCTCGATCGATCGCCGCGAACGTCGTCTTTTTTGCTACTCAACACCCCTCATAGCCCTCGCACAGGCGTTCCTCAGCAATTCCGTTCCAATGAATTTCTATGCGTGGAGGCAAGGCTAGAGGTCACTACAACACATTAACAGAAGAAGCAATCTCCAGTTCAGAATCTACCGCTTTTAAGACCCAACACATCGCCTTCTGTACTTTCGACAGGTTACTATTTTCAGACTTTCCTTGTTGTCGCGTGAGACTTGGACCATAACTTCCCTTGTTGAAGAATTCCTCTAGGAATAGGAAAAATATAGCACTTTCTAAGAAAATATGCCTATTTTCAAAGCATCTGCCATCCCCTCCAAATAGAAATTGGGCACGCTCCGCTTCTTGCGCCAAAATCGTAGTCAAAAGTAATAAACTACAGTAACAATCGATTAGTTCTTTAAAGGTTGCATCCAAAGTTTATTTGCGCGTTGGAAAGTAAAAAAGCAATTATAGGCCTTGATAAGTTTAAAAAAAATACTATACACCGCAAATTGAGTAAAAATGGGTGTCCTGATCCAGTAATCTAAAAATGCTATACATTGTGAAATAAAATTTATGATGGTTACACCTTGAAATGTAACATGTACAGTAATTGCAGCGAAAGAAGTGGGATTCCTGGAGAATTTGCGGTTAGCCATAAAATGGCGACGCGGTTTAAGTGCGGGTGGCTGGTAAAACCTGTTCGCCGAATTATCTACGGTGGAATCCGCGAGCGGAAATCGATTCGACGTGTACCGTCGGACGATGACATGGCCATCAGTCATCCAAGCGAAGACAAGGAACAACGCTCCTCCGCTCTTTTAAAGTACTCCGCTTCACGCTAATTCAGGATTCTTTGCTCTCTTTCCTTTAAACAACACTGGTGATTAGGTTTCTCCTTCCAATGTCAAACTCCTTGAAAAATCACCTGTGTTTATTCAGAGGCAGTTTCCCCTCTTGATTCGATTACTCAGTGACTCCTTCTTTTTATGCAACCGTAACTTCATCATATCGTCTGGTTATCGTTTTGAAGAAGGCGACAGTACGCTTATTTCGAGCGACGCCGCCAGGTGCACACTTCTTTAGTGCCAGCCGTTGCACTTTTGGCAGCCCGTTGTCGGGAAGAGCGACGGTCGGAGGCTGTATGCAGAATTAATTCTCAGCTAATCAATCAACTTCATTCCTTCACTTTTACCTTTGAACTTGAATTCGTCATTTGGTTTCTTTCTGCAAACGGCGTGTTCCCCCGTCTATCGCGAGACTAAGAAAAAGAAACAGTGTTTTCTCTTCCTCTGCTTCTGACTATCTTCCTCAAAGCGAGGACTCCTCGCAGGCTGATCATCGGCAGAGGCGGTGGTATATTCTCACCAACAGACTATGCCTTGCCCTTTGTTGCACTCTGTACATTCAAATTCGCCTACCTTCCCACCGCTCAGCGGGGCGGAGGCAGCGGCTACTCAGAGACCCCGCCCAAAGGGAGGTCTAGACGGCCGGTTACTCAACCCATCGCTCCTTTGTCCTTGCTGCCTTAACCGCAGAATTAAAACCGTTTCTTCCCTTTGACGACCTCGGTAGATCGATCCGTGGGACGATCTCTAATGCGATTACGTGATGTGACGGACGGACGGACGCCAAACGGAGGACGTTTTGGCGCTCCCATGCAAAACAGGCTATTAGGATGACGGTATGGGACTCTGATTTACGATTTCGTCAATTCTCATTCTCACTTTTTAAAAAAATACCTTGTCTTTGAGCAGGTGTCCTCCTTCTTTTCTTTATCCAATGACTCTACACGTAAGGTCTTCTTCCTTCCTATATCGTTTCTATCTATCCTCCACGCATTTCCTCTCCATTTATTTTTCTCTCGATTCTTAATAACTTTTTTGCTCTCTTTCGTTGGAAACCGTCTTTCTTTCAGGGTGATCCTCCGATCAGGATGATCGGCGCCATAGTTCCATATGTGAACAAAATCCGTAGGTCTTACCAATCCAATGATCTCGTCGATAGGTATACATTCAGTATCCTTGCCCCATAATCACTCAATTCTAGGCTCAATTATCAGTACACCGCCATTATGGTTGGTATTGGAGCTATGACCCTCGCCGCCACTCAGTACGTCGGAAAACCTATTCAGGTTAGGCTCCCATCTGCGTCGCTCTTTCGCTTTCTATATCTCTCTCTCTTTATCTGTCAAAAACCCTATTTAGTGTTGGGTGCCAGCCCAGTTCACTGGCGCTTGGGAGAAGTACTCAGAGACTTTGTGCTTCATCAAAGGCAGCTACTACATCCCCGATGACGAAAACCCCGAATCTTACTTTGTCTCCGAAGGAAAGAAGGTACTTCAAATGAGCCTCTCTCATATAGTTTCCTTCTTCAGAACATTGGTTACTACCAGTGGGTGCCCCTCGTGCTGGCCTTCCAGGCCTTCCTCTTCTACTTCCCCGCCCTCATCTGGAAGGCCTTCAACAGCGCCTCTGGCATCAACGTCAAGGATGTCCTCGAGAACGCGGCCAAGATCAAGAAGGACGTGACTGTTAAGCAGAGGGACGACCAGATTGCAAAGGCATCGCACCACATGCAGGAGGCACTCGAGCTGCAGAGGGAACTCAAAGTTGGTGAGTGGTCTATCTGAGTATGCGTCAATCTCTCTTTCTCCAGATGCACCTCTCTTCTCGAAGTTGAGGAAGAGCGGATTCTACCTGTCGATTCTGTACCTGTTCACAAAGGTCCTCTACGTCCTCAACATATTCGTCCAATTCTTCATCTTCACCACTTTCTTGGGAACTGATAACTCCATGTGGGGATGGGAGGTCTTCAGTGATCTCACCAACGGCCGCAGCTGGGAGGAGAGCGGACACTTCCCCAGGGTCACCATGTGCGATTTCAATGTCAGTTTATTGATTAACTGAGTATGAGGAGTGTCAAGGGAGACTGAGCTTTCAGCCTTTCTCTTCCGCTTTACACTTAACTGTCTCTTTCAGGTGCGTGTGTTGGGGGCCGTCCACCGCTGGACCGTGCAATGTGTCCTGATGATCAACATGTACACCGAGAAGATCTACGTGTTCCTTTGGTTCTGGTTCATCCTGATCGGTGTGATCTCCGTCATCTCCTTCTTCTACTGGATCGTCGCCTTGTGTTCCTCCAACTGCCAGCGTGAATTCGTCTCCAAGTACCTCAGGTGTCTGGATGTGATTGGAGAGACTCCGACCAGGGAGGAGGAGAACACGGTCAACAAGTTCGTCAAGAACTACCTCACCGCCGATGGGGTCTTCATTCTTCGCATGGTGCAGGTACGGTAGTCGGAGAAACGGGGTACGGTAGACGAGGGGGGTTGTAGTAACTTTTATGAATGTACTGTTGCTTCAATATCGCATCACCCATTTGTATTGGAGATAACGAAAGAATCGCAATTTGACAGGGAATTGCGTATTCTGATAAGCAAAAGCAGTTTCGAAATTCAGACAAGCCAAATCTTGGGTTTTTACGATTGTTGCGAAATTGCGTACTCGGTGTGAATTATTTATGGAACAATGTACCGTAATGAATGACAAATCACGGTGGATATTACAGTAACCCATGCATTTTCAGTTGAACGGAGGTGACTTAATGGCAGGCCATCTGACCAAAAGTATGTACAATACGTACGTCAGAAGATACGACACACATGCCGACGACTCCATCGACAGCCCCGACACGACGGCCACCCTGCCCCGCTGAAGAGCCACTCCGACTTGTTAATAACCGTCCTCTTTCACTCTCCACACATAGCTTCGAAAGTTTAATAAAGTTACGTCATTTCAAGAACCGTTTATTCATCAATCGGGTTACGGTACGTTATTACATAGACCGAAGATAACAAAATACACGTGGAGATCTGTAGACATTTACAAGTATTCGCAGAGGACCCCGCAACGGCTCAAAACAGGGGTCTAGGTCTCCATTTGCTCCTCCTTAGACGCATCCTCCTCCTTGGCTTTGGTGCTCATGTCGATGGGTTCCGCCTGGTCGTCTGCGGCTGCCATTGGAGCGTCGGTGGCTTCCTGAGCAACATCTCCTTCTTCTGCGGCGAGAGGAGCGTCTCCTGAAGGGCCGGCTGGTGGAAGCATCGGCCCGACGACCTTCTGAAATAATCCTTTGGATGGGAACAAGATAGTGGCTTACATCGGTGATTGTGGTGGTTTCAAGATCGGCACTTGCAGAATCCGATTCCGCGAGTTTCTGCTCCATGGCGTCCACTTCGTCGACCTTTCCGAAGAAGTGTTGCTCGACCTTGCCAGCCGCCGGATTCTCCGGCATCGGCCATTCAGCCCCAGATATTCTGAAATAACTGCAATCAGAAAGGTAGGGGAGTGTTACTTAAGAAAACGGATTATTCGTAGCATGTCGTAAATCCAAGAAGCAAATCTCACCTGACGCCATCTGCAGTGAGGGTCGTGACGACGTTGATAGTTTTGTCGAGGGCTCGGACGAACTTCTCCGCCTTTTTGTAGTGTCGCAACGGCGTATGCAACAGTTCACAAATCCTGAAACCCGTATTTCTATTGAAATGAGGATTTCGTACCTTTGCCACGTGAAGGGAGCTCCTTCAAATTCACGAGACCTCTCCACAATGAAATCGTAACCCTAAAACACCTCTTATCCGGAGACCTCTTGCAAAACTAACCAGCTTCAGTGGCGATTCTTCGCTAAAGTTGAGCGTCTCACCCTCCTTCAAACGCATGCGGTCTAATCGCAGCATTTCGTCCATGACGAACTGAATTCAATCAAGGCTTCAGAGGAAAAGGAGAGGTTGGAATACCTTGACTTTCCAGATGAATGCCGGTTGGATGACATCCCAGGAAAAGAGAGGTTTCCCGTGGCGAGAGGCCCATTCGAAGTAACCCTCGACGTTGTTCGACGGGTGCTGTCGGATGGAGTTCTCTTCGATCACAAGGAGCTCCGCCTGAAACAAGAATTTCAAAACGAAACTAATCTCAAATTAAAGGACCGTCTCCTGCTAAACGACGAGCAGGAGGCAAAATCAAAGAAGGTACAATACCGTTCATTAAAATGAAAATGCTTACCTCCTCCGGTTCCTTAAACTCTTTGAGTGCCTTGCCGTATTTTTCGATGGGCGGTGTTTCTTTTTCTTCTAAGCTCGTGTCAGCTACCGGGTCGACTACGCTAGCCGGTTCGACTATGTTAGCCATCTGAGAACAGTTAATACAGCTACAAAAAATAAAGAGGAATGAAATGGAAGAAGCCACGGGGGAAAGAAAACAACACAAAGGGAGTCTCTTTAATCATAGTGAAATCTACGGCCGAAAAGACAAAACCTCCGAGCTATACAATAAAATTCTGTCTAGATCACATTACAAGCTGTCGACGTAGGGGACCTGGCTGATGTTTCCGTAGCTGGCGATCGAGAGCTTCTGACTGATCTTCTTCGCGGCCGCCTCCACATCGGCTGCCGTCACCTGGGCGATGGCGTTGACCACGGCGCCGTCCTGGACGCCGGATAGGAGCTGGGCGGAGCGCTCGACGGAGTGGTCGAAGCTATGGGCTGCTCCACGGAGCAGATCGGTGGTGGCACGGGCCTTGGCAACTGGAATAGGAGAGCGAGATGAAGATTTGAGGGAAGACTACCGTTGACGTCTCCGACCTTGAAGCTCTTGAGCGCGGCGATGGCGCTGGCGACGACGCTGTGGACCTTGGCTCCCTCAGCCACGATGTACACTCCAGCAAGACCAGAGTCCTAGAAAAAGAGAAGTAAACCTAGAAAGAGAATGTAGAATACCTGGTGGACGGAGGAGAAGGAGCTGACTCCGGCCTGTCCGGCGATGGCCTTGGTGATGGCTCCGTTTCCGACTCCCGTGGAGAACCTAAGCCGTCCTTTAATCAGCTTATCTAGGAGCTTTACCTGACGGAGGCGTCGCGTCCGAGGGCGTTGAGGAGAACGGCCTGGGTGGCGAGGGCCTTCACGTCGTTTCCAGAGGCTCCCTCTCCAGCGAGGATCACATGGGCCAGGGAACCGGATCCATTGCGGCGGAACTCACCACCCTGAAATGAATAAGATTAGGATACTGTATCTGATAAATGAATTTACCTTAAATGTGAAAACCGCCTTCTAAAACGTTAACTAACAGATAACCGTACCTTGTAGGGGCTAGCCTCGGCAGTCTTTCCGCTGCCCTGCTGAATGGGAGCGTGGCTGTCTCCGTAGATCACCAGGCGTTCGTGCTCGATGTTGGAGCCGAAGAGGACGCCCTGTCCCGAGACCAGGTGATCGGCCTAAACATTTCTTCATTTTAAGCCAAACGGGAAAACAAACCGCGAACTTCTGGAGGCTCTTGTATCCGATCTTGCCAATCTGGTGCTTGGCGGCGTAAGTGGAGCGGGAGAGGGAGCCGTTCCTGTAGGCGGCACGGTGGATATCGTCGAAAACGACGTTGTAGGCCACTTTGTAGGCATTGTCGGCCCGTAGAGAGGTGGCTATCTAAAGATTGTTTACATTGATGCCCTAAAATATAGCGCGAACCTCCTCAACATCCCAGGGCTTGAGTGCGGGGGCAGCTGCGACGTGGCCGAGGATGGAGAGGGCGACGGAGGTCTGGTCGCGGGGGACGGTGAGCGACACTCCGAAGAGGTCCTTAGTGGCGAAAGAGGTCTGAAACAGATGCTTCTTTAGCCTTTCCAAAAACGAACCATGTTTCCTCCGGCGACGGCGGCGCTCCAGACGAGGCTCAGGCCAGGGTATTTCTGGGAGTCAGATCCGACGGCGTTACGCAGGTGGTGAACGAGGCCGCCCTCCGTGTTCGATTCGTAGCGAGATCCAGCGCGGAAAGCGAGGACCTGGATAAGGAATTTAAAATCAAACGCTACGACCAACCAGCTGGCTGAGAGGACCGTAGTTGTCGACGGTGGCAACAGTCAATCCGCTGGTGAGCTTAGTCACCTGTTCTGCCTAAAAATAAGAACCACTTTTAAACCAAGGTTATCTCGCAGTGAGGCGGTTCTGGATACATTAGTTACGTACCTTGGTAGCCTTGGCAGCCTGGGCGGCGGAGTGAGCTCCACGGATGGCGTTGCGAGACAGCATCGCTTACCCTTAACAGTCGTTTACAATCAAATAAAACAACATAAGGGAGAAGATATATATGGATGAAACCAGGTATTGTAAAAATAGCAACAAAGCTTTATAAAAAAAATATTTAAAAAAAGCAACACGCCTACAAAACATGATTAATAAATACCCGCACGTCTATAGATTACTACCTAATGAGTGAAAGGGGACTATCTCGGTCGTTCTTCTTTCTCCACTTCTCTCGAGACAAAGTTGGCGGAGGGAGCCGTGGGCCGGGGACGAAACAACGCGTATTTGATCTTCTCTGCGGGACTTTTCTCATCCAACAGCTTGGACTCATCGTTTCTCATCTGAAACGACAATAAACATAGATAGAAATAATAACGAACCCTCTGAAGTGTGACTTTGTAGACCTGGCCGTTGCCGTCAACTGCGAAAATCGAGTAGCCATCGTACCAACTAAGCTAAAAAAAGGAATTTGTTACGAAAGAAAAAAAAGGGTCTTACATTATTCAGCCTGTATTGTTTCCGGAAAAGCTTGAAATTAGTGAAGAGCCGGAAAAAGGAGACGTACTTGACCCGCCACCGACAGCGGACTGTACCGTCCTCGATCACAGGAACCACACTGATCGCCTAGGGAAGGATGATCAGTAATGAATCAATCAAGAATGATACCTCCATTTCGATGTGAGGAACACTCATCTGCCCAAGAACGCTGATCATTCCAAAGTGCTGCATCAATTCATCTAAACCTCTGAAGCAGATGTTCCGTCGACATACACCCAAACCCACCGTTTCTGAAGACGGAAGATCTGATCGTTACAGACGACGTCCTTCCGGTAAAAGGTGTAGTCCAGCCGTTGTCTAAACATTAGAGGTATCTAAAAAGAAGAGATCAAAGAAGTTTGATCAGACTACCGTTTCAGTGACTCGTCGTTGCACATGCTCCAGTTGTTCGGGAGCCGGCCGCTCGTGGCTGAAGTCGTACTGGGAGGAGAGCCTCACAGCCACACCGAAAGCACCGCGCGGGCGGAGTGAACAAGTCCTCAGCATTCTGAAGCAGAATTAGACAAAGTCAACATGAAAACAACAAGGGAAAATATGGTGGAAACCACAATCAGCTAGAAACAGATTTAAAAATTATAGTATTTATATCACTATACATTCATCCTAAGTAATACTTGGTCTACAGAAGACCTCTTCTTTTCTGATCTTCTACCAGCTCCTCCGCCTCACGCCTCAACTGCTTCTCCTGCTCCTTCTTCTCAATCTCCTCCTGAGTCTCCTTTATTTTGGCCATCACACGGGCTCCCTCGCGATCGGCGGCCGTGATCTTAATCAAACAATTAAAAAGAAAAATATGTTATATTACCTTTCGATTGACGACTTTATAGACTGCTCCATCAGCAGTTATGTGAATGTCCAGCGCTCCTTCGACAGTGAGCAGTTTTGGCTGAAACTTTACGATTGTGGTAGATTAAAAGGTAGTCGTACCTCTTTCTTGGTGATAAAGGAAGGGAAATAGGTCCAAATGTTGGATTCCAGGGTGGATAACCTCCAGAGCAGGACAATTACGTCCTCCCCTTCGTAGATACAGGAGCCGATTCTCTGAGAAAGAGATGCACATAACTGTGGAAGATACCTTACCTCGACTTTGTTGTAGGGCGACCGATACCGGTAATACATCCTAATCTTGGCAATGTGGGAGTGCAGCTGGGACTTGGTCGAGAGCTTATAGTTATACAGTTTGTCTTCGAAAGTCACGTCCGACTTACAAGCATCGAAAAACGGCGACAGACGAGACTTTAAGAGACCGGGGGTCTAAAAGAACATAAACTAAGGACGAGAAGATGCCTACCAAGTGTTCCAGCATCCAGTCGATCCGGAGAAGTGTCTCCTTCGTCGGCAGGTTGCTCTTGGGAGCTTCGACTGAGCATCCGGGCTGGCTAGTAGACAAAGATCTAGCCCAAGTTGGAGGAGAAATCACTAAACAAAGAAAGAAAGGTGGATAACTACATAAACTACCTGGTCGAGTGGAAGGAACAGTTGTTCTGTGGTTGAAAAGTCGAGGAGCCGAGGAAAGGAGTCTACGGGCGACCACGATTCCAGAAGAACATTTGCTGGCCATCAGAAAATCTGTGATTTCGTATTTAAACAGTAAATTCAAATGGTATTGAAGTCATAATAATGAAAGAACGTCAAAATTTGTTGAATCGCTTAAAATTTTTATTTAAGACCAATTACGATAGTTAAACTTACTAATTCCCGACCGAATATTGCAAAATTTAACTTTTTCACAAACAAAAAATAAGAGTAAATTATTGAAAATTAGATAAAGCCAACTCATAAAATTAAAATAGAAATTTATTTTGCAACGAGCTATACAAACTACGGAGCGTAAACAGCTTGCACACGTAGAACGTGGACCTCACGTACGTAAAAAGCCCATTGCGTCGGGTTAAAACCACCCGGATAAGGGTCATATTCTCTAAATTAATATATTTTCTAACCGAACAATGATTACAAAATAAAATATTTATTTAATTATGATCTAGAAGGATCCGGGTGCTTATATGATGTGTTGTTATTCGTGCAGGGTTGTGGTTGTTCAGCCTGTGGCGGAAACAATCTTTTCGGACGAAGGCGACGCTGAAAGTTAAAGAATAGATATATTCATGTTATTAAGTTTAGAAGCAAAGAAAAATAAGAAAGGTTTATACCTGTGTATTTTCCAAAAATGGTCGTTTTTCCTTTTTCGGCGCCCAGAGGAGATTCTCCGCGTTTGGAAAAACAGAGTTCATTTATCTGCAAATACGTTTATAAACTATTAAAATATTTAAAATGTATATAACCGCAATTAATTATAAGGGAAATGAGAGTGAAAGTAGGCATCTGTCCTTATCTCCAGGTGTTTCGTAATCCGACTGGGGACAAAGGGTTATACTTTTCAGGAAGTCGTAAAAGGCGGCCTGGTGTCTCCTTAAAAGAAAGAGACAATGGGATCTCTCAATTTCAAAGTGTTTTGGGGAAATAGTGCGTGTGTAAGGGTGACTTAGCCTGCACTTAAAGGTCTGGGCCTTAGTAGCCGAACGAAATTTGAATTTCACGCATGGGCTCGATTTGCAAAACATGCACAACCTGAAGAATAGTAAGGAAAGTTACTTCTGGTGGTAGTAAGGAAATACTTGGCGCAAGAGAATGGCGCACAAAAAATGAAGACGAACTGTTGCGATAATGAAAGGTCGCTTTTCAGTTTTCCGCTCCAGTTTCCCTGTTTTTTTTTAAAGCTGAGGCTGCAAAGATAGATATTATGAAAATATTGGGAGCGAAAGGTTATCGGCGGTAGCGACTAACGCTAGTTCTCTCGGCGAACGGTTTATTTAGACGGCGGGAATGATTCAACGCCGCGAGTGATTAAACGAATGCAAAGCATGGGACTTCCGTATTTATCAACGGAGGGAGAATGGGAGGAGAGAGAGAGAGAGAGAGAGAGAGAGAGAGAGAGAGAAAGAGAGAGAGAGAGTAAGCTAATGCTCTATTTGCAGGCACTTCCGCATTGTGATCAACTTCACCGATCGCCGTCCTACTTCTTGGAGCACGGAGAGTCAAAGGCCAGTTGACACTGAACAAACTGCTGTGCTTCTATTTTAGAAAAAGTTCGCCAAGTAGTAAAGTGTAATAAGCAGATGAATAGAAAGAAGTCATGCTTAACTTTTTTACAGAGCATCTTTTTCTTTTGCGATTTAAAACTTGATCATTTCAAACGCTGACCTACCTCCGGACTCTCCTAAATTTCGTGGTGCAGTACTTCGACGACAGTATTACCTGCCTCAACCCAGGCATCGTCTCCCTCTTTTCTCTCCTCGCTACTTACGAAAACTAAGACAATTCAGAGTCAGCAATCGCATTATTCCCATACTAAAATCCATTTCAGGGATCAGCTAGTGTTCAAAGACGCAGATATACATCAGTATGCCAGTCCCCCCCCCCCCCCTGAACGATGTGTTGCTGTCGGAGAAATACGCCGACCAGCTGCTAGAGACGGTCGTCAGAGTTAGAAACATAATGGGCTGTGAAGAAGTCTTTCTTCCAGGCGTTCAAGAAATCCGTGCAGTAGCGTTTGTCTGTCCTGAAGTTCCTGTAGTTCCATGTCTTCTCCAGCATCTATGTCTGCGAGAGGAACCAGCACAGTCAGACTTCTGTCATCCGAGGGCCGTGTGGACATTCAGATGAGGTTCGCTAGGGGGTAGCTCGATGTCTCCAGGCTCTCACCCACTTTGACTTTATAAAGACAAACAAGGTTATTACTGTAGTTTTCCCTTGATGATCTGGAACTAAGGATACTGCAGAAGCGGCTGAAAGACCTCCACGCGCAGTCTGGACACAGCTTCTGCCACGGCGCCATCCTTGGCTTCGGAGCGGGGATGGGTGTCCACCCGTAAACTACGCCCAAGGAAATCATCCCTCTGATCCTCTGCCGCATCTCATCCATATATGCAGATGTGCAGCTGGCGCCCACGGTGGCTCTGCGAGACTTCAGGAGGAGCCAACGATTGGAGCAAGACGATCAGGGTCCTCGGACCGGTCTTCCTCATCGAGAATCACCCCCATCTACTACGCCTAGGACATGAGATCTCGAACACGAATAAAACGAAATCCAAAGTGTTTCTAACCCTATGGTCTCCTTTTTTGTTGTAGTAATCAAGCGAGTTTTACACATCGAGATCACCACGCTTCATGTATATAGTCGCTTTTTATAAGTTCGAGCGCAATGGTTCTCCTATATCCTCCGCTCCTTCACCAACATAAAGATGTTTTCCAGATATTTCGGGTCATTCTACCAACCCATTTCCATTTTCTTTGGGGTCCCTAATTCCAGATGAACCGGAACCCACGATAAGATAGGCCCGCGGCATGGCCTGTTGCAGGGAATTCCTTTGCAACACTTGCCAACCCCTCGTGGAGGCACAGTTGTGCCTTTGGACAGCGGCGTGAATTTCAATTCAGAGTGCAGAAAATTGCCGGAGGCTGTGGAGGGAAATGGAGGCCGGCGGGACTTCCGGCCGCCAATTGAATCCTGCTCTTTCCCATCAGAAAACCCTTTGCATCGGAAATCAGGAGAGGCGGTGGGAGATAAAAAAAACTCGTGGGAGGACTTTCAAAGGCCACGGCGTTCCCAGGAATCAAACGAACACTGTTTTCAGAGGAAGGACGCTCTGCGTCACTTCACAGATGGGTTCGAAATATGAACTATCGTATCAGAAGGAAAACACGCTTTTAAACTGTGGGTTGTTTGTGTTCCAAAGTCTAGACAGGTGCACTTTCAGACCTCGGGTTCAAGTATTGACTGCTCACGTCACTTCCCTCTGACAAATGCTTTCATTATTGCTTTTCGTTAATTTTTCATATGCATTATAACAAGAAAACGGAGAAGAAACTCTTTCTTTCTCTCTCTCGCTCTTCATACTCCTGTGGTAAAACTATCGGTGTAACATTGCCCATTTGTAGTCAGAGTTTCCCACGTGTCCTTAGTGTGAATAGTCCAGGTCCAGTGAACTCAACTGTGGAAACACACTATATACACTTTGATCTGATTCTTCGTGTCCTGTGGTTTCCTTGTCGCTGACACTGCAATCACTCTCTGATTGTCAGCACTCCTCTCTCACCAAAATATATTCCCCAGCTTCCAGTTTTCTAATCAAAGAAAAATGCAATAGATGAAGCGTTTAACCAAAGTGGAGGTTCACATTCTCGGAAAATTGTCATTGTATGTTTTAAGCTAAACATCAGGAAACTGTTAAATTCCAGGTTTTGAAGAAACATTCTAAAAACTTTTCAGATGAACGGTTTATTCCAAGGCAATATGGGGATATTATCTCTGAAACTGAAAGATAGCAGTCTTTGCAGAGAATTAGCAGCCTCTGCAAACTTTCAGTGATGCCTTGTGACGCCTTTCGGAATTATGCAACCACATCATCGGTATAAAATATCCTGTTTTAAATGAATGTTTAGTTGTCAAAACGGGAGAATGGAACGGTGAGAAGTTGTGTTGATTGGCCGACACCCAGTCTCGTTGGGGGGTCGAAGTACAGTAGCCTCTGCTCCCGCCACGTCACCTTTTTTCGGAGAACATTCCGGACTGTGATCCGAGCAGAGATCCCCGTTCGACCGAAAATACTCTCTTTTATCTGTGATCCTTCGCTTTTATTGCCCATCACAAGTGCAGTCGCCCTTTCCCCAGAACCAAGACACTTTCACATAGACTTTTATTACAACTAGCAATATGACTGGACTGCGTCACAAAATCCGTGCTCTACACACAAAAACAACAACGCTACCGCACATTTTGACTACAATTGGACCATAGGCGCCGCGTTAACTGAAAATAGGAGATCCTTAGCTGTTTGTGTGAATTAGAGAGGGGTTATTATCAATAAAGGGGTACAAAATAAAGGCGAGGGATTTGGTTTGACGTATTATGTACAGCGCTCAGTCGGCGACTCATCACTGGCGACCCGTATTCCGTTTGTCTTCTTCTCCGATCCTTCGCAGAGTCCTCAGGCCTCCGGCTGTGGCTGCGCTGGCGCCTGCGGCCTCTTCTGGGCCTCGTTCTCCTCGATCTGCTTCACCAGGTCCAGGTAGATGGGGTCTTGGAAGAACCTGGAATGGACTGTTGTTTCAAGGAAAAGGCATCCGGAACCCTGGCTAACCAATCGGATTAGGCATTATCAGAAGCCAATTGACATTTCAGCGAAATAGTGACTAATCCCGGTCTTCAGAAGAAAGGGGGTTTACCTCTTGTAGGAGTTGGTCTTCATGAGCTGTTCGATCTGCGTCTGGGCGAGGTTGAAAGTGTCCGTCCGACAGCCGCTCTCCAGGGCAGCCTTGGTCGCCGTCCTCGTGTCAGAGTCGATGTTGACCTGCAAATAGATTCTCTTCAAAGGACTCAAAGGAGATAGCGCAAGAATCCAAGGAAAAAGCCCCCTTTTACGGTCGCATTCAAACGCTCATCAAAGATCTAAGAAAACAATTCGACCGGTCGCAGCCCAGCCACTACAGCCAGATAAAGGGCCAGGGCGAATGTGACATCACGCGACGACCGGCTTCATCGAAATGCAGATAAAATGCGCTGTAGTAAACAGTGGCCACCGGCGGATCAATTAAGGGAAGGGGGCTCACCTGTTTCTCGGCTCCCTCGTGGATGTAGCGGTTGTAGATGTCGTGGGCCTTCTTGGCCGTGTCCTTCTTCCCCTCCTTCATCCTCTTGAACTCTTCGCAGTCGGCCCAAAAGTCGAGGTTCTCGTCGCAGACGCACTTCTGCAGGAACTGGTGGAACAGCTGGCGGCCGTCTGGAAAACACTCGGTTGCAGGGGAATTGGAGAGGGAGAAAGAGAGCGAGCGAGAGAGAGAAAGAGAGCGAGCGAGAGAGAGAGAGAGAGAGAGAGAGAGAGAGAGAGAGAGAGAGAGAGAGAGAGAGAGAGAGAGAGAGAGAGAGAGAGAGAGAGACTCACTCTTGTCCCTGAGGAGAGAATCGAAGCAGGTCTCCCACTGCTGGAGGTCCTCGGAGGTCGGACAGAGCGATGAATTCGACAGCGCCGTGTCCATCTTGTTTCTGATGTAACTGATCGTCTTCGAGATGGGGCCACTGAAAAATACGGGTAAATTATGCATATTTGTATTGTTCTATACTTTCGTTGTTGCCTATTTTTAGCCGAATCCCTAAAAAGGAGTCTTTCCAATCGATGGCTAAGACCAGCACCAGCAGCTGATTAATAATCCCTCGGAAGAGTGAATCTTTCGAAATGAGCCAACTACTCTACGACTACCGTTAGAATTCATAAGAATTGTAGAAACACGTCAGAGAACATAAGCTTTCTTCGATAATTGAATCCAAAGCGAACCTTTGGTGGTGCAGTTGCACTGGGGTGGCTGCATCCAGCATAATGTGGTAGGCGACGGAGGAGATGACAGTCATCTCGAATCTCAGGGAAGGAGCCAGTTTTGCAAGAGGGATAATGTTAGGAGAAAAGCTGACAGCTTCTTTTAAGAAGAGGCTGGCCGGGCGCTTATCGCCGGGCTACTGATTAAGGGGGTTCGCCCCACGACCCGATTACTCCCGATCTCGTACAAAGTCCCCCTGGGTGATATTTGTGGAGAATACTCACATGGGGAGGCTGGGGAGGACACTCGGCAGAGACCACCGTCTTTTGGGCAGGGAGGCCATGGCAGAGCGGTGGCAGGAAAGCAGCCGCAGCGTGGCGCAGTGCCAACTCAGAACGCCGCCGGCGGCTGGCGATAACCCGCACAAAGAAGGAAAACGGCTGGCAGGGCCTGGTTGTCGCTGACCTATGCAAAACATTGCATGTGACGAGGGACGCGTCACGCAACGCCACAATATGGGAATTCAGCATTGCGTCTGGCCCTTTGTCTTTGGTTGGGGACACTTACTATTTCTTGGATATGACGTAGCTGCGGATGGAGAGACGGTAGGACTGGCGGCAGATACCCATGGCTGATCGGAGGCAATTGATCTTCTGAGGGGCATAGGGGCCGATACAGCAGATACCTCTGCGCCCCGCCCCACTGGTACCTCAGGACATGCAGATTAGATCCCAGCGCCTGGCGACGTACCCGGCGGGCACCCGGCGCAGATGCCCGGCATCTGCGTGTTCTGGGAAAGAGCAATCGCTGAGAACTCAGGGGAAAAGATAATTTAATTGCCTGGGCAAGTTGAATTCTCGATTTTCACAGACAGTTAAATTGAGAATCGTAGAACACAATTTCCGTGGGAATTACACTGAGAATTAGAGAAAAGCCTCTTGGGTTACCGTAATCCCATAAATCGGTCTGAAACCACCACAGTTTACTCAATCCGGTCTAAGCTACAAAAGCGATTAAAGAGCAACTGTAGCGACGGTAGGCGGCCTGAGGGTGGCCCTGCTTCAATGATTTAGGCGGCCTTTGATTGGCAGATAGTGCTATAAATAGACCAGTCTAGTAATTTCCCAGTTGGCACGTGGATTCCAGCCATTTTTCGAGAGGCTGAGTCAGCGCTGGGAGACGAATGCCTTCATTCATCAAAAGGCATATTGCGGCGCTATGCTCTGTAGCCACTACACTCCTTATCGTAAGGGGTTGTGGTTAATTCCTTCGACAACTGACGTGATGCAGGATGATAAATGCAACATCGCCTCATTCTCAGAGATCCTTTCGCAATATTCCTAACTGAATGATACCTGAAGTACTCATAGTCGTCGGCCAGACTGGGGGACAAAACGTCCATGAGTGGACTGGTTCTGCCGCCGCCGCTGCTGCTGTTGGTCGCCGAGCACTGGCGCAGCAACAGCTGACGTCCGTGTTTTCAAAGTCGGATACAGACCACCACTTGTCACATAATATATCAGAAGGAGGCCTCCAAACAATCCTTCTTCGGCCAAAGAGAGCAACAATTACGGGGATTACGCGCTTCGCAATGCTCTTTGGAAGGAGCGACGGCCGGCGACAAATAGCCCGCCGGCAGGGAATTTATGAGACTTGAAAAGTGGCAAAACCAATCAGTTTTGAAGCAGCCATAAATCCAAGGAATCACGTAGTTCATCTCCAGAAAACCTAATATTGATTTCAGACAGTCCAATCAGACCCCTTCCTCAGGCCGCTTAAAACTTCCCTTTTGCCCCTGGAACTATTTGGTTTCTTTGAAATCTGCTCCGAATGGACAGTGTTGGCTGGCTGAAAGCTGCCTCAGTGCATAATTCACGCGTTTCTTCAAGTAAGCGCAGGGACACGAGGCCATCCGCTGAATTCTGCGGAATGTTGCGTTGGCCAGACAACTGCCCGGCCCATGCAATAGTCATCAGCCAGGTCAGATTTCTAACGAGCTCCTTCGGTGCGCGTATTCCGCCAAACACGGCGGTCAGCCAAGTGCGTCGTCCGGCGGGCGAGGCACAGAAAAAGTGCAGCGGCGGCTGATGCACCGTAGATTGCAGAGGCCCGCCGCCCGCCAGCAATCTAATGTCCCTCGAGGCCCCGAGCTATGTGGGCCGAGGACCATCGAGAACTGCCCTGTCAGCCGACATCAGCGTTCCCAGCCATTTGCCTAATTCTCCACAAATGCGCGAAACTGCCAAAACAGGCGGAGGAGGGCGAATGGGCTCATGGAACGAGGCTCAGACACGAAGGGAATAAGACATAGCAACAGTTATTGTGTCTTACAGAAATATTGAATATATCATTTTCTGTTCATCTTTGTAAAGTAAAATGCATCCGTTTTGAAAAGAACTGTCTAGTTGTTTTATTTCTTGTCGCCGTGGTTTCTATTTCCCTGGTGCAAAGGGTACATTGTAGTTGGCCAGTAAGCAATGATGACAAGAGAATCATTGGATTTGGGGAAAAAGAAGGGTTTTCTTACGATTAGGAGGAGCAGCCGCTCTTTCAAAGGACGCAATAGAGAATGGCACGCGACCAATGTCAGAATCCCTTAGAAGACAAACACAACTTTTCGAGACTGCTGATTCAGAAGACAGACCTGCTGGAGGTGAATACCACTTTGCTGGATGGTTCGTCCCAGACCTCTTTCACAGAGTTCCATTTCTGTACCCGTCGTTCGTGAGGCGGAGGAGGGAGGGGGACGCTGATCTTTCGGCGGATGTCGTGAATCTCTCTGGACATGGCGTTCATCTCCCTGGATGGGTCATTTAGAAGAGCCTGCATATTGAGAGGGAAGAGATGGATGGGAGGGTATTCAAGAGGAAGGGAGAATGGGTCCTGCGCAAAAGGCCGTCTGCTGCCGGGTAACCGTCGTCCGCCGTGATTTGTGCACTCTGTCACCAAGTGTGGTCTTCAGTCAAAACAAGGGAAACGTCGAAAGTCCGGGGGCTTCAAATTCCATTTGGCGGCTGGAAATGGGAGGGACCAGTGGTCCGGAGAGACCCTCCACAACAAATATTAGGCGTTCTGGGTAATCTTCTCGGCGAGGCTGTAAAACTTGTGTTTTCGAGGAAGGCTTATTGGGTGGGAAGTGGTTTTCAGAAGTTTCTAAAGGAAGCGGGTAAGGACGATGGGGGCTGTTTGTGTTAATCGTCACGTTCCACAGATCACATGCCAAAAGACAAAGGAGACCTTCGCATCGTCATTGGAAATACTTTCAGGAGTAAAAACGAAGGATTGTGACGAAATGTTTCACACACACACTTCAGAAGGAAAGGGAAACTGAGAGAGACGGGTATGGTAGTCATCAGACGAGGGAGGAAAATAACAGGAGAAGCGATACTTTGGAGCCGGCGATGGTTCGAAGGCGTCGCCGCCTGGAAGAGCCACGCCCCCTCACGGCGGAGGAAGTGATGATTGTCGTCGCGAGCCAATTGCACATGCAAAACTCTGCTGCACCAGAAACATCTCGAGGGAAGCCAAGGATCCGTCCAAAATCCACCCAGAAGAAGAGCAGAGATTCCTTCCGCTTCTGTGCTTTGGCGCCTCACAATTCGAGAGGAAATTAAGTGCGGTGGGGAAAAACAGCCGCTCTCGCTATTAATTGCGCCTCTTTCCTTTTTCGGGTCGCATCGCGTGCGGCCATCAGGACCTTATTTCCTTAGGAGATTCGGCGGAGAAAGAAAGACTTCGGAAGGGAGCTGCTCGTGGATTCACAAGAGTTATTAGGCGGAGGACCAGGCGCACCAGTGGTCCCGCACGGAAGAAAGACTAGAAGATTACTCTAGAACAGTCCTTTAAAACCCTTTCTGAAAAGAACAAGCAGAACTGATGTAGTCAAAAGTCACATCTTACTGTAAATCCCCTGAATGCAAAGTCCCAGTCATTTTAGAAGCGGATTGCGGTGGTGGTCCTTTAAACGGTACTCACAAGAGCTTCCTTCGCTCCTCCTTTTCCTCCTTCACTTGGACAGGGCGTTTGTTGTACTTGTCGACGCTGTCCTTTGGCGAAAAAGTGAACGAAGTCGCTCGTCGCACGTGCTTCTGAAAATGTGGATTTAAAAAGGATACAGTAGTTTGAATTGTGTTATATAAATGCCTACTGTAGTATTTGGGTCTCACGCGTAGTGAGGCTATTTGGTGCAGAACAAAGGGCACTGGGGAAGAAATATGCGAAGAAGGTCATTTCGGGGAACAGCCAATACGGGGAGCTAATGGAGAGAGCTGGCTGGGCTCATTCAGCCACAGAAAAAGGGCAGGAATGCAGGGCTGCCGCCGATTTTGCACGGAATACGACGTAAAACAGGAACGGCGGGATTTTAGGGTTTTTACTCCTGGAGACACCCGGGTGACGGAAATTAGTCTGGAGGGTACGTCAGCCTTCGGTAGAGGGTGCAGGATTCGCATCTGGACGTTTACTCGCCAGATGCTGATTGACCGGGCTAGCCCATGCATTTAAGGGTAATTCCGAACGAACCGTGGATGTAGGGGTGGTCTGGTGGGGGCTTCCGGCGCGAGGCTTGTGCTTTCGGTCGTTCTGGTTGGCGTCGACGTAGAGGTAGGAGACGTCCTGGCGCTGCATTCCACTCGGTCCACTGTACACATCGTGCTCAGACGAGTCACCTGCAAAGAGAGATTTAGAAAGTTTGATTCCCTCTGCTTCTATTTTACGTTTCTATTAATCCCTTGTTTTATTCGTACTTTCTACTCCGATGGGGTCGCCTTCCTCCACAGAAGTCAGGGTGCGAGGCGTATGGGAGAAACGACTGTTCCCTTGGGAAGAGGTACGCGAACGGGGAGTTCGCCACGCTATTACTTCCATATCTGCCAAATATTCAGTTTCAAAGAGAAAGAAAGAGAAAAAGGGAGGAATGTTCGAAAAATGGATCAGCCATCTTTAAATTAATTCCAGCAGCTGGAATTCACTGGCATAGTCCCGGATTCTTTAGGGAACTGGTCTGTAGGTAAACGTTGGGTTATCAAAACAAGGTGCGTAAGAAGATTTCGAGGGATTTATCATCTCATAGGCAAATCTGGGATCTCTCTTGTAATCCCTGGCTTCTTGGCGTCGAGACGGGAATTAGGCCTCTTCCTCGTGAGAGAAGTGTCTCCAGAAGGCATTTGCCTACAGACGCCTTTACCTTGGGCTGAGGTGGTGCGCATCCTTCGGGCGGAGGGTCGCAGGGACATCTCAGCCGAGGCAATGCCGACTGCGGGCGGCGCAAAGGAAAATCGCGCTCATAAATTCGCGGAATTCGAGCACCCGGCAATTATCATTTCTTGTCTCAGGTCCGCAATTAGGGGGGTCTACACGCACATGACGAGGAGGAATTTGGGGATACGGTAGGGGAATGGGAAGAGAGAAGTGCGGGAAATGGCAGAGACAAAGCGGTAGGCTGGAACAAAGACGGGTGATAAGGTGAGACGGCGGTTCTCCCGGGAGAAAGAGAGAAAGAAGGAAAACACCGAAGACTTCGGAGGAGCACAGACCCTTGATTCCGCAATCAATGGCACTGCTTAAGAAGGCTTACGGTGCTCAGATGAAAACAACACCAGCCGAAGTTTAAACCATGCGATTGGAGAGTCAATTGAGGATGAGTGTAACCTACGCGAGGAGGAAAAAACGCCGTTAAGAGACAGTCGGAAGGGTTGGAGTTACGAGGTAGGCAAGGGCCCCGATGGGGACTGCACTCCCAATGTGCAAAGAAAGGTTTCTTGGCAAAATTATATTTTAAAGCTTTTTCATAAATTACTACATGGGAGGTCAAACGTGTCATAAAATCGTAACGAAAAATATACTTTGTTTCTATGAAAATGAATTCTATAATTTTTGAACTTTTTTAAATAATTTTTTTAAACCGTAGTACTATATGAACCAACGTCAATAACAGTTACGGTGACGTCATTAGTTTTAATGCATGCAAATGTTAGTCTGTTGCAATTAGGGAGAACATTAGAATAGAAGTAAATGATGCTCAGGCAAGGACGAAACTATTAAAAAGTTGGAATCATTCACAATTTTAAAGTAAAAATTTCAGAAAAGCAAAGACTGAGGCCTGTCGAATCAAGGATGAAATTAGTTACTTTTGGTCAAATTTAGGCAGAAGATAAACTCTGAAAGCGTCGTCTGTTATGGGAACTGAATTAAAATACAACAGAAGGATGATCTGAAGAATAATTAGGTCAGAAGCGACTGAAGGCCTTCGGAAACCGCCGTGTAAGGCAGAAAGGAGGGAGAAAAGGGCAAAAGTGTGGCGGTGTCTGACAAATCGGCCGCCGGGGAGTTCTAGGTGTTCGTTTTGTACAATCGGCTACTCAAAATACGCGCCACTCGTGATAAGCGTCGCCCAAACACTGCTTCCTGATCATCGACGGTCAAAACAACCAAACCAAGCCATCGATTCGTCACGGCTTACACTCCTGCCACCAGGCTGGTATTACTCCCACGATTTCTCGTATCAAACACTGGGATTACGCCCTAACCCCTTGTTTTAAGAAGCATTTGTCCCTGGAATTAGAACGTACTGGTGGTGATGATGTTGGGGAGGGTGGAACGGTGGGTGTAGTGGTAGTTGGGGACGCCCTCCCTCGAAAAAGCACTACTAGAGGCCGATGACTCGTCCTGCAGCCTATCTCCAGCCTGCAAATAGAGGTAAGTTAAGATAAAGGAACCAGCCGGTTGGCACAATAAACTACCGTCGGCTGGCAGGAAGAGCTGTCGGGTAAAAACTCACGGTGGAATAGCCGGGTACCATCGACGTGCCGAAGTTTTTCGAGGCGATGGCGAATTCCTCCATTGGCATCTGAAAGAAACTGACATTATACAAGCAAAATAATGACATTTTGTACTAAAATGTAATTTTGAGGCCGGAGAGGGAGAGGCTAACTTTTAAGTGTTTAGTAGCTTTATTTTGAAAAATATCAAAAAGACTTATCAACTCTGATTTTAGTCTTCAATTTATGTACATAAAAGACCATTTTAAGTTCAAAACAAAGGAACGAAGCTGAATCCGACAATAATTAAATTTGTTTTAAACAACTTTTTCAAAATTTTAAATTCCCGGATTTCGCAATGTTATCGATCAGACGCAAACTTGCACGAAATTTTCGAAATTTGAAAACTGTAATCATGGTTTGTGTGACAAGCCACATCTCGGTATTAAAATAGAAATCGACTACTGTTAGACAGAATGTCATGATTTCAGAAGGGTTTCTGAGGAAAAAGCTGCGATGGCTAGGTTCGTCCTAATGGACACTGCGTATTCAGCAGGACTTCCGGGCGTGCCGAAAACAATAAAAACACTGGCTTTTCGTTGCCTGGCTTCCACTCCATATTCTGAATCGGGCTGGCCCGAAAAGTTATTGGAAACGGTAGAAACTCCGTTTTTACATACGAATTAGATGTATAAAGGGTCGTTTCCAGTGGAATTGAGGTGTTTCTGGTGAAAGAAGGTGATTGAGGACCTCCCATGCCCCGTGTCCAATTAGGGAGAATCAGAGGCTGAGAGTGCAACAATTAGCGTCTAGTAAGTGTAAGAGGCTGGGTCTCAATGGGTGGAGGCACCCGGGTAACCCGATCCCCTCGACTGTTGGTGCGAAACAAGCACAGCATGTGACACAGGGGAAACCACGGTCTGGGAAGACGGCGTCAGCGAAGAAGAAGAAAGACGTGGGGTAGCCGTGGGAAGAAGGCATAACAAGCCGCCCCCACACAGCCCCGTGGGGACGTAACAGTTGCGTAACAGAGCAGCAGGCGAGAACTGTTTGCGGACAGACGGAGGTGACGATCATCAGAGAGCAGGGTAAGCGGGTTACGATCAGCCGCCTTTTAGAACACTGCCAACAACCGAAACACGGGGAAACAGCAGCATAATCCCAAAACACAGGAATAAGATTCCCGACATGATTTCCCATTCGGACAGAAACAATTCCAAAGAGACACTTCGCTGGTCCGGCCTGCTTAACGAGAACAGAAAGGATCATCGGGTTGATCGGCCATCTTTAGGCCCACAGTTTTTTGCTTGCTTTCTGGAACCATTGGCCACTTGAATCGTTTTTAGAGCTAAAAGCCGCCTGGACCGCTCTCTGCTTTTTGTTAATTAAAGGCGGCTTTACCTGGTTTTTGGCAACCATAGGTCTTTTTGTGAGGCTATTTATGCTTTCTTGGTCTTTGGCCGTGGTCAGGGGTCAAAACACCTGACTTACCCATGCGAAGCCAGTGAGAGACTTCTACCAAATCAACCCCAGCAAAATGGGTAAAAACGAGAAGCTGAGAATACAAGGAGGTGAAAACTCACAAACTTCTGACTCCTCCGTCTGCCCATAGCAAAAGGATCGATGGAAGAATAGCCAGAGTAGAGAGGGCGATAAGGAAGGTGTGACAGCCGCTGTGGACTGTCACAGGGCGGAGTGATGAGGCCCACACCTTTTGATGGCGGTCACTCTGACTTTACAGAGAGGAGGGACAAATAAACAAGATTCCTGGGGAGAATGACTGGTGAATAACCGGAAAACTCTGACAATTTGTACAAAAACAGCCGAGAATAGCGACGGTTGACCCAGTTTTGATAACATTATATTGGATGACGTGCAGTTGTAAATATAGCTCATCTTTGAAAGAGCCTTTTAATTCCAAGGAATAACAAGCGATTTCAAGGGTTCCAAAGACCACGGATGTCTCAAATCGGAGAATCTTTAGCAGGGGTTCTTTCCAACATAGCCATAATACTTAAGTGAGCCACAATGGCCCTTAGCTGTGGCCACAGCCTCAAGTAGTTCAAATGGCACAAACCTGTCTCTCCCGTATGTAGTGGCCTCCTCCACCGCCACTGCTGCTGAAAGAGGAAGTGGTGAGTCCGCAGCTGCCGCTGAGCTCGTAAAACTCCTGCCGGCTGATCTGAAAAGGCGAACAAAAGCTCCTCCACTCAAGGGCGCCGCGCGTTTATAAACGCCTCCGAACCTTGTGCTGCGGCAAATTGTTCTTCTCCCCGTGTTTCTCGTTGAGCAGGAAGAAGCCTCCGTCGCTCACCAGCATCTCCTCCATCACAGTCTCGTTGTTCTCCTCGTAGTAGCGGTTCTAAAGCCTTCTTTGCTTTGACTTCCCCCAATACTCACGGAATCCTTCACTTTGGCGAACATCCGCGAGATGTGGAATGTCATGCAGCCGATCATTTTCTTCGACTTGATGCCGGCGCTGAAAAGAATCGATTATTCTGCAGGTGTCATTTTTGGAAGAAAGCGGTGGTCCGTGGCTATCTGGCTAAATTTAGCGGCTGGAGGCGTGATAAGCGAGGTCATAACGACGGAGCGCCCGCGAGAACTGGCTACACACTTGAGCAAACACTTACTTTGAATGCTCCTGGTTCATCGCCCAAACAGAAATGAACAACTGCTGGTGGCGTTCACGAGGGTCCACGCGGCTGAAAAAAGGGATTAACAGGCTATAAAAGTGGCTGAAATCAACTGAAAATGGTTATTGCATTTAGAAATTCAGATTGTAATGTGGCTGCAAGACCAATGGCCAATCCTTTAACTATCAGATATTCGTAGGCAAAGAGAAAAGAGGCGAAAGGACAGAAGCGGGCGAAATTCAAAGGCAGGCAGGGCGCGGGAGGCCGCCGGGCGGTGATTAATGAGGCGATAATGGTTCAAAAGTTGCGAAGGAAAGGCAACAGTAGCCAGACCTTAAAGGATCGAAATTTTGCCTTTTGCGACCTAAAAAGGCCATTTGGGTGTTTTCTTGCAGGGTTGCGATTGAAGTGCTGATTATAGCAATAAACCCACGTGGCAGCACAGAAATAACCCATGAGAACACATCATCCACTCGATGTTTATACCTTTTAATCGGAACTTTTGGCATTTCAAGAGTTTGGAAAAAAAGACACGTAAGGTTCCGATGGTCCCGTCACTAAAACTGATTAGTAAGACGTCTGTGTAATTCCTCAAACGAATGGGAACATCAAGTTCATTATCTCATTGGGACAATCAAGGGAGTTCGTGCAATAACAAGCAAGGGTGGAGGTCTTAGTCACGCGCAGAGTGACTGTGAGGCGATTGTAACTCACGTTTAACGGGGATGGTTTGAAACAAAAACTAGTCCGTTTTGACACCCAGTTGGGAATAATTTTGTGTATTTTGATATATCTGTGGTTTTGAATTAAATTTTTCTTAAGTTCGGCGGAAAAGAGCCAGCTGGTAGTGCCAGCCACCTGTCTCCTGAAAGAACTCACAAGATGAAGTTGGATCGGAATTCGGGTATATTGGATGATCTGAGGAGCTGAGTCCTCTGCGCCTGGGGCTGTCTCTCTTCGTGCTTTCTCATGCGGGACGAAGACGTCTGTCGTTTTCTACTGCGAGAGCGAATCTCCAGCTGAAACTCCGTTTAGCCCATTTCCACTGGAAAAGAACTCACTTTGACGTAGGTGGTCATGGGGAGATCGTATTTCTCCGTAAAGTAGGCAGCCCTATTGACAGTCACGGACAACAGGCTTCCGTTGGCTGTCATGGTTAGGAAGAGAATGCCTGAAGGGGAGATAGACCTCTAATCCGAAGGAAACACACCTTTAATGCCCTTGTTGCGGGCGATGGTTATGTGCATTCCGTAGTGTTCTGGGTTGCACAGGCCAGAGTTATCTGGGCTTCTCAGGGTGGCAGTTGAGGCCGGCCGGGTGTTGTCCCAAACACGGTCGGGGTGCTGAAAATAGAGACTTTGAATTGAAATCATCGGTTTTAAAAGTGACAACAGTCTACGAGAAGAGCTTAAAGCAATATAAATGCCCTGTATAACCATGAATGATCATACGCAGTCACTAAACTCCTTATAACATATCGAAAGACCAACCTTTTCAATTTCGTGGTAGCTCTTGGGTCTTTTTTGCTCCATATTCAAGACCTGGTCGTAGCTGGTTAAAACCATGCGGTTAGTCGGGCGAGAGGGCGTGGAACACGCGAATCCCCCAACGGAACTCAGGTGGGGGTTGGTCTTCGGCACGGGGAAGGAGTACTAAACGTGCGGTTACGCAAGAAAAGGATGAGTTACTCTCTTTCTCTGCCTCTCTCTTACCTGCATGTCTAGGGTGGTGGACGTCTGCTGAGGCCTCCACATCCGGTTCAGCTCCAGTCGGTGGGGAAGTCGCGAGGGCGCGGAATCATGCGAAATCGGGGAAATATCCTGGGAAAAGATGGTTTTCTCTGGAGAAATTGAATCGGAACCTGTTCGATCCTCATTCCGTGGCTGAACGTGACCGGAGGGGGACTGGGTGCCCTGCCACGTTGGATTCTCGCGTACATGTCGGAATGGACGTCACGCGGAGGGAGGCAGCCGTCCATGAGGGAACTCTGAAATGGCAAAAGTTGGGAAAAGTACGGAAGAAGAAAATCATTAAACAAAAGTAAGACTCATTCTTGCCAAACGGGTATAAGTAAACTTTGTGCGGCAATCTTGTTAGTACCACTCAGATGGCAGGTACACCTCCATCTTCGATTAATATTCTAAATGTACCAACCTCAGTTGTGTCCAAAGACGACGAGAAATTGGACGTAGAGTAGGTGGTTGAAGACATGGCGTCGAACCTCCCGTAGTTGCCGTATTTTCTGAAATTCGAGGATAAAAGTATAATATTTGTTTGGTCAACTGGGAAAGTGGTGGCCGAAAGGCGCGAAAGGCCTTTATCAGAAGAGGGCGGTGGTCATAAAGAGCGTTGTGTGTGCATAAAACAATTACACCTGGCTTCACACTCTTTACGATCCACAAGAAGACATAATCAACATCGTTTCCGGGCAGTCCTTTAAAAACAACAACGAACCTGGGATCTCTCATGCCTTTACGCGTGGGTGGAATTCGCGGCTCATCGTCGTCGCTGGAGAAGGAATCATCGGAGAAATCTGAAATGAGAGGGATGAATAGAGAGAGACAGACAGACAGACAGAGAGAGAGAGAGAGAGAGAGAGAGAGAGAGAGAGAGAGAGAGAGAGAGAGAGAGAGAGAGAGAGAGAGAGAGAGAGAGAGAGAGAGAGAGAGAGAGAGAGAGAGAGAGAGAGAGAGAGAGAGAGACGTACCTGACTCGTACTCGTCGCCAACCATATTGTCGCTGTAGCGACAGGTCTTGAACGGCGCGGGATGGCGGGACATCACCGCTGGTGGACCTGGAAAAGAGGCATTGAGGATTAGAAACGAAAGGGAGAAGGACAAAAATAAGAAGTAAAGCAAAATAATTAAGAAGACCATTGAAATGAAACGGTGTTTTAAAAGGGGGGAAATCGAAGAAACAGCTAAGAGACTAATATTTTAAAGAAATCTTAGTGTAGACTCAAATTTTGTCAATTCAAAGCCTAATATAAATGGAAAAGGAACGTCTTTGTTCTAAAAAAGCGATTCAAATGACATTCAATCTGAAAAAAAAAGAGAATTTTAGATGAAAAAACAAAACCTATAACCAAAGCTTTCTTGTGAATTTGCAATTGAAAAGCTTCCTAGAAAGATACGTGAATTTCTAGTTGATAAGATAATTTCGTGGAAATCTGTTACTCCAAACGTGTGAAAGCGTGGTTTTCTCCGGTGTGGGCATTGTGTGCCAAAGCGGTGGTCCCTGGTGGTTGCGTGTGTGACCCAGCCATGTTCGGAGGGCGAGGCTCATTAGCCTGGTATCGATTGATCCCCCGGCGTCTGATGAGGCCGGGAGGGAGACATGGTGATGGCCTGGATCTCACTGGCAAACAGATATCGCAACGGGAGAGCTCTCTTGGTCAACAACGGGAATCTTTTGGAACGGAAACATGGCTTCGATGTCCCAAATCATGAACATTTCAGCTGAAATCATGAAATGGTTGATAGAGGACACTCCAGCACTCTACAGTTAATTGATTTAAATAAGAAACTCGAAGGAGGCAGCCCAAAGAAGAATTAGGAAGGCATTGCTATTTGAGGACACATCTGTTCCCACTTCCTACCAATGGCAGATGGTCGGCGTGTTGCCCGACGGACATGCCGGCGGAAAACGCGTCACTAAACCTGTCAGTGGCGGTTTATTTTTAGGACCCGCTGTGCAACCTCAGGTTATTCTTTCATTAACTAGACACGCGTGGTCTCCAATGGATTTAAGACGAATATAGCTGACATTTAGACCTTTAAAATTATGACGGGCCTTCAAGATTATAGACCTTTAATTAACTGGATGTCCTTAATTTGAGATTTTTGAAGACCAAGAGGATCATTGGGTAATCGAAACGACTTCCGTTGATTGGTTCCGGGGACAAAGAGGAGGCATTGAGGCAGGCAAAAGTCGGAAAGGCGACAGCCACGCCATAAACTTTTGTGGGGCCGCAAAGCGGGCAGCGCAACGCCCAAACACAAGAGGCCGACTGAGTAATGGGATGAGATGGGTTATTACAGGACAACCGACCCAGGCCCCGTGAACCATTCTTTTGCCAAGACCGCAGTTGGAGAAGAAGAGCCGAGTAACACACGAAAAACGGAGTGATACCAGAAGTCTGACTAAAAACGGCATCAGAGGAGATGACAATCGGCTGACTGTAGCCCCTGTAATGCCAGCTGGCTGTCTTAGCGTCACAGTTATGGCAATGTAGTCAGCTAAGAAGACAAAGATGGCTGTGGTGTTCAGTTGCCTCGAACCAGTAATATGGATCGATTAGGTTCCACAAAGCCTACAGTATCCCTGAATTACAAACTCCCACGACCAGCCGGCTGGCAGAAAGGCGGCGTAAATGACGTCCAAAGGGGATCATTTCGCTAAAAAGCGTTGCGACTGACTCAATTAGAGGACGGCCCTTGGCTGTAAATCAGATAAATGTCAAAGTAGCCGCCGGTCAGGAGATAAGGCTCGACAAACACGCTGCGAATACTGGGAATGACGGATGGGAGGAGGCGAAGGCATGGGAATCTTTCCGGGAACACGGGCGAAGGGCTGCAATTGAACAAATAGGAGAGGAAACAACATGTTTGTCGAAGGGGATTGTCGTTTTCAAGGGAGAATTCCCCGGGACAGGTCGAGAACAACAGAAATGAACGAACCGTTTCGTTGGCCGCTCCCCATTTATTGGATCTGGTTCTGTGGAAAATACGGAAAATAGAAAGTAATTTTAAAGCACTTTGGGGACGGGGGTTACGGTAATGGTGAAGGTAAATTAAGCTCTGAACTCTGCCTAGCCAGATAAATCTAGCCGTTGTGGCGCAGTGGGTGGGGCACTTGTCAGGTGGGTGCGGTGACCCCTCCTCGTACGGGGTGGATTACTTTACCAAATACAAACAAAGTATACACTTTGTTTCCTTTCCAAGGCAGCGACAACAAGATCATTAGGCACCAGTGAAAAATCGTGTCAACTCTTGGAACAACCACAAATCCACTTAAAATTGGGCACCATTGAAATGCATGGTTTGAAGTTGTCACTTGGCGGTGCTCTACAGCCTTGATGTTGCCAAAAATGAATGAATTAAGCGATAAGAGGCATAAATCTCCGAAGAGCAAACAAAGTGAGGCAGTTGAACCGGTCGCTGGCGGCGATTAGGGCTTCCCGCCAATCGGCGATTCAAAAACAGCGCTTGGCTGACCGGCGAAAGAGCGTCGGCTGGCAGGAGGGCGCAGACAGACGAGAGGAATCGGGACAGTCGGTAATTAGCAGACACAGTGACCTCCATTCGAGCGGAAGACGGAAGGAATTCTACCTTTTATCAAATGCAATAAGAATGGTGTACAAACGTATAAAATATAAATCTCTGTTGAGCAATTATGAGGTTACAACGAGGGTAAAACGGGGGAATGGGGCCTTCTCAGTCCTGCAGCGCCTTCTCCAACGCCGCCTGGATGTTCGCGAACGAGTCGTGGCCCATGTAGTCGGGGCAGCCGGACTCCCACGCACGCAGACGCTCCTCACTCGAAGGAATCTGGAATAAAGAGGTTAGGAAATATTCCTTTCAGGACCCATCGGTTAGTCCTTTGATGGTTAGCACTCCACTCGAGAGACAAAACTTACGGGGTGGAACGGCGGACTCTCGACGGTGGCAGGCTGCTGCTGGTGGAAAGAGGCCTCACACACCTGCAAATACACCTCAATCAACAAGTACGTTAGACGTGCAGTTTTGTGCAAAAAGTGTTGTTAGGCTAATAAAGCTTGCAAAAATGACCGTCTCTTCCGTAGTTTCAGACTCCTCCACAATTTCTACAACAACTGGCTCCTCCACTTTAAGTTCCGTCACAACAGACTCCTCCTGAGGAGGTTCTCCTTCTGTAGACGTAGAGACAGGGAAATGATCACCCGAAGGCGGCATGCAATCTACAGGCTCAATAGAAATAGAAACAGAAGTAGAAATAGGACTGCAAACTGAAGGAGAAGGGAAGTGGGAAGAAGGAAGAACATGCTGTGAAGGCAATTCCTGACAAATAATCATGCAACCGAGGAAGTAGCGGCTGGCGGAGAGCAGAACCCACGTTTTCGGCCACTTTGCTGGTGTAGATCTCCTGCCAACGCTGGCTGTGCACGTCCTGGTGACCGGACGTCCGACTGGTCCACGGCTTCTGGGCGCCGATGAAGTGGACAATCTTCGTCGAGGAACCGAACCTTCAAAGGACCGGTTACTGTAGTTTCACCTCAAACTACCTTTTGTAGGCAGCGGGGTAGGAGTAGAAGGAACCGGCCGTCATGTTGTAGATGAAGGGGAGGCGATGGGCCGAGGGCAGGTCACGCCAGTTGTGGAAGAAGTCGTTCAGCAGACCCTGGTCTCCTCCGTCGTAGGACCCGCGGGAGAGGGCGAAGGCGAGAAGGGAGCCTGCAAAGAGAGAGGGTTAGAGACGGAGAGGACGAGATGCTTACGGTAGGTCTCCAGACTGGGGGTGAAGACGAAGACGCCAGAGTTGAAGCAATCGGGCCATCCGATGTCGGCAACGGCGGAGAACTCGGGCCTCTCGAAGAGCTCGTCGGCGTTCTGAAGCACGAGGGTGTCGGCGTCAAGGAAGACGGCCTTGGTGTATTGCGTAAGGCGCCAGCAGTGCAGCTTCGTGAAAGTGACGCCCAGATCGGGGCGGCCGATCAGCGCCAGATTCTCCTAAAAATTAGCGATTATTTCAATAAAGGAAAGGAGACTACCTGGTCGTTGCTGTCCAAAACGTCCACATTGGCGACGGTGTCGAAGACGGATTCCAGCTCCGCCCTCACAGCCGGAGACACCTGGAAGAAGAGAAATTAGAAGTGTTTAGTATCGGATCAATTGTCAGAACAGAATTGTAAGATTCAAGTCAACTCCCATTCGATACCCATAAAACGAGACCTGTGTCAAAGGACAAACTCCCGTGTTTCCAGACTTCACGTGACAGGGTTGGTCGTTTCTCGATCGGCCAACAAATACCCGAGACATGAGTCAAAACACCGAACTTTGTTCCAATTTCGCCACCTTGGGTAAACACGCAATGAAATGTTCTGCGCAGGAAATTCCCAATGTCTCCTTTGTTCTTGCAAAGCCATCCGCTCAACATCTCTACTGATCCAGCAGAGATTTGGAATAAATTTGTATTTGTATTTGTTTTTGGCTCCTGAAATGACAAAACTCCAACCTGTGTGGTGGTCATGCAGTGGATTTTCCTTGTCGTGGCGGCGGTGCGCAGGGAGTGGGCCAGGACGAGGGCTCCCTGGGCGTAGGCGTTATTGGTGGCGAGGGTCACCCAGGCTTCCGTCATCTTCTGAAACATGGACTGAATTAGGAGAAGAAGACGAAAGAAGACATAAATAGAGAAAACATGATTGTTGTTCTAAATTCGGGAGGTAATTGGTGATTGATCGAAAGGCGAACGGGAGAGAGGGGGAGTGCTGTCCTCCCACAGAGACAACGGGGGTCAGCTGCCCTTCAGCCACGCTTTTTTCCACCCATTGGTGTAAGAGAGACATTACGAAAAGACCGACAAGCTCCGACAACACATACAATGAAGGAATATGAAAGGAAAGAAGAATTTGTTTCGAAAAGACAGAAGAAAATAAAGGTTTGATCTCCTCGCGCTTCATCATTAGTTCAATAGGTCGCGAAAAAAGTAATGCTTGAATGCAATTCAAAAAAGCCGCATCTCGCGGAACAAATCTAAGAAGCGCACAAATAAATCGGCTGGAACCACGCTTAATTCGAGCTGTCAGAACAAATGACGAAAGAATCATGGGAAACACCGGGGTTCGGGGAAACGACCACTGTCGCCAGCCGTTCCGAGGCCTTTTTCCCCAGAGCACACACAGATCTCATAGCAAAGCCGTCCGTGCTCAAAAAATAACGTGCGATTCCGAAAAATTCAACGCAAAAACAGCACGTGTAGAATAGAAAAGAACAAATTGCAGACTAGGGATGGAAGTGGTTTAAAGACCGCCCCGAGAGACTGGCAGCTGCAGCTGGAAAGACGTTTTCTCACGAAAAAGCGCCGAGATAGTATAAGTGTAATGATTAAACTGGGGAGAGGACCCTATCGGAAGCAATTTCTTGTCGGGAAATGTTGCCAGATAAGGCACGCGCCCATTCGGACTAAAACAGACCGGAAAGCACTTATGAACAGCGGTTGGCGGCGGTGGAAAAGAAAACAAACACCAAAAAGCAAAGATTCTTCAGTCTCCGAAAGCCATTAAATGGCCGGAATCGATGGAAATCGGAGAAGGAATATAAATAAGGGGTACGCCACCACACAACCACATTTCTATACCTCTCGCCAAATCTAATTCTTGGAAAAATGCTAATTCGTGCCAAAATTATGATGTCGACATTAGAAATTCTAACTTCGACATCATAATTTTGGCACAAATTAGAATTTTTCCGAGAACTAGGATTGGCAACAACTATAGTTCCCGACATTTTCAGATCAGAACTAGTTTGAAATTTAATAATAAAAGCATTTAGGCTATAAAACTGATAAGCTGCAATGAAAGATGGATTTAAGCCCATTTAAACCCTCGAGTTCGTGAGCTCGCAGTGCAAAATCAATATGTGGGACGAGAAGAGGGAAAAAGAGGCTGGAAGTGGGGAAAATAATTATTTAAACTCGATAAAATCGATAATTTAAGCACTTTGCAAACGAAAAATGACAGACGCGACCGGATATGGGTTAAAATGAAACTTTGAAACTACGAAAAATTTCATACGCAGCATTTGGGCGCCAAAAACAAGTGAGGTCATACTACAAAACGGAGTTTTACAATAGTCGATGCAACAATTGAAATGGACAATATTATTTTTACAGGAGCATAATTATTTAACATAAGGGAATACAATTGAAATAAGAAAAGATTGATTAGACACATTGAGAATTTTTTTTAAAACGGCGTTTGCTCGTTCTTTCTATAAAGTCTTCTCAGCACACACATCAAGGAGTCAAAAGAGACGTGGCGCGGAACCATGCATCCTCGCAGATCATTTTATTTTGATATTCGCTTTTACAATCTTTGTTTTTATCGTATTAGACTAGTGCGTAAGTACTTTCTACAATAACATAGTACCCCCAGACATTCACCTAGTTTTATTCAACTGCTTCTTTTGTCCCTCACTTACGGGCGGCACGAACAGCGTCGATCTTGGCCTGTACCTCCTCGCTCAACCTGTTGCTGGGCAGCGTGCGCATCTTGTCCAGATTGCAGACGACGTAGGTGGGGTAGGAGATAAAGGCGAGGCAGATCATGGAGTAGAGGGCGATCCTCTCGGGCACCGGAGTGAAGCGGAGCGGAGGAGTGGAGTCGACTCCCTTGTGGAGGCCACGACGGGGGAGGACACCACGGGCGACGGACAGAAGGGCACGGCTCATGGCGGACGACTGCTCGCGGAGGACACGAGGGAGCGAATGAACCGTTAGAGTGACCGGGTGGTTATATAGGCCATGGGCGGAAGTTACGCTGCTTCGAATAAAGTGGTTATGCTAAATAAGCCTAATTACGTCGCGTTTCTGCTTCCCTGAACGTAAATCCGACATTCCTTTGTCTTTGTCTCTCTGATCTCATTCATTCACTGACGTCTAAGAAATATCAATTAGCAAAAAACAAGCAATTGCATCTGAAAAAATAGATGAAGAGAGACGGAGGCAAAGAAAAAGACAATTAGGAGCAGTTTTACACCTTAACGGATAACACAGCATATACAACAGATAATTATTTATTATCGGACGCCCTTCTCAGCTCTGGTTTCTGCTCTCCTTTTTTGTGCAATTCCATCTTTTCCCTGGACATACCGAACATTTTTGAATGGGTTTGAAAATGAGCCTTCAAACACACGTGGGAATTCCACGTTTACGTGAATACTGTGACGTGTGCTACGTGACAACACGTGGGAGGTGCTCCCGAGGAAGATTCGTTGTGCTCCAGCTCGCCCAACGGAGCGGTCGGTCCTCTCAACCCTGCCTCCCACCGTCTCTCCTCCATGGGCCATCGACCTTTGACCGCAGCCACCGATACAGAAGAAACAAAAGACGGAGGAAGCAAAAGAAGAAAACAAAGGAAGGAAAAGCTGATACACGGAATGGAAAGGAGTACAAGATCCTACGGGGCTTGCGCTTAGGCTTAGCCGGAAGATACTTCCCGGTAGGTAGCCTTTAGGCCAAGCCCCGTAGGTAGCCTTTAGGCTTAGCCAGGAAGGGCCCTCCCGCTAAGGCCCTTAGGCAGCCGAGAAGGGCCATCCGGTTAAGCCTAAGCCTAAGGCCCTTAGGCAGCCGGGAAGTGCCCTCCCGCTAAGCCTAAGGGTTTTAGGCTTAGGCTTAGCGGATGGAAATGAGCTCGGATTTCCGCCCTCCAACCGGATTAGCAAATTCTTGCGGTTATTTTCCCCAAAGGAGCATTTCTTTAGTTCAATGACAAATGACCACAATTCCCTCTCATCTTCCGTCGAAAACTAAGCCCCTTAGGCTTAACGGGAATGATCATTCGGCTAAGCCTGTCCCCGCAAATGAAGAAACACTGGCATTTGAAATGCCTCATTATTCTTGGCCTCTGCCCTCTCTTCCGATGCTTCCTCGCCCAATGTCCTCTGCTACCGTGGACTGTCTGCTCTCTTGTATTCCTTTCCATTCCGTGTATCAGCTTTTCCTTCCAAGCTCTTCTTTTGTTTCCTCCTTCTTGAAGGCTCTTTTTCAAAACCGTTCAAAAATGTTCGGTATGTCCAGGGAAAAGATGGAATTGCACAAAAAAGGAGAGCAGAAACCAGAGCTGAGAAGGGCATCCGATAATAAATAATTATCTATTGTATATGCTGTGTTATCCGGTTAAGGTGTAAAACTGTTCATAATTGTCTTTTTCTTTGCCTCCGTCTCTCTTTTCATCTATTTTTTTTTCAGATTTAGCTATAGTCTTAGCCAAAGCTAGTTCCCTTGAAAAATGGCCTTTGCGCTATTTCGTGAAAAAGTGAGGCTGTTGTAAGGGGAATTTTGAATAGGATTGTGAGTATACTAAAACCCAACTTTTTGCTAACTGATATTTTCTTAGAAGGGACGGAGACAGATACATCTATTTACCGATAAACATCGTCCAAAGAAGACTGTCTTTGAATTTGCTTAGTTTTCCTGGAACCAATGATCTCGTTCACTGCCTTCGTAATTCAAGAGCGACGGGAGATAAGCATCCATGTGGCTCCTGTTTTGTGCTCTGGTCGCCCCCTTTCTGGCCCAGGACCAGTTGGTTCAAATACAAGTGGTAGACTATTATTTTATTGTTTTAATTACTCAAACATAAACTCAGGTCTTCCGCCATGGGGACAGAACTCCTCTCCGCTGCTTTCCGAAAGATCCCAACCTTCCTTATTGGAACACTTTGCCTTTAGGAGAACTGACACAGGTTGTTAGTGAGAGTCAAAGGGGAATCAAGTGTTTAGACTGGGATGAGGCAGCATTTCAATCAGGGACAGAAGTTGAAGAACAGATACATCGACCAGTTGAAGTTCATGAACAACACCTACAACAGGGAAGATGTAAGTTTAAATGCTCAGACAGGGCAAAATTTGACAAATGTTGAATTTTGCAATTTTCATGTTTTAAACAACACGAACACCGACGTTATTTCTTGAACACTTGTGATTTTTTGAGGCAACCATTTGTTGTGCTTTCTTATCAGAGAAAGTAAATTCCAGGGAGTTGATATAAGTGGAAAATGCGTCAACAGCAAAAAATTGCAGATGCAGTCGTATACACGATAAAATTCGATTTGTGGCCTATAAGTCTCTCCCTCCCTCTCTTCTCTCCTACTTTCTGTCCATGTTTTGAGTGTCTTTCAAGCGCAATCTCCTAACCATTGATCTTCTAGATATGGGTGTGGTCTTCCCAGTCCCCAAGGTGCATCCAAAGTGCTGCCTCCAATTTGGCTGGCTTCTACTCTGCTTCTGCTTCTACCGTCCCTCAAATCCCCGGATAGCCTTCGGGATGGACTCCAATCCCAATTCATTCGAGAGAACCTCCTCTTCAGCATGTACATAATTCCCTAGCCTAACCCATCTATGGCTTTTTTTAGATGCTTGACCCCGGCCACCAATGTCCAAGGGAGGACACATTGACCACCCTGAGAGTTTCAGAAAACGACAAGTTCTTGGAGTACGAAATAGAACATTTGGTTTGTTTTGAAATGCATGTTGTTCAAGTCATACTTTCAGCCAATGATTTCTGAAATCGCTGAGAAATCTGGAATGGGAATTCTCGATTTCCCAGGAATTATCGATTTTTACGATTGTATTCGTGTTGAGGTGAGTTTGATGACTGGAACTGGTTGTGCAATTCACTGACAAACTTATAAAAACCATTTTCAGAAAGAGTTCAACAATATGACCCTGGCCAGTTGGATCACTCCTGCCATGTACGAACAAATGGGCCTTCTGTATTTCCGAACTGCCGACTACATCCACGGACATGGTTTTATCTGACTTCTTTATCTTTCATTTCCCAAATATAGCCGACTTTGGTGCGACTGACGATGGGGGAATCATCCAAGTGAGGGGAGGCACCCTGCTTACGGAAATCGTGGATAAAATGCAAATGGCAGTCAACGGAACGGACAAAACGAAGATGATCGTCTACAGTGCAGTGAGTTAGTTAGAAATATAAAAGATGGACGTGTATGAGTTCGTGTATATGTGTGTATGTGTTATTCTAAAATCACCCTCTTTAGCACGACGACACCCTCACTTCCCTTTGGTTCGCCCTGGGAGCTAAGAAAGCCACAGTCGGAAACAAGAACCCAGACTACGCAGCCATGTATGTCTTCGAACTTTGGAAATCCAGTTCCGGCTATACTGTCAAAGTGAGTTAAAACCAGAATAATCACAGAAAACACTATTCCAGACAGTTTTTGCGGCAAATGAGAACTCTCCGTTTTTGAGCAGTACCAAGAATATTTTGGGATGTGGAGGCGGAGATTCCTGTGCCCTTCAACAGTTCGTCAATCTGAGTGAACCGTACACTGTTCGCCATAGCACTGAGGTTTGATCGAAACTTCTGCCAAACAAAAAGGTTTCAGCTCTGTGAACGGATATAATCTCGAGGAGGAAACAACAATGCATAAATATGAAATGAAAGGCTTTGAAGATTTGTCTTTCCATCATTTTTTGCACAACAGAAGCACCATTTATTTACACAAAGAGAATCTTAGAAGGTAACGACATTCCCCAAATACACCAATTTCAGTTCCACGCACCCAGCAGAAAGTGAGGTTTACTAACATTCTCATCTCTGCCCCACAACTAGGGCAAAAATTAATTCTGTTCGCTGATAGAGTGTCAGAGATGGAAGGAGAATCTTCTTTTCCTCCTTTCTGTGTAACTTCGGTTGAGAGGGTAATCTCCTGAAAAATATTTGGTAATCCTTAAACCAAAATTCCTCTGATTGACCACGCACAATGGGCATAACAGTAAGGTTCATGCGACTGGGAGTTTACTTTAACTTACTTAAACCAGACGCGTCGTCAAGACTCACCGGTGTAGTAATGTCTCCAATAAAGACATTCTTCCAGTAGTTTAAAGGGCGAGAATGCAACAAGACCTTAAAAGCACGGTAAGCATTAATAAAAGAACTAACCGAAGATCCAATCATATCTTTCCGGGTGCAATTCAAAAAGGGAAACTGGGGGTATTAGCAAGTGCGAAAAACTTTGCTAAAGAGATCTGTGAGAAACCCACAACTGCCACCGCTTCTATGTAAAGGAATTTTGAGAGATTCGAGTTCAGAGACTTCAAAACAGGCTCCTAAAATAGACAGTGATTTTAATGGTGAAATTTGGTTTAAAATTCACAGCTTTTTGGTAAAAACCCTGTTTTCCTTTGGAATTTGATCTACTCACCGTTTCTGACTTGAAGTTTTCGTTTACGGTATAACTCTTGCAAAACTGAAAGCAAAAATGTCTAAACAAATCTATGGCATACCAAATTGTCCAACTGGAAAAAGAACATAAAAAGTACACAACATGATATAGCTGTAGTTCTTGAAGACAGACAACATTTCAAGTAAATGGACAACTAAAACTGCAATGCCACTTAATTTAATCTGAAATGCATTTATACGTTAGAAACTACCAGAAAATATATTTAGAAGTTCCTAGTAGAATTGACTTCCTTAGCCAAAGTGTATCAAAAACACAAGTTCCTCCTGGATAATTCCACCCGAACAGTTGGTAGTCAATGTTGTTCAGATCGATACCATTTGTCACTCGACCCAGGTCAATCACCAGAAAGACCAACTGCCGCACACACGGACTACAGGGCCTCACAGATGGAGAGATGTGTTTTCTTGCGCTGTTGATTTGAATAATAGTTATAGCTTTTACCAAACTGGAATCATGCCAAAATGGCCCTTAGTGCAGCGGAAATGAGATACGCAGTGCGAGAGACAATGTTGAATGAGGAGATTTAGATGATGAGGAGATATGCAAAACTTTGGCCGCTGATTTCACTTTGGCAACAACTATAACCTGATAGTTTCTTCCTCTACGTTGATGCAATATTGCTTTACCCAATCCACCCTTCCAGTCTCTGTCTATCTGCGTGAATTCTAAGTACCGTGTCTTCTCCTCTTCTACGTGCTCCTCTCCTTATCGTTCCTCTCTGACAGCCGATATCAGGTGCATTCTGTTGTCTGCCGCCGCGCAAACATTGCGAAACGCACCCCATTGTCCAAACAGCATTGCGAAAGCCCCATCTGCCTCACATCCTCTCAATGGACTATGGTCCCTTTGTTTTTGGACGGAGGGAATCATCCGTCACGCTGCTTCCGATAAGGAACCGCAGGCAGCTTTAGGGAACAAAACATGGAAAAACAGAGTTGCCGGAAGTTTTTTGGTTGCTGTCGGACATCAACATCGCCTGGCAACAAACAAACGAGGAAAAGGGCATTCTATTGGGAAATGTAGCCAGAAATAGACTAAGTATAAGGGATAGGACACAGAAAGTTGGGGGAGGGTTAGGGTAAACATGGTCTTTGCAATTGAGTACTATAGGAATGGTGGAAAAGATACCAGACGAGGAGAGAATGCGATTTGGAAAGAGAGCATTCAGCTAGAGAAACTGAACTGACCAGCTTTGATGCAAAGAACCTGCGGTAATCAGAATCCGAAAACAGCGGCTTGAGGTAACCAGAAAAAAGCGGAAAGCGGCCTGAGGTCACAAGAATCTAAAGAAAGTGGCCTGAGGTTTCTAGAAAAATGTAGTAAGTTGCCTTAAGTCACCAAAGATAGCGACCGCGGTCGCAAGAAAAGGAGAAAGCGGCGTGTAAGGTCTGTGGACGGATTAGGATGAACATGGTCTTTTCATTAAGTACTATTCTTCTTGTGGAAGATGAAACTGACGTATAAGGTAGACAGAGAAAACTATTTTACGAGGATGTTCAAAAGTTGGTGAAAAGCATTCTTTTCAGCCTGCTCTCTTTACCTCAATGACCTCTGTCACTGTCCCTCTCTTTCATTTTCTCCTGCCTGCTTCTCTCTTATTCATCCAGATTTCTACCTCTCTTTTTCTATCCCACGTGCCACCGTCCTGTGATTGTCCCCGGGATTTTAAGAGTGTAACGTCCACTGATCAAAACAAACTTTTCTTTCCGAACATGTGATAAGTGACAATGTTTCATGAATGTGAGAAGAAATAAACATAAATTATGAATCATTTGCCAAGTGAAAACCCAGTTTTCCCTGTGAATTCAGTAGTATAAAATGTTTTTATTTGATGCGATATAACGTGTTAGAAGTATACAAGTTCTAATTTGCCGTTTTATGGCCTATAAACCGTTTTTCAGCGCCTGAACGATTTCGGCCAGCCTCCGCCTTGCACTGGAAAAGAAAGTGAAAGATATGGAGTTTCGATTGAATGTGCCAAACTAGTTTGGACACCTCCCTCAGGGGTTGAAGGAGGTGCATGAACTACTTCAGAACCACCTCCACGATTCCTCGATTAGTGAGGACCCTGGGGTTACTGTTTTCAACGTCACAGGTTGTTAATCGATGGAATGACCCCATCAGTAAGTGGCTGCCAAGTTAAGAAGATTGATTAGCCACGAGATTGTGGGAACCGACCATGAGATTTACTCCATTTGTGGGAAACACACTAGGTGGCATGGAAGCAACCAAAAGCTATGAAATAAAGGTGGATGCCAGAACAACGACAGAGAAAGAGAGCGAGAGAGAAATACAGAACCTTCTTTTTCTTGAATCCGAATGAAAAAAGATAGGCTAACAGTCAGCATACGTCAATGTGATATCGCCCCTTCATAACTGAAACATTTCTACCAACAGTTGCTTCCTAAGACAACTAAGGATGGTTTTGGCTGTGAGTTACATTTAGGGGGTTAAATGGAGAGCAATTATGTTTCTTCGAACTTTACCCTTCTGAATTCAGGATTTCCACCCGCTACTTTTCAAGTAACAAAGGATTAAGGATCCGGTCCTTTCTCTCACAACCAACTAATTAACCTTAAATACGGGAGCGAGATATGGAGTGAGAAGGTGGGAGAAAGATGCAAGGTCAGCAAGAGACAGAGAGAGAGAGAGAGAGAGAGAGAGAGAGAGAGAGAGATGCAGGAAAATGGTGTGTGTGTGTGTGTGTGTGTGTGTGTGTGTGCGTGTGTCTGTGTCTGTGTCTGTGTATGTATGTATGTGTGAGAGAGAGAGAGATACCATGAGAGGGCACTTGCTTTCGTTTCAGGGCTCTCAGGGACCGCGTCAGGGACCGAACGACCAGTTGGAGAACTCAAGCCCCACATAATTCTGAGCTTCTGATTATGAAAGTGAGCAACAGTCCTTCCTTTTCCACTTATTCGCCCACGCAATTCCTCGTCATTTTGCTCCAGGTTGCGTCATATGGTGTTTCGTAGGTGTGCACTGCATTTCGTCACTTGCTGGCACACAATTATCGAAGCAGAGACCCGGCCGCCGGTTCGGGGCGTCACGAGAGTGACGAAATCGCCTTCAAACGGGCCAATCAGCACACGGGGCGGACGCGCTTAGATGCGCAGGGCCCGGGGCCGACAAGCGCGCGGTTGCGGAGCGGTCCAACCGTCGGAGGTCCGAACTCTCCCGGACGGCAAGCCGATTTCGTCAAGAACTTCACCAACCCGTGGATATCATCACCTACACGTTTCGGAAGATGGCGTCAAAGAGCTTCTGAGCGGCCCAGGCTGCCCTCGGCTGCCCAGAAGTCCCCCTTTGACGAGGAGCTAACCCCCTGAAAACACCGTCTTGAACCGGTTAGTTTTACATTTACAAGGTCTTTTCAGCCTTAAAAATGATCGGGAATTCGTTCCGAGGGCAAAAAGACCGCCTGAGAGAAGTTCCAGCCTAAAATACACAGAGTACAGCGTCTGGAAAGAGCCAGTTGTGTCCTGGAGTCTTCCCTTCCCGCTGGTTATGGTTTGTGAAAAGTGACACTATGTATATCCACGTGTTATTCGATTCGTATAGATTACGATCATGCCGTACTCGTGGACGTCCCACGGCGTGTTCACGAGGGTACTCCACGACGGGAGTTTCTTACAAATCTACAGTGTAAAATAGATGTAAGACGTGTATGGTAAAGTGTGTCAGTTGAAAATCAGGATTATATACCCCTTCGCACCCTCTGAGGGTACAGGCTCAAGTGTTCTCGAACCAGCCACCTTGAAATCTCAACTTTGAAGTCTTTTAAACAGTAAGAGTCGTGTTATTCAGCGAGTGAAATGACTAAACCGTGCATTTTGAAAGAGTCCGTGTGTGGATTTCGCAACTGTGCGTGCATTGTTGCCAGCCGCGTGTGTTCTGTGGGTCAGTGTGATGAAATTCCTTGGGGGCGTGGTCTGCCGAAGCGACCCAGGCCCGCTCACGTGAATGATTCCGACCCGAAAGCGTCTTTGCCTTATAAATCAAAACTAATTCAAGGTTTTACAGAAATGTCGGAAGTTCTCACGCTTGATGCCTCCGGAGCAGCTGCGACCTCCGCCCCTGCTGCCAGCCGGCTGTCGCTCGCCAGGAAACGAAGGGCCACAGGCCTCGCTATTCCTCAAATCGGCGAGGTTTGTTCTATTCATTTTACAGCCGCTTCTGAAAATTGCATTAGTGTGGCATCACCACGGTTTGAAATTTGAGTGTACCTTTTATACCATGCAAACGGGGCTGCAGGAGCTCACTTGGCGCGAATTTCAAAAATTCAAAATCGTGTTTATAAAGTTGTTGGGTGCACCTAAAATAGTCTTTTTTCTCCGGATCTAAACCCTGGATTTCAGATCTCCGTGACGGAACCTCCCCGAGTGCCTTCCTCTCTTTCACTTTCTTCCGACTCTTTCGTCGACTCTGGGGACGATGACTCCCAGACGGACTCCTTGAAGAGGATCCGCCACGACAGCGGCGTCTCCACGCTCTCCGATGAGTCCGACTCCCAGTCCTCTATTTCGGTAAGCAATTCTTGCGCAAGCCATTTCGAAACACGCCCACACACTTTCGCAACGCATGCTTATTTTACATTGGGTTTTGAAATTGGTCTGCGTCCACTGCTGCCCTCGCAACCAACTGGAATGTGCCCTCCTGAGACAGTCGCGTTTGTCCTGAAACAATTAGAGTTGAACCCATGGTCATGCGAGGTCTCCTCTCTACTTCTTCCCACTTAACCACCTGTTTTCAGTCATTCTCCGACTACTCCTTGGGCAGCAGTTCCTCTGACTCCTCAATCTCTCTAGGAGGACGTCAAATATCCATTTTAGTGAGTTTCACCTCCCGTGCCTCTTTACCCTCCATTTTAGACCCATAACTCCTTAATTGGAGATTTCCGCATCATCGGTGCTGGTAAAGATGGCAAGGCCATGCACATTCATACAAATGAAATCTACGATTTTAAGGTACACTTTGTAGGATTTGCAGCTAATTTCTTGTTTCAGATTTTGTCAGGAAGCCAATTCAACGTGGTCACCCGCATCATGGAACGCTTGGATCAAGCCGCCAATTTCTACAAACGCATGGACATCGAAGAGATGAAGTGAGTTTTTAAAAAGTGCTAATTCGGAGAAATGCCAGATGCGTGACCAGGGTTCGATCCCAGTCGGTTCATTAACGTCAAAAAGTTGCTGGACTGAGATTGACAATGCCTCAAACTGAAATTTACACCTCCTTTTCAGGGAAGCCGTCCTTCCCGTCAAGACTGAAATCGTGGAGGAAACTTCCGGCCGGATAGTGCAGTTCACCCCGATCTTCCAAAAAACACTGCACTCTCACGCGACCCAACGAGGAACCGAAGTCACAGAGGCCGAACTTGTGCCCATCTTTGAGCAGGTATTCCAATATCGGAGCCATATCTCGTAATTCCAATTCAGATCATTCGTCTGTTGGCCTTCTGCCATTCCATTGGAATCATCGTGAGAGATCTGAAGCCCCGGAAGCTTGTTTTCGACTACAGAGGTTGGTTTCGGAAAAAGAAAGATCTTATTTTCTGTTGTAGGCAAACTCCGCCTGAGCCATGTGCGTGATTGCGTGGTAGTGGAAAACCCTCTGGGGGACACTGTCTACGAGAAGTTCGGCAGTCCGGCCTACGTTCAGCCGGAGGTCCTCTCGACCTGTGGAGCCGGCTACTCCGGCAAGGCAGCCGATATGTGGAGCCTGGGAGTGCTGATGTACCTGCTGCTCCTCGGCCGCTACCCCTTCTTCGACAACACCCCCGTCGGCGTTTTTGCCCGCATCAAGCAGGCCCGTGTGATGATTCCCGTCTCCTGCAACATCAGCAAACACGGTAAGATTCCTAAGATATTCGGTGCTGACGTCTAATTTTAGCGAGAGTCCTCCTCTATTCGTTGTTAAAAAAGTGTCCGTGCGAGCGTCCCTCTGCCGAGAACCTCGTGTTCATCCCGTGGGGAATGCCCAAGACGCAGCCCTCCCGTGGCGGATCCAACGTCTCCCGTCGTGTAATCGAGGAGCTCCTCACCCAGGCCGGCATGAACGACCTGGCTCCATCGCCGCCTGCAGTTGTAGCCGATGGACGGTCTGCAGCACCGTCCGATCTTCTCTCACTCAGGTAGGTAAGCGCTTCTTTTACGCTTCAAACCAGTCGAATGTCTCAGTTTCTAAACAATATCTCGCATGCATTCCCCTACAACCTTCTGATTTCAGCCTGCCTCCTGCTCCCGGCGGTGTTCACCCCACAATGGATGAGCTCCGTGCCATGGTCTACAACACCGCCCAAAGGTTCATGAATGTCGGCCGTCTCTAGGCCCCTCCACCAATTGTAGGTACTATGAAATTGTTGCCCCCACCCTCCCCGCCATTATTGTTCCTTAGTCCGCTAGGGGTTCGATTCTGTGTACATGGACGTGCGTACTTTGTACATACTTCGTTTTAATATCGTTTACTGTACCTGAGTTCATCGGCTACGGGTTCCCGTGTTAGTTTCTGTGACCATCCCGCTGGTTATCTTGTCGATTTTTGGTAGTCACCACTAAATAATCTACGTCGGCATCTCTCAGAGGCTTAATCCGTTTCTTTGTTCTTCCTGGAAGGAAACCTCAGTTTGTAAGGTCTCTCGGATTGTTTTTAGTCATTATCCAACTGTGCACCCTGATCTTGTAGAATTCTATCAATGAATAAACTTGTTCTTTTATTTCCCTTCTTTTCTTCTCCAAGTCTTCCGGTTGATTCAGGCTTTACTTTTATTCGACGAAATGCACGAACCCATAAATATCACAGCAAAGAGGCAATGACAGACATTACAAAATAAATAACAGGAATTAATAAATACAAATTAAGTAACAAATGAATAAGCAGATTCAAAAAGAGATACAATTAGCCCAGCTTATTCATATTCAGTTTCTTCTCAATTACCCTCGATGATTGGTAGATCAAAGTATCGATTAGTTGAGCCACGGTGAAGACTCCGCCCACAATGGCACACAGGGAAACCAGGAAATTGATTAGAGGCCTGGAATTTTATAGGTCAAATGTTAATGTTCTTGTTATAATAGGTTAATTTAATGGTAACCACAGTCTGCTGCTTTTGACAAAGTAAGTAAATAAATGTGTGCTCTTTTGAAGGCTATTCGGTTACAGTAGTTGATTAGAATCGAGGCTATTACAGTTGTATTGTCATTAAGTTAATTTTTGGTTCTTTCATCTAAGGCCATCTGTCCTTTCTCTCTTTAACTCACTGTCTCCTCTCCTCGTAGCGAACCATCAAAGGGCTGAATTCGTACTGAACGAAGAATCCAGGCAGACCGCTGACTCCTGAAGATTTCCTTCTTTCCCTCTTTTGTTTCTTCCCTACCTTGTCCGAGATCTTTCGTATGAGTTGTAATCGAGAATTGATGACTATTGTCGTGTCTCCCATCGGCATATACATAACTAGTTGGTACAACTTTCACATAATACTGGTACATTATTCCGCCTGAAATACCGTAATTTCTCAATCGTCTCTTTCCTTTCAGAAATGTCTTCCCGACGCGACTACCCCTCAATACACGAATATGCACAGGCGCAGAAGGAGATTGGAAGCTGTCTCCCGGAGTTCCGCGCGACCATGGTCAAATCGGTGCAGATGGGCGCCGGCCTCGGAGTGCCTTTTGGAGTCTACGTGGCCTACAGGTGGCTCCCTCTCTCTCTCTCTCTCTCTCTCTCTCTCTCTCTCTCTCTCTCTCATATTTTAATTCCTCTTTTTCAGACAACACGGATTCTCGCCGAAGCCGTTCCTGGCCAAGTCCTTCGCCACGTGGCTGACGTGTTCGATGGCCTTCACCTGTATGGGCCTCATGGCAGGCACGTACAACTGTCTCCGCGTGAAGATGTGACATTCCAAATAAATAAACTAGACCTTTCTGATTGTCGAATCTTCGGTTGTCCACGGGATAGAGCTTTCCAGGGAATGGGGTTCCGAATGAGAAGTGGTTTATCGTATGAGCAGTGTCGAATTTGGAAGGGTCTAGGGAGTGCAGGTCGTGTACTGGAGAATAGTTGGGTGTTTGACGGATAGATGTTATCTACCGTGAGATCTCATGGCTCTGAAGGGATCTCCAGGAGCCAAGTGGAAGTTCCCGGCGACTTTAGCCACCTGCACCTTACCGTACACCCGACATCCCTCTCCCTTGTGATCTGCGTATTGCTTCACCCAACGATCGCTCTGAAGGAATAAAGATACTGTAGCCAGAAGGAGGACTACCTTGCATTGTTCCACTTCGTCCACATTCACCTGCCAGCCCTTCAGCTGGTATGCCTCCCTCACGTCATCACAAGTATTGCAACAAATTCCATCGGGACGAGCTCCGTAGCAGGAGCCACATTTGACTGTGGTGGCCACTTCTTCCCCAGACGTTTTGTTCTGATTCACTTCTGAAAGTTTTGTGCATATCCTGCGTAGCTTTCAAGAAAAATGTTTCTGTTTCACACCTTTTTTATGTTTTGCACAGGCCTGATTTGAGTATCTTTCAAACGAGAAAACAAAGTGAGAAAGGGCGAGGACCTTACCAGCCTTTTCCATGTTGGTTCTATTGGATGGGAAAACGTTCTTGTAGACTGTCATAAAAATCAAAAGATTAAGACTGCCCACTTACTTTCTCAGAATTAATAATTGTCTTAACGGTGTCATATGTTGTATTCTTCTTAAAGCATCACTTTCACTTGTCTCTTTTCGCTTTTTGTCGCATTCTGTTTGTCAGTGTTTTCTCTTTTGGTCTCTCTCGTCTCTTGCAATGTCTCTTTTCATCTCACACATCCGTCCGTCAAACTCCCACTTCACCTCTCGTTTCTCGTTAAATCCCTTCTTCTCTACCTATATTTGTATCTATCGTTTTTCCTCTTTGTCATTATATCCCTCGCCATCTTCGTCTCTCAGTTTATATTTAAAGTGGGAGGATTTTGGTAAAACCTGCTTTAAAATTCAAAAGAAAAGACTAAAAGGTTATAAAAAAGAACTACTAACCCATTTTCTGCACGACCTGCGTCAGATTGTTGCCATTGGCGTCGAGGGGTAGTTTATAGATGTCGTCCTGAATGTTGTCCTGATTGTCACTGCTCACATCCATCACATCTATCGTCACAACTGAATTCTTCCCTAATTCTAAAATTGTGTATGTTTTACATGAACAAGGCAGTCGATGGAAGGTCAAATCAAAGTTCACGTCGACTCTGATGTCGGAGGAGGTGGAATCGACGTAGAGTTGTTCCACGACGGAAGTGGAGAGGTAGCTTGCCGTCTCTGAGATCGAAAGGGCCACGATGACCAGGGCTGCGACGACCGTCACTTCAAACAAAAGCCTACTTCAGGGACAGAAAGTTTTACCAAATCCTCCAGTCATCGTCTTCACTCTAAAGTCCTCCATCGGTTTTGTGTACGCATCGAATTCCCGTAGTCGGGAAAACAACGACATTTCTTGAAAATCTTTTCAGATTTATCTGTAAAGTGTTGTGTAAATGTAGTAGATTATAGTTAGTGATTATAATTCCTTTTGGATAAATTAGCAGGGTCCCAAAGGGTGGGGTATATATAATTAGTTATACAATTTATTTTTACGGTAGTATGTGCCAAAATGCAGGGGAGAACACACCACACGCGATATTGCGGATCGGCGCCATTCTTTTGATTTGAGCGCTCGAATAGTTTAATTTTAAAGTGTTTATCGATTTTTATTGTAGAAATGTTATATTAATTCAATTTTAATCAATTAAAATTTTTGGAGTTAAAATGATACACGAAAATAACACAACAATAGCAATTACGAATAGAAAAAAGGCTTAAATATCTGTATAATTTGGGATCCATTTTTGGAAATTATCCACAGTAGAATTGTTAAATTATATATATTTTTTAATATTACCGAAATTATCGATCAGTCACCGTAAATTACCCACCTAAGTAAAGTAGGTCTTATTTTTTATATTTTAGCTTTTTTCGAATTTGGCTTTTCGCATGTAGCCCTGCGTGCTTTCGTTTTTGTCGCTTTTTATTCCCAGTCACCTCAATTAGAAATCGTGTGTTTTGCAGCAGAAATGGACTCGGATGATGATGATCGCAGACGAGACAAGTTCGCCCGCGAGCGTGATTTCCGCCGTGACGACGACAGGTATTTTTTTTAAAATTCTAAACGGAACAAAAACGAATTTATAGGAGGAACGACAACGGAATGAAGAGGGCCGCTCCCCGTCGCGACGATTACGGAGGCGTCAAACGTGGGAGGATGGAGTGAGTTTTCCTAACCTTCCCCTGGAGTTAAACGCAATTTCAGTGAGAACGAAGGTCGCGACGACGGGGTTATGATGACTTTCAAGAAGTTTTTACTCTCCCAGGTTGGTGTCTACACCGAATCTTTCTCAATTCCTCTCTAGGATGACGACATCAGCGACGACGTGGCTGTGACCAAGTACAACGAGTACAAAGTGAACTTCAAGCGGCAGCAACTTACAAAGTTTTTCACAGCGCATAAGGACGAGGAATGGTGGGTTGTTTTAGATGAGGCAGCCGTCTCTTCGTATTTCCAGCCAGAGGCGCATTATGCCGCGGTTGCCACTCCCCCGGTTGCCAGAGGCGCATTATGCCGCGGCGGCTGTTTCAGCCTTTGCTCTTTCTTTTGTCTCTCGAGTTTTGCCTCGATTTTGTATTCATCTTTGACACGATTGTTTCAGGTTCCGCCAGAAGTACCACCCGGATGACTCGGAGGCCGTCCGATCGGCTCATCTGGAGAACGTCAAGAACAGGCTCGACATCTTTGAGAAGCTCCGCGAACAGGGCGCTTTCACCGACCTGGCCCTCGACCTCGAAAATGCCAAGGACATCATTCGCGTCATGGACACTGGTTTGTTTGATACTTGGTGAAGATACTGTGGATGCTTAGTGGTTGTTCTGCTGGAGGGTGGCACGGAGGAGGACGTGGAGGCGTTGAAGAAGGAGAAAATCGAGGATGAATCAATAGAAGAGTTGGAAAAATCTGAGGAAGAGGCTAAAAATGGAGACGGCACCGTCTCAGATGCTGATGGTGAGTATCGACGAGATTCCAAAAAACTGGAGACACTTGGTTATATTAAATCTTTGATTTTCGTTTCAGATGCGGCGGCTGGCAAGAAGAAGAAGACTCAGCTGCACAAGACACAGTCCGTTTTCCTCCGGAACGTTCCTCCCACTGTTACCCAAGAGGAAATCGAGGAGGTTTGCTTCAAGAAACCTGTAGCTTCATCGATGGATGATATTTAGATTTGCAAGCGCAGCCCCGGTTTCCTGCGGGTTTCGCTGGCCGACGCTGTGCCGGAGCGCAAGTTCGTCCGCCGCGGATGGGTCACCTACCGCCGTGACGTCAACATTAAGGAAATATGTTGGAATCTCAACGCCATCAAGGTTGGATACTCTGTCAAATTGCAAATCCCTTTTCTCAGATCAAAGACTCCGAGTTCAACGCCATCATTAACAGGGATCTAACCCGCCGCATACGCACCACAAACGGCATCACCGCTCACAAGCAAGTGGCGCAGAATGACCTGCGAATGGCCGTCAAGGTATGAGATTCCCCGGGTTGGAAGTGATTTTGTGATTCAGCTGACTGCCATGCTGGACAAGAGAATCGGCATCTACGGGGATGACGAGCAGCCGCTGGTCGACAGGGAGAAGGACATTCGGATGGGAGTGGACCTCGTCGGGCAGAGCAAGAACCCGCTGGTGAAGATGGCCAAGAACGCCCTCTTGGACGTCGACGCCGATGAGATAAGCCCCGAGGAGGAGGAACTTCTCCGTAAGTTTGTTTCCTTTGTGTGAAATATTCCTTTCCTTGATTCATATCACTGTTCAGGTCGTTCCGGCGGCGATACCAAGAATGCGGAGGAAAAGTCGTCGTTCCAGAGGGAGGAGGCCGTTCTGAAGACTCTGGACATGCTGGTTCTCTACCTCCGCGTGGTTCATTCCATAGACTTCTACGGACATCTCGACTACCCCAATGAGGATAACATGCCCAGCAGGTTATTCGCACCTAAAGTATATCATAACTATTCCATTTAGGTGTGGTATTATGCATGTGAGAGGCCAGGGACCTTCCGGTAACCAGTGGGGTACCTCGGAGGACGGAAAAGTCCTCATCTCCAACAAATTCATCACTGTTTGTTATTTAAATTAGTTTTTATATGATTTTGTCTTCTAGGATTTCACCGCTGGATTCAACCAGAGACTGGAAGAGAGCCTCATGGACGTTTCCTATGTGACGGACGACGAGGTGGAGAAGCTAGGAAAGAAGGACCCCGAAAAGTGAGAATTAACACATAGGCCGAGTTGCTTTTGATTATCCTATAAGTCGATTGTTTCAGGAGCGTGGAAGATTTCATCCTGGTGAATTCCGTGGAATTAGCCAAGGATAAATGGCTGTGCCCTCTCTCGGGAAAGAAGTTCAAGGGTCCGGAATTCATCAGGAAGCATCTCCAGTCGAAGCACGAAGACGCCCTAACCAATGTCAAGAAGGAGGTGGGCATTCTGTCAATTTCCCCCCAAACCATAATGTTTAGGCCGAGTTCTTCAATCTCTACCTCGCGGATGCTAAGCGTCCCGTGGATGTGGAGGTGAAGAGTGCTCCTGCTCCTCCGAGAGAAGAGGACCGCCGAGACGACAGATACGGTAGCTTGTGCCACTCTTCCAAGGAATACGCACTTTTCCAGGTTCTGACCGTTCTCGTGGCCCGCCGCCACCTCGTTATTCTGGAGGCGGATCCAGGGATTACGGTAGCCGGTCTGGTGGAGGAAGGCACTTTGAAGACTCGCGAAGGGACTACCGACCGCAGGTCTCCTACCGCGATCTCGACGCCCCGGAAGACATCGCCTAGGCGATCTTTTGTTACTCTCACGTTCCGTTGTCGTCTCGTTTTATTTATTCTACCGTTGTTTTTATGTAGCTTTGGAAGTAAAGTAATCAAAGCGGAGACTTTTAAAGGAAAGCTGGGGGGGGGGGGCAGCTGAGATGCACTCTAATAGAGTGTAAATGTAATAGGGATATTGGGGTATTTGTATACGATAGCAGAATGGATGTATATGCATTGTCCGTGGATAGTTTGGATATTGCCTTTCATTGCTTCGTCATTGCCATCATAATTTTTCCTAAGAGTATGCTTAGGACACTTTTCGTGCATACTTTCATTATTTATCTCATTTCTTTTGGGTGCCATTATTTTGAATTTCAGACAACAAAACGTATTCTCGCATCTTACTGAAACCAAAGTTACCCATATTTCCTAGGATGATTTCTGTGGCCCTCAATCTTTTTCTGCCGAAAGACCATCGGCCCTTTCGACCTTTTGTGTCTTAAGATTGCGCAGCATGATTCGCCCTCATCCATTACCAATTGACTTTTTGACCAAACGCACGATCCCGGGGCTTCGAATGAGGTTTACCGTTCCCTTCCTCTTATTTCTCTGCTATTCTTACCACCGCTTCCTGCATTGCAACCAATCCTGGAGCCAAGGTCACAACAACAACCACCACCACAACCACAATTAGCACTCCTCCGGGTGATTAGAACCGATAATTCTGAATATCCGACTGATTGAAGCTTGTGCTGGATGTACTCTCGAGAATCCTGCGATTGAACATCTCATGATGAATGTTGGAACGAGACCACTTACAAGTGATACCGTAACCTACAACGCCACCACGGGATGTGCCATTCGGACGATGACCTGCGAGGGAAATGGTCCCGGGAGCACAGTCTTCCTAGCGGTTGGTTTAAAAATGAGACTTTTCTTACGAACAATTGAAAGTTGGTCATTTTCTGTACTCTGAACCCCAATTTCCGTATTTTGAATCTATAAGCAATAACAGTGGAACCGCGACATGCATGGAAGATGCAGGGACCGAATGGGGCGAATTTCGTCTCCGACACAATGATTTGCGACGGAATGAACTGGGTCCTGACGCACGATTTCGACAGTGTAGGGCCAGAGCACTTCTGTGGAGTGTGCATCTACATAAAGACTCGGGAGAAAACAATATGGCTCATTTCGTACAATGACTTCCCTTATCACATTCCTTTTGCATACATATATACAAACGATTTATTCTCTAGGGATACACCCTGAACCGCCAGAATAAATCACAGTTGTCGCTTCGGTCGCTCGAAGAATCTTGTTAAATCCACACTTTCCTTTGATTTTGCTATGATTGCCCTCCGTCCAAGTTGCTGGTACAGCTCTTCTTGTTTTCGTTGGCTTCTGGGAGAGTCGGGCGACTGCAGACGACTTCTGTAGCTCATTTGGGTGGAGCTACGTCCTCACGGGGCTCCATTCCGGCTTGAGGACGGGCGATCCAGGCCCGGTTGGAAGAGCGGTCTTGTCGATTTTCTTTCAGTGGAAAGAAATTGTAGAAGAATCGATAGGGTGTGAAGAAAGAGATTGGAGGAGAGAGTCAATGAGACCACCCTTTTCTTCCACCGTTTTGTTATCATTTCTGTGAGAATAATTTCTCTGACTCTATGTTTCGCCCTAATCCCCCTTTGGCAATACGATCGGTCTTCCATATCCACCTGTCCTCTCTACCTTTTGTATCTTTAGAGGGCGCAAAAAAAGAAAAGCTACTTAAGGAAGCCAAAGCTACCCATATTTTCTATGATGATTTATGCGACACTTTCTGGGATTTCATCTATCCATCTCTCCCTGCCGAAAGACTGGAAGATCGGTCCTCCATATCTACCTGTCCTCTCGACCTTTTGTGTCAGATTGCGCGGCATGATTCGCCCTCATCCATTAACAATTGACTTTTTGGCCAAACGCACGTTCCTTAGGCTTCCAATGAGGTTTATCTTTCTATATCTATTATTCATCTGTAATTCTCAAACCACCGATTCCTGCATTGCAACCAATCCTGGAACCAATCCTATAGTCACCGCAACAACTACGACAGCTGCAGCTACTACGGCTGCGATAGCCACGACAACAGCAACAACGACACCGATTGGCAATCCGCCTGGTAATTACATCAGACAATTGCTGTTCAAAATTTAATTAAAGCTTGTGCTGCATGTACTCTGGACAATCCTGCAATTCAATATCTGACGGCGAATCCTGGAACAAAGCCTCTTACAACCGATACCATAAGCTACAATCCCACCACGGGATGTGCCATTCGGACGATGACCTGCGATGGAAATGGGCCGGGCAGTTCGGTGATACTTGCGGTCGGTTTATAACGAGGGATTAGAACTTTCCGTAGGAACTCTGGAATCATCTTCCGCTATATGACACCCTCAGTTTCTATGTGACGGTCTATCCAACTCTCTCTCTCTCTCTCTCTCTCTCTCTCGTTAACTCTTTATGCTCTCAGAAATTATTTGACATCGGTCACTGACTTGTAGGTAACCTGGGCAGATTGAGATAAATTTAAGATTGGCGACATAGCCTCAATTCTAAATTCAGATTCTATGATTTCAGTGGAACGACGACACCCACGGGACGACGCCGGGAGACGTCGGGGCGAATATCGTTTCTGACACATTGATATGCGACAATGGGAACTGGTACGTGACGCGCGATTTCGACATGAATGGACCCCAGGCTGTGCCGATATATTCTGTGGAATGCACAGCTACATAAACAGAGAAAATCGGCTACATTAATGAAACGAGATATCCGTATTACATATATACACGACTGGTAAAGATTACCTTCAAGCATCGTTTTCCATCAAACTTTCTCAAGAACAGTTTTCAGAAACACAAATGTATCATGTTTCTATATCTTTCTTTCCCTATATCTCTTTCTATAATCTTGTCTTATCTCTGCTGGGATTCCATGTTCCTTATTCGCAAGTTCTCCCGACCGTTTGTATGTCAAGGGTGCGACATCCGAGATTCGCCCTCGTCCATTAACAATTGACTTTCGGTCAATCGCACTTTTCCTACCTTTCCTATGCGGATCCTCCTTCCCTTTTCTTTATTTCTCTGCTATTCTCCATACACTGATTCCTGCGTCGCAACTTCTTCCAATCCTGGAGCCAATCCAACGGTCGCAACAACAACCACCACCACAACCACAATTAGCACTCCTCCGGGTGATTAGAACCGATAATTCTGAATATCCGACTGATTGAAGCTTGTGCTGGATGTACTCTCGAGAATCCTGCGATTGAACATCTCATGATGAATGTTGGAACGAGACCACTTACAAGTGATACCGTAACCTACAACGCCACCACGGGATGTGCCATTCGGACGATGACCTGCGAGGGAAATGGGCCCGGGAGCACAGTCTTCCTAGCGGTTGGTTCAAACACGATATTTTGACCTTTCTTACTAACTCTTGAAACTCGGTACCCTCCGAACCTCGATACCCCTCCTTTGTAAGTGATTTCAGTGGAACCGCGACATGCATGGAACGACGCAGGGAGCTAATGGGGCGAATTTCGTCTCCGATACTATGATTTGCGACGGAATGAACTGGGTCCTGACGCACGAATTCTACAGTGTGGGACCCCAGGCGGAGCCGATCACTTCTGTGGAATGTACATCTACGTGAACAATCGGGAGTAATAAATTCATGAGACGAGATAGCCGTAACGCATACACACGAGATGAGACCGTAGAGATGAGGTTCGATGTAGGGATTACTTCTTGGTGAAGAAGGAACTGATCTTTGATTGGCCGGCGGGGGCTGCCTTCTTCGCCTTCGGGGCAGAAACCGATGGATTCGCCCTCTTAGGGGACAAGGGCTTCGGCGGGGCGGGTTCCTCCTCGGCTGGCTCGACCGACACCTCGCGCAGCACCTCCTTCGTCACTGAAAATGAAAAACTTTTTAAATTCTTGGTGAGTTGATACCCAAGAAACCGTCCTCGTCGGCAAAGGTCTCCACGACTTTTTTCATGACCTTGCGCTTTCCAGCCGGCTGTTGTTTGCGCGCTGAAATCTCCATTAAATTACCATTTGGAATGAAAACAAACGAGATCGACGGAGGGGAACGTCGTGGTTCTCGTCCTTCAGTTTCTCCTTCTTCTTGGTCTCGGCCTTCTTCCTCTTCGGTTCCTCCTTCGCCGGAGTCGTAGTCTCCGTGAAGCCGTGGTCCTTCTCAGGGGATTCCGCCTCGAAGAGATCATCATCGACTGAATCCCACAATAAATTGTTTTAAAAATAAATAACCGAATTTGGTCTTGGGAGCCTTTGCCTTCGCAGGCTTTTCCACCGTCGGCGCCGGCTTCTCCTCCTCCTCATCGTCTATGAGAATCTTCCTTGCCCTCCTGCAACAGAAACCATTACCATTTCAGAGGTATTTATTACTTGGGTTTCGGCGGAGGACTCTCCTCCTCTTCCGCCTCCTCCTTTCCCTTCTTTTTCGACGAGAACGGACTGTCGCGGACCTTGGCAGGAGAATTCTGAAACAATTCGTTCAATTCAATTAAAATGGGACTATATGTATGATTGCAAGGAAAGTGTCTGACCTTGGGGGTCTTCTCCCGTTTGCAGGCGTTCTCGAACAGCTTTCCGAGGTCCTGTTTCTTCGTCTCCTTCTTGTCCTTTGCCTTCTCCACCGTCTCCTTCTTCACCTCACTCTTTGCTTGAATCACCTTGTCCAGCTGATTCGCTACTTCCGAATGCTTAGTTTCCATTTCCTTACGGAAGACACCAACCTAAACAAACATTACTCCAACCAAACGTACTCTCTCACTTTCGAGCATTTGATATTGGCTCGACAGGCGTCGTCACGAAAGAACTTGTCGTCTTCGAGGAGGTCATGGGCCAGCACCTCAGACACGCTCTGAAACCAAAAGTTCTCCCAGTCGTGCTTAATAAAAACCTCTATTTCGTTGAGATGGACGGCGAATACGTCGACCGAATCGACCTTTGTGAAGTTGGCCTTGTTCTCCTCCAAATCCTGCTGTTTCGCCAGAACCACGGCACCACAAGGAGTCCCTGAAATGGCTCATTTCCTATGATATCAGGGATTTCATACCATTTCTTTCCATCTGTCCGCTGATGGAAAACACGGCCAGCAGACTCTTCTCCTTCTTGTACTTGTCGTAAAACTGGACGAGTAATCTGGAAAAAAATGTTTAACCCAATTTAGAAAAATGACAACACCTCGAGAACCTTATTCTACGATCGAACCTATACCTTTGTCAATTAAAAACGTACTTGTTGGCTTCAGCAACCGGTTTGTCCAGATGACGGGCGATGGTGACGGCCGTGACCACCTTCTGATCGACACACACCAGCTCCTGAATCGCCTCTTCGGCAAACGAGTCCATCTGAAAGGAAAGTGATTTCACTTTGATGCCAGAAATGCGTAGATAGAAAAGGGAAAAGGCCAGATAAATAAAGAGGAACAAGGGCAAAGAAGACAATTTATGAATGACAATGACACTTGTTATAAATGTATATATTCACCGAATCTGAATCACGGGTCATAAGTAAAGGGTGAGCACAAAGTAAAGCTGCGGGCCGTTTCCAGAGGGCAGTCACGCGGGCGGTGAGGGCCCTCCGGGAACCACGACGGGATATAAAGCATGCGGGGCTCTAGGAGTGCTACTAGCGAATAGACTAGAATAGATAAGGGGCTATCACAAAGCATCACAGGAATTGATCGGTGGCACTAAGGGGAGGGACTAGAGGATCCCGTTTGTGTAGTATTGGAAGTTGTCGTAGAGTCGCGTCGTCAGGGAGTCCCGGCAGCTCTCCACCATCGTGTGCACCTAAAGGATCAGATGGAGTATTGCAATGAACGGCCACTTACCAAGTTCTCGAGTTGGCTGTCGGTGTAGGTGACGTGGAACCTGTCCTGCATGGCCTTCAATGCCGGCACTCCTCCTCTAAAGCAGGGTAGGGATGAACCTGAGATCATTTGGGTAATGTGCAGTAGACTGAGTGTACCTCTGTACATAATCTCCACAATCGTCATAATCCGTTCGTGGTGTTTCCTGGCGGCTATGAGGCCCTTCAGAAGCAGGGTCTTGAAATAGAGGAAGAGATCCGAGTCCACCCCTCCCATCACGTTTACTGAAACAACCGATTCCATTAGAAGTCAGAGGGCGACCGACTTATTTCGGTGGTCAACTTGAAGGGCGACGTCTCGAATCCGAGGTTTTTGGGAGAGACGGAGAGGATGAAGCCAAAGTCAATGTGAATCAAATGTCCGTCGGCGTCTATCAGAATGTTCCCATTGTGTCTGAAATGCCATCATTATCCGTATTCCACTGGGCTTACCTGTCCTTGACCTGAAGAAAATAGCAGACGAGGGAATAGCCAGCGCAACTCTGCACGAAATTCTGCTGGGCCCGGAGGTAGGTCCCCGTGCCTTTCGGGCCGTAGCTCTCCAGGAAATGAGCCTCCAATGAGGGAATGGCCGTCTTTCCTTCTTCTTGGAACAGGGCAGCCTGATTCCGTTTAATCTGCAATTAGAGTATCAATTGAATAAAGGATAAAAACGGACCTGATGGAGGGAGCAGGCGTCGACGATAGGTTCGATCATCCCGGAAGTGGGCGAGGTCACCAGAATCTTGTATGGCCGCAGCCACAACGCCACGTGTTCCTCCTCCCAAATCGACTGGAAACGACCTCTTGTATACAGTAGCCAAACTCCTCCAACCTTTAATGTGACTAGGAGCTGATAGGCGAGTAGTTCCTGTCCCAGGTCGTCTCCACTCTTCACAATCACCGGGAGCAGGTCCCAGCCCGGCAGTCGCCCGTACGGACTGCCCAGTCGTATCCGCTCCCTCTTCTCCTCCCACGGCTCACTCATCGTAGATGCCGATGGGTCATCGGGATGGGGGCGCATCTGAAACCTCGTTTGTTGGGGATCTGCTTCATTTAGCTACCTGGCGCTGTTTCCCCGGCCGCTTGTTGTTCACCCAGTGCTTCAATCGTCGACTGATCTCTGCCGTCTGCAATCGGCCATTCCGCATTACTGGCTCCGAGGAGGAGCTCTGCATCGACATGCTGTCCCACGCCTGGTCAGGCAGAGGACACGAATCGGGGAATGTCTGAAACAACAATGAGCCAAGCGACGAATAAACACTTACCGTAATCTCGTTGTCGTCGTGGCACTCGACCACCTCAATCTCCTCCGTGGCTTCGATGGTCATGGAATCTGGGGCCGAGTGGATGGAGGTGTCGTTCAAAGAGGCTATGGATGCCGACCGGAGGCGTAGGTGGAGTTCGCTCTCGGCATCCGTCACGTTCGGCGGAATGTTCACACGAGTGACATCGTCACATTTCAGCACCTCCACGTAGATGCAGTAGGGCGCCTGGAACATTTCAATTCCCGCGTCGTGAGATGGATTATACCTTGTCCTTGCTGTTGAGGACGCAGCTGTTCGTCGGTGGAATTCGAAGGACGATATGGTCGAAGGAGAAGGGGACCCACACCCTCGCAGGGAGGTTCATGTTCAGACGGAACAGTTCGCTCACCAGGCGACGGGTCTGAAATGGGTTATTCAAGGACTTCCAAAAGAAACGCGACCTTCTCTCCCTTGCTGGGTTCTTCGGTCAGTCGACTGCCTATCGTCGTGAGCCAAGAGATGAACTCGTGCTCGGCTCCCAGGCGATCGGCCTGGATCTCGATTTCAACAAGGAAAAGGAAGGGAACAAACCCCACAGACGCATTTCTCCGCCCGCGGATTGTCGAAACATCGGCAGCCGTTGTCGAGAGAACCTCCTAAAATGACAAACTGAGGGGGATAGGTAGAAAATGACTGGATTTCCGAAGTTATTTTAACAGTCAAAACTAGTACCGACCGGGACTGCCGGGTCCCATACACCGCAGAGAGGAGGAAGCGCTCTCACTCCTCGTCAAATGCATTCCAGTCGACAGGCTTTCAGCACTCACTGAAAACATACGATAGATAATGAAGAGACGATTCAACTCACAGACGGATCCACTGAAAACGGTGCGTGGCCTTTCGCAGCCGAGCATCGAAGACTTATTGAGTGAATGGAGAGGCTTTGGCGGTTTGAAGTTATTGACAATCATCTGTCTGAAGGAGGGTTACTGTAGAATCACATATTCCTACCTCAAAAGCTCTCCCTGGGCCAGGTTTTTATCGGAGATACGCAGCCGATCCACGCCAAATGCCTCGAGCAACCACACGCACATCAGGGAGAAATGGACGCACTCCTGACACCTAAATGAGGGAATTTAGAGAATAAGAGAGTCGCGTACCGAGTAACAAAGTAGGGGTGGAGGGCTCCTGCCACCTCCTTGTCAGTAATGTACATGTTGATCAGCTGCGGAATGTAGAAATCCACGTCTTCTGGGGAGAAACCGAACAGCTTCGAACCTGAAGATGCCTAGTTTGTGAATAATTAAGGAGGAAAACCTAAATAGATCCTGACGTCTTTGTCATTCGACGAAAAGAGGTAGCGGATGGCAATGAAGGGACAGAAGAGATCGGATTTAAAGAGCCTCATCAGCAGGGAGCAAGGCTCCACAAGCGGTGTCGTCTGAAACAATTCCATAGGATTGAAATCTTAGAGATTTAAGAAAAATCCTAGATTCTCTAAATAGATTACGTACCAAGTACACATGATCTCGGTTGTTCTCCTCCTGAATCTGTACATTCGAAAACTTGTCCAGGTCGGCGAAGGAAGTGTATGAATCGGGCACGAGAATCTGAAGCAATCGATGGACTGCAGTGGGCGAAAGACAAACCTCCAACACGTCCGACTGTGGTTGGACCGTTTTGACGGGCAGCGACGGGAAGGACTCGAATCTCAGCTGCTCCTCGTCACCTCGCGAACTGACTCCATCTGAGGAAAGGGGTAAAAACAAAGGAATGGATACTTACTAGACTTCTCGGCCAGTCCCGTCGAGGATAGGTTCTTCCTGATCATTTCTTCGGCTGGCGAGATGGAAAAGGACTGATTTAGAACACATCTGAAATGGGGATCACTGGGCAAAAAGGTGGCTCACTTTGAACAAAGGCCGTTTTTTGAATGTTGACAATCGGGCGAAAGGACGAAATCCATCGGAGAAACGAGTCCACTATTATAATACCATACCCTATCTGAAAATCAGCTTTATTTCTTCTGAAGTGAAGAGTAAACAAAGCAAAAGACGAGGAATAAGCCAATTTCAGAGCAATTGATTATTTAATCAATGCTAATTGTGGTAGAATTAAAATACTTTGCTTGAAATCGGGGAAAACGTGGCGGGAGAGTTTGTTTTGATGAGGAAACAAGCGAAGATTGATTGAAACTGAAACTTCTGCCAGCCGGCTGTGAAGTCCACCGAAACGCACACGCTTATTTGCAAAGCGAGCGCGAGATTGCGTAAACAGCAGGCAGCCAACAGATGTTTTGTGGGAAACAAAAACAACGCGTGGGAAAATACCTGGGGATCGTTGAAAACAGAAATAACAACAATGTGTGAATAGAGAATTTATTAAAGAAAAGTCCGATTGGGTACAAAGCACAACCGGATGATGAGGGAATAACAAAGATTTCAACAATAACCGGAGATGTGAATATTACTAGCGGAATGATCTAAATCCAAAGCTACGTCTACTTGGCCAGTCGCTCCGCGGCCTTCAGTTTGGCGTCGAGAACCTCGCGCAGTCGGAAGACTCCAGGCAGCACGGGGAAGTCGGGCACTCCGTCAAAGTTTTCCTCGGCCTTGGCCAACATATCGCCCATCTCCTGGTAGAGTTCCCTGAATTACCTTCATAACCACGGTAACAAGAGGACCTACGTTGAGAGAGGCATGGTCTGGAGCTCGTTCAACTGCAGACTGGCGTACATGAGATTGGCTTCGGAGTGGTAAGGCTCCAGTTCCAGGCACTGCTTCAGATAACCCATAGCCTCCGCCGTTCCAGAAGCCATGCAACTGGAATACTACTGTAATTTAAGGAAGAGAGGGGAACACACCTCCTGTCGAAATAGTGGAGGGACTGGTCGGGTTCGTCCTGGAGCACCTCGTCCATCAGTTCCTGGGCGACTTCTGTCTGCTGGAATGTAGAGTACACCTAAACAAGAGATTAATTACAGAAAGACAGCTCTAGTGAACCTTCGCCAGGAGACTGCGGGCGTAAGGGGTGCAGGGCGACAGATTCTTCACAAAGGTCTCCAAGTCCAAAATCGCGTTGTGCAGACGGGCGGCATCCAGGTTTCCGTCGGTGTTGGCAAGAATGTTGAGGGTACAGCGGAGCAGTCTGAGCAAGTGAGACCCTCAAATGGAAGAGGCTTACTTGATGCTGGTGTTCTGATCCATGGTCTCGGTCGAGAGAATCTTCATGGCCTCGTGGGCCTCACCGTGGATGACCAGACGGAAGGCCGCCATCGCGTAAAAGTCGACATTGGTGAGATCCGAGGCAATCGCTTCGTAGAACAATCTGTAATTTCCCTCGTTTCCCAAAAGGAACTCTACTTACTTGAGGATTTGATCCTTGGAGGGAGCCGTTTCGAGGAGGATGATGTGCTTGGAGGCGAGGAGGTCCTTCCTGGAGTCCTTCTCCGGTTCGATCAACGACTCAAAGAAGGCTTCGAAGGCCTTCAGACAGCGGTCGCTCTGAACCTCTTCATTCTGAACTCTCATCTTATGCGACCCACGTCCTCCTTCAGATTGGCGAAAGCGTAGAACTTGGCGGCCAGCAGAAGAGCCTCGGGCCGCAGGGCACCTTCCTCCTGCTCGGCGACTTCCGCCACTTTGTCGTACTCGTGGGCTCTCAAAAACCCCAGGGCCTCCTCGAACTTGCTAAATTTATAATAGCAATATTTTTTTTTGAGAAAATGAACCTTCCGTCGTCTTTGGGAGAGGCAAACACCGCCGCTCGAAGGACGTCGTTGACGACAGTCTTGCTCAACCACGAGTACACCTGAAACCACATATCTAGTATTATGTTTCAAACGGACCCTTTCGTGGCGAATCCTCTTCTTGGCTCCAGTGATCAACGTCTTGTTGAATTCCAGGTGACGAGCATTGCTCAATTCCTCCACAAGGGCGGGCATTATGCTACCGGCGTTCTTGTCCAAAGTGGCGTCCAACTGAGTCGCACAGAAGATTTCTGAAGACATTTTCATGGAATATCAGATGACCAACCGACAAGAGCCTCCCTGAACTTCTTCTGCTTCTGAAGCAAAAGCCCCCTCCTCAAATAGGCCTTTCCATAGGACGGATTCAGCTTCAAAGCCTCCGCATAGTCGGCGAGACAGTCGTCCTCTGTGTATCCACTGGCTCTCTGAATTTGAGAATTGCTCTTGCAGAAGAACTACGCCAACCTCCTTGGAGGCGGCCCTGTTCTGGTAGCACATGGCCTTTACGACTTCAGATCCATTCTCCTCCATTTCCACGGCCCTGGTGAAGATCTGGGAGAATATAAGGTCCGAAAAAAGGAAAATTACCTCAATGGCCTCGTGGTACTTCTTCTCGGAGAATAGCTTGTTTCCTAGCGCCTTCAGGCTCTCCACGGTCTTCGCATCGGCAGTAGTCAGCTGAAAAGACCGTCATTGGACTAAATGAAAGGCATAAATTCCATAATAATATATGGTAGGTTGAAACAAACCTTACTCTTCGCTGCAGTCGAGCCGCCTGGCCTACTCATGAGGTAGTACAGGGCGGCTGCTCCTCCGGCACCCAGGACAGCGGCGACGGCCGCCTTTCTTGCCCAACTCGAGTTATCTGATGACATTCTAAAAAATAAAAATTATAGAAGACAGAGGGGAGAGAGGAGACAACCCATGCTGAAAAAAGCAAATCATACAATTCTCTGATGCAAAGCGAAAACGCGGGAAAGATGGAATTAACCCGTCGAGTTTTAAATCAGACTTGAGAGATAAAAACAATTCCAGAAAGGGGTTTGGAGGTAATTCTGGGAAGAAACGTGGGAATCAAAGAGATTGGGGGTTCACTGTGGTCGGTCCATGTTTACGGCCTCACGAATTCTCACGTACTTTCAAACGCCTGCTGATGCAATGACGCAAGCAAAAGTACACAAAAAGGGTTTTTAGATTTCATAAGTAGATTTTCCAACAACAACAAAAAAGATGGAAAAATGAATTTCAAAGTTTAGTCCATAAAATGGCGTTTGTGAGGCAAAATGTCATAGTTTAAACGACCTGCATTAAAAAAATAATAGAAAAATTGCAATCTCAGCATTATGCATAAAGATTGTTTAAAGGTAGTTGTTTAGTGTATGTCGTTGTGAGACCAGCTGCAATCGTGGTGAGACCCACATAAAACATCTCCCTCTATATGACGTAATGGGATCAATCATGCATGTGATCCCGTACTGGTTTCCTGATTTAAAACATCTTCAATAATGTAAGGCCACGGTGTGTCCAAACGAGCAGTAGAAAAAATTCTGGGCAAAGTGCCAAGATTTAATTGGTCTCGACGCGAAACGTTCCAATATTCAGCTGTTGACACTGCAATGGTCATGCACCCGAACCAATTATTAGTGTCAACAGCTGAATATTGGAACGTTTCGCATCGAGACCAATTAAATTTTGGCACTTTGCCCAGGACGCGGCGCAGTGCTTTCCTACTGCGCAAAACCAATGGGTGGGACACACCGTGAACGCCATATTTTAAAATGAAAAAATAGGAGCACTGGTAAACCTGAGAAATTGAAGAGTCATACCACAAACACTGTTGTCATAGAAAGCGGAAGGCGTCTGTTCTGTGAAAGTGCCTTGCTTGGATACTCTCCTCCGTTTACAGACCTCCCCACTATTGTCCAACCAGAAGTCATGTTCCCCAATCTCCTTCGTCTACCTCATCGTCGCTTCGCACTTTGGCATGGGTCATATAAACCAAAGAAATCAGATCGGAGAGATAGATGCACCCGTCGTGGTGGCAACAAGTCTCATTCCCCTTCACAGACATCGAAAATGAGTTCTTTCGTGTTGTTTTTGCGCTGTTTCATGAACTGGTCATCGAAAACCGAATTTATCTAATGGTATCAGAAGACATTCCCCGAGGGGATGCATTAGCCCAAATATACCTTTCCTACCGGTAGAGGTAAGTAATCCCATCAGCGCGCGTCTCCCCGACCAGTGCCCGATGCGGTCTCTCGCCTCGCTGCTTCTTCTCCTTCAAGGCTCGTTTCCTTTCTATCCGACAGTCACCTTTAGTTTCAGGATGTTTCTACCCTTTTCTAGCAGACAATTCCGATGAAAAGTTTAATAACTGGATGGAAAACCTCGTACAACTGCCGTTTGATGACAATGCGACCATGATGGAATTTCTGAATGGAACTTTTAACGATATTCCTCTCAAGATGAGACCGTTTATTAATGAGACGGCATTCAAACAGATGAGGATACATATCAACGAGACCGAGGTGATTTTTAAAGTTGAGAGGTTTAAAGAGAGATAGAGGAAGAAAGGGAATCACTGAAACCTACAGAAAGAGAGACAAACACAAAGACAGAGACATATGGAGAGAGTAAGCTAGAGAGAGAGAGACAGGAAGAAAAGGTTATTTACTCTTTAAAAGGACTGGATCATCCGTGATGAAGACGTGGCAGGAGAAGATGAAGAGGAAGGCCTTAACAAAGCAGTTTCCGATGGCAACCGAACCACCATCAAAATCACCCCGGAAGCCGGAATCCAACTATTTCAACACTGGATTGACCAAGCTGTCTCAGGGCTTATGGCAGTAGCTGCAACGAACAAGTAAGCACAACAGAGATGAAGCCAAATCCCTTCAGGTTGGAGCATCTGCCGAAACATCACAAGAAAAGCCACCACAACTGCACTAATCTAGCAAAGACAGTAGTTGCCCATGCGAAATGTGTGATGGAATTGCTGGATGAAAAGATTAAAAAAGCAAAGGCTGTCAAGAGACGGAGGAAAATGAAGAAAATTGGTAGGACTTAGAGAAATCTACATAAACAAAAAGTTATAGCAATTAATTTGAGGAAAGAAAACATAGAAGAAGAGAAAATGAGAAAGGACGAGTGGATTGGTTCCTTTAGACTTAGGGCGAAGAGAGAGATAGCCACCGGACGAAGGAAGATTAAGCAGATGGTGGGATACCTCAATTACTCATTTCCCCTTATCTGATTTGAACAATTCCATGTTTCCAGAGCTCCTACAAGCTTGGAATGCAAAAAACGGACACCTTGTTTGCCCAGCTGGCCAAAAAACTAACAAAAACTATCCGCGCCTTGAAGAACAAAGACACCGAAAATTTCCAGTAAGTATTGTAATATTCTGATGATTTCAAGCCGTTTAGGTGGCAGGACACAATCACAGAAATCATTCATGAAGGGAAGCGATTAAAGAAAATTGAGAAAATCAAGAGGAATTTCGACCAGAAGATTAACGGATTTTTGGAGATTGTAAAAGGCACAGGGGTCAATTTGGATCCCATACTCGAAGCCATGGTAATTTTAAGAAAAATAATCTTTCATTTGAAATTTAGGACGTTGTGGATGACGAACCGGAGATAAAGACCAAAGAAGAGAAAATTAAGGAAGCTAGGGAGTTGGAGAAGAAAATGACACCCGAGGAGAAATTGATGAGGGAACCGATTAAGATAGTTAGAGAAGGTAGTGCCCTCAGAATCGATTTCCACAAAAGCAGCTGGAAACTTAACAAATACCGTTTAGGTGTAAAACTTGGCATGATGATGGGAGGAATGAACGTCACTGATTTCGACAACAAGACCGTTCGCATGATTTCTCCCCGCATTATGTCAATCCTTCCAGAAGAGGACGACACTGCTGCCGATACGGTAGTCCTTCTCATTTTCTCAATCATCAGAATGATAGATTCCTATTCTGTCTCCGTCTATTTTCTCCTTTTACAACAAAACTCGCCCGAATGAGTTGCTCAACCTGCCCCAAGTGATGAAGTCCTTCGACGGAGATGGCCAACAGAACATGATGAACTTTCTCTTTGAGGCTTCTGGAGTATCAGACGTGGTCACATACATGCGTTCTGTGAGATCTCAGAAGGAACACGATGAGAAGATAGAGAAGATGAGGAGACTAGATGAGTCAAAGAAAATGAGGTTCTCAAGGGATGAGGCAAGGGCATTGGCTGGAGACTTTGAGACTAGGAAGATGGACAGATTGGAAGACCTTCAGAAGATGCTCACAAAAGAACAGGTAAGCCTTAGACAAGAAATAATACAGCATGAACCTCAGATTTCCAAAATGAACAGAACGGGGTACCTGGGAATGACTGATGAGCAATTGGTCTTCTTGTATGGGGAAGACTCTCCACTCAACAACAGCGTCGCCCTGAACACCTTCAGGAACTTCACAGAAAAGGATCAAGAGAAGGCCATGGAAAACACTGTAAGAGCCATAGCTAAAGAAGAGGTAAGAGGGCAATTATAGTTTGAGTGTATTTCTTCAGGTCTCTTTCAATCTCCATCGGCAGAAAGATGTGGTTCTTTCTCCGATTCTTCTCACTACTTTTATTCTGGTTCCAGAAGGTGAGATTTAACACAGACATTTCAAAAGTGGGGTTTCTTCCTTTTACTCCTGATTCGCGTCGCGAGTGCCACGAAAATCCCCTTTTACCGCATTCAATCTTCCCTTATCTCCCCATTTCAGTTGCCTCCCAGCCAATCATCCTCTCTCCCATCCTCTTCTCCGGCTTGGTCCTCTCCCCAGCAGTCTTCGGCTGTGTCATCCTCTCTCCCTGGGTCTTCGTCCCTGTCATCTTGGCTCCCCGTATCCTCGGTCCTGTCATCCTCTCTCCCATCGTCTTCGCCCCAGTCATTCTCTCCCCCCTTGCCCTCAACCCCTTGATCCTCTCTCCCGGCGTAGGAGTCCCTTTCATCCTCTCTCCTTTCGTGCTCACCCCGTTTATCCTCGACCCCGTCGTTCTCACTCCAATCATCCTCTCTCCGTTCTGTCTGTCCCCACTAATAGGTGTCCCTAACGCCCTCTCCCCTCTCATTCTCTCTCCTTTCGTTCTTTCTCCCCTCATCTGGTCTCCTCCTATAGTCTCAGCCTTTGTGCTTAATCCCTACGCCCTCTCCCCAGTTATTCAATCCGATGGTGCCGTTTTCACAGCCGTACTGTCTCCAAGTTGGCTCAGTTGATCCTGTCTGGTTGGTTCAAGGCGATGGTCGTCAGCGGGTACCCTTGTCTTTCACTTAATAATAATAATAATAATAATAATAATAATAATAATAATAATAATAATAATAATAATAATAATAATAATAATAATAATAATAATAAAGTATATTCCATTCAAACATATAATTAAATAAGTATTAAGTTGCCCATTTCCGGTTGCAATGCCCTCTCGTCCGCGATGCTGGTCTCCATAGTCTGTGTTGAAACATCAAACGAATCATGCCGGATGAAACATGCAGCTGTGTTGATACGGCTGCATTTCATTCTTCCATCGGGCACGTTGGCTAAGGAGCAATGTTCTCAAAATCAAAATGAATACTTTCCTGCATCCAAAGAGAAAGTAAATTGATAAGAAATGGGAGCCATACAAGTGAATTGTTTACTAAGTGAGGTTATAACTGTCAGGGCCAGACACGCCCCCGCACTCCAGGGTTGACCTGACGGCGCGTGGGCGGCTGGGACCTGACACCTAGCCTGCCTCGTTAGGGTCTTTAGTTAGGGAAGGTCTGGTCACCCTTACCGCTACACCACGGGCCAGATTATGTACGTGTATAGGTTGGAAGCACGTAAATAACATAACTCCGTTTATAACTCCGGAATGTGACACGTTCAACTCCAAGTGAGCGCGTTTCTTTTTTTATGATGTGTCAAATCTGCAGAATGAAAGGCATTAAGTAAAATTACACGACAGATAGTCTTGCGTTGAAAAATCCTTTCTGTGGTTTATGACGATTTCGTGTATCCAAAACGAGAATGTTTCCGTGTTCTTCGTCCTTTCGCAGCCTGATTAAACACCGACAGTTGTATAAAACAGATGTGCCGCCTTGTACCGTTCTTTGCGAGAATGTCATTTCCAATCAATCTGTTCTTCAGGGTATGTATATTCTGTGGCTGGGCCTAGTCGTCACAGTCGCTCCCGCTTGGGTGGTAGTTTACCCAACAACCACACCTCAAACTTCTATATCGTCTACGGGGAAGCTTTCGGAGGAAGAGAAGAAGGAACTGAAGAAGTCTTGGGGAGTTGACCCGGATAAGAGAAAAGAAAGGCTGCATGCCGTTTCTTCCAAAAAGGCGCCACTGCCATTGACTGACCAGCAACAACAAGCATTGAAGATTAAGAAAGATGTAGGTAACCAATTTCGGTTTTCAAGTCCTCTCAGGAAATCCCGACTGTGGTCACAGAAAGACCAGCAGACAATCCGCCTTTTGATTTATTCGAAGTGAATGATAAAAGTGGAATTAGTGAGTATCTCTACAATGGAGATGTCCACCTCTCAGAGTGAGTCTTTCGGTTTTGTAATTTTTGTGCTTTAGAACCCAGCTTATTCATCTGGAAGGTCAAAACAGTCGAAGGAAGCGTCAAGTAGATCGATTAGCCAACAGATGGACCAATAATACTGTCTACTATTTCCTGGATCCATCAATAAATGACCGAAAGCGACTTTCTCTAATAGCCGCACTTGGCAGTCTCCAGGCAAGCACCTGTGTTAATTTCGAAGAGAATCCGAACGCTACAAATCGTGTCAGAGTAAGTTTAATTGGCCATTCGATGTTTCATTAAAACGTTGCAATATGTGTGTATATTGCAGGTATTTAGTGGATCCGGGTGTTATTCTAGTGTGGGAATGATAGGAGGACAGCAGGATCTATCCCTCGGCAATGGATGTGAAGTGGTGGGATAATTTGAAACTTAACATCCAAAAAAACATAAATTTATTAAAACAAACCAAATTCACAATCTTTTGAAATATTCAAATGATATGTTTTCAGATCGGGACTGTTGCTCACGAATTCACCCACGCTCTTGGCGTGTGGCATATGCAGATGCGATCCGACAGAGACAGCTACGTAACGGTAGACACTTCGGTAGTAATCGTTGGTCTCTACTGTCTTCATCTTAACTATTTTGTTCAGGGTAGCAAAACCGGTAATTTCGGAAAGTTGGGGGAGGGAGACATGGTGGATCCTTCTTACACTCCGTATGAATACGGTAGTTTTATGCACTATGCGGCTAATTCGTAAGTTTTTTTTTCCAAATTGCATATTAGTATTGGTTGAAGTTTCTCGAGGGATACAAGGAATCTTTCAATTATTCCACATGATGCAAGGCATGCCTATACGCAGGGAAATCAGATGATTTCGTTTTATGATCTCAAGATGATAAATGATCATTATAGATGCGGAGGTAAGAGAGAGAGAGAGAGAGAGAGAGAGAGAGAGAGAGAAAGAGAGAGAGAGAGAGAGAGAGAGAGAAAGAGAGAGAGAGAGAAACAAAGGCAAAGGCATGTCCTTTCCAGAGAAATGTCCTGCTTCTGCCAAAACGGCAGTCTGCCAAAACGGCGGCATCCCCAACCCTCGTGACTGTTCCATTTGCAATTGCCCTTATGGCTATGCTGGTCCCCTATGTGATCAAAGGGTATCCATCAAACATCAACCACTAAACCTTCTTCTTTTAGCCTTCCGGCTGTGGTTCCATCCTCCAAGCCAATGAGACATGGCAATCTCTGAATATAAACATTGGCAGTGCCAGTGACACCTCAACAAGAGATGTGTTTACACTCTGCAACCATTGGATTCAGGTGATTACTTTCAAATCTCCAACTCAAAAGTATATTAGGCCCCTGAAGGCGGGAAAATCGAGGTGAGAATAACGTACATGTACAACTCTCAATGTGGCTATGGGTGTCCTTTCAATGGGATAGAGTTCAAAGTAGATCTCGATAAAAGAACAACTAATCCACGGTTTGTTCAGTCTTTGATTTCATTTGATTAGATAGTTAGATATTGCTGCACTGAATTCTACAACAAGGTTTTTACTTCTAACCTCAACCCTATACCTATTATTTCCTACAATCGATTCTACACAAGTACATTTACGGTTCAATACAAAGCGGGTGGGTAGAACTAACTTCTTTAGCTTAATGTGGGTTAAGTCCTTCCTGAGACAACTACAACCACCACGAGTACAATCCCTCCTACTACGAAACCCAGACCACCCTCAGGAAACAAATGCTCTAATACGCTATCAGAGTAGGTTTGCTTACAGCAACAGACTTTGAAATTCAGAGTTCAATGCGCTGGAAATGTGGCAGAGGGATTCTGCAATAGAACACTAGAGTTCTCTTTCCAGAAACGGAAATACAACTGTGCCCAAAGCTGTGGCCTCTGCGGCCAGGCAGCTTCCCCTTGCGTTGACTTGAACACCGGGTACTGACCTTCTCTCCTCCCCTCATCAATTCAGATGCTACCGTGGCCTTTGTTCCTCCATGCCTCCGATGGACGCCGAGTTCTGGTGTGCGAAGACTTGCAGCTACTGCGACTATCCTAACTAGGCCACACGAAATAAAACTGTTGTTTATTAAATTCGGAGATTTTTGGCAATCTATTTGAGAATGAAATTGTGAAAGGCGAGGGATTTTCTTCAGAATAAGGCTAGCCCAGTATTCCCTCTCTCTATCGCTTTATGTCACTGCCCCCTCCTCTTCCTCACAGACTTCATTTTCAACTGGTATTTTTGAAATCAGCACCAATATGTCACGGAGGTGAACTTTTATTGATCCATAAAAGTCAGCTGAACTAATAACCGCGTTGTGTTTAGTTAAAATTTTTAACTCAACGACCCCAACACTTTTTTCAGGGAGGAAAATGTTTACTCTTTACATCTATTACATTTCACTCCGAAGTCCACTTAGGGGTTCTCTTTTCGGAGAAGGCCGTCATTCCCTCCTTTCTGTCCTTCGTGGCGAAGGTCGAGTGGAAGAGACGACGCTCCAACTGCAGTCCCTGATGCAGGGTGGTCTCATACGCCGAGTTCACTGCTTCCTGAACAGTTGGTCACTGCATTTCATACAGAGTTCCAACCTTGCACATTCGGACAATCAACGGTGACTGTTCGGAGATCTTCTCTCCCAACTTCACAGCCTCGTTGACTACGGCGTCGGCGGGGAAGACCTTGCTGACCAGGCCGCAGTCCTTGGCCTCCTGGGCGCTGACGCGGTTTCCAGTCAGACAGACCTCCATGGCCATCGATTTGCCAGCCACACGGGTCCATCGCTGGGTGCCTCCGGCTCCTGAACAAAAGTCAACTGCTCCTACAAAAAGGCGACCTGGGATGGTTCCAATGTTGATCTCCGGCTGGGAGAACTGCGCCTTGTCTCCAGCGTAGATGATGTCACACATCATCACGAGCTCACAGCCACCGCCGAAGCAGTAGCTGCAATCAGTTTTCTTGAGATTACGATAGACTTACCCATTGACTGCAGCGATGATCGGCTTGCCCACTTTGCTAATTTCGTTCCAGTTGTTGGGGAAGCCGCTTGTGAAGATGGTCGGGTAGTCGTTCAGCTCAGACATCTCCTTGATGTCAGCCCCGGCTGCAAGGTTACTGTAGACTAGGAATGCAGAAAAGAGATAGACCAAAAGGTAAATTCTTCGTTTTAACGACCCATAAAGATATCCCAGATATTTGGCTTAAAGAGTTCGTACCTGAGAAAACCTTCTGGTTTCCAGCGATCACAATGGCGCCCACAGTCTCATCTTGGTCGAGCTGCTTCGTCGATGCAACCAACTGAAGCCATTGATCAAATTCAGAGAGAAAGAGAGAGGGAGAGAGAGAGAGAGAGAGAGAGAGAGAGAGAGAGAGAGAACCTCGCCGATGAGCTGAGGACTGAGGGCGTTGAATTCCCTGCGGCGGTTGAGGGTGATCAGAGCGACGTTCTTCTTCTCACCCACTCTCTCCACTTTGAGCAGCTGAGGAGCTGAAGAAAGAAGGGAATTGGGGATCGGAAGATGGGCTGACCCGTGGAGAGGGAGACAGATTGGGGAGAGGTCAGACGGAGAGTGGCTCTGCCGAGGAGATAGGATAACTTGAACATTCTAAAAGCGTCAGAGATGTTAGGAGGAAGGGAAATGACAGAAATAAATGATAATCATAAATAGTGAAAAATTAGAAGGAAACCCCTTTCTCTTTGAATCACATGAAAATCCTTGGTACATATCTTTATGGATCCTATACAATTATGAAGTACACGTATAACCAGAGAAAACAAAGAACACTCCATTCAGATGGCACTCCACTTGGGGGCTCTCTTCTCAGCGAAGGCGGACATTCCCTCTTTGCGGTCCTGGGTGGCGAACGTCGCGTGGAACATACGGCGTTCGTAGCGGAGACCCTCGCGCAGCGTCGTTTCGTAGGCAGAGTTCACGGCTTCCTGGAAGAATGATAGATTGATGGTGGAATGAAGCGCTGCAGTAAAATATCCTCACTATCCCACTCATTGCCAGTACAGAGGGATAATTATAGATTGCTTCCTCCTGATCTACTGTCGCTTACCTTGCACATGCGGGTGATGAGTGGCGACTGTTCGGAGATCTTCTCTCCCAACTTCACAGCCTCATTGACTACGGCATCGGCGGGGAAGACCTTGCTGACCAGGCCGCAGTCCTTGGCCTCCTGGGCGCTGACGCGGTTTCCAGTCAGACAGACCTCCATGGCCATCGATTTGCCAGCCACACGGGTCCATCGTTGGGTGCCTCCGGCTCCTAAAACCACAAATTCCCACCGAAATCTCTAAAAACGAACCAGGGATGGTTCCAATGTTGATTTCGGGCTGGCCGAACTGGGCCTTGTCTCCAGCGTAGATGATGTCGCACATCATGGCCAATTCGCAGCCTCCTCCCAGGGCAAAGCTAAAAGAAGATATATTAATAGGGATCTGATGGGAGACTAACCCATTGACGGCGGCAATGATCGGCTTTCCGATTTCGGTGATGTCGGTCCAGTTGGCGAGGAAGGATCCGGCGAAAGTCTCGGGGTACGTGCGGTTCACCATTTCTTTGATGTCGGCGCCGGCTGAACATACATTTTCAGTAATGTTCAAGTAAAGAATGTGTTAAAAGGAAATTGGGCACTAACCGGCGAAGGCCCTCTCGCTTCCGGTGATGACGATGGCTCCGACGGAATCATCTCCGTCCAGCTGCTTCAGGGAGTGGGACAACTCGTCCATGAGCTGTCCGCAGAGGGCGTTCAGGGCCTTCGGCCTGTTCAGTGAGATCAGAGCCACGTTCTTCTTCTGACCGACCTTCTCCACCTTGAGCATTTCGGGGGCGGCTGCAAATACAATTCTAATCAGACAACTTTCCATAGTGAAAATTAACACATTTGAATTAAAAACCAACCAGTAGACAAGGCAGCGACCTGGGACATGTTGAGGCGAAGCGCAGTCCTTCCGACGAGTGAAGATAGCTTCAGCATCATGGTTCCCGCCCTTAAATCACTCCACTGGTAACAAAATAGCCTGATATCGATCAAAGATAAGAGGAATTCACGCGGAGACTACGCGGAAAAAGCTACACGGGAGAGCTACAACGTAGGGAAAACAAAGGAGGGAGAGGAAGATATGATCACAAAGAGACAGCCGACTGGCAGGAGAAACGCTGTAGCTTCCGTGGGTTTAACAGAAATTTAGGAAAGGACATTGACAAATACTACAAAAGATATGAAGTGTGGAACGTGTTTAATGTGCCTTCGACACTCCTGAAAATACACAGGTAATTGTACTTCCGTTCCCTTTTTTGAATTACGTTCAAAAACAGAATTGTGTTGTTGATGGACTGGACTGAAATCCACCTGTCCGGCTTTCGAGAATCCCATTTGGAAGTAAAGGAGAGAGACAGAGACATACAGAGAGATAGAGAGAGAGAGAGAGAGAGAGAGAGAAAATGCGTACGTCTGTTCAAACGTTAAAAGGTCGTCTCCAACCGACTGACAAAAACATCTGCGAAAGAGAATCAATGTGTTGGGAAGAAAGTCCGCCACGAGAAAACAAAAACACGCGAGGGCGACGGGAAATTGCGTCCGCGCGTACCGTATCCTCCTAACCTTGGTCAGGCGCCATGTAACGCCAAATCCGGATTCGACCCCAATCCATACCCCTCTGCCTATTGAAATTACTGCAATTCAGACAATTATCCCATGGGCCAAGTAACCAGTAGATTTGGAGATTTATTGGGCAGGGAGAGGGAACCACAAGCAGCAGAAGACGATGCAGAACAACAGATCACATTCCCAACCACAGCTGGTTTATAAACCATCAAAATAAGAATAATGCCGGTTGTAGGTTCCTATTTCGGCTCACATTTCCTAATGTGTGGTGGAAGGTTCGACCTGTCAAAGCCGGAAGCTTACTTATTTGGAGAAAATAGCGATTTGGATCTTCTGGGGAGCAGGGCAGTGCCGGTTTGCCACATTCACAATTCTTATTTTGTTCTCTTTCCTCCAGTTTCCTTATGCTTCTCCTCTTGGAAGCAGTGAGGTGCATCCGCTTAATTTGCTTATTAATATAAGGAAGGAATCTGTCAAATTCACGAGGTGGGTCAAATGAAGAGTTTAACTGAGGCAGAAAAATCAGCCCCTGTTCTCAGTTGAAATTACGGTAATCACCACTAAAATAACATTACCGAAAAGATTCGACAAAAAGAGAGAAACCACTTAAACTACTTATGTTATTATAGGATAAAAGATGAAGAAGGAGCAAACGACCCAAACGTCTACCGACTTGAATTCACTCTTGACGCTGAGTGTCCCTGCGTAGTTCAAATTCACTACAATGCAAGGGAATTCTTCCAAGACGGAGCAGTTCAGTAGGACATTCTTATTAAGAAAACAGACGAGGGGTTCAGATTTGCATACAGAAATAAGAAAGTCCTCCATTCTGAAGTCTATCACTTTGATATGGGCTGCGACCAAACCTTCAACCATTACGTATTCGATCTGAGCAAATGGGACATTGACGAGGTAATTTTCCTGAAGTAGGTAAAACATCGAGATTAGTTGCACTACGGAGGGGGACACTATTTTCCATTGGTTATTGTGGTTCAAACGGAAGGAATCGAACGACAGCAGACTCAGACGACCATGTGCACAATTGACGTGAGTATACACTAAACCAGGGTAGAATGCCATTTCAGCCAGCGAATGATTCAAGCAACATGCTGATTCTGAAGCCCCTTCGTCAGAAAATAGCCTGCGATGGGGTCATTTACCTGCTCCAGGAGATATTCGGAATAGAGAACAAAGAAATGACAAGCGACATGGGCGACGAAGGAGGGCTGGAATGCATCATCTGCATGAGTGACGTCAGGGACACGGTAATATTACCATGCAGACATCTTTGTATTTGCAACAACTGTGCCGATACCCTTAGATACAAGGTAGGGTTAAGGTAACATTCACAGTCCTTTAAACCTTTAGCTGAACAATTGTCCAATCTGTCGCTCACCGTTCAGAGCACTGATCCATCTGAGGGCTAGAAGACAAACGAGAAATCAGGGGTAAGCGCCATTTAAACAAAACAAGAAGAGGTTTAAAGGTATGAGACAGTAACCCTAGTCGAGGGGTTAAACGGTCCCTTAAATTCTCAAATCAATGACCCTCCCCGCACCATGGAGCCAATAACGGAGGAAGTGGTGGTTGTGCAGAAATCACCAGAGGTCAGGGTGGAGATGGTGAGGACAAAAAAAAACAAGGAAATAAATTCATTTAGGAAAATGATCCGCCTAGCGATCTAGACGATTATTTAGAGTCGGAAGAGGGGATTGAAATGAAGAGATACGTTCCTAAGGAGGTCACGGTAAGTACAAAAAACGGAATTCTAGCTATACTTCCAAATGATCGCCTTTATTAAATGAAAAATTTAGGTTCAAAATGACGAAACTCCGGTTCTTTCTAATGTGTCTTCTAGAAGTCAAAGCCCTCACCACTACGTCACTCCAGAAGAGGTAAGGCATACAAAAGCAATGAATACAAGCATGTTCTACAGGTCGAAGTAGAAATCGAAAACCGACAGCGCTCCAGGAGACAAATTCTCCAGGAAGGAAGCAGACAATCACGAATCAGTCTTTTGGGAACAATAGATTCACCAGAAGAAAACAGTAGAGAAAGGGAGGAGTGAAGTCAACGATAACTTGTGTGTATTTACTTGCCTAGTCTACTACAGTTTGTGCTGAATGAGTCCATTTTGAGTCTAAGTCCGGGTTAATCGGTCACTTTTGTACATAAAACAACGGAAAGGGGTGAAAAACAGGGATAAAAATAAAACAACTTGGATAAAAAAATAAAATACCGAAATAAAATTTGTGTGCAGATAGTGCACGATTTGAATGCATAATCGTTTGAGGACCATTTGAAAAAAGAACCTCTACTGACAGCTGACTGGTCCATTTAAAGCTGTTTATTTTAAAATTTAAATGTTGTATTTGATTCCCCCCACTTTCCGTTGTATTTAGTCTTTCTTTTTTAACTCCGGGAATTGGTGCGAGATTATTTCATTTGTATTTCAAATAAACATTTTGTCAGTCCTTGTTTTTAATCTTTATTGGGTAGAAGTCTCTAGTTCATACATACAGTTGTTGCAGGAGAAGGGTTCATACTGCTGGTTTAGGTACTCACAATGTGGGATGCTACTGTCATGATAGTTTCACAGGTATTTTGCCCACATTTTGACAAATTCCGAATTTCAGGTGTTATTTTTCGTGTGCGGATGGCTATTTTTCATGAAGCAGCTCTTCAAAAATTACGAGGTTCACAATTGGTTAGTTTTCAAGGGGTAATTACTAATATCTTGTTTTAGGGTAGTTCAGTTGGTATTTTCCGTCACTTTTTCATTATCATGTACCATGTTCGAGTTGATTATTTTCGAAATCCTAGGGGTTATGGATTCCGGGTAAGTCAACCATTCCTCTTTATAATTGGTTTGCCTATTGGCTTTATTCAGATCCCGGTTTCTGTCCTGGCAGATATGTCTGTCCGTCATGTTGTTCATCCTCATCGTCGCCCTTCCGATTTACATGAACTACACTATGCTGAAAAGTTTTACATTCCGTAAGTTTCCTTCAATTTCTATTTAATTCTACGATTCAGTACGGGCACGGTTCCTTATGATCCTGACGATGTGTCTCTGGTTCGGCTTCATTTACTTCTTCTGGAAGTTGGGAGACCCTTTCCCTATTCTCAGTCCAAAACACGGTAGAATCCATAAATCATTTTGTATACAGAAACTTTAAGGTATTTTCACGATCGAACAGGCTATTTCGAGGATTGGTGTGATTGGAGTTACGGTAATGGCCATACTCTCTGGTTTCGGAGCAGTCAACGCACCCTACACCTGTATGAATATCTTCGCCAGACCGGTTAGTTTCCTTGTTTAAAGGAATGCGGAGCTAGTATTGTCATGTGGATGTCTTCTGGCACGTCCAAATATTGATGTACCCCGCTGAATCTTCATTAAATAGTTATTTTAAGGTAGACGAGTCGACGATTTCTCACATGGAACGGAAGTTGATGCGCACCCTCGGTCAGATCTCGAATAAGAAGAGGAGAGTGGCTCAACTGGAACGGGAAGTCGCAAAAAGCGCATTTTCTAGAGGTTTGTTTTCCAAAGTCGACGGAAAATGTAAATTCAGGTGGAGACGAGGGAGGAGGCATCTTCCACAGGCTCTGGGGTACTGTATCCAGTGCAGCCGCCTCTGTTGGCTCCCTCAACGATCAAATCAAGTAAGATTTTTAGCTCACCGTAATCAAATGGTTCAGGAACCTGAACTTTGAAATTGTCCCCTTGGAAGAGTTGAGCCGTCATCTTTTCATGGAACTAGTCGAACTGAAGAACATGAAAGTATGTCAAACACAACGCCTGCAAAGTCAGATTGTGACAATCTTTCTCTGCAGGACCGAATGATGTACAGTAAGACGTACATGGGGAGGTACTTCAACGCCCTCGGCCACTTTTTCTCAATCTACTGCATCTGGAAGATTGGCATCTGCACCGTCAACATAGTCTTCGACCGAGTGGGCAAAGTGGACGTGGTGACCAGGGGCATCGAAATAGGAGTTCATTGGATCGGCATAGACATGGATGTGAGCATTTCATCTTTTCTGCTACCAGTTCTTCAACCATAATCGTTTAGGTGCAATTCTGGTCGCAGCACATCTCCTTCCTCTTGGTCGGCGTCATCGCAGTCACCTCCATTCGTGGTCTCCTCATCACTCTCACCAAGTTCTTCCTCGCCATCTCCAGCAGCAAATCCTCCAATATCATCGTCCTTCTCCTCGCTCAGATTATGGTACGTCATACCCATCTCGGCCACAGAAGGAGGCTGAAACTTTGTCCTTCCGCCCACAACGTTTGCAACCTGCGTATTTCAGGGAATGTACTTCGTGTCGAGTGTCCTCCTGATGAGGATGAATATGCCCCACGAGTACAGGTAACCCTCTTTCATCCCCCTCTACCCCTTCCTTCCAGAATAATCATCACCGAAGTCCTCGGAGACCTGCAGTTCAACTTCTACCACCGCTGGTTCGACGTGATCTTCCTGATCTCCGCCCTCTCCTCCATCCTCTTCCTCTACATCGCCCATCGACAGGCGCCTGTGCAATGACCCCTTCCCCTATCTGATCTCACGCTGTGATATGTTGATGGGTTTTATTTGTTTTCTCATGGGTATTCAAGTATTATAAATGCACAGTACATTGCGTTGTTTTCGATGAAAATGTCGTACGTGATTGCGACCGAGTATTTTGGAGCCGACGTCGAGGTCGTTTTTTGAAAGTCATCATTCGTGATCGGCTCTCTTTTTCAGTTTTAATTGTGATTTTCCAATACGCGATGGTCAATCTAAACATTTTGTCTATTTTTGCAATAAATGCATTGTCATCTTTGGATTATTCTTGCGTTCTTTTGATTCCCTATTGCTTATTATTATATTCTCCAGCTGTCGGCGTATTTTTTCCCTTTCTTGGTTTGCTCTACCTGCGCATACACGTGTTTCAGAAATGCCATCTGTAAACGTCAAATGGGGTAAGGAGAAGCTCTCTGTCGACATCGACATGAACGAGTCTCCGCTTACTTTCAAGTCTCAGCTCTTCGCTCTCACCGGAGTGTCGCCTGACAGGCAGAAGATCGTCATTAAGGTTAGTGTCAATTTTCACATTGAGAAATATAAAATCTGTTTAATTCGTTTGTTAATCATGCACATTCAAGGGCAGGACCTTGGGTGACGATAGCTGGAACGGAATCACTCTCACTGACGGCGCTTTGATCATGATGATGGGAAGGTGATTAAACTCCGTTAAGTTGGCTTAAGATTGTATATTTAGTAGCGCCGCTGTGCCCACGGCTCCCGCGGCCGATTCGGCTGCCGGCAACAGCAGCCAGGCCTTGGCTAAGAAGGAGCTGCCTCTCCCCAGAGGACTAAACAACCTTGGGAACACGTGCTACATGAACTCTGTTCTTCAGAGCTTCAGGGTAGGTTTTCGTATTGTAATGGTCATGTTGTGCATTTAGACGGTTCCGGAGTTAAGGAAGGCGCTCGGGGAGATGGAGGATTCTGGCGATGGAGATGTCTCCTGTAAGCGCTATTGTATTTGGTGGTTTTATGTTGGTTTCTAGACAGAATTGCCAAGTACATGAAGAACCTTTTCGACAGTCTTGGCAGCACCAACATCACCAGTGCCGCCACTCCTGCGGTCATGCTCCAGGTGAGCTTTATTTTATTATCGAATACCTCTTTTCCAGACCGTGCACGCTGCGTTGCCTCACTTCGCCATGCGCAATGGCCACGGCCAGCTGGAACAGCAGGACGCGAACGAGTGCTTCACCGAACTCCAGCGTCTGTGTCTCGACGGGTTGGCTAAGCGCAAAGGTTTTTAATTCCATACACGTTTCCTTATGCTACTCGTAGATCCTACCTTTGATGTGAAGCGCTACTTCAAGGGAGAGTTCAAGATCACCCAGAAGTGCCTTGAAAGCGATGCCGAACCTGAGCAGACCACGGTTGAACCTTTCAACCAGGTAGGCTCCCGCAGATGAAACCCTTAAATGTAAAGATTTAGCTGTCCTGTTTCTTGTCTCAAGAAGTCAAGTACATCCAGACCGGAATTAAGGAAAAACTTACTGAGGAGATTGAAAAGAACAGCTCCAAACTTGGGCGCGACGCCAAATGGAGCAAGAAGGTATTCCACTCGTTTGGTTTTGTTATATGCGGGAATTTAAGGCTCTGATTAACCGTCTGCCCGCCTACATATCGGTCCAGATGGTCCGTTTCTTTTACAAAGAGGCTGCCAAGACTAGCGCCAAGGTGCTGAAGGACGTCAAGTTTCCCATGATTCTTGATGTTTGTGATATCTGCACTCCCGAGCTGCAGGAGAAGCTTCGCCCTATGCGAGACGCCGTCAAGGTTGGTTGCCAGATTGCTATCCTTAACATTTTGCTTAGATCGAGGAAGATGCCAAGATCGAGCGACTGCGCAAGAAGAAGCTGGCCGGTAAGGAAGCCGAGCCTGAGGCCGACGACGGCGAGGCTCTTCCTTTCAGCTTCCCTGAGGACGAGGGTAGTAACAACTCTGGTTTCTACCAGCTCCAGGTAGATCTCACGAATGCGAGAGCTAATGTTTCTAGGCTGTGATCACCCACAAGGGTCGTTCTGCCAACTCTGGTCACTACGTGGCATGGGTGCGTCAGGAGGACGACAAATGGGTCATGTGCGACGACGACGAGGTGCACCCCGTTGCCGCGGACCAGGTGCTCAAGCTCTCCGGAGGAGGAGATTGGCACACTGCCTACGTCATGCTCTACGGTCCTAGGATCATCAAGAAATACCCCGAGTTGGCTGTAAGTACCTTCTTTTCTAATTCTAATATGCATTTCAGGCTGATAAGGAGAACGAGGCTACTGTGTCCGAGGCACCGACTGAGCTGATGGAGACCAACTAAGCTACCCCCACGGAGGACAGTGAAGCGACTACGGTCATTGGCTCTCGTCTGTTTGTACTTAAAGCCTTCAATAAATATTGCATCAAGTCTTTTTTTTCTTTCTCTCCGGTAGTTAACCTCGCTTTATCTGGCCAAAGAATTCACAAATTAACTGATATGTAGGCTATGGCTGAGTTGTTCACGGCCGAGGACGAGCTCAGCTGGTGGGATCAGGCAGAGAAGGAGCGTCGGTGGTGGCAGCCGATTGCCAAGAAAATAGTCTCCTCGGGACCGGTGGGGTTTCTCGTACGGAAAGGGTTACAGAAGTTGTCTAGATCCCTCGACATGTCGCCTTCGTGATGGATGGGAATCGACGATTCGCGCGGACCAACAAACTGGGCAGTGTCATCAGGGGACACATGAAGGGATTTGAACAGTTGGCTAAGGTGGGCTTTGGATTGCACCGTGTAACACCTGAATTTAGATCCTGGACTGGTGTCGCGACATCGGAGTGAAGGAGGTCACCGTCTACGCCTTCAGCATCGAGAACTTCAAGCGCAGCGAAGAGGAGGTCGGCGGATTGATGAAACTCGCCCATCAGATGTTCGGACGACTTCTCTCTGAAAAGTAGTCCTTCGTCTCAGTCTCAAGAATCATAATTTCAGGGATAAACTGGAGGAAAAACAGATTTCTTTCCGTTTCTTCGGAAATCTCGCCCTTCTCTCCCCAGAACTACGGAAACTCGTCGCTCAGATTGAGCTGGAGACTGAGAAATACACAAAGTACGCGTTTTAATGCACATTAAGTTACTTTCGTTTCAGAGGCCGGGTGAATGTATGTATGCCGTACACTTCAAGGGACGAAATGGCGAGGGCCTTTGACACCATCCGGATAGGCAGGGACAAGGTCAGATACCACGGGATTCGGATTACGGTAGTTTTAGGGTCTGTTGGAGGAAGAGCAGATCACTGAGCGACTGATCTCTCAGTGTCTGGACTCTCGCGGCGAGAGCAATCCCGACATGTTGATCAGGACGAGTGGAGAGAAGAGACTCAGCGATTTCCTCCTCTGGCAGGTTAGTTGAATACTTAGCCAAGGACTGCTACCACTTTCAGTGCTCCACCTCCCACGTCTACTTTGACGACGTCCTCTGGCCAGCCTTCGGCTACTGGAATCTCTGCAAGGCCGTGCTCTCCTTCCAGTACTACCACTCCTCCATCAGGGTACTTTAGTCCTTGGATAGCATCTCTCTTTTCTAGGCTATAGAAGAGACCCAGAAGACGGAAGAATCTGCAACCCCTCCACTGGAATTCCTAGAGTTTGTGGAGCAGACGCGAAGAGCCAAGCTTATCGAATACGCCGGACTGTAAGCCCTCTAGGGCTATTGTAGATTACATCTCTGTGATATGACACCATTCTGCCAAATGTGATTCTTGTCTGTCGATGCTTTACTTTTGGTTTGGCTAATTGTTGAATTACTGAAATAATAAATTGTAATTAGTTTCACGGGATATTTGAGCTCGTTAAATGTTCAACAATATATGAAGTCAATCAATGACCTGCTTGATGTGCAAGATCTCTTGGGCTGACAGAAGGCCTATTTAAAATCAGTCGATTCAAGAAAATTACGCGATTTCCCATTTCATTATGCACTTGGTTTCCTCGTCACAACCTTTATGTCATGTGGTATCACCAGTATCTAATCTTTGGTGAGAAGGGCGAACATTCGATCGAAGACATCCGTCTTCTCAGCCGAAGGGAGACATCCGCAGACCAGGGTTCCGGCACAGCAGAGCGGGGTCCATGGGGGTTCCAATGGAGCAGACGCTAAAAAGACATTTCCTACGTTCAAACTTGTAACCAACCAGTCTTGCTTGGAGTAGCTGCGCCGGTCAATCGTAAAGGGCTTGTGCCCAGGCGGGGAGATGACCACCAGATTCGGGTAATCCTTAAAATTGAAAGTTTTGTTTTCCTAGTTTTCCTACCAGACTGTCAATAATCCTGTCGTATATCTTGTTAATGTCGCATCCGAAAACCCTAGAATGGGCAGAGAAGATGCTCGGTGCACCTTTGTGCACCGGGCCACCAACAGGAGACGGGAGATCAAGGCCACTTTTGCAGAGTAAACTGAAACCTTTGTTATTCTGTAAAAAAAAAAACGGAGAAATACTTTTGGCTGGATCAGACTTTCCATTGTTGATGTTGTCTGAGGGAAGGGGCCACGGTGGGGTTGACGGTCGGGGGAACGGCAGGATCACCCTCCTGCACGCTCCTCCTCAGCCGATCCTTCTGAAAAAGTTGTTGCAGGATGGAAGTTGACATTGGAGTGTACCTTTGCAAAAGCATCTGTGATGTCTCCCTCGACCAGCTGCTCGACGAGGTTGTTGTACATCTGCGCGGCTTCGTCAGCTTCCTTTTTCATCTGAGCCTCCTGGGTCAGTTCCCTAGCCAATTGAGCCGCTGATTTGGCGACCTTTCTTAGAGCCCAAGGTTTCGCAGCCGTCGGGACCGGACTGATCCTCACGGTAACCGAACCAGACGGCCGCAGGGGAACGTCTCCTTCAGTGCCCTTTCCGCCCAATTACATCAATCCAATTGCCACCGGGATCTAAAATCGCTCTTATTTTAGCATATATGCCTGTGTGATGAGAAAACTGTGCTATGATAACATACCGGCTTCGCTCCATCAAAGATGTATATGTTCACACTGACGGCCAGCTCAGGGAGCAAAATAGGAGTGGAAGAAAATGACGCATTGGATTGACACTAAATAACCTTTATAGACAAAAAAGGTTTCAGCCTACCTTCTTAGTGCCAAACTGATCGTAGCGCTGGATGATATTACCATCACAACCAATAATTCCACAACGGGCGTGATGTCGACAAGCCACTTCAAAGAGACGGATGGAAGGAAGTGCATTTTGGGTAATTTGGAATGACACGTGGCGCTAAGTAAACTTTCTATGAAAGCTGCAGCCTATTCGGTCGGTTGGAAATAGAGGAAAAATTAAACTATCCGGTGACTCATCTCGATGCTAATTCGCTTGCAAAAATTACCCTATTATTGAACTTAGCATAAGCAGAAAAGTATCGCGTGGCGTTTCCTCCTTCTAGAATCTGTGCCTAATTAGAATATCGGTGTCATTAAGCCCACATATTTCTCTTAAGCTTGTCTTAAGAAACCAGTGCAAAAAGCAAATAATGGACCACCTGTACATCTAATGACAAGGCTTAGTAACGAGGACAAGCGAAGGTGATTACAGTGTGGAAGAGAGAATTGCCTCTGATTTGTTAGAGCTTGTTTTGCTTGTCACATCTACTTTCTCTCTCTCTCTCTCTCTCTCTCTCTCTCTCTCTCTGTGTGTGTCTGTGTCTCTGTCTCCCTTTCTCTCTCCTCCTTTCTCTCTCTCAAAATGGAAAATAGATCAGAAGTACCCTGTATTTATTATGAGTATCTATAGTTCTCCTGGCTATCGCTGGTTGTCTTGGGACGCCGTTCGTTTCCGCCCAATTTGAAAAGACTTTACAGACAGTCGATCAGTTATTTCCAATTTCTGAAATTGTGTCTGATGCTGTATAGTTGTTGCCGATCCTAGTGCTCGGAAAAATTCTAATTTGTGCCAAAATTATGATGTCGAAGTTAGAATTTCTAACTTCGACATCATAATTTTGGCACGAATTAGCATTTTTCCAAGAACTAGATTTGGCGAGAGGTATATTTCCTAAAAAAAAATTACATACCACGGTGATCTCAGGAAAACATGTATTGATCATTTTCTCCATCAGAGCCATGTCGCCGACCGAGATTGGTCCTGCCAACGCGTCGTCAAACGTCGTCGATCTGGCTTTGTGGACTGTTGTGACATGGGATTGAATCTAAAAGATTCATTGAGAGGGATACGGTAGTCTGAAATACCCTCTCTTGTGTCGTACGGTAGTGCTTGCAAATTCTGCATTGGAAGGCTGCCATTTTCAGATGGAACTTTTGTACATGGGCCAAGATACTGTTGCAGGTTGCACCTGTTCCCATCACTTCATGACATTTCGTACATTTGAGGAGAGTGGGGATTCCGGGGAGATTGTCTCCAGGCTGAAATGAGATGATTTGTATGTATCTGTGTATATGCCTTTGGGTTTCTTTATTTCTCTCTCTCTCTCTCTCTCTCTCTCTCTCTCTCTCTCTCTCTCTCTCTTTCGTTTCCTTCCCTACCTGTCTCCTTGGCGCGTACTTCTTCGGCGGGGGTCGCGGCGGCTCTACCTCCTCCCGAACCGGTCTGCTCGAAGACGGCTCCGCAAACTGGATCATGGCCGCTGAAACAACGCCGTTAATGGTTGTCTCTTTTGTTTCTTTGAGGCCTTCTGCGTCCTTGAGGATGATTCAAGAACACGCGCTCCCCCAATTCTTACCTGCAGATGGCGGAGCAGCAATAATAGAAGACATAATTGGAGGTCCAGGGATCACGGTCAAATCCACGAAATTATGTGCACTCTAAACAACAAAAGTTACAGTAACTCTCATGTAAAATACCAAAAGAGCCATAAGTTTTTGCACATTATTCTCCGAATTGAGTCCGATTCGCATGCAAATGAAGTGGTCGAACACGATAGGCGGCGGAGGGGCTTCTCTGAAGAGAGATTACGGTAGATGAAAACAATGGAGTTCTATATGAATTCATGTTTCAGGCGAACGACGTAATGGAATGAGACGTAGACGTCAGATACGCAGATGTAGGGACATGAAAAAACGACGAACGTAAGATAGGGAGAGAGAGAGAGAGAGAGAGAGAGATAGAGATAGAGAGAGAGATAGAGATAGAGATAAAGATAGAGAGAGATTAGGCGAAGAAGTGATTCCATGATCGACCGAGTGAAAGATTGACTGAGATACCAATGAAGAAAGTCTGGTGGGAAAGTCCTCTCTCTCTCTCTCTCTCTCTCTCTCTCTCTCTCTCTCTCTCTCTCTCTCTCTCTCTCTCTCTCTCTCTTCCTCTCCCTCTCTCTCGCTCCCACCCGGTAGTCTCTTCTCACCTGACGATCCTCCTCACAATGATCTCCTGTGGCTCTTCGTCGTCCATTCCCAACTCCTGTTTGATCCTCTTCGCCACCATCATACTTTCGTCGTCGTCGTTCTCGGCCGCCCTCTTCTTCCTATTCGCCGCCCTCTCGTATTCGTCGTCAACGATCTCTTCCTTCATCTTCTGAAACCAAAACTTCCTAGTGCTTGTTTTCCGGCGAAGGAACACAGTTATCAGCGGATCGGAATCGGGAAGCGAGTAATAAGGGACGGCTGAATCGATGGCGTAGCTGGTTGTGTGGCGCCCCTCGCAAACCGGCTGCGAGCGCAGACCGGTCTCAGCCGGCTCCCCAACTATATTTGGCGACGTTGCCATCACATCCACGGGGTTCACAAGTTGAAATCTACAGTCAGAGCCTCATATTTGAGGCCCCTCTCGGTGGCGGACATTTGAATTGAACCCAGCCGAGGAGATCACAATCAGGGGCATTGAGTAATGTAACTCGGTCTCCAAAAACTTTCCATATGTTTCTGTGGAAACTACTGATATTGACGATTTCAACACGAGCATTTTCTGATTTTATGTTGTTGCGAGTAGGGTTAAAAGGGGCTGGGAAGAAAAAGGACTGCTCCGCCGATTTCACGACACAAGATCAGAATTCACTAGACAATAGTTTGAATATATAAACAAAAAAAAACAATGTTATAAAAAGTATAAGCTCAGTGCGATCGGTTTTTTGTGATTTCCAGTCAGATTAGCCACTTGGTCATGCAAATAAATACAAACAACTGAACACATATCTTGCGAGTTATATATATATATATATATATATATATATATATATATATATATTCAAACTTGTCTTTGTCTAGTGAAAGAAAACGTCAAATTCATCGACCGACAGATGACAAATCTCGTCAATTGTTAGTCAGCTGAATCCTATAAGTTGAACAGACGCGCGGTACAACAGGGATACATTATAATAAAAGCAAGGCAGTCGTATTCAGATAGGAGAGGCGTGTCGGCCGGTTGGCATAATATCGCCAGCTTCGAGAAGGGAGGACCAGTCGCCGGCTGCTCTCGTGCGGCGGCAACGGCTCCGGAGAGCAAACCGGCCACCTTTCGGCGACGTTTCGCCAACCGGCTGCAGCGACAAACAGCGCAGGGAGGGACACGAGCAGCCCCACACCCGACGGATAAAGGAGAGCCAGATATAGGAACTTTATTACAGATAAAATTAGAAGCCGGGGAGGAAGGTCTGCTGGTATTCGGGCAGACGAATCGCACGCTCCGCCAACAGAAGGGAGAACTTCTGAAAAAAGGAGATTAGTTGGAGATAGAGGATAGATCTACCTGGAAATCGCCGAATGTCTCGGCATCGCATTTCTTGAATGAGACGTTGCTGGCAGAGGACAGCATTCCTAGATCGGCCAACCGTTTGAGGCATTTCTCCACCTGAAAAATACCGTATAACTAAAATGATTCACAGTTACGTTTCCTTCTCATGCACTATGAAATGATTCAGGCGGTGTATTTGCGAAGAATTCGGTATCTTGTGATTCAGCGGGATTCTCGTTATAGTTCGAGGTAATGCAAATACACTGGCGCGTCGAAGGAGAAAATAGGGCGGGTCAGCGATGCGCACACTTTCCCACCTCATCCACGGGGTATCGCAAGACGGTCGAAGAAAGACCAAAGGAAGGGAGTTTATCGTTAGAAAACTAAGTTTGCGAATTTATAAACAGATCTCCGCCAAACGAAAATCTCGCTGTTTTTGACAACCGGCTGGTTAGAATTACAGTGGATTTCCAGCCAATAAAGACTTCTGTGAACCTACTGCCAATGTTGACGGTAATTTGTTGTGCTGTACTTTTTGACAGTAATTTCCACATTAATACGATTCTCTTCATCCAACCCTATGATACAAACGAACCACGTCATCGTCGACTCTTGTGGTCCATTCGAGCTCTTCGTTGTGGTCCCGGAACGATCCGACCGAGGTATTCCCAGGCCCCAGGAGAATAGCCCTCTCCACGCAGACATCGATCTGAAATCACGAATTTCGCCTATTCAAATTTATGGGTACCTCTTTTGACGAAAGGGGCCGTCCATCGGCATGAACCAGGGTGCTATTATTTCCCAGGAGAGGGTCTCCAGCCAGGACCCAATCCATCTTGGCGAATCTAAAAAACTACGTTGTCTCCAGGAGGGATTTTGGCTTACACAGAGTTCAGGTCATCGCCGTCATCTCCCTCTTCGCTGCCAAAGTCGCTCAAATCAGCCACCTGCATTCCGACCTTTAAATCAACGTAGAGAAATGAGGCAAAGGGGAAACCTGTGCATCCAACTGGGGCGGGGATCTGTCCGGATCCTCCTCTGCGTTATCCTCCTCTTCGTCGGCTAGGCTCAGCGACGGGGCCAAATCAAATTCCGTACTACAACTGCAGATTATGATAGGGGAACATGAACAGGCTTCGACCCCACATGATGTATTTCAGTTAATAAAAGAAATACCCACTCGATTCGGGCCTTCTTCAACGGCGTCGGCCCTTCATCCGGACCGTCACTGGAATAATCGGGTTCTGTCGCGGAAAACGGCTTGAGCTTTGGACGCCCGTCCGCCTCCTGCTCATCTTCTCCTTCTTCATCGGAAGACTACCAATTGGATAAAAAATATCATTCCATACAACCAACCAGTGTTATTTCGTCTATGGGTCTCTTCTGCGCCGCTTGTTTCTCCTCCGCCGTCGCCTTCCGAAAAACCACAGCCTTTGTGACTTTGTTGGGAGCGGTGGTTGGAGAACTGGAGAAAACCGGCATTCTGGTGGCTGGGAGGGGCTTCTGAAACAATTAATAACAAAGAAATTTAAAACCAACCCACATTTAGCAACATGCAGATTACGTTATAGAGCTGGTCCACCTTCTCCTCTAGTGCGTTTGTGCGATTAATTACGTTTTTAATCTAGGAAAAAAAGTTTGGAGGACGAAACTTCAGACAAACCTTGTTGTAGCAACCATTTTTACATGTGTGCTGGACGAGCCTTGAAGTGGAAGCTTTTCTTCGGTCCGACTGACCTTAAAATAACGTTTTAGTGGAAAAACTAAGAGTTACCTGGAGTGGGAACACTGGAACTGCTAGGACGCTCGTCCATGACAGATTTATAACTGGAAATTTTAAATAATAATAAATCTACAGTTATAAAATAACAAAAAATACAATGAATATTTGCAAACAAGCATAAAAGAAGCAAAAAAAACAAGAACAAAAAAGGTATTTTGAAAAATAAACGGATTCGAATCGGCGTAAACAGCGGGCATCTAGCCGTGCGCCTGAGGTACCGTAGAGGCAAATTATACCGACATTAAAGTCATTAAGGGAACTTAATTAATTAATTAATCAAAATAGTATTTCAGAAACAATGACATAGCAGGAGCAGGCAAAAGTTTTTCTTCAGAAGTCTTTCTACCAATACTTTCTTAATCGCTTGCTGCATCCGATCCCCATAGATGATCATAGCTATGCGTGTGTTCATTTGATCTCGGTTCCAAAAAGCAAAACCGTAGTAACCCATTTATAGCCTATGGCATCTCTTCTACTCGCCCGTTTTACGGTCGAGGTCTGCCCTTTGCATATCGTTTTATCACGGAAATGACACTTTTAATGCGGAATTCCCATAAAAAGTTCAGATCTGAAGAGGAAATCCCAATACAAAGTGCAAAACAGCGTTTAAAACCAAAGAATGGAGAGGCCACACAAGCAGAAATGCTCTCGCGATTCGTTCTTCTTGCATGCGTGTCTGCCGCCTTTGGATGTGGTCCAGCAGTTGGTACGTTCTCTCTCTCTCTCTCTCTCTCTCTCTTTCTCCTCTTTCTCTTTCTCTTTCTCTTTCTCTTTCTCTTTCTCTTTCTCTTTCTCTTTCTCTTTCTCTTTCTCTTTCTCTTTCTCTCTCTCTCTCCTCTCTCTCTCTTTCTCCTCTCTCTCTCTCTCTCTCTCTCTCTCTCTCTCTCTCTCTCTCTCTCTCTCTCTCTCTCTCTCTCTCTGTCGGTTGATCCACACTCCCCTAATTTGCAATTTCTAGGTAATCAGTACCCAAAAGCCACATTTAACTTTGCAATCCTCGCTCCCTTAAACTGGAACTTTGGAGAAGACGCATCGTTGACCAATAACAATACAGACGAGGCACTGGAGGCTGCTATAGCTGATGTCAACTTGGCTGTAAGTGCTCAATTCGGTGTTTTTTACCCTGATCTCAAATTTTCCCAAAGAGGCTTTCCATTTTCAGATAAAAGACAGTCTTTCTGACAATCAGCTGCCCGTCGATTCAGCCAACAACACCCTCAGCTACACTCCATTCGAAATCACAACATTAGGCACAGAATGCCCAGACAACGCTGCTGCTAAGACCTATGTTCACTACGGAGGTTAAGGCCTAAGTTTTCCTTTTATCTCTTCGCTTTAGGTACGGTGTACTTCACCTGCAAGGCGGGAGTAACTCCAGGAGAACCAGAGCTAAACGAAGTTAAAGGGTCTATTGTTGTTACAACAGCCACGGTAATATCAACAGAGAACACAGTTTTATGGAACATTTAGCCTATTTTCGAGGGGCAGTGGAGGGCGATGGCTGTGAAAGTGCAGGACAAACTGGAGAAGACGGCGGTTATATTCATGGATAGACTGGGTGTGATTTTTGAATAAAAAGTGCATATGAACGGGGTTGAACCCAGAGATTTCTGTGTTTAACTAAAACAATTAACTAAGTATACCACCGATGCTAGACGAAGGCAAATCGGAAGACTAAACTGGTTATCCCAAGTCTTCTCGCTCTCCGAGGGCTTCTATGTTCTTGGCTGGCTTTCCGGAAGGACCTGGTTTTTCCTTTATTCCAATAGATCCTGGAGGTCCCATCGATCCTATTATTTCTCTTTCGGCGATTTTTGTGTTTCCCAGATGGTATTGGCTTCCCATTAGATAGGAAAGACATTTAGACCCGGGTTCTCCAAGAAAACCATTTTGAAACTCCAGGGTTTCAGGGTTCTGCTGGCTTTTGGTCTATGGTGGGAAGTTTCCGGTCAATGGGAAGCCGAGACCTAGGACTCCATGAAGGGTCGTTTTCATAGAGAAATATCTTCATTCTTCTCTTAGAAATCAAATGTGTGGACGTGTGTGCGTGTGTCTATGCGTTTTCAGTTACATTGCATGTTTTGTCGCATACTTCCTTCATCCAATATTCCCCTTCCCACCTCATAAATCCTCCCCTGCTCCTCTGAATCCCTGCTCCTGAATCATTCCCACCGGGCACCTCGGGCACTTAATCCTCCAGATCTCATTTGCACATCGGCTGGCGGCAGCGTGTTTACAGCCGGCTGCCTGCACCAGTTCCACACCCGAAATCTATTATCGCCCGGTAACAGCTGTGTTCAGGCGGCCATCGAGCGCCACACGTGGCCGTTTTCCCATAGAAAACCTGGAAGAAGCCGAGAGATTCCCCCTTCCATCGGCTAATGCGGCTGCTGCTGCTCTTCGCAGGTAAAGGCCAGAATTCTAGGGTTACTGTAGGTTTCAGTTATTCTGGCTGCTGAGTGCAATCGCTACGCCGACCAACTCTACGAAGACCTTCTATATTATTACAACAAAAATGTGCGTCCGGTGAAGAATGCGAGTGAAAGCATCAAAGTGAAGTTCGGGTCTTCACTCATCCGAATCATCGACGTTGTGAGTCTTTGACCCCTTGTTTACCCTAGGTTTGACAACAGGAAGAGAGTGTAACAGCCACCTGATCCACACAACAGGGGAAAGATCACTCACAATTCTACATTAAAATCAGTGTTTTAATTGACAATACGGATGTAACCACATGTTAATCCCAGGGAGCATAAACTACAATGCGCGTTTAAACGGATTACTCCCACTCGGCACCTTTCTCCGATTTTTGGCAAGAGGTCGATCTAGCCCGAAAACAAGTTGAAGGATCTTTTCAATTCTAAATTTTTATTATTTATTATTTCGTTTCCTATTTGCGCCACATCCAGGCGTTGTAAGGATTTCCAAGTCTGTTTCCATTGCCAGTCATCGGAGCCACGATGTGAGAAACACCGCAATCCGAAGGACAGTAGGAGGCAGGCATTCCTACAAAGAAACAATTTATCTTTAGAAAAAACAACCTACCAGGGTCTCCAGGGGGTCCGGAAGGTCCTTCCTCTCCGTTCTTTCCTCCATTTCCGGCTGGTCCTGCTACTCCAGAGTCTCCTGGCTGTCCGGGGGCTCCCATGTCCTTGGCTGCCTTTCCGGGAGGTCCTGGCTTTCCCTTCATTCCAGCAGGGCCAGGAGGTCCCATAGGCCCCTTGATTCCAATTCCGGCGATGATTGTGTCTCCAAGAGGGCCCTGACTTCCCATTGGACCAGAGAGACCTCCAGATCCAGGTTCTCCAAGATAGCCAAGGGGTCCATCAATTCCAGGGTTTCCTGGTTCTCCGATTTCTCCTGACATTCCAGGGTAACCGGCCATTCCCCGCTCTCCTTGGGGACCCCTAGGTCCAGGGGGTCCTGCTGGGCAAATGGTGCAGGGCATATCATCTTCAGGCGCCAATTCCACATCATATCCGTCTTCTCCCGACTGTCCTGGGTTACCAGGCATTCCCGGCATTCCATCGTCTCCAGGTGAACCACCAGAACCAGCCAATCCCTGGGGACAAGCCAACATGTTGCATCCTGAATTATACATTTCAGTCTAGTTGCTAATAAGAAATACCATGGCAAGTGGTGAGTCCGTAGGGATTTCTCCTTTTCCTGGAGAAGAAAACGGGAGAAGGCCCGGCTGCCTTCTCCTCCAATCCGAAGGTTGTCAGTTGCTTCCAGATGCGATCAGTGTCCAACTAAAAGAACTTTTCTTCAGAAGCACTTCAGTTTTTGGCGTGTTTTTATCTTTTGTGTCTAATCTGAAAATCTTGGTGACTATCCTAGTTTTAGGGCGCACAATCAGATTTGAGAGAAAAAATGGGCTAGAGATCCCATTTCAGTTTGCAAGCGTCTGAATGAGTGAGAACAACCTCAGAAGACAGGACCTGGAAAGTCCTTTGGACCCTATGGGAGACCAATGCCATCTTGGAAACATGCATAGTTGTAATGAGAATCAAAACGACAGTGGGACCTCCAGGAACCTAAAGAAAAAAGACCCGGAATAGCAGCCAAGGGCATGAGGGCCCTTGGTCCGCCTGGAGTTAGAAATAGAAAAGCTAGGAAAGAAACGGAATTTATGGCCTCCGGTGAAGCAAGCAGTAAGCAAAAATAGAACGTATCTATTTAGAAATTTATTTGTGCATTCTAACTTTTAGTTCAATGGCTAGCTCTGAATATCATTCTATCGAAAAGTTCCATGGCAAACTTTGGCTGGCTACTATTCAAGTAAGTCAAAATTGGACTTACCAACTGAACTCGAAATAAATAACTGGTTCCTGCGTTTTTCCAAACTGACCTTGATGGTGTCAGCGCTCATCTGTGCGTGCATCCTCTCGGTATCCGCCCTGTGGTAGAGGGAAGGCACTGCGATGGCCAAAAGGAGCAGCGAGATGCCCGAGAGGCCACATGAGGCCAAGGCGAGGCTTCGGTAGATGTCGGTCATTCCTCTCGTCCGAGAGCATCTTCGCCCCTTTTATAGCCACAGGCGATTTTTCGAGTCGAAAGGGGTCACTTAAAGAATCGGAACAGCGCAGACCGGTTGAGGGCGGAAAGAGAAAGGCGCACGGGCCAAAGGACAGCTGGCGAAAGTTTTCGGTGATAATCGGCGGAATGGAGGAAGTGAAAGAAGACTTTCAGTGATCATTTGAAAAAGCGACTTTCATGCATTTCCGTTTTCAGGACGAAGTAAACCAAGTCCTTACAACCAACTTATGGCTGGAAATGCAATGGTTCGATTACAAACTTGTCTGGGAACCCGTCAAATGGGGAAATATTCGAAAACTCCACATTCCATCTGACCAAATATGGATCCCCGACATTGTTCTATACAACAAGTGAGACTTACCGTAATCTATTAGTAATCTTCCTGTTTCAGTGCTGACGGAGAGCCTCACATCACAATTATGAGCGATGCCTTGGTATATCACAACGGACTGGTCGTGTGGAAACCTCCTTCTATTTATAAAAGTTTTTGTCCAATTAATATTGAGGTAGGCAGTTTTGAAACATAAAATACAAGATTTCAGTATTTCCCCTACGATTCTCAATCCTGCACGTTGAAATTCGGTGGCTGGAGTTACAATGGATTCCTGTTGGATGTACGCCAATTACCGACACCCGGAGGGAATGTGATTAGTAAACAGAGCGATGATGGAAAGGAGTACCAGTATCTGGAGATGGGGATGGACCTTTCGGCGTACCATCAGTCGGTTTTACATTTATTCTTGACTATAAATTTTCGGCTTGAGATGGTAATAAATTGATATTCAGAAGTCTTGAATGGGATCTCATGGCCCTAACCTCCCAAAGACACGAACAGCTGTACCCTGGATGCTGTGGTCAAGAATTCTACATCGATGTCTCCTTCGTAATTGACCTCCGTAGGAAGACGCTCTTCTACACAGTCAATCTGGTCATTCCTTGTATGCTCATCGGTATGTTTCTTTGTTTCTTTGCATTTTTCTTTTCTTTAGCCATTTTAACAACCTTCGTCTTCTACATCCCTCCCATAGAACACAAGATGACCTTCTCCATCTCCATCCTTGTCACATTGACTGTGTTCTACTTGGTTTTAATTGAACTTATTCCACCGACGTCTCTCGTCATTCCCCTTATTGGTTGGTTTAACTAGTCAGAATATCGTAACTGTTAATTCTAGGAAAATACCTGCTTTTCACAATGTTCCTTGTATCCATTTCTATTTTACTCTCGGTTGTATCACTAAATTATTACAGAAGGTGAGCATGGATGAAATCTAGCCTTTATGATTTCTTCAGAGACGGATCTGCCCACCCTATGCCCAATTGGGTTTATGTTGTGTTTATTCAGACTTTACCTAAATACTTGTGCATTAAACCTGCGGAAGATGAAGAGGTACACTTTGAATTATAAGAATAAAATAAGTTGGGTGTAGGCTAGTGACAAAGGAAGCAGCACTTCTGAGCTTCCCCAGCTGTTGGATTCTTCTAGAAGGCCATCTCCTTACTTTCTCTCTGTTCCTCCGCAGATTCAGGATGGACAGGTACGTCTCTAAACTTTTGATTACATGCTTCAGATGCGCCTCTCTCAACTTGCACAATTGAGAGGGATGCATCCAGACCTCATCCGCCGAATGATTGACAACGTCGCTTTCATTGCGGACCACTTTCGTGCAATCAAAAAGGAAGACAAGGTAGTATGTTTTATGATTACAGTAACTCTTGCTTAGATATCATCCGATTGGTCTTATGTGGCTAATGTCATCGATCGTTTGGTGTTGATAGTCTTCCTGACTGTCAATGTATGTGGCACAATCATCATCATCTCAAATTCTCCAGTGTTATTCGACCACCAGCAGCCGCTTTCAATTGTTAGTTTCAGGCTTACGTTTAGTACTTTTCTCTTTTTCCAGAGTGCTGCAATCCGTCCCCTCTCCGGTGATACTTTCGAATCCTCGTTCGATGACAACTTCACAATGGAGGCCTGGTGGGCGAACGAGACGTGATCTCATGAATCTTTTATCTGTGTACAAACAGGATATTGTCAGCGAAGGCAGGTCGTGAGCAGGGTTTGTTGGACATCGGGAAAAGGCTAGCTAAGGGCTATTGCTTGAGAGGGACATCACAGGTTCAGCAGAGGGCTCCGACGGTTGGCAGGAGGACGATGGCCACTGCCGTCTTTCCGGAAATCAGGGATTGTACGTACTCCAGGGATCTGAAAATAAACTGATATTAAGGAAAAGAGAGAGACAGAGAAAAAAGACTAACTTTAAAGGTCTAAATGGCAACCCACCGTCCTTTAACCAATTCGTCGTCTACATATAATATTTCATCTCCAACTGAAAGCATCGGCGTCAGGGAGGGAAGAGAGACTCGAGAAATGAAGATTCCTAAATTTAAATTAGAAATACTGGCCACATACTTACAAAGTAAAACATTTGTACACTTATTTGCATACAAGTCGAAGTTAATATTTGCGATTTTTTTCAAAAGCGATCAAAGCCATTAAAACTAATTTCACCACTGTTTTGTTAAAAAGAAAGAATAAAATACCTCTCTGCCCATGCATAACTCCCGTAGCAATGTAGAATCCAAAGGGCCCTGGTTGAGTCTTTTCCACCAAAACTGTGCGGAATCCTCGTTGATCCAGTGCGATCAATTGTGCCCTCACAGCTGGTTCACTGAAAAGTAAATAGGAGTTCAAAACAATATTTAAGAGAATTTGTCTTAATCAAGTGAAAAATTACCTTTCGTAGTTGTATTCCAACGAGTCGAGGTAAGAATCAGGATGACGCCCGAGGCTGGCTGATCTTCGAGACAATGAGGAAGCAGGCACACGACATCTTCTGAAGATACAAATTTTATATTCAAACAATGAATTAAATAATCAAAAAACTTTAGCTTATTTATTTATTTCCTCACCTTTGCCTCATAAGAGCCGGCTGCCTCACAGCCTCCCTCTCCTGCATTTCCAAGTCAGGTCTGTGCAGTGGTGAGGGTGGCAGTCTTCTTCTCCTAAACAAATCATGGACAATTTCATTCTGTCAATCCTACCTCAACGTGGAGTCTTCATAATTCCCGTAGTTTAGATTGTCCACACTCCCCAGAAGCTGCTCATTCCCAAAGTTAGAAGCCTCAGAGTAGAAGGAACTCAAGTCAGTTCCTCTGGACCCCCTCGGGAGGGAGGAGGACCTATTCCTCATGGTTGACTCCACATTGTGTCTGATCACAGAGTCCCGCACGGATTCCCTTTGAGGAATCGATCGAATTCTTTGAACGGCGATTGCATAAGAAGGAGGGTCAGGTAAAGTCTCCACATCGTCTACAGAGAAATTTGATCGACGAGGGGCCCTTGCTAAAAGGAAAGTGAGAAAGTAAGGAAGAGGAAACGTACGTAGGGAGTCGTACCGCCTGTTTTCGATGTGTGCGTAGGCGCTGTTGTTAATCAGCGTGAGAGGTTTGGAAGAAGGCGAGGAAAACGTGGTTTCGACGCGGGGGGAATCGGAAGAACTGGAGGTCGACGCACCGCTGTCCACCTGCAAAAGTTAATTGGGCTGAAAGCAGGTGAAATATTGCGTTTGTCCATGTCTGCCGCATTTTTATAAGCGACGTCTGCCTACGTTTGAGTCACTATGTATAAAGTTTGTCTAGGCGGAAGCAAATCTCAGCCGCCTCACGCAACTCCAAGAAAGTTTGATGTAAAATCTGGCCAAAGGAATAATCAATGCAACTCTTTTATAATCAGTGAAAATGTTTGTTTCAAAGTTTAACTATCAAATGCGGTTAAATGTTTTAAAAAATTATTATAAAAACAGCGGAAACTAACCTCGTCGGCGAACCGAACCCTGAACTGGGCCTTTCTTAGAGTGCTATTAGGAGTTGGTCTTGGCGGAAGAGTCCTTCTCGGATGCTCCAGAAGCCTTCTGAAATCCTAATTGAGAGAGAAGAAGAGTATAGTTTTGGATTGAGACGGCCCTTCGTCCAACATTTAAGCGTCGAGGGACAAAAACAAGCGTCCACAGCCGTCCATCACGCCTCTCTCGTGGGAGAGCAGTCACAGGTGGGAGTCTCTTTCTCTCTCTCTCTCTCTCTCTCTCTCCCTCTCTCTTTCTCTCGGTCTCTCTCTCTCTCACCTAGCGCTGTTGGGTGTGAGGTAGTCTCCATCCCGTCGCCCGTTATTCCTGGGCGACGGCTGTCTAGGAGACGACTGGTCCGAGTCCGCACATATGCCGCTGTCCGTGTCGCTGTCGGTCGGTGCCGCGTCCCCTGCAAACGACTAATCCTCTCCGAAACTATGATGCTTCGAAATGAGGAAAGAGATGCTTTCAGCAAGGATTTCGGAAGATAAGCGGATGGTTTAGGGAGCTAGTTTGGTTAGGACAATCGAGTGCCACTAGGGATGAGAATGGGGCAACATCCAAAGCTGCAGGATTAGAAAATTTCGCAATTTCTTTAGTTGATTGGTCTACTTTTGATTCTCTTGGAAACTAATTGATAATCTACTGCCAAAGCGTCTTCCACATGCGTCATATGCCCTGTCCTCTACTTCCTCCGTTACGTTTCGTGTCTTCTGCGTGTCTCGGATTGCGTGCTCGTCGTGATTCGGGGCGGCCGCATGGTATTTGCGAGTATGATTGATGACTGACATTTGCGCATCGAATTCGCGGCTTTTTGGCCGCCAGTGGAGGAATTCCAGCTCACCTGTCTTCAGAGGGAACGGGGCGAACGGAGGGAAGCCCTGCGGTTTCGGCGGCGGCTGGGGCCGCACTGCCGACATCCGTTTCTGAAAGAAATTACTTTTTTTTAGAGAACAAAATGGAGTTAAAACACAAAAAATACAAATTTCCTTTGTTTTCACGAAAATATGAGTTTTTAGAAGAAACAATATGTGGAGAGAAAGTAACCAGGGATGAAGAGATACGATTTCAAGAGAGGTGCCAAAAGATGAAAAGGCGTTATTGTAATTCAAAGCAACCATTTAAATTAATATACTGATAGTAGTCCAATTTTCCTTATAAAACACCTCGTATGAGTGTTTTCTTCCAAGTGTAAACAACCAGCCCCATAAATAATAAATGAATCGCAGCACTCGGTTGGGAATTTATGCAAAACTACGTGGAAGGGAGTATTTTGCTGCAAAAGACCATCGGTTTCTATTTATTTTCGTCTACTAGTCAAATATAAATAGTGCCCATGGGGGTTCCTTGTTTTCGTTATTTTTTCTCCATATGCTCTGGAATTTGGACTAAAACCAAATAAACAAATATGGTTTTACGATAAAAATGGCCTCTTATGCCTAAATTTTTGTTGTCAAATTTTGACTTGTTAGCTAAAGCTAAGAAGCCTGGGATCAAAACATACATTTAAAATTACAAAGTATGTTTGGTATCAAAAGTTTAATAAGGGTTTCAGCTATTCAAAGGTGTCTGGGTCTCTTGGTTCCACAGCAATGAGCCCTATCCACCCTAATCACGTAAATTGTTGAGAGTGGATATGTGAAAATGGAGATGCAGAGAGAAGCAAAATTAAAAAGTGAATGAGTGAGTGAGTGAGTGAGTGAGTGAGGGAGACAGGGAGGGAGGGAGATACTGTTTATTCAACACCAAATCCTAATGTTTAAACTGGAAGCGGAACGTTTACAAATAAGACATTCAAATGTTATGAACTACGTGAAAGTCAAGCATTTCAAGAATGGCGTCAAAAACAAAAGTCCGCTGTTCCTCGATCAGAATGTGAAATGTCTTCTGAGGTTCCTCGAGGAAAAGGGAGTGGGGACAGGCCCTCGGGTGTCTGGAGGTGTGGTCAGCGAACAATCGGCCGCCTCCGAAGGGCATTCAGCCATTTTTTGCGAGCGACGGAAAAAGGCAGATTGTGGCCACATCAAACACGGTTCGCAAACAGCCGTACTCTCCGAAAGTACGGAAAACGCCCGCAGGCGGCGTATTTTTAGAAGAGGAGTCACGCAAAGAAGTATTTCCACTGGCACTTTTATTTTTCAGAAAAAAAAAACAATTTTCTTAAAAATTTGTCTTCTAAAACAAATATGTTTAAAAAGTAAAGTAAATAAAAAAACTTATTTTAAAGAGTGAAGAGAAAGGGCAAAGAAAGAAATTTTACGGGGCACAATAACATGTCAAGTCTGATTTATGGCATTCGAACTAGATTTTGTTAGTTTTGGCATTAAACCCACAAGCATAGCTCAACGGGGAATCAAAAAGTGACCTTTCTGTTTAAAGCATTCATCAAAAGAAGAAGAAGATGGAGAAGAAGAGAAAGAGAAACGACGCTTCATATGTTCCGTGACGTGTCAACTTCCGGATTTCCACCTGATCTAAATTAGCCACCGGATGTTGTTTTTATCCTCCTTGCGTGTATTATTCGTAGTGCGTGGGAGTTTTTCTGTCATAAAAGAAAGAAGGAAATCAAAGGAGAAGGGCTAATACAGAGGCGTGTCGGCCGCGGCGTCCATGGTTGGGATTAGTAGAATGGCCGACGGAACCCCCGATGTTATCCGAATTTGGAGGTTCTTTTGTTTTTTGGCATCCAAAATAGGTTAAAACCTTAGGTTATATGAAAAAGACGAAAGTATGTTAGAAAAAAAGGGTCGACTGGTGGGAAACAATTAAAAATTCTTGTTTGGTCGAGTGGAGAAACGAAGGAAACAAATCCGAACAGACGGAGGCTTTTTGGAAATTGGAGAGATTTTTGAATTTTGGAACGGGAGAGGACATGCTTTTAGAAGAATGGATTACAAAGGAGAACCTAAATCTGCCTCATTTACCCCTCCACTCTGTCCTTTCGTCGCGCTCTCGCTTAGTCTCTTTTCTGCAGTTAGTCTCTTGTCACAACAGCGTCCTGTTGTTCCACGTGTCTTCCCATGAATGACTTTGATGTAAAGGTGGCCAGTGGAAGAAGAAAAATGTTCCCTTTTCAAAACAGCCGATTTTGGGGCGGCAGTCGTTTGGAGGACGCTGAGGATTCATAACTGCACTTAATGGGTCTCGCCGCGGGAGTTGTTGCCTGCAGACAATGTTGCCAAAACCACAATCATGATAGGGTTTTGGTTGTTTTCTTATAAAATAAATAAACCTAGATTAGGCTGAATATCGTGGTTCTGGTAACATAAAGTATGTAAGTAAGTATAAACAACAGGACCGTTTCAGTTGTGCCAAAAGATGTTTGATTCTTGTTATTGCAGTAAAATGAAAGCTCAAGGCCAAAATGTTGTTTCAGCCGAATATTTGACGTAAAAGTTCCCCCGAGAGACAAATCGCAGTGTTTGTTGGGCTCTTCAATCGCGAAAATCCTCGGGAGGGGCGTGGAATTGAATCGGCAACAATTGACCGAGGGAGGTCAGCTGAAGATGCATGCGAGAACCAGGAAACGGCACCTACGCCATGGAAACGAGACCTTTGGACGGAAGACAGGCAAGGCTGGTACGGGGAATGCAAAGGTTTCAGGGGAAGGGGTAATTGATGAGGCAGGGGGAAATTACCACGCAAAGGTGTGACCTCACTCAGAGGAGGTGTGGGAAGCGATTCAAGAGGGGACATGTTGAGGAACTTATTTCAATCCTAGATCTAAATTATTTCTACTACACTATTGCCATTTGTGGAAATCATTCATAAGATATTCATATAAATATGAATCATCCTTACGTAAATAAGCTACTAGTAAAGTGGCATCCATGCTTAGATTGGGATATAACCAATGCCTGCCAGAGAAAGAGAGCGTGAGCTTTCATTTTACTGCAATAACAAGAATCAAACTTCTTTTGGAACAACTGAAACAGTCATGTTGTTTATACTTACTTACATACTTTATGTTACCAGAACCACGATATTCAGCCTAATCTAGGTTTGAATGAGATTGAAATAAACAAGAGAAGGAGAATGAATGAGTGTAAAAAGAAAATGAACAATAAGATACTGCAACTGAAGTAAACAGGAGGGATTTGAACAATGTTAGACCTTATTTGACCCAGTGATGAATGGATGGAAATTAAAGAGACTGGCTGCCTAAAATGAACTTTTCTTCAGATTCCAGGTCATTGATCTGTCAACGAAATGTCAAATTCCGCCAATCCTGATTCTAATTCGAGGAAGGCCTGATTCCTGTGGTCTTCTACGTTGACGTCAAGGTTCAACCTTTGAGTGAAATCCAATAAAAAGTTCAACGACTGGCACTTCTTTGGAACCAGCCGAATACTAATTTGGGTGTAATTGCATTTGTGGGAACACGAAACCAAAATTAGCAGGAGCTAAGAATAAAATTAAAACGGACGATGGGAAAGTAAGAAAAAATTCTGCTTGCAGGTCAGGGGAATGTTAAAAAAGTGTGAATTCCAATTGAAGCAAATTGTTTGCAGACATTGTTTCTGTTGGTTAGCTGGACATCTTACAAAATGACGCCATTCAATTTTTTTCTATGAAAACATATCAAAAAGGCCACTTTCATGTACCAACACTTATTTGATGGAAACAGTGGAATAAGAAGTCAGAAGTTTGTGAAAAGAAAAGAAGGAAGAGGGTATTTCGCAGTGTTTTTGCGTGGTCGTCGGGAGGTGCGGGTCTAATTGCGATCTCGGATGCAAAACTATGCGGGCGCGACATGAGAATGTGTTTAATGAGAGTGGCGCTGAAAACAGAGCGGCCGTCTTCTCCTCGGGAGGGGCTCCCTCGGGAACGGCCGAATTCCCCCGCACTACGCCCTGACGTCTGATTTGTTTCGGCACCAAAAACAGACAAACGCGCGAAATGAGCGCTCGAGAAGCTCTCGAGTGGCGACACATCGAGGACAATTGACAGACGGCTCAGGATACGGTAGGGGAAGGAGGAAGGAAATGGGGATAGCGAAAGAGGCCAACGGACGAAAAAGAAGAGAGATGGAAAGGTTTGGAAAATGAAGGAGGAGAGAAGAAAGGAGAAGGGCAGGTAAGAGAACAGGAAGAGGCAAGACATGAGAAATAGAGAAGAAAGGGCTGTGTCTCAGAGAACAATAGTGCCTTCAAAGGATTGTTGGTGAAGAATGGCAAAAGCCGTGCCCTCGGGGGTCGTTGGAATGCATGAGAAGAAAAACCCAGGACATGATCCTACGTTGCACGTCAATTATCATTGACGAAGGGACCAGTGAGCAACTTCTGACAACAATTGCCTCAGATGAACAGAGATTGCACCTTTTGGTAACTCAGGAGAACAGTGAGATGAGAGAGAGAAAGAGAGAAAGAAATAAGTCCAGGCAATTCCTAGGGCGAGATACAACAACCCTGGATCTGTTAGTGACAGGATTACGTAGGAAAAGACCTAACAAAAAAGGTTTCCCAGAATGGCTGTGGTTTCTGAGTAGATGTTGTGTGGCTGAAAATCATTCGACTGTGTTCCGATGACTCAGCTCTTCTTTTAATTTTGGAAGAATGACAAACAACGCTCTCTTGTTTTCCGTCCTCCCCTATCTTCGAAAGAGGTAGACGCCATGATTCCATTTACCTAGATGCCCCGGCTGAAACATGAAAACAGGAAGGACGTCCTCTGCGAATGGAGCATTAGGGGATTGGAGGTGAGGCACGGCTATTGACAACGAGGACGGCGACAAGAAAATAGCTTATTTGCCTTCTAGGCTCTGGCAAATTGTTCGCGTTCGAGATAAATAGAGGCACGAGGGAAACCACAAAAGTCAAAGCAGAGGGTGAATGGAGGAAACATAGAGGAGGTTGGGTTTTAACCCAGTTTATGCGCCACATCTGCTGATTGTATAGTGTGGATCTGATAACTACACACGGAACCACTTTTGTTTGGCCACGTGGGGAAATAATTAAATCTGCGCGAATTTCTCCTCTTCCAGTATGTTTTGGCGTGTGACACCGAATCGGCGGAAGAGTAAAAGAAGGGGTTGAATCTGAAGAGAGGGCGACGCAATGAGTCGTCACAAACAGAGAAAGGACAGTGGCCAATCAGAAGACTCACTTCCGGGGGCACAATAGACGAATTTGGGACAGACCACCGGAGGAGAGGGGTGGAACGAGGGAACAGCGGGGAGCAGAGACTAGTTTGGATCAAAAAGTCCGGTCTCTCTCTCTCTCTCCCTCTCTCTTTCCCACTTCCGCGTCAAGACAAAGGAGGTGTTGGATGTGTGGTTGATAGGGGAAACAGACGCCCTAATGGCGCTGATTGAGTTGCCACCGCTCAACTAAATCACTGCGCAGGTCGGCCACGAGACAGCCGAAAAAAAGACAAACCGGGAATGACAATTGTATGTGGTTATACGGAAAGAAGTGGGAATGATTGGAATTTGGGGATGATAAGGAGAAAAACATGGCGATAAGTGCTGAAAACAAGCCTGCCAGTTTGAAATACACTGTATTTGGTATCTCCAACGACTGTTATGTGAGCTTAAAAGGTGTAAGCTATTTGATTCCAAAAAGTGAAGGCCATGTTTGGTGTGAATAGTGGATGCGAAGGGTTCGGGAGAGTGTTTTAGAGTAAAAATAGCTGTGCAGTGTCCGTGCTTTGAAGGGCAGCGGTGCTCGAGTTTCAAACAAAGGCCGGGGCACCGTTGGCCACAAAAGAAAGCAGACTGCAATTAGTTTTTACGGCCAGGAGGTGCATTCGAAGGTGGCCGGGGGCGGTCGCCTATTATTCATACGACGGACGCCCGAATGCCCGAAAAAGCACTGGCGACTGATTGAAAAAGGCCACTGATTGGAAAGGTCCCGACACACTTAATGCCGTTAGCACATCGCCCGTGGAGCCAAAAGCACTCGGTAGTCTTTAGGAGAAGTGGACGGGAATAGACTTTGGATCGAAGGGGTATTCCTACGAAATGTGTACTCATTTAGACCACGCATCTTTCACTAGTACGAACTAAAGTAGAAGAAAAGACAAGAGAAACCCAGATAGGCAGAGTCGTATTATATTAGAAAAAGAGATATTGAAAAAGAGAAAGGGAAAGAGGGAGAAAGTCGCTGTAGGCCTCGTGTAAGCTAAGTCCATCGCAACACCAAACTCCGCCTCTTTTGTAGAAATGATGAACAGAGACACAAGTCCTCCTTCTAAAAACCATCTTCGATTGATGAAGTCTTCCTTAAACGGTCTCCGAGGGGCATTTTTCATAGAACTCTATTCATTTCTACTGATTTATTGCCTTCTCGCAGAACTTTTTCTATTGCCTCTTTCTCTTCTTCTCCACTTTCCATCTATCTATCTATCTCTCTCTCTCTCTCTCACTCACTCTCTCGCTCTCTCTCTCTCGCTCTCTCCCCCTCTCTCTCTCTCTCTCTCTCTCTCTCTCTCTCCTGTTTTCTCCAATTTGTTTCCTCGCTAAAACACAAAACAGTGACGTAGATCCATAGGTCAAACCCAATTTCGACTTTCTGATCTGATTAAAACCAAATTCTCTTAGTGAAAACAGCGATCTCTTTGTTTTCGCAGCCAAAATCCAGTATTCTGGATGTTCGCAACAAAAGTTCACCTGTCATCTGAAAGAGAATAGGAGATTTTGCCAGAAAAAAAGGCTTTGCCGTCGAAATATGCAAACAATCAGGCGAAAATCGAATTCCACTCGACAGAGCGACGGAAGAAACACTTGGAGAATGGAAGGAAATGAGAGGATAGAAGTAGCTCTGAATGGGAAACACGTATTAATGAAGGTTTGAGGAAGCTTTCAGTGGTTCCTCCATGTTTACATAGAGGGTGTACGGTAGGGGGCGATTAGTCGCCCAGATTAGAGCATTTAGGGCGAGAGAAGTCTAGTAGTGAGGCTAATTAACATAGAAGACGCAAAACATGGATTATTCTGCGAATATTCAGGAGGAAAGGAGTGATTTAGGAGGCAGAATGGGTTGGCAGTGGGAATATTCGTGTGACCGGTGGGGTGAGTCAGAAGGCAAAACAGCAGGCAAAACAAGGCATGGGGATAGATGAACTACGACTTAATTAAAAGTTCTCTGTCATCAGCGGATAACAAATAAGTTTGTTTTATGTTTAATTGCAATGCAATTAAATAATTTATTGGCTGATGGCTGCAGCGAATCTACCAATCTTCTTCGCCTAACTTTCGAGCTTTCAAGGAAAAGAGTTAAAAATATAGGCCCTCTAAAAGTCACAAATACTAAACATTTTCTCCCAAATACTTTAAGAATTTGCATTATCCCGTGTTTGCTGAAGGGAATAAAGAGGATTTACGGTGTCCTACAGGCAGTGGCGACGACGCGGTTCCACGATAGAATCGCGCGGCGAATTTTCGACTTATCTCCCACAAAAATCGTGTTCGGCCGTAAATCTTCAAGTTTAGAGGCCGGTGGTTGAGAGACCTTGTCTACGGAAACAGGGGTGTTCGAGCAGAAGCGAATGAGAACTATTCTAAACGGTTGTGTGACCTAAAAGAAGGAGGAGAGGAAGTGAAGGTGACGTAGAAGGCCACGAGAATTGCTCCGTCGACAGGTTCGTGGTAATTTTCGGTCGTCGACGACAATTAGAGGCGATCGCACTACAGATCGCAGCGACAATTACTGCAGTCTACTTGCATGCTTGTTTTTTTGAAGAGCCTCGCGAAGGGGAAACGAGGTGGCAAGGCAAGTCATGTTTAGTTGAGATGGGTTTCCGATTCTGACATGAAATTAATGACTTAATAATACTCGAACGGGCTACTCAAGGGTTATTCACAAATCCTTCAGAAAAAAAATCACAGTTTTTCTTTTGATCGCAGAATGACTTCGTGTGAAATAAGCAGACTTTGGGAATTTTGAACAAAAATTGACCACAGAACAGTTTCAAACGCAAAATGAAGTAGCCGTAGGTCTCTGAGTTAGCCTGTGAGATTGTGTGATACAGTTTCATGTATTGACAAATGGACGGTTGATGATAATAACAAAAACAACTTTGGACGCTTGTTACTTCTGTCCTTCTTTTTCCAACAAAAGCATCAACAAGACTTTTTTCATTTGCTTGGTCATATACAGAACGCTGCCGTTGGGAACTGAATACTGCTACTGTTAAGATTCGATGCTTATCTTCAATAGTCAACAAACTTCGCCTAACCTTTGTGTAATTAACAAAATGCCCACACATTAAAATAGAATTGTCGGAAACAAGGAAGTTGATTCTCGTTTTAGAGTTACCCTTCACTACATGTTTTCAACAATGTTGGGAGCAATTGGGAGAGAGCAATCGAATCGTAAAAGCGGAATTAATGCCCTTTGTTTGTAAAAAGGACAACTGCATTCGAGAGTACATGCAATTTATTCTCGTTTTCCCCACTGCCACCCATTTGAGCCTAGGCTATGTTTGGCAGACAAAGAACATAAGGAGGCAAGGAAAAGTCAAGTTGAGGTTACACAGCTTGCTTGCGCTTTTATCTTGTTCACATTTCAACTTCGCCCCGGTTCTTAGCTCTGACGTGGCACATGAGGCTCCCCGATTTTTTGAGGCGTCAGGTCTTTGATGCTCCAATTGCAACAAGTTATGCACATTACGATGGTTCATTGCACAGTAATAGACAAATGCTCAGTTATTATCTCACATAAAAACAACTCATACTTTCCGACAGAGGCAAAGCAAAACATTCTATTTGGACTGATTCTCAGAAGAACTGTTTCAACAGTTGAAGTGACATACCTGTGGGGGAGTGTGATTGTAGGTGTTTCTGATGACGTGGACTGTGTTGCATTCCGAATAGACCAGGTGGACCATCTGAAACAGATGATAACCAACAGATTGAGGAAATGGAAAGTGGTAGTTCAACGGAATGATTCATGTGATGACAGTGAGTGAATGTATGCGTTCGGGGGATCATAATCGGTCTATCGAATGGAAAAAGCAGGAAGGTCGTCGCACGGAGCGGACACAATTATTCCAGGCGCACGTGTGGCCATTCAGAAGATTTACGTGTCGAGAGACTGCCGCCAAAACACGCCTAATGACGGTCGTGTTGAGCAATGGCCGAGTGGGAGATTTGTCAAAGCGGGCAGGCCACAACATGAACGAGGTAACACATAATAGTAATGGCATTTGGCCATTCGATCAAGGTAATCGCAGGAAAAGGCAAAATATTTACGCCACAACAGCTAATTTCCAGGAGACAGCTGATAGAAGAAAGGGAGGGGGCGACTCACGTGCTCACGCACTCACAGCCTACGGCTGTTTTCTCTCATCTCCTTCCTTCATTTTCCTCTTCTTTTATTTTCCATATCCCCTCTTTTTGTCATTCCTCTTACTCTTTCTCTCTCTCCAACTATCTTTCAATCAATCTTTCTCTCGTGTCTCTCCAGCCTTTCCCACTATCGATCTCTCAATCAGTCTCTTCTCTCCTTTTCTTTCTCTATTTAATTTTGTTATTTCTGCATCTATACAGTCTTAAAACCACCCGTCCCAGTTCTCCAATAGCTCACTCTCATACTATATTTTTCTGTCTTTACTATTGCCGCAATCCACTTTTATCGTTTGATTTTAATGGCCACTTTCCCACTCCACCGCTTATCTTGTTCCTCCTGGGTATGTTACTCTTTGTCATTTTGGTTTGTACTGCCAATTGATGAAATTTAAATAACTGATCGTGAGGACTAATTTGGCGTTTATAGTTGATTTCATATTCAGAAAACGTCCTTGAACAATTTTCGGCAATATAAAAGGGTTTATAAAAGTAGAATTCCAAATCATAGTTCTGCGTCTAAAGAACAAACCATTCCTTCCCATTGGCTCTTATCGTCTGAGCCGAATATCCGTTTTCCTAAGGGTGTGAAGTTCTTATCTTATCGTTCATACCAGTTTGCAGCGTCACAGAAGGCGCACTCTTACCTTCTCCCTTTTAATTTACAATTTTATAGAACCAGGAGAGTAAGCGCGGCCAAGGCCGCGCTTCTCTCTTGGTTGCGGCCTTCGGCCTTTCGAACCGGTGGCCTGCGGCCTTCGGCCGCTTAAGCTGACGCCCTGCGGTCGCCTCAATGGACGGCCTTCCGCCGTTTGAAATGGCGGCCTTTGGCCGCTTAAATGAACGGCTTTTGGCCGCATCACTGGACATTTCAAACGGTTGAGAGTGTAGAGAATGAGGGGAAATGAGTCTTAGAATATTCACGCAACGTAGGCTCATTGCCCCGGCCGGTTTTCCTTTCTCCCTGGAGGAAATGATGGCGTAAGGTTACGCTGATACACTACTAACACACACAGGAACGATAGCGTTTTATATAAAAGGATAATATTTTATTTATCACGGTGGGAAATTTTGACGAATCATTCATTTTTGGTTATTTGCGCAGCCTTGCGGTCGTCCCACTCTTTCCACTAACGATCCGCTTTGAATGAATGTTTTACCATTTTTAATTCCACGTTTCAATTTAATCTTTAAATAATTCAGAATGTGCATCGCTTTTATCTACATCAATCCTGATCCCAATGGAAAGTATCGATTGGTCATTCTGGACAACAGAGACGAATTCTTCGACCGACCGACGGGCGAAGTGCAATGGATCGACGGAGTACTGGCCGGTTGGTTGTTTTCTCAAAGGAAACCGTTGTAGTTCAGGAGTGGATCAGAAAGATCCCGCAAGAGGAACCTGGATGGGAGTGGATGAAAGAGGCAGGGTTGGCATCCTTCTGTCCATCACACAGCCAGCCCACGTGAAGTCAGCCACCGCCCCCAGTAGAGGTAAGGCAATCACACCTCCACTTTTTCCCTTTTCTCTATAAATAAAATTCCAGGCGCAATAGCCAAGGACTTCTTGAAAAGCAACCTACCGGCCTCTGAATTTATGAATCAGCTGCAAAAGAAGGCCTCCGATTACAATGGATTCCAATTTCTAGCCTTCGAACCGTACGAATTGTTTAGTTAATTTTAAATTGAAATTTTGAGAAATGCGAGTGGAACCTACGATCTGTCTACATTGACGAATACTTACGTAGAGAAAGTGGAGACTATTCAGTGGCCGAATGGATTTTACGTCATGAGCAACAGCCCCACCCACATTCCTTTCAAAAAGACTGTCCACGGGCAGAAGAGGTAAATCTAGCTTTTGCTCATTTTCTCCCCATCTTTTTTTTCACTGTGTCCATTTTATTTTCCCATCCTCTTTCTCTTTCTATCTCACCACCATTCAGGTTAGGAGAACTTGTACAGAAGTTGAACGACGGATCAACGATCGGAGAATGGATCGAAGGACTTATGGACATTGGAACTGATAAAACAAAGTATGATCATTCCCTCTCCCACCTTCATACTTTTGCAGCTTTGCGCCGGATCCCCAAATCACTCTCCAGACAGGCAGATCCGAAGACTACAACAAGTACCTCGCTTCGATCTTCATTCGATTCCCTCCCGAAATTAGGTAACCATCCTTTTGGTAACAAAGAAACCGGTTTTAGGTACGGTACACGGTCTCATAGTGTGTTTGTGGTCGAGAGAGATGGAAGGGCCACTTTCTACGAAAAGAGATTGGTTAGTTGAAGCAAAGGGTGCTATACTCTGGACTTGCAGGCTGATGCCCCGGAAGACATCAATCAAGGAACATGGGTGGAAAAGACGGTAAACTTCAAACTCAGCAAGTAGATAGAGATATGTGATTTTTGTGATAAAAGATGTATATTGCATCGTAGTTGCTTGCAATGTTCATCTGCGTCCTCCCTGCTTATGTTGCAGCGACCAGTAGGCTCCCTTTCTAGCCATCAGTTCATCATGTGTTCCTGAACCTCCAATATTTCAACTATTCGTAAATCTGACCTTTCTCTGCCACATTTCCTCCGGCGATAACTGCAATACAATCTGCAGATGTGATGGTGGATAGACGATGGGCAATCACAATCACTGCCCTGCCTTCAGAGGCCTTCTCCAATGCTTCTTGCACCAGTTTTTCACTCTCGGAGTCCAAGGCTGAGGTAGCTTCATCAAGTAGGAGGACAGTAGGGTTTCTTATCAATGCACGGGCAATAGCAATTCTCTGCTTTTGACCGCCGGAGAGTTGGGTTCCACGGTCTCCAACTGGGGTATCGTAGGCCTGGAAACAATTTAGAAATTGGTAACATCATTTTTGAGCGATCACCCTCTTTCACTAGAAAATCAACTGATGAACCACTGACCTCAGGCAAACTTTCCACAAACTTGTGGATGTTGGCTCTTTTTGCCGCTTCTACAATCTCACTCTCGGAGTAAGACCCTTCTTCCATTCCGTAAACTATGTTTTCTCTGATTGAACAATCAAAAAGTATAGGTTCCTGGGAGACGAGGGCAACGTGGTTTCTCAAGTGACTTGGGTTGATTTCTGAGATATTGACGTCATCAACCAACTGAAATCCATTTAAACCAGGTATAAAGTATAAAATAAACCAGATTTGTACTTACCACTTTCCCCATTGTTGGATTGTAGATTCTTTCCAAAAGGGAGACTACTGTAGACTTTCCACAACCACTGGCTCCCACGAGAGCCAAAGTCTTTCCAGGAACCACCTAAAGTACTTTTTCTGATTAAATGTAAGTTACAAACATTTATATTCAATCCATTTAGAATTGAGGCATCTGGTCTTTCGGGATAATGGAAGAAAACTCCTTCGAATGAGATGTTTCCTTTTATTCCAGGGCGAGATCCAAGGGTGGAGGTCTCGTCTATTTCTGGTTCCTGAAACCCTTTGTCTGCGATTTAAAACGTCATGTCTCTAAGACTCGATCCAAGGGAGGACAAAAAAATTCAAGTTGCTCCGATTGAGCCTATATTTTATTTTATAGTTACCCCAACCCAAAAACTTTGAAAAATGTAGTTAGTCCGAAAACAATTTGGCCCCGCCCACTTTTAATCGATATTTTATTTTTTTTCATATCTCGGTTCCCAGACAACGTATGAACATGCGGTTTCTTTCAATCGATAGCTGTTTTGATGTCAAAAATTTTGTTAATTGACGTCAAACGCGAAAAAAAATTTTGAACCTTGATTTCAGAGCAAAATCTAAGAAAAAAATGGCAAAAAATAGGTTTTTTCAGCAAATCACCCATTGAAGTCACCCGCCAGGCACCCAATCTATTTTAATCGTGTTTTTCGAACAATTTCCTATCGATTCAGTGCCTCAAGTCAAAATTATAATAGACTTATAGTGTTGCCCCATATTTTTGAAAAGTGCAAGGTTGCGATCTCAGGGGTGCCGTGGTCAGCGTTAAGTCACCCACACGTCCCTGTTATGACCCAGTGCCCCCCATTTTGTGACGACATGATGACTACATTGTCTGGACAAGTCCCGAGTCTATTTTACACCGTTTTAAACAATGTTTCAATTTATAACACTCAAAAAATCGTATTTTTTGGAGATTTTGCCAATTTTCGGCAGTATAACTTATTCTGTTCAAAAAATAAACTACACCACGAGATTCCTCATGTTTTTTCCAATCTTTTTTGTGCTTTCAGATCTGTGAAAAGTTCTCTTTGAAGCGCGCCACGATGCAAAACGCAAAACTTATAGCAGTGAAAGATATAACTGGCGCCAGGCAAAAAGGAGCGTGGCTTGCGGCGCCTGCTGCGGCGACCTTCGAATTCAAGAAGATTTTGGTTTTGCATCGTGGCGCGCTTCAAAGAGAACTTTTCACAGATCTGAAAGCACAAAAAAGATTGGAAAAAACATGAGGAATCTCGTGGTGTAGTTTATTTTTTGAACAGAATAAGTTATACTTCCGAAAATTGGCAAAATCTCCAAAAAATACGATTTTTTGAGTGTTATAAATTGAAACATTGTTTAAAACGGTGTAAAATAGACTCGGGACTTGTCCAGACAATGTAGTCATCATGTCGTCACAAAATGGGGGGCACTGGGTCATAACAGGGACGTGTGGGTGACTTAACGCTGACCACGGCACCCCTGAGATCGCACCTTGCACTTTTCAAAAATATGGGGCAACACTATAAGTCTATTATAATTTTGACTTGAGACACTGAATCGATAGGAAATTGTTCGAAAAACACGATTAAAATAGATTCGGTGCCTGGCGGGTGACTTCAATGGGTGATTTGCTGAAAAAACCTATTTTTTGCCATTTTTTTCTTAGATTTTGCTCTGAAATCAAGGTTCAAAATTTTTTTTCGCGTTTGACGTCAATTAACAAAACTTTTGACATCAAAACAGCTATCGATTGAAAAAAACCGCATGTTCATACGTTGTCTGGGAACCGAGATATGAAAAAATAATAAAATATCGATGAAAAGTGGGCGGGGCCAAATTGTTTTCGGACTAACTACATTTTTCAAAGTTTTTGGGTTGGGGTAACTATAAAATAAAATATAGGCTCAATCGGAGCAACTTGAATTTTTTTGTCCTCCCTTCGACCGATACGCTCGAATGATACAGACATCGCGTCTTAAACTGAAACTACCTCTTCCATCATTTTAAAGATCAACCCAGCGGCTAACGTAGATTTCATGTAATCGGGGAGATAGGCACTGATTTGTCCGAGGCTGCCGGCGGTGAAAGAAATGGCAAACATTACTCTGAAGCGACCTGTTTTTCTAACAAATTTTGTTTACTTGATAACATCCATCGGTTGTAGATATCCTTCTAAAATCAAATATAGTCCAAATCGGAAGGACAAGGCCATGTTGAAATAGAAAATGGAGGTTGAAATGCCTTGGGAGAACCCCTGATAAACGTGTTTGATTTGAAAAGTTTTCTGTTTTACCTGAAGGACTGCCTTTTTTCTGTTTGTATTAAAGGGGCCGTCTAAGTGTTCACCGAACTTTTGTTGAATCTTCTTTTGGAGAGTCAAGGCTTGGACGGTACGGATGTGCTCAATTGCTTCGAGGGCAACCTCAATGCATGTGTATGTGTGTGAAAGGGAAAAAGAGAGAAAGGGTATTAGAAATCATATACTATCTATCATTCACCTTCCCACTGTTCTCCATCTCCTTTTCAGCCTCCTTTGTTTTCTCCGTAACATATCGCATTCTCATAGCTTGAAACAAAGCTGCAAGCGAAAAGATGATAATCACCTACAACGTAATTCCTCTAAAACCTTCATTTTCCTACCGGAATAGCCATCTGCCATCCATAGTAAAAAGCTATTCCAAAGCCACAGACTCCAGAGACTGCTTCTCCCAGAAGAGAACCCAGTCGGTCATCGATGGCTGATTTGACGTTGGGTGCATCCGTCGCAAGTCGGGTGACAATCTTTCCAGGGGCATGGATCGGGGCGTCAAAATACTTTCCATCCATTCTCATTACGTTTTGGAACACTTTCGATCGCATTCTTTCAGTCATTCTTTCGGCTACATAGCCGAAGGCAGCGGTCTGAAGAGATCTATTAAACCTTACTCTGTGGTTATACCAACCACAATAAGAGAAAAGATAGCTTCAGCTATTCCAAGAGCCAAGAAGTAAAGTGCAAAGCGGTGTCCATCCTCCAGCATCTGTTCCTTATCCACAGTAGAAAAAACACCAAGAATCTTTGCGAAGAAAAGAGAAAAGATGGGAGATGCCAGTCCTTGAAGGGAAGAAGCAACCAAAGCCACAACTAAGAGACACCACTCAGGACGGGCGAAACGAGCGATCGAGAGGAAAGTGGCTCTTTGGGCTCCCTCCTCAGCCAATTCTTAATACAATGTAAACTATCTCTAGAAGAGGTTATCCTACCGCTTTTGAGTCGTTCAACATCTTCTTGGGCATTTTGCAATTCTGTCTTATCCACTCCATGGGAGGCGTCATGGATTGTAGAAGATTGCGATTTTAGGCGCTGAAAGCAAACAGTTTTTTTAAATGGGTGCTTTAATTGATTTTTCTACTTCTAGTTTGAACACACCTTAATATCAAAGTTAGGACGAGTTTCACGACTGATTGACCGAGAAAAACGGGCGCTCTCTTGCCGAGCCGTCTCCACTTTATGATCTGAAAGTGTCATAATTAGGGATTTCAAAACAACCAACGTTCTTCTTCTGCAATCGTCTGTGCATTAACCAGATCGTAATAAAGCCCTTTCTTGGCCAATAGCTCCTCATGAGTCCCAGTCTCCATGACCTCTCCTTCCTTCATCGCCACAATCACATCTGCCTTTCTGATGGTCGACAGCCGATGAGCTATGACTATAGTAGTTCTTCCCTTTGAAGCCTGAATTAACATGCTTTCAGCTGCTTTGAAGCTTACGTTTTCGAGAGCTGCCTGGACAATGCTCTCACTCTCAGTGTCTAGGGCGGAGGTTGCCTCATCCAATAGGAGAATTCGAGGGTTGCGAACGAGAGCCCTTGCTATGGCCAGACGTTGCTTCTGACCTCCCGACAATTGAGCTCCACGATCTCCGACAGTTGTTTTTAAACCCTAATTGTATGTTAAAAGAGTAAAAATCAACAGAAACCTCTGGGAAATTGGCAACGAAGGAGGTAGCATTGGCTTGACGCAAGGCGGCTTCAATATCCGATTTTGAGACGTCTTCACGACCGAAGCGAATGTTCTGAAAACTTTGGCTTAAAAACTCACGGGAATTTGAACACTTTCTGCTCACAGTAACCACCGGAACTTCTAACCTCTTCAATGGTTGTATTGAAGAGAATCGGCTCCTGAGAAACTACGCTCACAAAATTCCTCAAGAAATCAATATTCAACTTTCCTATGTCGATTCCATCGATCGTAATCTGAATAAAACTTTATACGGTAATATTTGTACTTACCGATCCCGAGGAAGGATTGTAGTATCGCAACAACAACTGAATCAAACTGCTCTTTCCACATCCGCTTGGACCAACCAGGGCTATGGTTTGACCAGCCTTGGCTTCCAAACTTAGGCCCTGAAATGAAAGATTTCGAAGATTATGAAAACTAGAACTACTTTTAAGACTTGGATATCTGGTCTGGTGGGATACGCAAAACGAATGTTCTTGACCAAAATCTCTCCTTTCAGTGTTTCTGGCTTGAGGCCTTCAGCAGAACCAGAATCAATTTCTGGGACCTGCAATGCCGTAAGAGAAAAAGAGAAAAGCTCACTCGATCAATGACGCTAAACAACATTCCGGCTGCCATCCTAGCAGTGGTTATGGCTCCGTAAAGAGGACCAGCCGATCCGAGGGCCATGGAACCCATCATGACTGAGAAGAAGACGGTCATCACAGTTCCTCCCTCCATGGTTCCTTCGTAGACGAAGGTGGTTCCTTTCCAGAAGGCTAGGCAGTAGGAGGAAAAGACTGTTAGGAAGGTCATCGAGAGACCGAATCCGAGGATCCAGGCTTTGCGGATTCCAGCCAGGCGACCTTTGGCCAGGGCTTTTTCGTATCTAAAATAACATCAATGTCTATGTTTCTGGATTTGCCATTATATCTCTATCTCTCATTCTTTCACCAATCTCTCTCCTTTTTTATCTTTGACCTAATTCTCCTCTTCTCTCTTGCCTCTTATTCTACTATCTCAAGTTGTACCCACAACTATTTGCTCTCCGCCTCTTTTTTAATCCCTAGTCTCTGACCTACACTACATTCCTTTCACTGAGTACATTTCGCGAACGGCTTCTGTTTCCCCAGCGACCACCTATTTGCCATGCATCCGTTTACAGAGATCAAAGGTTCTAAATGTGCACCCACTTTTTACATTCGATCTCCTGTCCATTGAAGGCAATCACAGTCCTGATGGAAGTAATGCTTTGTTCTGCAATAGCTCCCGCCTTGGAATAATTTTCCGTTCCTTTCTTTTCCTCGTCCGTCATTAATTTAGACAAAAGGTAGCCACAGAGCGCCAGGAAGGGAACCAAAGTCATCATGACTAGGGTGAGCCTCCAGTCACGCACGAAGGCAACGACGAAGCCTCCGATGAACTGAGCGGACATCTGCACCAGAAGGCCTAACTTTTCTCCAGTTCCTTCTTTCACTCTTTCCAGATTACTGAATTTGCCATTACAACATAACATGTAGATGCCTCACTCAAAAAGTTTAGTTGCAAAGGCCCCACTTGGCTTTGAATCGAACCACGCAATCTCCTGCCTCAGGACAGAGGCCAGGAATCTTCTTCTGAGGCGATTCGCCATGTTCTCACTGACCATCATGAAACACAACACCTGTGATTACGTTGCTCTTCTTTGTGATGAAATGCCCACCTCCAATGACGACACAACCAACACTATGGACCCCAAATAGATGTAATTCCAGCATGTTCCTATTACATCTTGGCTGAACTTTTCATAAATCTCCAGTGGCTCTTCTGAAGTTTTGTTTTATCAACAATTAATTGGTTCAACCTGTGTGGTTATCGATTCTCGTCTGCACGTCGATGAAATTCTGAGAGATGTCGCCCTGAATGCAACAATGAGTCAGGTTGTTCTATTTGTCGTCGTGTTTGATCAGCCGGAGCGAATGCGGCGACCGACTCACACGCCAAGTGTAAAGGTACGGGTGAATTCAGACTAACGACCACTTCCGAAAAGTACACAGGCAATCTCACTCACTCACTCACTCACTCACTCACTCACTCACTCACTCACTCACTCACTCACTCACAATAAGAACTGAAAGAAGAGGAGTTCCAGCCCCCGTGGCAGCCGCTACAATGACACCGATCGCCAGCAGAAGAAAGTCCAGACATGTTGCATATCGAAACTAAATATTTTTACTGAAAGTCTTCTCATGATTCTCTAAGAAGTGCACATTTTCCTATGTTTTGTGGCTTCGAGAGACCAAAGGATCAAATCCTTCAGCCGCTGTGAGTCATTGACGACCTCCGGTCCGCGCTAAATAAACTAACCAGCTGGCAGAATGACGCCGGCGGGACTTCCTCGCTTCTAAATATTACAAATAGTATCACACAAACGTAATGTTCTCACTTGTCCAATAGTTTTTCATCAGATTCATCCGTTGAAAGCCTATTTTTGCGACGGCAGCAGCGCATGGCAGAAGGGAAGTAAGGGAGGGGGCGGGGCTTGCATCATTCAGCAGAGGTTTGCACTGCGACGACCGACGATACACACTGTGTTCTTCGGATTTGAAAAAAAAGGTTTTCAATTGATAGAAAATATGAAATGAGATATTAAAATTCCACGTTCATGCAATCACTTCACGAAGGCTCCTTAGATAATAATCGTAATGTTACCTAGCTATCGAAAAAAACCTTGTCGATAAACTTTTTAAACATTTTATACCTCTGTTTATTGATGAAGTATGTGTGAATATATTTGGAATGGGATATGAAATGTAAGTTACGATAGTATTTACATGCACTTCGTGGGTTGCTAGTGGTCGGTGCCCGCCAAACACCCATTCTGGCTTCAACGAGGCGAGAAGGGAGAGCTGAAGAAAAGGTTGTCAGGGTCATCTATTCCGTCATTATTGCTCATGACAAGTGTAGCTTTTGTGTTGCAGATGAAACGGTAGTGAAATAAGGGTTGCTACTGGAGAAATCAAACAGTAATGTGGTTGGGGAATAAAGAAAAAAGACCACATGTTGGTGAATTGTCAGGGAGAAGAATGGGAGGAAGGCCAGGGATGACCGATTTATGGTTGCACAGCAAGTTTTCCAAATAATATACCAATATTCCTTCTTCTCCAAACGTGAAGTGATGCAAGCTGCAATTTTTGAAAAGTGGGCTACTGTTTCCTTCATACATGCAAAATGGTTTCTGAATTCTGGCGATTCAGAAACCATTTTGCATGTATGAAGGTGTCCCTTGGCGTCATGTTGGTGTTCATGTTTTATACCAGCGGAACAAAGGTATTGTTTTTGAGATGCATACAGCGTTCCTAAATAAAATACATATTTACACTTCGGCCCGGAGTCCGCGGGTAGTGAAATGATCCCCTAACTTCCTTATCGTTGGCATGACAGCAGTTAGACTAATTGTCGTTTGCACAGTCCCATTACGCGTGAGGATTACTCAGATGGCAATTTGTTGTCGCAAATTCCCACTTGTAATCTAGTTGTTAGTTAGTTCTGATTGACTTCTCCCGCCATGTTCATGTTTTTCTCTAATATTGCTTTTATGGTTTAGTTGTTGTTCTATTCTGTTCTTCATTCAAGAGTTTCTTTATACCTCATTTTCTTGTGCAAGTCTCTAATTTTCTTCTTGCATCATCTCCTAGAAATTTACTGGGTATCTTCTTCGGTGCCATTGTTATTTTCCAATTCTCTTTCTTGCTTTGATCCCCTAGCCACCTCCAGCTCAAATTGTGTGGTCAATCTCATCATTTAGAAATAAAGAAGAATGCAACTGATCGATCTCTGCCAACTTTCGATGACTTCTGGAGGAACTGTCGCTTTTGGTCTAAACGTCATCCTTTTAACCACAATCACACTAAAGTAAGACTGTCTCTTGAATTTAGAATGCAATTTTAGGTCTGGAAAAGACATCGGAACCTACAGGTATCTCTTATTCGTCTATACTTTGGTGGCCATCGTCCTCAGTGCAATTACAGTCATTACAGTCCCGGTTAATTTTTCTTTTAAGAATTTTCCGCTAATTGGAGAACTTCTAGATTTTTCACGGAGGTCGTGGTGGCTTCATCTTCTTTACTACCGTACCCCGTCTACCAGTGGATGTAGGCAACTGGCTTCTCCTCTCCTACAGTAATTGCTATGCTCAGACTTCCTGTATCCTCGCTCTAAGCTTTGTCTATCGATGTGCCATTGTTTACAAGTAGGTTGGTTCACAAACGACAACTTTCTTTTAGACAAAACCGATTCGGGTGGATGTTTGGTCCTAAATTAGCACTTTTCATAGTGTTTCTAATGCTAAGTATAATGGTCATATTTGGTATTCCAGTCTATTGGGTATTCCCCAATAAGCACTCCAGACAATTAAATGAAATTCATGTTTTTGAGACAACTGGACATCACATTTCTCAGATTTCTTTCATTGGAGGACCGCCAAAGGTACAGATAAGATGTTAATGGTAAACATTTTGTGTCATTTCCGGACAACGGGGATTCTAAAGATCGAATTAAGTACAATAAAATTGTACTTTGTATCGGTTTTAAAAAGTAACCTGAAACACAAACGGCAAATCAGAACCCCAAACCGTGGAGATTTAGGAAATATTCAGGAAGGAAACATGCGATGGTTTTCAGTCATCAGACGGCAGTTGGCTAATCGGAGCCACCCTCTGTCTCCTTCTGTACATGTTCGGTGTCTTCCTGTGTATCCTCGTAATCTTCTTTTGTCTCTTCAAACTCCGTCGTTGGTTCCTCCTCTACGCCACTTCGGACACAGTTTCACGTTTCACTCATCGTATTCAAAAACGGTTTCTGAATCTTCTCTTACTTCAGGTGATTTTTAAATTAACCATTTAACTCTTCTTTCAGACGCTTTCTCCCCACTGTTTCACCTTCACTCCCTTGGTCGTTTGTATGTTCCTCGGGACTTTTGGAATAGAAACTGATGGGAATGTACACATCGTCTACTCTTCTGTCCTCCCTTTGGCACAAATCATTGAGCAACTTGTGGTCTTTTATTACATTCGCGAGTATCGAAGTTGTTTCTGCTTTTGTTTTCGTTCCAAGGCATCGAACACAGCTAATGTGAGTGTTGTGTATCCACATACGTGTTGACAAAATAAACTTTTCCCCTACTGTCAATGTACCCACAATCAAGCATGGCTCAGGGCAGGCCCGCTCCCTCGAACATAATATCTGGGTTCCTCACACTGTAGCTCAACTATGTGGTCAACCTAGAACTGCTCTTTTTTTTCAGTACATTTGTCTCATCTACAGTAACCCACACTGCAACAATCACAGCTGCATTGTAAACTGAAGGAACGTGGCCGTTAAACTGATCTTTACAATAAAATGTTTTTCTACGGGAAATAAAACACAAAACACAATTCCAATAAAGGACATTCCAAAATTACCCCTCCAATTACTCATAATTGTTGTTGTCAATGCTTACTTAAAAACATCTCGTCTAGTTTGGGAAGGGTCATCACGTGAAGAATACTGTAATTGTTCACATCCTCTTCAGGAACAGTGAAATCCAAATAAAAGCGATTCCAGCCGTCTTGTCATCGGTTTTGTGCCATTTCAATTATATTGGTTACTATTTTTCAATGTCCTCTTTATCAAAACAAACACGTAGGAAACGTTCTGAACTACCGAGTACATGAAAGAAACAGAGGGCGGAAACTGACTATAATTTTCGATCATTTTCGTTTAATTCCGCGAACTTCTATCATTTCCCATTTCTATTCTTATTTGTGTGGGTGTTTTTGTGCTCTTCTTCCCTTGATGATGTTGTCTATTTGGATTAAAATTTCATTCCAGAAGCATGCTGATTGACATCTGTCGTTACTCAATGACCGTGGGTGGAATAATCGCTTTTGCTACCAACTCTACACTTCTCAGTGTCATTGCTCTCAGGTAAGATCTCCTTATGAGTTAAACCAACTTTCTTTTCTACAAAAAGCCACAAACCCTAGGTAGGCCAAGGTTTCGCTTCAGGACCAAATGTCTCCTGTGTTGACCCAGCTACTTGATTCAGTTACTTAAAATCACAAATTCTTAGATCTGGAAAACACATTGGCACCTACAAGTATCTTCTGTTCGTCTATACCCCAATCGCTGCTATTCTCAGTGTCATTACTTTCACCACAGCTCCTGTAATAAAACATTTACAAGTTAATTCAACGTGTTATAGATTTTCCATGGTGGTCGGGGTGGCTTCATATTTCTAACCACGGTAAATCGCCTACCTGTTCATGTTGGAAACTGGCTTCTTCTTGGATACAGCAACTGCTACGCCCAGACATCTAGCATTCTGGCTCTCAGTTTTCTTTACAGATGCATTCTTATATATTGGTACGTTTTCCCATGATTGTGAATCGTGTATGCGCCGCATCTTTGTATTTTACCAAGCCAAAGGCTTTACGGTTACTTTGGCCCAAAGTAACCGGGTTACGGTATGGGGAGATTACAATAGAAAACGGGGTACTGCTATATGGGCATTACCTACTCTCATACTGTATTTCGTCCGTTATGGGGGTGAAATAACACGATTTCAGTCGTGACAAACACAGTTGGATGTTCACCTCCAATCTGGCTTGGTTCATCACCGTCCAAATGATTGTCATCATGGTCGTTTTTGGCATCCCGGTTTATATCGTTTTTCCAAATGATTACTCTCGAGAACTGAACTCAGTGTCTATTTTTGACATGACGGGATATAACATCTCTAAGATAGCGTTTATAGGAGGCCCACCAAAGGTTGAACTTTACAAGATAAGATCTCTTTAACCCTTCATTTCAGTCATCAGAAGGCAGTTACCTCACCGCTGCCACCGCGTGTCTCCTTCTCTACATGTGTGGCGTCTTCGTAATCATCTTCGTCTGTCTATTCCGCCTCCGTCGTTGGTTTAAACTTCATTCCACCACCGTCTCCCAAATCAATCGATACATCCACAAACGATTCATAGCTTTGCTCATTCTTCAGGTTTGTAAGGATTTGTACCTTGGCAAATGATAGATTCAGAGCATCTCTCCTGTGTGTTTCACCTTCACTCCCCTGGTAGTATGCATGTTTCTTGGAACTCTTGGAATAGACGTACACAATGATTTCCATATTGCTTATTCCTGCTTACTACCTTTCGCTCAGATCATGGAGCCTTTGTTAGTCTTCGGTTTCATCAAGGAGTATAGAACCAGTATTATTAAGTTCATTCGTTGTTTGGAGTACAATCAAACGGCCTTTGTTAGCAGTACTGTCAACCCAACCACTCAAATGTAAACTTCGATTGATACCACATGTAAATCCGCCCAGTTCCTGTTTTTCTACGTTTTATTACGCAATCTATTCGTGATCAAATAAAAAGCAATATTGATTGATAGTTTGCACTCTGTTCGCATAAGTTGTCGATGGATACCCTTCTACCACTTAACGTTCATGATTTGCAAAGTGTTCGGTCTGCACCTGAAAGTCTTTGTTGACCTATGACCTACTGATGTATTTTGTATCACTGGAAACTCAGATAAGAAATGCGATTACAAATCTTAGATAAATGGTTATCAGGCAGGCTGGAGCATTCGAATGGGAAAAACTTTTTTGGGGTGTCTGGATGAATAAGGAGATAACCTGTTCGCCGAAAGACCTTGGTATCAACTTTATCTTTATTCCCAATGTTTGTAGATCATAAAATAAAATTCGCCCTGGGTCGAACATCGAGATCAACAAACATAAGACCTTTATTCTTGATCTCTTATGCAGGCATTCGGGTCTACGGTGGAATTTACTTACGGCCGAATCGAAGGGCAAGGTCCTGCAACGAAACGTTAGAAAGGTTAAAAACAGATTATACCTCCGGGTGGAAACTGGCTCTTTTTCCGAACCGAAGTGTCAGGTCGTCAGCTGAGAATTCTCTCTTCTCGTGGCTATAAAAGAGCAATAAAATTAAAAGAGGGGAAAAAATGGCTAGAAAGAAGGAAGACTTACGGGAAGTCGTAGTAATTGGCCCTTTTCTCAAAGCTCGAGGCGTAGATGTCGTCCCTCGGCACGTAGAAGGCTGTGGACAAGGCGACGAGGAGGGCCAAAAGAGAGATCCACAGAGCCTGCATTCCTGAAACTTCTTTGTTTTAAAAGACCCTTTGAAATAACAAAAGGACAAGAGTACCGTAACCCCAAAGGGTACAGATTAGGTGTGGTTAGAAGGGAACGAGTGCGGAGAGTAAATCAAACGCCGCCCACTAAATCTGATTTGTGGTAGTGTTTTTCCTTTGGCAAAGTGGGTTTGTAAATTCTCGACCGACGGATTCCGAAATACACACCGCTGTGACAATGGGTGTACTTTAATAATGGGAGAGGGAGAAAGAAAGAAAGAGGGAGAAAGAAAGAAAGAGAGAGAGAGAGAGAGAGAGAGAGAGAGAGAGAGAGAGAGAGAAAGAAAGAAAGAAAGAAAGAAGGAAAGAAAGAAAGAAAGAAAGAAAGAAAGAAAGAAAGAAAGAAAGAAAGAAAGAAAGAAAGAAAGAAAGAGAGAGAGAGAGAGAAAGAGAAAGAGAAAGAGAGAGAGAGAGAGAGAGAGAGAGAGAGAGAGAGAGAGAGCAAACGTTGCATCGCATAGTCCAAGGAGCAACACTGTAAATTTGTAGCATTACGACAAACTTGGCATATTAAAAGAAGAACGTCATTGATCTTAACGTTATATGAACATGCAAATGATTTGGATTCACTCACGTTTTGCCAAAACGATAGAGAAACATTTACAGATAAAGGAAGAGAAAGAGGAAGGAAGGGAGCGGCTTCTTAAAAATCAGAAGGAATCAAAAAACCACAGAGGGTCCTCAGACGAAGCAAAAGAGACAAACACGTGAGATAGTGGTAGAACTCGGAATTATGGATAAAGGGACGGCGGAACATTGGCTAGCTGTAAAAATAGACAATGGGTTGAGAAAGAGAGAAGAGAAAGGCGTGTAAAACTGATCATAACCTGTTTTTGTCCTTTCACAACTGTGAGTTATCTAGGAGGCCTAAAAGTTAAATTGAAAACACGTAATTTATCCAAATGAGCTTTCTGGACGAGACCTTCAACAAAGTTATCTTTCGTCATAATTGCTCTGAAACCTAATTTGAAGGGCGAAAAAGTTTGAGTACCATTTCTGGCCCTTCTTTTAACCACTTTCAGAACACTCGTCTTAAATGTTTTTACTTTCAAGTGCTTTCTTTATTAAACAATAGTTTTGTAATTTAAAATGTAAAAGTTTCTTTTAAAGTACACATGACTGATTTAGACAATTTTCAACTAGCAGCTATTTTGGGTTGGGAGTCCGTGCGATTGACGTAGGCGCATTTCTAGGGTTGATGTTAAAGGCAAGCTAGTTCTAGATTACGGTAAAACAGAAGGAGAGTGTGGTAAGGGGGAAAGGAACTGCCGCCCAGTCTGGACTGAAATTCGAAATCCCAAGCGCCTTGTAAACAATCCAGAATCTCACCTGATCGCCCTGTCATTGGGAGAAATTCATCAGATGGAAAACAATGGAAATCAACAAAAACATGAAATACGCTAGTCATAGTTATTTTCAGAAATCAAGGAAGAAAAGATACAACATAGAAAGCAGAAGTTGGAAATTTTAGGAGAACAGGAACTTTTCGTGGAAGGGCGTATCTTGTGACTTTAAGGAACATTTAAGTGTTTGTCCAGTCGTAAACGCCCTCCTTTGCGATCTGCCTCAGAATCCGTCTGATTCATTCGGAAGTGAGTCACATTGAACTGCATTCCTCGCGTACTCCGGACAACATAAAAGAGCTCCTGACGTCATTTTAGCAAAAGAGGGGAGATAAAGAATTTGTACGGTTTTACGCGCATTCCTGATTGACTGAAAGAAGCGAGAGAGAGAAAGAGAGAGATAAAGAGAGAGAGAGAGAGAGAGAGAGAGAGAGAGAGAAACGTTGATAAAAAGGATCTCACGTTGCCATTTTCCAACTGATTTTACAGAATTCCTAACTTCTGTCCTTCCCCATATTTTTCAGAAATCACTAATATTTGTGTAGTTTCCATGGATTTGGAAATGCCACCGCCAGTTCCCAAGGGTGATACATTGGGAAAAGACAGTGGAAACCTGTGAAACAACAAAAGAAAGGAGGAACACAATAAACAGGGTCTGATTGTGACGTTGAGAAGCGATATTGCAAGGGAACGGCACTCGAATCGGCAGCGAAATGAGTCAGAAAAACGAGTGAAGGGCTTCTGTCTGGCGATTACATCTCTCGTTTGTTAAGGGTGTCCTTGCTAGGATATCTTTAGTTTAAACCTACAATTCTGTTCTTTGTGACGGACAACCACTGCAGTTTAACTTTTCTTTCAGAAGTAGATGGGTAACCAAAACAGACAGAAGTAACGCAAATGTCTCACTGAGAATCAAACAACGCAACCGAATAGTAGATCCCGAGGATCAATTAATCTCCGGTGATAAAGGAAATGAAACAAGGAATAGATCCTGATTTTCTGTTCATCCATTGGCCACCGATGCTTGTATTATAGAGCATTCGGGAAAATCGCAAAAGTGCCCCCCACCTCAATTGCACCCCCCACGTCCTGGTAACCCAGATGTGCCCCCCACCTAGTTGGGTGGGGTGGGGGGGGGTACCTTTCAGATGATCATATATCAAAACTACCCCCCACCATTACCGGTTGGCTCGATTGTCATAGGTGCCCCCCACCCCCATTTTGGTAAGGGTGGGGGGGCGCAACTATAGCGTGGGGGGTGCAATTGAGGTGGGGGGCACTTTTGCGATTTTCCCGAAGGACCTATTCCACTTGAACCCCCCACCGATCTCAAATGTACCCCCCAACCACTATATCGCAATGGCACCCCCCACCTTTGTAGTCTTAATGTAACCTGTCTAGGACAATCGCGAGGGACACAATATGTCGATAGTTTTTTTCCTATTCATAGTGGTATAATAGCTAAACAAGGGTAGAATTAAGAGGAAATACCTGCCGTAATTCCTATGGATAGAGTTTAAAAAATGAAGGACAGCCGCACACAGGTAGTAGTATGATAAAAATGAACCAAAAATAGAGTTGCGTCATTGACGCATTTTGAATAAGCTTATGTAAAAGGTGTGCCTTCTTTCAGTGTGGTGGGGGGCACAACTATAGTGTAGGGGTGGGGGGTGATATTGATGAATAATGGGGGGGGGGGGGGGCAGTTTTGGGATACCCCCGAGCATTCTATTCCGAAAGGATGGTCTACGGTAAATGACGAGCCATTCGCCGGAGGCAGTCTTCGACTCATAAATAGGGCGAGTAATAGGAAAGTGTTCTGGATGACGATTATCTGGTTAATTGCGTTCATTGTGAGGTCGCCTCTCTTCCAGTAAGCAAAACGAGACCTTTGACGTTGCCCTCAGGTTTTGAGAGAATACGCACGGAGACAACTAAAAACAGGGGGCATATTAATATTTCAAGGAGAAGGTGGCCCGCGTCGAAAAACTAAGGTCGCCTGAAAGACAACGGCGATTACGGGGAGAGGGAATATTCTAGGAAAGGCAGCGGAAGGTGGCGGAGGTATAGGAAAAGTAAAGTTGGAGTGAGTGATAAGACAGGAGAAAAAAGGAAATTACACCAAAACCTGTGGGGGAAATAAGAAAATGGGGAAGAAATTTTAATTTAAATAATTCTACCGTTTCGCCGCCTAAGCTACTGACGGTAGAATGAGTGAGTGAGTGACCGCAGTGCTTTTCTTTTTTCTCTTCCGCTGCTTTTCCTTCCAAGCTAAACAATTAAGGTGATCATCTATAAAAGTACTCCCTTTTCTACAAAACAGAATATTCTATTGTTTTCTTTTATTGTTCATCTTGTTTTTAGTGTTGCCTTATGACCTTACTTCCTTTACATAAATATATGTAAAGAATAGTAGCTCCCAAAAAGAAGAGTGGAAAAGCACAGATAACATCAAATTCCAAAAGGAAAGATGATTCTGAGGTAAAAACTGCATCCCCTAAAATAAGACACAGCTCTCCTGGAATCTTTAAAGACGCGAGTGTGAATGCCAAATCCCTGACCCTCCCTGCCTCCTATATATGGACGTAGTGGGCCCTCCCCCGCCCTCCCACGGGCTCCGCTTACTCACAGGGCTTTATCTGAAACCCGAGCTGTAAAATTATGAAGCGCATTAGCAAATGGCCGGGGGAAAACAGGGTGATGAAGGTGACGATTCCAGAGAACACGATCGAAGTTGTTAAAAGAAAGGGTTCCCCATTTAATTCAAAAAAAAATTCTTTAAAAAACTAATAACAGCGACAACACGTAAAAACTACGTTGATAAGAGGTAATACATAAAACCACGTGGGTAGGAACTGGGAGTTTGAGTACATCTTTTGAAGCATTTCCGGTGGCACGCGAGGGCGTAAGGCCAATTTGAAGAGGTCATTCAATGATTCGGAAGTCGGCTAGAAGATCAGAGCTCACCTAGTTAAGCTGAAAGACAAACCAGCTGGTGTCTTGAATTTGCGAGACAAATGACGAAGAAGGGGAAGTGGGAAGACGCGAGTTGGTCTCTTAACGTCTCACTTGTCCTGGAATTGGACGTGCTCTGATTGGGCTGAGGAAGGGAGGATCAGGAGGATAGAGGCAAAAGAGAGGTGAAACTGCGCCCTAACATTTTAATGGAATTTAAAGGGATGGGAGACTGTAAGAGGATGAATACTGACTGAATGACATAAACTAACCATAAGTGAAATCAAGAACTCACTATCGTCGATGAAGTCATCTAAAATATCAGGTCTAATTTGCTACCAGCAGCAGACAAGAAGACTTGAAAGGATCGTGTCGGTGTATGGTTGGTCTTTGAAATCACGGCAAATGAACTGATGAACATATGGACAATGATGCTCAGCTAACGACTAAGAGACAAATAACTGTTTTAAAGACTCACATTCTTCAGGATGTACATTTGTCATTGTTTCGTAAATCATACCATGATTAAAAGGAGACTATACACTTGAGAGGGGGATGAAGTGAATTGAATATTGCTATTTGATTTAAGGTAATTGCAGACTAACAGGGTATTAATGGCAAATATCATTGAAACAAATCCGAATAACAGGACGTTGACTGTGTCATTTGTGGCTCATTCGTTGCCAAAGGAATATGCAAGTGAACATTCTACAGAACCCACGTACGCATCATTAAGTATTTTCCCTGCCCTCGGATAAATCGTAAAGTATTTGGCCCTAACATTATCCTGTTCCTGGAAGACGAGCTATTAAAGTTCTCCTTTTGGAAATTACAGACGGGGACTGTTTCCGGAAAATCTTAAATTCTCGTAGAAGCTGCTTTGAAAAAAGACTTGTTGCAGGAATAGGCACACATTCTGTTTCATTAGGCATTTTACAATTCGATCCTTAAACACAGTTCGACTGAATGAGAATGGGCAGGTCATCTTCAGAGTCTGGCTGCTTCTCCAATGCTACCATTACATGTTTAGAATACAAAGACACTCGGATAAGCAAGTTGTCCAATTGGAATTTCCCAGAACCGGGGGTTAACGGTTGGTAGGGGAAATAGTAGGCGTGCGAGATGATGACCTGTGTGAGCACTTGGCTGTCAAATTAGCCGCAGCCGGGGGAATAGGCTCGCCTTTTAGAGACTGCCTGGCCGAAAATTGAGAAAGCAGTAGGCGTGCTGGAGTGCGCAATGTGTGAACAATCGTGGAAATGGAAGGACTCCGGTTTCATCCATCGCAGGAACACGCGAGAAGCACATAGGAGAAGGTGTCGCGCTGCAGAAAGGACGTCATGTCGTGGAAAAGAACGGGAGAACAGACGAATGCTATTAAATATGCATTTGATGCGAATATTTATAAAACGCGTGCAAGTATCAAGTAGCCGATGGCTATGAAGTGGCTGGCGAAGTGGTGGCGGCGCCAGGAGGAGAGGGCATGGGCGGCGGAGGAGCTGCCGTCGAAGGGCATTCCGAGGTAGATCAGATGGTAGAGCGAGAGCAGACAGAAGCACAGGTTCAGCGTCAACATCACAGCAGAATTCTGAAAAGATAGGTCAATTGTAGATCAGAAACATTGGACTCCTCACTTTTTTCCTCATGTGCCCGCAGTTGTCTCGACACGGCCGTGCTCTGGCGCAGACGGAGAGTCTTGAGCTGATCCTATCTCGGAGGGCATTTTCCCCGTAGCAGAGCAGTCCCAGTGAGAAGAGAACACCCGACAGTTGGGCATTAAGGCCCTAAATATTAAGATTTCAGACTTCTACATCCACAACTCACGTGCAGAAGAGAACTGGTAGCAAAAGTGGCAAAAATTGCGAAGGCAGGGCCGAAACTCCGTGCTTGGGCGAAGACATCTGAAATCCCCATTCGACATTCCCGAAGAAAAATCACATTTTCGGAGGTAGCGGTGCATTGGAATGTTCCAGGCGACGACGACATCGACGAGAGAACGGGGGAGTTCAATGGGCAGGGGATTCGTGACGGAACCAGATCCACCGGAGATATGCCAGAGACCTACAATCTATGTTCAGGATACGGAACTCCACAAACCTTGAGAAAACAAGCACACAAAGTAGTGGCTGAAGCGGAAACTCTGCGCCGTTAGGTAATCCGCAGACAACCCGGTGGCGGAGACCATCTCCGACTGGCAGGAAGAGTACACGGCACCGCCGACTGCCACAAGGAGCCAACAGCTCCCCCCAATGCAATTCAAAATCTCACCCTGAAAAGAAATTTTGGTTAAACAGTCCCTGCACTTACCGAAATCGATCTCTTGTCTGATGATGTCACGTATTCGCTGTAGGACACAAAAGGGCCGAAGATTACGGTAGCCGGGTCGAGGAGGTAGGCTACGGTAGCCAGGAGGGAGGGCTGGGAAGATGGGAAATCGAAGGAAAATGATGATATCTTCATGACTAGCACCATCAAAAGGCCGCGGATTACGGTAGAATCGTCAAAGAACAGTTCTCTTTATCTGAATTTCAGAAGAGAAACTAGAAACCCTTACATCGCGAGAATCGTCGCAATCCCGACAGCGGTTACTGTAGCTCCTCGGAAACGGCCTTTGACCAGACGGGAGATGAGGAGTAGAGATCCAGTTATTATTATTACGGTGGCTAGCAGCCTTTCATCCTTGACGCTGTTGTAAATAACGACGATTCCCAAAAGTAAAACGGAGACATGCTTCAGAAGCGGAGGGAGACCTGAAAATAGAATGTTACAGAATAAAGTTACATTTTTAGTTTAAAGGAGCTGCGACTACAACCTCTAATACTGTAAAAGCAAGCGGCAATTTTTTAAATTTAAATTTTTTTTGTTTAAATTTTTTGCGCTTAATGCAGATATTTTAAATTTTTAAACCCAATTTATCGTAGAAATGCACATAATTATCCGGCGTTAATGCACTCCATTGCCAACCACGTGCTATACTGCGAAATGTTGGTTCTCTTTAATTTAATAACCTCTGCCTTATATTATTCCATTTAATAAAATTAAATACCTGATATTCTAACGATCCGGCCGATAAAAACGGCAAGACACAGTGTAAAAAGCTGGGAAAATAGGGAATCTGCCACTCCGTGGATGCACTGTGTGACGACGCTTTGTCCCTCGAATTCGCCATAAAGAGCCAAAATTTCCTCTTCTGACAGCTGGGAAAGGAGGTTTTCTATGTCCGGAACATTTTCTCTCGTGTCTAATCCATCCATGCCTGAAAATAAATATATTTTTTTAGCGTATTAACTCAAATTAATAAGGAAAATAGGTAAACTTCACATAATCAATGTCTAAAATTCAGTTAGAATTAAAAATGTCCCAGAAGAGATAGAGGATAGGATTAGACGACCGTCGGAACATTTGCAAAACCTGAGCGTCCCTCACATAAAAGCGCACCCGCCCTTTGTGTCCCCGCGGGTTTTTTTCTTTTCCCACGTGCGCCCACCCTCCTTTTTCCACTGTACTTCTTTTATCCAAATCGTCATTGACTCTTTTATTTTATTCTAATTCCTTATTTTGATTTTAGACCCCCGATCATGGAAATATCGGAGACTGAGGTCATCGAGGAGCAGATGCCCAGTTGTGTGGAGGAAACGGAGGAGACTGGAGAGAACGGGCCTTCCACCCCGTCTTCGGCCGATGCGGCTGACGAAGTCACAGAAGAACTGTGCACTTCGGACGAGGCCCAAGACTTGGACCAGGAAATAGGTAATTCAGTTTTACTCGCTTTTAAAACAGCTTAAATATAACTGCCTTATTGCACCGGACGCGGCACGTGACCAACAGAGGGAAATCGGAGCTCTGAAAAGAATGCCTCTGCCGTGTGTGTGTGTGTTTTTTTTTTTTACAACAAAGGCACAATAAATGCAAAAATAGGCGATTTACCCAACTTTTTTCGAGGAAAATTCAATTCTACGTGACAGCCAGCTATCTCGTTTGTTTTAAAAATCCAGCCCATTTTCAGATGATTCCATCTCCCCGCCTGATCTACGCTTCGTTCTCGGACAGTACGGAGAGGCCGTTGAGCGATTTCAGGCTAGTTCTATTCTATGTTACTTAAAATCTCCATTTTTAGTTGGCTAAGGCTAGCAACATAATCGAAGAATACAAAAAGTTGCATTTTATCAATCCAGTGACGCTGAAGGCGAGGATTTACGAGCGACTGCTGTTCGCGCTCTCTGAGGTTATCGAAACAGACTTTTTTATTTGAAATTGTTCCAGATTGCTCTTTGTGACTCCAAGTACTACATTCTCTCGTTTCTGGCCCAGAGACAGAGGTCCATGTTCAGGAAGGACACTGGCGGACTGGGCAAGCAGTACCATGAGATAGAGTGAGTTCCACCCTTTTTGGGATTAGTTAACCCCGGGGGAGTAGTTGTTAGCAACCAGCCGGTTGGAATTTAAGGCTTCAGCTGTCGAGGGTCATAGACGAAGTGGAGGAGAAGACTTCGGTCGGAGTGCATCTTCTGGAGCAGTGCCAGCACTACGTCCACATGCGGATGAGGATGATAGCCGTCTACGAGGGAATGACCACTTTCGGTTAGTTTTTCGAGGGAAAGTAGATGGAGAATCTGCCGAATCCATCGAATCAGCGGTGTTTTGTGACATCCCTCTCAATTATTTAAGTGACAGACACCACGGTATCCATCGACTGGAGGCTAATCAAAGAATCGACGACTAAAATCCAGGAGGAACTGAAGAAGTGCTGCCATCCGGACCTTTCCGCCCTTTTTCACATGTTCCATGTAGGTTTAATTAAATTTTAATTAATTCTGAGAGTTATTCAAATTAAATATTTCCGTTTTCAGGAAGAAGTGGGCATCCTCCTCCTCCTAATAAACGCTCAAGATGATATCGCCAACTGCAGAGTAAGTTTCCCTCTTTTTCTATCTTTAACACCCTCGTTTAGATGTTTGCCGCGTTGTTGAAACTGAAAGAGGTTCGCGAGAGACTCAAATTCTGGGCGAAGGAGATCACGGTTTCCAATTCGAACAGCATCGGCTTCTTAGGCATTTTCAAGAGGTATTTTTCCTTGTATTTGTTCTCTAAATATTATATTTCTAGCAAGGCGGATCAGCTGCCGAGGAATCGGCTGATGTTCTGGCTGACCAAGTTCTATGACCTGATGATGGCCAAGTTCTCCCTCTATTTCACCAATTCATTGGCCGTTTACTGCGGAGAGGAGGATTTCCAGGTGAGGATTCGTGATTAGCCAGGGTTAAATGATGTTGTTGTATACTTTTATATTTTCAGAGCATCCATTCGATAGACAACAAGTACAACTTCATAAATTCGTTCCGTGATTTCCTGAAGAGGACGGGTGCGTTCATCGTTGCGATAGTCATGGATCGATCCAGCTGTGAAAATGAGCCATTCTATGGTACCCCCTTCTTTTCCTGTGTTTATTGAGACCTAAGGGTTCGGCTACCGTCGGACGGAGCACCTCTTCCGACCGGATGACGATAGCGAAGGGCCACAGCAGGGATTCGCCGCCTCCTGTCCCTACGTCTTCAAGGAGCAGGTCCTCCCGGACACGCCAAGACAGTCGGTGGTAAGTGAAGCAGATAGGGGACATGTTGGCTTTTAATGACACAAATGGCTAGAAATGAACGGGTCCCGTTCCTAGAGTTACATTAACCCAAGGACGATCTTACGCCTTTTGAAAGGATATTTAGGTGATGCCACACGAGATCTACCACGAGGATATCGCCATGTTCGTCGAAGATCTGGCCCGGGGTCATCTGTCTCAATGCGAGGACCGTCGGGTGGGATACCTCCCCCGCTACATCAATCCCAAGGAGAACAGGGTCAGTGTTGGTGATTCCTCAAGTCATCACCTGGGAATAGTAGATGATGAGGGCTATTTAGTGCGTGGTAGGAGAGCACCTGGAGGCTAAGCTGTACGTGGTGGCCGTGATGCAGGGCCATGCGCCATCGATGGAGAACGAGATCACTCCGTTCATGCGCAATATGCACCACATCCTCAGGGGAAACGCCCTCTTTTCAGAACTCAAAAGCAGGAATCTGCTCAGATGAAGTGGGTTTTCCATAGGAAGGGTGGAATACAAAAGCCTCAGGACGGCTCTACGGGTGATTCTATGTCGTTCTTTCCTCCGATCTACGAGTATTCTACATTGTGATTCTTTGATTGTAACATAAACCAGTACATTTATTGCGTGTTTCATGTGGTCAAGGGGATGAGTCATCGTGCGGCAAATAAGAGAGAAACCTGTTTCGCTTAATCATCCAGGGTTTCTCGCGCCTCCGGTCAGTGTCAACATCTACGAACGGATACTTGGATGTCTTCCTTTGCTCAACCACTTCGTCTGATCCACCAGCAATTACTTTTTAACAAAATTTCCTTCTATCGGTCGCTTAAACTATTTACCCTGGGGGTGTAAAACCTGGGAATTCAGGGATAATTTCAGTTTCCGAAATAGGCCGCCCTCTCCGGACTCCTTCGAACACATTTTTCATATCTTTCGTATAACAACCGGATTATGGAGAAAGGCAACAAAAATTAAAGCAAATAACGTGACAAGCCGTACACTTCCATTGCCTTTACCTCCTTTCTCACTTTAAAAGTTGGTCTTAAAAATCGCAGTCAAAACGAGGCCACCAGAGTCATCTGCCTATTTCGGCCCTCGCTCTGCCGGATTTCCGAGGGCCTCTCCGTGCGCCGCGATTATGTGCAAATGAAGTGTCATATCGTGTTTCATGGCAAGGTGGTGATCGATCGCCAACCTGTCCTCTTCTCCACAAAAGCCATCAAATCACACCCTCACGGGAGAGGACACGCCATTACGAGCGGAGAAAAAAACAAATTTCTACCGTAACACATCATTAACCTTGGACATTCGGATGGGACGACCGTGGAAATGATCTGGGTTTGCCCTTCAACGCGGAACCTACTCATAAAACCACTTTGTCACTACACCAAATTCGAAAAAGTTGGCATAGTTAAGTTTAGGCGTAAAATGTTTCCAAATATTTGTGGCATCCCTTCTAAAGTGATTGGTATGCCGCCTATTACTGTAGCATGTTTGCCAGCGGTTCAGGTTTCGGCCTTTGAGTCAACAAGGATGACCACTGGCGGTAGCGCACGCAAACTGCAGTACGAAGCATCCTTTAGGTTACTTAGGGCACTTGGAAAAGACCTAATCCAGATAGTCCTCCCTTTGAGTGGCCTCTTATTCCAGGGGACGATCGCCTTAGCGGACGTCAAAGCAGGTCGCAGGTCGCTGCAGAGCTTTTCTTCTATCAACGTTAGCTTCCTAAGAATCTTCCATAATTTGAAGGCTTACCTTTCCCCTTATGTGTCTAATTGAAAAGATTTATTTGCTTCTGTTTTATCCTAGAAGCTTCGGTGATCCATCTCCGACTTATTCTTTGAAGCATCCTGTCTTCTCGTGCCGCATGTACGTTCCACCGGAAACTGGAGCCAATTAGCTGGCCTCGCACCTGTCCCCCAGCCCCGTGCCCTCCCTAATCCGTCCATCGGTCCCTCCTCGCCTTCTCGTCGATCGATTCGATAAATCCGACTAATCCTCTGCCAGTCGGCTGCGCCCAGCGTCCGGCGATCATTCGGTTAGAGGGGTTAGGCGCCCGGCGTCCTGGCTCCCCGGGGGCCGCTCCGAAGGCCAATTCCCCGCCTATTTACTGGGCTCAGCCGTCCATCCTCTGCCTCTTTTCGAGGGTACAGTTGGCTCTTTGAGAGAACGACAGTTTTTTCTTCGCTAGTTGAAATGCCAGCCTCTCTCTTTAGATACGAATACTTTTGTCTGTTTGAAAGAGTCGTAAGCAGGTCGCATGGAAGTAGCTCTTTAATCGAATTCGCACTTTGCTGGAATAACGTCGTCTCAGAACCAATTCCTCCACCTCCCCTTTCGATGTTTCACAGCTACCTTTGATCTCCTTCCCTTCCCTGCAATTCCAAAACTGACTCGATTTGACAACGGGCGAGCCCTTTATCCCCACGGATGTGTTATTCCCCGCTTTCATTGAATTCCACTTTCGTCATTCTCCTGAAGTTCACTCATGTCGATGACGTCACCAGATACAAAAACGTTTCAAAATACAAGAAATTACTCAAAGTAGGATTGAATTGAACTTATAATGAGGCTTTGATGTAGAAAGTGAGACCTTAAACGAGAAGGAAAGGGATACTTTCCTTTTCCTCTTTCCTTAATTATCTCCAATGAAGACTAGAAGATAAGAAGTTAAATCAATAGTGCAATTGCCTTTTCAATTAACCACTGCATTTTATAGTTCAACCGCTAATTAGCTTTCTCTTTCTGCGTCTGGAACGTCGGCCTTATCTTTCGCTTTCCGCTTACCCCCCTTAAAGTTATATTTACAGATAACTTCGTCTTCTAAGCCTAACGACTGAGTATTTGTATATGCTCGTAGCATTGGTCTATATCAGTTTCAAAAGGCCTGAATCCGCGCATCTTCAGAGTTCCAAACAGAATCTGGTGACTGTGATTGGATTTCGCGCGTTGTTGACCGCGGATGAGCGGCGGCAACACAATTTGAACACTGGTTTTTCACGTCTTCCGAGGGACTTGCGAAAATAAGAAGAATCAGCGATAATAGGACTTAGACGACACTTGGCCGATAGGGGTTGCAACCGACGGACAAGTGGAAGAGATCCAAGCTCGGGGGAACAAATGACTCTCCGGTTGGGGTTCCTTGGACAACGGTTCCCACTTCAAACATGATTCATCTTTTTTTGATTTCTTCCAACAGGCGGATCCAGCTAAAATGAGAAATTTGTAACTGGTTCTCTAATTTCAAAATAGCTCCAGAAACGAAAACAAGTCCCATTTTCGCAGAGATGAAATTTATCTTCACTTTTTCGACCACACCTTTGTAAAAGGTGACCTTACCCACTCACTAAGATTATTGTTAGTTCTTCTTTTGCACTTTTAACTTTTAATTTCAAACCTTAGTGGTTAAAAGTTCTTTATTCAACAAAATGCAGAGAAAGGGACCTTTCTACAACTGTCTTGATTACATGTGTCTTCTTTCTCAGAACAGCTGTTGTACTCCCAATAGCCATGATTCTTTGCTACAATTTCTCTCTTTTGTCCACCTGCAGTTCTCCCCTCTCTTACTTTTCGTATATGAACGCATTCGTGCGTTTAGCAAGAACCTGCCCTAAGTTTAAACACTAGAATCTTTGAATCAAGCGAACACGTGTCTTTGAAAAACAGGGCCTTTGAGAAGCTAACAACACGACCTTTGCTAGTCGAATCCGCATCCTTTTCAGCAAGAAGTGTTTTAAACCATTTAGTTTTTCACCCTCCACCCTTCCACTTTGTCTCTTCCCTCCCCAGCTTCTGTCCCCCAACCTTTCCCCTCCCCTGTGCTTTTGTTGTGGCCATCGCTCGTGTCCGGCGCGGCGGCTGAGTGTCGCTGTGCGGTCTTTGTGTGGCCACTCTGACCTTGCCGCCGCCGCTACCTGCCCTCTACCTCGGCCGATTATCGATTGCTCGAATTGCGTTTACCCACACGCAGCAGGAACCTACGGTCAGAAAGAGTCAGCTGTCGCTTTTCGGACCCTCCTTCCAACACCTTCCACCCGATCGCCACTTTCACACAACAAAACATTTGTGGAAATGAATCATCAGAGGAAGAGAGTCGGAAAAACGAAAGACTCCTACGTTTGTCATTTCCCGAAGAGACCGTCCGTAATCCACTGATTCACGGAATGTGTCAATAGTTGAAACATCAACCAACATCCAAAACCATTCATTTTAGTAAGCCAAAAATTACCACGATTGGATTTTAAGCCCAATTTTCATTTCGCTTTCTGAACTTGTATTTGTGCAGCTGTTGAACCCCCCATTCATGGAAACAACGGAGTAATGTTTGCAATCAAAGACACAAAACGGTTTCATTGAAATCTCACGTTTCAGTTGATTTATTGGTGATTTTCATTGAGCGCTCCGTTTTTAGTACCTTTACTAGCGTCAAGGCATTTTCCGTTTAACAAACAACGGAAAAGTTTTCATATCATTCAATTTTGGACACTTTCTTTTCCTTTTTTAAGCATTTTCAAGTTGTTGTTTCAGCTTTGTACAAAAGTCTAACTTTTTTCTTGAATGACTTGAAATTTATTTTAAAACTTGCAAATGCAAATATTTAAAGACAAAAAGCAGCCTCGCATGGGTATTTCCAATTTCCCTGTTGTGGGCATGTGGGGTGGGCGGATCGTGTTTCCTGTGCGGCCATTTCCGCCGTCGTCTCATAGCTTATGGTTTTATCAGAGACAGAAAGCGAAAGAGAAAGAGTGAGAGAGAGAGAGAGAGAGGGAGAGAGAGAAAGAGAGAGAGAAGGACTGAGTCAGTGCGAAACTCGTCGTCGCCGATTGATTTCCGCAACACTTTCGGAGCCCAGAGAGGGCGTCCAATTAGGCCTCGGCCACACACGCGAAAAAAACCCCGATTCCCGCCAAGATGCCCCTAATTGGCGCTGATTTTTCGCGCACGCGTCGATTAATCACGCACCTGATAAGGCTTTTTCGCGGGAGACATCGATTTTTGTGGAAATTGACGAAGGAAAAGCAATTAACCAGTTCTAATCACCACTTAATTGATTTTAACGGTTGTTTTTCAAAAGAATTAGCCATTCACAATTTTTTGTTCCTGGTTTCCATTGAAGTGTATCCGAAATATTTTGCAAATACTCATTTCAGTCCATAATGAATTACATAAAACAAAAGAATGTCTTTAATTACCCTGAACAATTGGCTAACATCCACTTGCCCCTTCGCCTTCGATGCTCGATTGGCGAGTGATTCATTGAATATTCCACGTTTTCAGCACGAAAATGACGGCCAAGGGCACATTCCATCGCACAATGCTATTTCAACCCTAAATCTTCCCTGTTCCCTTCTAAAACTAAAGTCATCCTCTAACAAAAGACAAAGCTTAATGTAAATGTTATTCAACTCGATCGTCTGCCACTGGAACCTGCACAAAACCTCTCGCGTTGCTAAAAACCGTGCGGCAGAAGGCGGAAAACCGTGCGGTGTTCGTCTAGAGCCGTGGCTGTTTGCTTCCTTTACCTTTCCGCCACAGATTCGTATTTGTTTGCCTGCGCCGTCCTTTATTATGTCCGTGTCCTCCAGATGAGCTTCCCCGTACGCTCTTTAACCGTTTGTGTCCGGTGTTCAACCACCTCCCTGTTTAGTATGCTAATCGGCCCTCACATAAAAAGGTCCCGACGCGAACGAGCCACAGCACATTTCACGCATGGATTAGCGGTTCCCATGGCGCAAAAAGCGCGCGTTCTGATGCGAGGATTAGCCTTGAGGAATGTGGTCGACCGTGCTAATGGAGACAAGCAAATTAGGCCGGTTTAAGGGAATCAGGGGACTCATCGACGAGAAAGAGAGAATCTCTTAATCTCTTTTCTCTCCCTTTGGTTCTTGAAATTTCACACCTCCCCTGTTGCAATCCCAAATTGCCGTCCATCCTCAGCCGTCCTTGAACCTGTCCCTCGGCCTCATCCATAATGTTTTCCGTGTCTTCGCCGTTTCCATGGCCGCCCGCCCTTTGTTCCAGGACGATTCCCAGCCAAGCGGGACAGCAAAGGCCACCCCACAGAGGGTCGCCCTCGGGCTGTTTTTCACCCGTTGCCCTTTCCCACGATGCGCGCTAAATCCACCGTTGGTCATTCGCCTCCATTCCCCTACTACTGTTATTCCTACCCTGCGGTTAATTTCTGACTTCATTTGCCACAATTATGGGGTAGACGGGGGGGGGGGGCTAGTAACTTAACTATCCCTCGGTCATTAGGCCCTGCAGCAGAGTACAGCCATAGTGCAAGCTCTAGCGGAAATTAATGCAAGGCTTTTTGTTTTCCTCCTGCAATCGTAAGAGAGATGTGCTAATTACGGGAAGATCCCATTTTGGGATCGGAAATGAGTCGGCCACAACATTCATCTGGCGTTGAGTTACCGCCATCAGCACGTATTCATCTCAAACGGCCACTTGTGCCCAGCTATGTTGTGGAATTTGTTTTCCAACAAAACAGGCAATACTCCAAGGTAAATAACTATAAATAGCTCGTAATTTGCATTGTTTTGTCATCGTGACGCAGGCATAATGTTGTCTTTGGAAGAACACTTCAAACTTTGATCTCCTTTTGCAAAACCAAAAATTTTATTGTGCCTTTATTAGTGACAGCAAAGCATGGCTAATTGTAAGCACCCCAAAAAAGAACCCAGCTTTCCTATAAAAGAAGCTATTGTGTCTGTATTTTAATAGTCATTTTAGTCTTTGTTTCTTTGAATCCCCCGATTCCACTGTTTCTATTTTATGCCCTCTTGTTTTGCCTTTTCGTTCAATTGAAAGTCCTATTTGCAATTTCCATTCCCATTGCAATTTTCTTTGTTTGATGGCCTTTGCTTTACACCTTCGCATTCGTCATTTGCCATCGAAAGCCGTCAGTCGCGGATCATTTCCCCCATTCCCCGGAGCCCATTCACTTGAAATCGGCAGACAAAACGAAAATATTCAGTTCCCCGGTTGATTTCCGTCTTTCCATGGACCGTTGTTTGGCAAATGTGCCTTTTATGCGGTTTTCAATCGATCGGCCTATAAAAAGGGCTTCGGACAGCGAAATTCTGCAAATCACTCTTGTTTACCCACTGGAAGCCACTCGAAATAAACACATTTTCTTGGCTTTTGGTTTAACATTGATGTTTTCATGGAAGATACAACTTTCTAACTTTTGCTGGAAAAATTGAATCTAGTTTTGACTAAGAGGAGAAAGATCAAATGTGACTCAAATTTATTCATAGAAACCGTTTTCAGTCAGTTTCATTTTGCATTTTATTACTGCGCCGAATGGAACCAGTTTTCTGCTGCAAAGAGATCGAAACAAAGGAAAGTACAGCGAATTGCAATGATAGAAGAAATTGTCAATAACCTTTCAAACTGAAAATCGTGTAAAAATCCAAGTTTGAGTTTCTTGCCAACGTGCTTGCCAATCTTTAACGTGGGAGAACCTCATATATCATCTCTCATTCTCTCTCTCTCTCTCTCTCTCTCTCTCTCTCTCTCTCCAAACCCCGGGTGTTCCCCACCAAATTCCAAAGCGTAACGTCGATCTGATCGATCGATTCGTCCATGCCGTAATCGGCTCGTCGCGTTGCTTATTCAATGAGTCAGTCGCCTCTTCACTTCGCCCGACCGTCCCCCCTTAATTGGCCCTTCCGCCGGTCTACGTGCCCCTTGACCTCAAGCGGCCACTATCTCAGCCCATCGATCGCCCCTTGCCGCCTGATAACATCTTGTTCCCCAATACCTTTACCTTTTTCGCCTCCGTTGCCGCGTTGTTTACGATTCCTCCGTGTTCCAAAAATACCGTTTACGTCCCATTCGGTCCTATTGACTTGCACCTGCGCCGATCAGCGAGATAACACCGGGAAAGAGAGCCCTTCCTGGATTCTGAAACAGTCGTAAAGTGGAGACTTTTTCGGGCGCCTGAATTCGATTTCAACATCTTTTCAAGAAGTTTTTCCTGCACGGTGAATCACTTTCGTCGATTGGCGCTGATACGGAAAGTGTACATTCTCACTCTCTTTCCCACGACTCAATCCACAGAGGCTCACGGGCCAAATTCTATTTCCATTCGGAAGTCAATCCAAACTTCCGATTGTCTATTAAAGTAAAATATAAGGAAAAAATGTGAAGTAGTTTCTCGTTTTCTTCAAATTTTCACCTCTCTCCGCCAACAAGTTTCCAGTGCCGCTAGACTTTGATTGATCAATTGGTCGATAACTGTCAAAATGAAAAGTTGTCAACACCCTCTGAAATATTTTTAGTTTCCGATGACTCTTTCTCTACCCTCCTGTGTGCCTCTCTTTTTCTATTTACACGATGTGCAATTGGGGAAGACTTCGCAATCTTTTCTTATTTATGCCTCTCTAAATCGCCTTTTTTAAATGTCCGCAGCCACTAAACTTTGCCCATTTCCTTCATTTTTCCTGCAATCATATCGCCGCCGCAGTTCAGCTCAGTTGCCGATAAGATTGATGTCTCCTCGAACCTCCCTCTCAATTCTTCCCACTTCCTTATTGTCCGTCCTCCGTCGTTTGTTTGTGTGTTGGTTTTTGTTGGACCTCGGTCGCATTTCCTCCGTCACCCTGTTTCATCCTTCGCACTTGGCTGTTTTCCAGACGCCACGTGAGATCCCCCTGCGTCATACCCCCTTCATTGTTTTCTTTTACGAGTCGCAGGCGCCGCGTTTTGTTATTGCGACGGTTGTTTAAAACTCATAAAAGCCCGCAAATCCCCCTCGTCTCCGCTGCAACTTTGATCTACTTTCTCTTCTTTTCTACGAGTATTTATAACTACGACACATTGGAAGTGAGGATAGTGTTTGAACAGACAGAGACAAAAACAGCCGAATGATGGTTTTTGGAAACAAATCACAACGCCTTTGTCAAACAAGAAACAATGACACAACCACCCTCTTTCTGTTGTTCTGAACAATCGTTTTATTTGATTTCTAGCACGTGCTCAAGAATCTTTCCAATCTGAAATTGTGATTGCTACCAGAGGGTCTCACTTAACCTTGTTTGTATTGGTTGCCCTCTCTCTTCCCAAGATCTATCGATCTCTTTCAATCGGTTTTCTTCCAGGTTGCCTTAGTATTCTTAGACCAATCTAAACGGTGGGGCGCGATGCCGTCGTTTTTCTGCATGCCGATTGGCTGCAACAGGCAGATCGACAGCTTGGACAAACGGCAGAGCAACCTCTCCGAGGTATTTCCCACTTCCTCCTTTATTTGCCTCTCTTTAGGTGCCACATGACATCGACAGGTACCGAGGCCTGGATGAACTCATCCTAGCCATGAACAACATTGCCACTATGCCAAAGTCTCTCTTCCGACTGCACAAATTGCGGTTTCTGGACATTAGCGACAACAAATTGACCATTCTGCCTCCCGAGATTCAGAATTTGAGCAATTTGGTGGAACTGAAGCTTAGCAGAAACGGTAGGATCGCAAAAAGGTTCAAGGGTGTTTTCTGGTTTTAGAAATTTCCGATGTCCCGGAACAACTGAGGAACTGCAAGCAGTTGGTGGTCTTGGATCTGAGTGTCAACCCCATTATTAGGTAGGTTAAACTTTTGATTTTACTTTTGAAAATTCATTTTTAATTATTTCCAAATTATTTAGAAAATCGTTTTAGGCTGCCCGAATCCCTCGTGCAGTGCTCTTCCCTGCAGCACCTGGGTCTCAACGACATTGAAATCTCATTCCTCCCAGTTGAAATTGGAAATTTGGTCAATTTGAGGAATCTAGAGGTTGTTCTTATAATTTCAGTTTAAATATATTTCAATTTCAGTGCCGAGAAAACAGGTTGAAATCCCTTCCAACTTCCATCACTCAGCTGAGGCGACTCGAGGTTTTGGACGCAGGACAGAACGAAATTGTTACTTTGGTAGGTTTCATGCAAGGTAGAAGTTTAAAAACAAGTGTTCAAACTTTAAAAGTTTCAACTTCAAAATAATTTTTAAAAAACAAACAAATTTTCAGCCCGAAGACATTGGAAAGATGGAGTCCCTCCGTGAGCTCTACCTTGACACAAATTCTTTGGAAAAGCTGCCTAATGGGATTACCGAATGCAAGAAATTAGAGCAAATCGGTAAGATAAATCAAATACCGTAACCTTTCCTAAGATTTCTCCGATAATGAAATCCGCTCTTTGCCCGAAAACATCGGAGAACTGAGGGAACTCACGGATGTCGTCATTTCAACGAACCAGCTGGAATTACTCCCTGATTCCATCGGTAAGTACTGCACCATTGTCAATCACACTTGTATTTTTAGGACAACTAAAGAAGTTGACAATTCTGAAGGTCGATTCGAACCATCTTAAGGAGCTCACCCCTGCCATAGGAAAATGTGAAAGTCTGTCGGAACTCCTCCTCACGGACAACGACATTTCGGTAAGTGATTTGTGGTTTGAAATTTTGGCGTTCTGTCTTGAAGAGAATAAATAAAAGTTTTCCCTTATGAAAAGTGACGTTTCAGGAAATCCCGGAGACAATTCGCTACCTAAAGAAGCTCACGAACCTAAACATTGACAAGAACTTCTTGACTTCGGTCCCCAAGGCGGTAAGTAACTCTCGTTTGAAGTAGACCTAAGAAGTTTAGATCGAAGGATGTGAGGCCTTGTCAATTCTTTCCCTCCGTGAGAACCAAATTACTGAATTGCCAATGGAGGTTGGAAAATGCGAAAGACTCACAGTTCTCGACTTGGCCAATAACAAACTCCATTACCTTCCATTCACAATCAATGTCCTCTTCAAGTTGCAGGCTTTGTGGCTTTCTGAAAACCAGGTAAAGCCTCTTGTCTCCTTTATTGATATCTTTTTAGTCGCAAGCCATGCTGAAGCTGCAGCAAGTGAGGGAGCCCAGGACTGGAGTGAAGGTCCTCACTTGCTACCTTCTGCCTCAGGAACACTCGCACGTCATTTCTCAGGAGGATCGAAGGAGTGCTGGATTCCTCGGAGGACCCAAGGTCCACTTTCCTGATTTGGACACGACGGCGGATGAGGAACACGCGCCAGTTGGGCAGTTTGAAAGACAGGATACGCCGAAGCCCAAGTCTCATAAGGACAAGCTGAAGAAGAATAGCATCGACGGACACGTTATTCATCACGACCAGGCTCATGTGAGTTAAGAAACTCACGGACCAACGAAGAAAATACAAAAAAAAGGAAAATGTGATAGAAGAACCCGGAATGTTTCAGAACAACACGGCTACCCTGAACCTCACAAGGAAGACATCGGAGACCACCCCTCCTGGACCTCCCGTGGCCACCCCTCGTTCAGCTCTGAAGCACCAGAGCATCCCTCCCACCAAGTGAGTCCCCACAATCCTCCTCATCTAACCTTCTGTTTCAGCTATGAGCCCGAGATGGAGCAAGCCTCGTCCTCCGGATTTCGAGAGGTAGCGTCCTTTCCCCTTTCGTAGCGAGTTGCGTGATTGCGTTCAGGACAAAAACGTTGCGTTCGCAGGCGACACGAACGAAGCCCCAGCCCCTGGCCGTTTGAAGCGGATCAACACCCCCCATTACAAGGGGGTCCGCGGGGTGTTGGCCGGCGCGGCCGAGAGAGTGGGTCCGGCGATGGTTGCGTTTGCGTGATTGCTTCTTTCGGTTCTACCCCGTAACTGGGCCGAGCTGCATGTAACGCTATTAACTCTTTGGTTAAAAGCTATAACAAAAACGAATTAATACGGAATAATTGGAAATGTTTAGGAAAGGTCAACCCCCACAAGAGCGACCTCCTCCGCCAACAATGAACAGGTCCTTCAGAGGATCCACATCCGGAGGGAGCCTGAGGGACTAGGTGGGGTTTACATAGAAGAAGTTATTAGTTGTTCTATAGGTCTCTCAATAGCTGGAGGAAAGGAAAGCACTCCTTACAAAGACAACGACAACGGCATCTTTGTGTCGAAGGTGAACAAGGAAAGTGCTGCCGACAAGGCTGGACTTCGAGCTGGAGATAAACTCGTCAGGTAAATTGCTGGTTTCATACTTATGGAGACACTTCTATGTTTCAGAGTCAATGGAACCGATGTGACCAATGTGAAGCACGACGTGGCTGTCAACGCCATGAAGCTTGGAGAGAATATGGTAGAACTGCTCGTCCTGCGTTCTCCATCTGTTGGTCAGAACCTCTCCCGCCAGACTCCTGAACAGTCCCTGGATGTCTCCTTCATGTCCGATAACACTGAAGTGACCTCCATCACCAGAGAGACCATTAACACCACTCTGAAGAGGGATCACAGCGGGTCCCCTGGATTCGCAGTCCTGGGAGGAGCTGGCAGCGGCCGAGACCAGATCTACATCTCTTCCATCACTCCCGGAGGAGTTGCCGACAGACAGGGAAAGCTGCAGTTGGGAGATGTGGTCGTTTCTCTCAATGGAACAAGGATGAAGGGAGTACTCCATGACCAGGCGGTGGCTCTTCTGACCGGAAACCCTTACGAGGAGTTGCATCTGGTGGTTCAGAGGGAAAGACAGACCACATCTGCTTTCGCCTCAACACCTGTCCTGAACTCTACCGTCGCATCGGCCAACACCACTGTCACCTCCCCACCTCCTCACTCTTCGGTAGGTTAAAAACACCGCCCATCATTTAAAATTTAGTTTGACCAAAGAAATCGATAAGCCATGGTTACTGCAGAACGCGCAAGATACGCCATTCGGGTTACTGTAGCAAGCAATTTTCTGCAATCTCCGAGCACTTTTATTCCACAAAACTGTGATAACCGCACTAATAAGCAAACAAAGTCTTACTTGAAGAGTGAAGTATTGTATTGTTTGATGTGCGTCTGTTGAGTACCGTAACCAAAAATCCTACAACGACGTTAAAATTAGGAAGAAAACTAAGAAAGGAAACAAAAAAAAGTTGTTTCAGGATGGATACACAAAGATTGTCCGTTCTCCGAGCGTCTCGGTCCCTGTCTATTACCTGGGCGACACCTCCAGTTGGGATGGAAAAGAAGAGGAAGTCGAGCTCTTCAAAGACGGAAAGTCCCTCGGCCTCTCAGTCGTCGGCGGATCCGACCACTCCTGCCATCCCTTCGGAATGGATTCCCCTGGCGTCTTCATCAGCAAGATCGCTGTCAATTCGCCCGCAGCCAAGTGAGTTCTCCCAAGCGGTGTGTACAATCGTGTTGTTCAGATGTGGCCGACTGAGGTTAGGCGACAGGATCCTTAGAGTCAACAATGTTGATGTACGCACCTCCGAACACAGGGTAGCCGTGGAGGTCAGTTTCAGGGGTTTTAGGAGAAGTAAACCTCTTTTTAGGCTCTAAAGCACTCTGGTTCCCGGGTTGTGTTGAGAATTCATCACGACGCGCAGCCTAAGGGCTTGAAGGAGGTCAAAGTTCACAGGGAGGCAGGAAGGGCTCTGGGAATGAATATCCATGGAGGGGTAGGTCAGCCGTTCAAGCACTCTGCCCTCGAGACCTCCGACGAAGGAATCTTCATTGAACGGGTGGGTAGTTACACTTTCTCTCACTCACCCATTTATCTTCTTCCTTACCGTTGTATTCCAGGTAGATGCTGGTTCCGTGAGTGACAAGGCTGGCCTTGTCTCCGGCCTTCGTCTGATCGAAGTAAACGGCGAGTCCCTCCTCGGCTGCAACCAGCAAGAGGCCGCCCAGCTTCTGAAGGCCACCGACGACCTCCGTCTGCTGGTGTGCGATGGCTACAACAGCCCCGCGAAGAAGGCGGTCTCGGTGAGTAACGGCCGCCGCTACAACACCCTCATTTCCTGAGCTTTCTCCCCACAGCCGAGTGTCATTTTCGGAGAAGAATGGTGCTAAGCGTAGTAGGCTTCTCCCCCGGTCATTCAGTTATAATTCTCAGGGCTTTTCTTTTTTCTCTCTCTCCTTTAAGGCCTTATTCCGAAACGGTTGTGTGCCCCTTGTGATACAGCTTTGTGAGCAATCTAGTCACCTCATGGGTCAATAAAGTCTTCGACTGACGTGTTCTGGAGCGCGGGAGTTGGAGGGAATGGATCGGTTTTGTGTTGTGTTGCTTCCGCTTCTCTCTCTCTCTCACTGTTCCCCCTGCCCGCACTCCTCTCACACGTCGTCCCAGACTATTTCCGTTCTTTGTTTTTGCACGCAGAACGCTTTCAGGCCAACTCTGTGTACTCTTCTGGCGTTGATGAGAACAATGGAGGAATCTCCTCTCCCTCCTCTCCCGATCCTCCAGCAGCCACTCTCCCAACCAACGTTAATGGATCCCTCACCTCGTCTAGCTCCACCAGCCCTCAGCCTCCAGCCACAGCGCCGGTTCGGTTTTACTTTGGTTTTATACTCTTGTCAGGCAAGATTACAAAAGTTATAAAGAACTTTTGATCTACTATTCATTTTTCATAGCAATTTAAAATTCCCTTTCAGAAGCCCTCCAAGATCCCTCCCCCTGTGGCCCCCAAGCCAACTCTCCGGATGTCTCAGACCCAAAACGTCCCTGTAAACGAGAATCCTGAAAAACTGGCTTTCAATTCCAAAATCAAGAAGTTTGAACAGGAGATGGCCAGACAAACCTCCGCTGTTAGCCTTCCCCCTCCTGGTAAATACAAAAAATACAAAAATACAATAAAAATGGTTTAGAAAAGCGTTCCCTGCTTTCGGATGAAGACATCAAGAGACTGAAAGAGTCTGAGCAGAGGAAGGTCTTCCCCTCCATTCCCCTCAGCCCTGAGAGGGAAGATGACCCTTTGATCAACAGCTTTAGGGACAATGGGTAAGAACTTAAAAAGCGAAGAGCTCAAATCACTGTATTCAGATTGATCCAGTCGAGACCACCATCGTCTGTGAAGTCTCTGAAGGCTGAAATTAATATGTCTACGGATGATGAGGGATTGACGGAGGCCGAGAAGAAGTGAGTGAATTGAAAGTTGTACATACTTTGACTTTATTAGACCAGACATTGTTATGGTTGTTTTCTTTCAGAGCGATTGAGAAACAACAGCGAACGGCTTGGAGGGAAGCCAGATTGAGGAGCATCGACCAGGAGAGAATAAAGTGCGATGCCATTATGCAACAGATGAACGAACCGGTAAGACCTCTTTTTAATCCCCTAGTCAACCAATGTCTTCAGCTATTGGCTGCTATTGGCGAGGAGAGCAGTGAAATCGTCTCCACTTCGAAGAGAACCGTCGGAGAAAATGGAACCGTCGTAGAGGAGACCACCATTATGAGGAGAACGGTTAGATAGTTTCTAGACACAAGACTGAAGAATACTTCCAGGTGCCCACTTCGTCTGACATCAGTTTCGCCGACGAATAACCGACTGGTCGTCTGAAATCTCATCTGTGATTGTAAATATGCTTGTAATCGTACGTGGGTACGAGCGAGTGCCTCTCTTATTCTTTCTGTAAGAGACCTCTCCAATTCACTTATCATTCTCAATATTTATATTCCAAGGCCCAGGACTACCGTATACCTCCTGAGGTTGTGTCTTGTCGTACAATGCAGCTATGGTTGTTGATCTTCCTTTCTCGATAATCTTTTCCTTTTTGAGGAACGAGGTATTGCAATATATGAGATATTTACGATAATAAACGTATTCTTATGGGTTTTCTTATATGAGCGGTTCGTATGGCACCGATTTTGGTTTCTGCACACACCTGGTAAAGTTGAAACACTTATTCATAGATATGTATGAAATATGTTATCCACTGGAGAGACCACAACAAGTATGGTGATTGAAGTGAACCTACAGATCTAAAAAGGTGTCTGTATTGAGATTTCTTTGATTCAGAAGATGGAGATTTCCCAAATGTTCCGTATGACCAATTCAACTTGTTTTGGCGTTGGGTCTCATAGTGAAAACTCACAGTCTTTCGCATCGAAGCATTTCTAATTGTGCGCCTCCGTTTAACGTTTTAGAGGATGAAATTTTGTTTGTTTTCATTTTCTATTTTATTGTTTAAATGGATAATGTAAGGAATATTATTTTAGTCATGTGGTTCCGGTCGATTCGCAGCCTCTCGACGGCCACTACCAGTCTCATAACGAAGGAAATCTACCAGGTACGTTGACATCAATACCTGTGATGTTCTTTCGTTTTGGCGAAAACTGATTTCGCAATAGGAATGATTGATAGTTTTGATTAAAACACGCTTTTCTAGGGCAACTCTGTTGTGAGGATCGTGTTGAATGACACGAAACGCCGAAATGCCCTCTCCCTGGCGATGATCGAAGAATTGACGAAGGAGTTACAGGGAATCAACACCATCCAGAAGGTGGATTTGCCCTTGTTTCTTGAATCTCCTGGTTTCAGATCCGTTCAGTCATCATCGCAGCCGAAGGACCCGCCTTTTCCTCCGGCCACAACCTAAAAGAACTGGTTGGTTCCTCATTTCTAAAAGGTATTTATGCGGTCTTCAGAGGACCTCCGAGGGATCCGACCACCACCAGAAGATCTTCGACCGCTGTGGCAGTCTCCTCCAGTTCATCCAACGGATGGAGATCCCCGTCATCGCCGAAGTTCGTCATTTTCTAATTTTAATTACAAATATATGTAGGTCAACGGAATCGCCGCGGCCGCCGGATGCCAGCTGGTTGCCTCGTGCGACATTGCCGTTTGTGGAGAGAGCTCCACTTTCATGGTTCCTGGGTTGGTTTTATCATTTGAATTTATAGAAGGCGTTGGTTTAGACAGAAAGTGGGTCTTTTCTGTTCGACGCCCGGAATTCCGCTTGCTCGGTCCGTTCCGCGCAAGGTCGCCATGGACATGCTGCTCACGGGACAGCCACTCGATGCCCAAGGTTAAAAAAAATCTTATTGTCTTCATATCCAATTCATCTCCATCTTCTAACTTTCCCATTGCAGGTGCCCTCCGTGCTGGCCTCGTCTCCCGCGTGGTGGCCGATGACCAGGTGCGCATCGAGGCCCTGAAGGTGGCTGAGCAGATCGGCCAGTTCAGTCGGTCGGTGACCTCCCTCGGCAAGGGCTTCTTCTACGCTCAGACCGAACTGAGCCCTTCCGATGCCTACAGGTACAGTACCCCTATAACTCCATTTGAAGGTCTGTTCCAGATACGGTGGAAAGGTGATGGTGGGCAATCTGCAGCTGAAGGACGCCCAGGAGGGCATCTCCGCCTTCGTCGAGAAGCGCTCTCCCACCTTCGGTCATTCAAACGAAAAGGCCGAGTAGACAGTCCATCGGGTACAATCCATGCCATGTTTTTTGCTTATTAAATCGTACAACCCGTAAATTCACAAGATCACTCCAATTCCACGATTTCATCGTCGTCCGATTCGATGATACGGCTGACACGGCGTTTCTTGCTGGGCGGGGCTTCGGAAGTCTTCTTGGATCCCCCGTCTACCGTAGTCATCAGGATTCGTTGTTCCCCGTTCATCCTCCATTTCGGCGCCACTTGGATATAACTGAAATTGGATCATGACATCTCCAGAAGAAGGCCTAACCTGATAATGCTGTAGGGAGTGAAGTGGAAATCCTCCGTCAAGTAGCCCTGCAGCAGCAGATGACACACGATCTTCTCCACCTTCTCCTGAATTACCCTACGTTTTCCTTAAGAATCCATTTTACCTTAGCTGAACCCGTTTTCTTAGCCAAAAGCTCCGATAGTTTCCCAGCCGTGATCCGTCCAGAACCCTCCTTGGCGCTAGATTCCGATTGCTTAAAGAGGGGTACAAAGTGACAGTTGAACTACCTCTTTTATGATGTTGGCGGCAGATTCCATGAGTGGAGTGACGTCATTCTCCGTGGAGGGGGAGGCATTGCTGCAGACGTCACATGCGCCCTGGCACCAGGAGACCTCCCAGTCCTCTTCGAAGTGCTCCGCCAGACGCACCCGGCGACACACGGAGATCTAAGGTACGGTAAGCAGGACAAGTGTGGAGATTACAGTAACCATGGGGATACGGTATCAAAGGGTTACGTACATCGGTGGCGAAGCGGACCATCTCATAGAGGTTATTGAGTCCTGTCTTCTCGGTGCAGACCATGGTGCTCTGCCTGAAGGCATCTGCGAAGCGGAAGAAGAGGATACACGTCGACTGGAGACCGTCCCTTCCCGCACGGCCACTCTCCTGAAACACATTGATACCTTTCTGAACCCCTTTGAAAGGAAATACCTGATAATAGTTCTCCACAGATTTCGGAATAGCATGATGGATTACAAAACGAACATCTGGCTTATCGATTCCCATACCTAAATATAAGATTAGTAAGTTACCGTAATCCAAACTAACCAAAGGCTACGGTAGCTACGATCACCTGGACTTTCCCCTGCAGCCAGTGGTTGTGTACCTGGGAACGACGATCTGGCTCCAGATGGGCGTGGTAGAAAGCGGCCGCGATTCCATTAGTCCTTCAAATTCATCATAAAAGGCTTTTTGAGGAACTACCGTAGCTGTTTGGCGACCTCTTCGCAATCCTTCCTACTGAAACAGTACACAATCCCACTCTCCTTTGCGAATCTGAAGCCAAGAGGTTATACATTCCAAGAGAATCCGACCTCTTCTTGATCAAAGTCGAAATCTCTGTCACTGCATCGCCGGAACCTTTCTGCTTCACTTCGTACCGTAGATTAGGGCGATTGAATCCCGCCCGGAACACGATGGCTCCTGGAGAAATCAACATAAACTACCGTAACCCAGAGAGGTACCAGGTATCCCGAGCATGTCCTTCACATCGTCTAGGATACGGCCTGTGGCGGTTGCGGTCAATCCGAGGATGGGGACACCTCTTAAACGAAGAAGTAAAATGTCTAGGAATAAAGCCTACTTGAATTGTCGTTTGAGGACATTGAGGAAGTTGTAGTCTGTTCGAAAGTCGTGTCCCCACTGGGAACAACAATGGACCTCGTCGATGGCGATCAACTAAAATAGAAGGGTACTTATGGATCAATTTAATAAACTGTCAGTTTGAAACCGTCATGTTCGTGACTTGTAATCCCCAGTTGCCCCCAACAAGGGTGGCTGAGGGCCGGCCCCAAAATCCAGGGCCCGGACCGGCCCTCGGTTCAGCCACCCTTGATCTCCAACCAAGCAACAAACCTTGAGGAATCCGACGGAGAGCGACTTCTCCAGTTTGTTCAGAATCCTCTTGCTCTTCGCCAGCTTCTCCGGGGTGACGTAGAGCAGTCGGAAGTCAGATTCCTTGTTCGTGATGGCCGTTTCGATCCTCTTCACCTCCTCCTTCGATGTGTTCTGATTCAGCGTCGCCGCGTCGATGCCCAGCTTACGCAGCTGAGTCAGCTGGTCCTCCACCAGGGAGATCAGGGGACTCACAACCAGAGTTAGCCCTATGTGATTGTTAGGAAATGGTTAGGGAGAAGCCAACCTTTGGAGAGAATGGCAGGCAGCTGGTAGCAGAGACTCTTTCCACCGCCGGTGCTCATGATGATCACAGCGTCCTCTCCGCTCATTACGGCGTTGATGGCCGCCCTCTGCAAAGGACGGAAAGAGGAGAGTTTGAAGATCTGAAACCAACATTTCATTGAAAAAGAAGACACTTCGGGCCTAAAATTTGATAGAATTGCCTCAAAGAATAGATCATGTCAAACCACATTTCAAACATCACGTTTCCATTAAAATGAGGCTAAAATAACTCACATCTTTTAGAATATCGTGAGCCTGGGCGGACCAGCTAAAGTTGTCGTTGTCCCAGCGATCCTCCGCACTTCCATCGTTGCTCTTCTGATCCGTCAGCCGTTGTTCTATCTAACTCAACTATGCCTGCATCTCTCTTTATTCAAATACCTGTGATTTCTTCGTAAGCAGGTCTTGTTTCCTCTTCCTCAGCTGTCTGATCTCGTCGTCGATGGATTTCACTTCATTGTCGATATCCACCAGGTCCGAGGATAGTTTCGACCGCAAGCTAGTCAACGGCACCGCCATCTGCAACAAGACAATTTAAATGTCAATGAAATAAATTCAAGAGTTTAAAATACAAACTTTAAAGGAAAAAAATGGAATTTCAAATAACGGGGTTAGTTTTACAACGAATTCTGGAAAATCTTCATGCGCCAGTTGCAAAAGGGGCGGAGCTTTCATCACCTGGCCGCCCGGTTTTTATGCGGAATTGTTTCAACTTTTCTAATACCCTGAAGTACTTTTAACGTAATTTATTCATTCGTATTAAAATTGCCATTTCTCATGGACTTTATACTTCTCCCGTCGTTACGGGCATCATTCTTTGTGCGGAACCAGGCCTGCACTTTTGTTTGTGCGGTTTCGGCACCAAGTCTGCCATTCACCTCGACTACGGCCTCATTTTTGTTGATTCGTTATCAGGACTGTAGTTTCTCATAATCAGTGGTGTTATCTCAGTCATGCCTTATCGCTATTCGTTGCCAGTTGCTGCCTGCCAGCCGGCGGGTGTCGGTCAGCTGCTTTTGAAGGCAGCAGTTGCTACTGCAGTACTAGGAATTGGGCCTCATTTAGTAATTCAGTACTACATTGAAGTGGGTTTTGTTCACTTAATCGCGTTAAAACCACAGTTTCTTGGTGGTTGGAGGCCACATTAAAATTTTGGTGGCATGTTTTGCTCATTTAAGTCACTATTTCAAAAAGCCAAGAACCAAATTTTCCTTGAATTTTACGAAGTTGTTTTGGATGCTCGAGTGAGACAGTCCTTTAAATTGTCGCCCGCGCCATGTCGATTGGCCGCCGTGTCTACAGTGCACTGTGTGACCTTCCTCCTCCCGATGAGTTATCTATTGTGATTGCACGTGCCAGAATTGTGCCATCACAATGTTAACCTGTCGTAGTTAGTGCCAACTCTCCTTATTGACATTCGTTTTCGCAGTCCTCGGCCTTGGTGTAACACGTGACGTCATGTCTCTAATTTTTGCGCCGGCACGTATTTGAACCTCGTGTTCCGCCCGATTCCCGGCCTTCTGAAGACCTAATCGAGGTGAAGACCTCTTAATCGCAAGCCACATCATCTACCGTACTTCTCCGGTTAGTTAATCGTCCCAATCGCCCCAACTAACCCTTTTCTTGATTAGAGGATCATTTTCCGCCGCAATTCGTCCAAAGCACGCCCAAGCGATCCATTACCCGTGTTCTGTGGGCATTAATGCCGATTACTTATCCGTGTCCTTCATGAATGTTAGATGGCAGGAGAGATATGGCTCACGTGTCTCTGAGAAACACCGCTCATTCCATGGAATTAATTGACTCGGGAAATCCGAGACACCGACGGGAATTAGTTATTCTCTGCGTTCGCAGAAGCATTCCTACATGCTTTCGATGGATTCCTCTCTTTCGAACCACGTGGACTGAAATGTTTGCACTGTTACTGTACCGCACTTCCTGTAGAACCAAGAATGCTGAAAATCGTCTGGTGGCCTTTCGATTTCTATGTCGAAATACCTGCCAACCGACTGTCAATAAGACCACAAGATCATTTCCCGAACCCTCGTTTCACATTTTGAAGTTTTGTACAAAACATCTTTATTTGCAAGTTTTTTTCGTTCCCACAGCTGGAGCGCAGCAGAATTTCTCGGCTGAGATCGATTTGCTATGGAGACTGAAGCACTTTTTATATATTTGTTATTCCACAGCTAGTACATGCATCGTAGAATATCAGATCTAATTATGGCCGATTTTGTTTACCGAACGGTCAGAATTGCAATTATACATACCGCGGGGGTGTAGTCGAGAGCCGTTCGGCCTCGTAATCGCACGAACATTTGAGAAAATTCGAGAATCAAAGTGGAAACCACAAGTTTTCTCGGGAAGTAGCCTCATTTTGTGTGTAATTTCCCAAGTGAGGCGAAGTTATTGTGGTGAAAACGAGTTTATCTGTTAGCGCAGTTTGTCACGTGGGCGGTTGAACTTTCGTCTGGAGACTGGAGTCTACTGAGACTGTACCCTGGATGCGCATAATAGAGAGATCGGCCATTCATCGACCGCTGGCCGCCGGTTTCCCCGTTGAAAAACTTGCCGCCGCGTCATTGTAAGCACCCGTCCGTCCTCACTTCTTGGCCACTGTCCCCATTCCCTCTAACCATTCCCCTTCGTCCCAGCGGAAGCCCATTTCCCGTCCTCGCCTGGGAGCGTAATCACCAGGGCATGTGCGTGGAATAGAATTCACGGCTATTTACTACCTGGGCCACTCGGTGACACAGATGGCTCGCGTGGCGAAGGCTTTAAGGAGTCCCGCATCGTCTGCACATCGGAAATTTATTAATGTGCCAGGTTACCGTATGCCTAATGGGCGGGGAGTGCTCCGCCGTTTAAAAGGCGGAGGGCGGGGGTTCTCGACGTCCTTCCGCCATCAGCTGGGTCAACGCTGCGCTCTTTGATCTACTGTGGGTTTCGCTTTGTTTTCGGGATACGCCGTCGGCTTAAATATTGCCAAGGAGAGCCCTCCATCCCGGAACATTTACTTCTAGGGGTTTGCTGCAAGGAGTCAATGTGCCAAATGGTTGTTTGAATTAATGTTCAAAGGTTACAGCAACCAACATTTCCTCCTTAGAACTATCTGCTAATTGCTCATTTGAAGTGGGCCTCGCCACACCAGCAAATTCCTGAATTGGCTACTGTCCATATTTACGACTTTCGATCCGAATTAATACAATTTCATCCCACCTGCAAAGACGCAGCTGGGGGGGGGGGGGGGTCCCCTGCCGTCTTTATTATCGACGATATCTTAAATCAAGGTTTATGGTGATACTCATGAGCAGGGTGATCGAAACCTGGGACGGGCCAAAGATTCTTGGGAGTCTGCCCAAAGCCACTGGAAAGATGGGCTCAAGAATAGGGTCAACCTATAGAATTACCTACAACAGACGTCTCATTTGACGAGGCTGTCCGAATTTTGCCCTTTCGTACCGGACAACCAGTTGGATCCCACTGATAGAAATCAAGACGAAACTTGGTGACTCCCTCGTATGGCCACCCTGTCATATTGGGCTAATTCTCAATAGGTACCATAAATCAGGGTTTACCGTAAATCATGATGACCTATGACTCCCATGTTATGACGGTTTGTTCTGTAAATAGTCTCCGGAAGAGTCACTGATCCACGCCGTCACCCCCGGGTACCGCTTGTTTTCGCCGCCTGTTTGATTGGTTTTCTCCCTTGGTTTCCGCCCCCTCCACAGTTGTGCACACTCGCCCGATCCCGCCTATCTTACCATAAAAAGCTCGTTATTCCCACAAAACGTCATACTTGCATCACGGCGCCTCGCGGGAGCCTCGGTCGAGAGATCCGCATCTCGGAATCCGCAACGCCTTATCTTTAATTGCTTTTCTTGGCACCATCGATATAGTTTGAAAAGAACGATTGGTTACGGTAATAGGTCTTTCCGGATTTTCCATTTGACAAAAAAAAGAAATACGCCAACTGAGATCGAACTCTTGTTCTATGACTGGTAATCGTTGGCAGAGGAGGACGGGCTTAAACATGTGGCTTCATTTGAAACATAGCTCTGGTCATCTAATAGCCTGGTTATGAAATTCCAAAGAACGGGCCAGCCCGAGCCACCTGTTAAACTCTGGCTTATGGTGTTCCCTCGTGGCTGCTCCTGCTGTTGCAAAGGACCCCTTATCGGCAATTGTTGTTCTTTGCATCACACAAAGCCTAGTCTGCTGTCGTGTTTATTGTCCCTTATCACAACGAAGGCATTGTTGCATTCGATGGTGTCATTGCTGATTCGAATTCTCACCTAATTCCCTCCTAATCCCATCCCTAATTTCCCTTTTTCAGCGGAAGCTCTCTCTTTCGGGTCCCTTGATGGCAGCGGCCGGCCGACGATGCTGTCCCCTCCTGCTCCTACTTCGACTGTGTTTACAGGTGAGCTTTGATGATATGGCTCTTCCGAGAAAAATAATTTTCTACCAACCAACCGAATGGCATTGAGTGCACTAATTGTTTTACGACATCTCGAATACGCATGCCTGGAACGTGAATATTTTGTATTTGGCCACCCTTTCTGTGTAGGATGTATGTTTGTTAAAGTTCGCTTTTCGACCTTCCGGCTGTTTCAACAAAGCTCACTTTTTGGCAGATGTTAACATTGAGAGTAGGCGAAATGTGCTTGATGTTCAGTCAGGAAACCACAACTTTTACCAAATCGAAATGTTCTAACAAGGTACTTGGAATCAAGTATTTGGATCGCCTGTAATTCCAATGACGCTTGTTTTCTATTTACGGTCGCTTCTTTGTATGCCATTCTGAAATTGATAAGCTCTTGCAAAATTCTACCTTGCAGTTTAGCTTTGTTTGCCTGTTTCCTATTCGAGATTGACGTCTAATCACATCACTCGTGTGACCGATGATGACGCCCGCGTAGTTTGAACACGGCCCTTTTGAGATTTGTGTCCGAACAATCCCAAACCACGGCGTCACAAACTACAATATCTCGAATTTATGAAATACGAACGTATGCACCACACATTATGTACATAGTTTGCTACCAACCGGGTACCCAATTAAGTCGCACAACTAACAACTATAAGACTCATTTCAAAAGATTGTTTCAGGTGTTGTACTCCTCCGCTATGGGCATCGCTAGCTACAAGTTCTCCCCTCCGTCGCTGCTCAACCTCACCGAGAGTGGCAACGAGACGGTGGTCGTCTCGGTGCAGCTGCCACCCAACCAATGGCAAAGGGCCAGCGACAATCCCTGGAATCTGACTTTGGAGTGAGTCTCTCTCAGTTTCTCTCTCTCTCTCTCTCTCTCTCTTCCTTAAATCTCTAACTTTCCCTATTCTAGCTCTCTGCACCCTGAAATAGCAGTTCCCGGCGACGCTGTCCAACTGCGGAAGTCGGATTTTGTACATGACAACCAGAGCAACACCTACTCGTATGACGTCAGTTGTGTCTTATTTATCAAAGAGATCCCCTGATTCAGGCGTCATTTACCGTATTCGGTCGATCGCTCGGAAAGACTGGCCTTCGAGTACGCCTAGTCACGGCGGAATCTTGGGACGAAACGGACGACTGGTGGAAGGTTCGCTTACATTCCAAATTACTTCAACGGAGGCGAAGGGATTGGACCGGGCTATCCTGTGATATGACCCTTCGAACCTTGTTTTATTTGTTCTGCCATCTATGTGTCAATAGTCTCATTTCTACTTTCCAGCCATCCGAGGAAACGGCGCCTCCTCGTTCGCCCAATGTCATGGACGTGGCTGTACGCCGCGACGCTTCTTCTGAAAGACTCACCAAGTATTTCGTGGTCTCCGTCGTTCTGCTAATAATTACAGGCACTATTATGATGGGCTGCGAGGTTGCAGTTAACCTAATTCATTGGCTTATCGATAGATTTAGCTCGATGTCGACGTGGTAATACAGACGATCAAGCGTCCGGTGGCCCCAGCTGTTGGATTCCTCGCCCAGGCCGTCATTATGCCCCTGGTCAGTCTCTCTCTCTCTCTCTCTAACCCCTCCCTTCCAGTTGGCCTACGTCATAGCCAAGTCCATCTTCGTCCCCCGTGGAATGTACTCCATGGCCCTGGGTCTCTTCATCACCGGCTGCTCTCCTGGAGGCGGTGCCTCCAACTTCTGGACTCTTCTCCTCGGCGGAAATGTGAATCTCTCCGTCACGATGACCTTCATCTCCACCCTCCTCTCGATGGGTACTGTAGCCCATTGTTCCACTGTATCTCCCTTTTCAGTCACAATGCCCGTGTGGATGGGCTTCCTCGGCGTGGAATTCCTCCAAGGCTTCTCCACCCATGCCAAAATGCACGTACCCTACGGTCAGTAAGATTGCCGTAATCCTCAAAATACCTGAGTTTTAGCCAATATAATCCGTTCTCTCGCTTCGCTGGTCCTTCCTCTGCTGCTGGGAGTGGCCATTCAGAAGTGGAGACCCAACTGGGCAGCCAAATCGCGAAAGGTAAAACTACAAATGAGCAATTGGCAACTCTCTTGTTCAGTGCATGCGTCCGTTCATCATCTTCGTGCTCATTTTCGTCGTCGTGTTCGGTGCCATCTCCAACTGGTACATGTTCCGAATGATGACATTGCCAGCCCTCCTGGGGTAGTTGCCTTCCCCTGCATATTGTAATTTCCCTTCCAGAGGCCTGCTGTTGCCCTGGTGCGGCTTCATGTTCGGCTGCTTCACCTCCATCATCCTACGACGGACGCCCGCCGACGTCACGGCCATCGCCGTTGAGACGGGAATTCAGAACACGGGCCTTGCGATCCTCATGCTTAAGGTAGTTTCCTACGGTTTGGGCCTTATTTGGATTGTTTAGGCCTCTTTTTCACAGCCGGATGCAGACATTGGGGCGGTGATTCCGGTGATAGTCGCTTGTTTCACTCCCGCTCCTCTGCTGCTGGGAGCAGCCGTCCATTCGGTTGTCAAACGGCTGAAGAACAAGCGACAATCGGTCAGTTTAGCATATAGAGGATGCAACCTAATCCCAATATTTCAGGCGTTGGATGTGGAGAAATGCGGCGGGGCGGTGACGCTGGAACTGCCAGAGACTGTCTCATCGAACCTGCTGGTCGACCCTTCGAAACTCGAATCTCAGGGCATTCCCGCCCCTCTCGTCCAATGATCCCCCTTGTATCTCTCGCACTTGTAGGCACTTTGATTAGATACTACTATGCATAATGCGACTATTGTTACCTTAATATCAATCTATCCCAGTGACACCCGGCTGCCGAAAGGCGCGCATCTGTGATGTATAGAGCTTGTGACTAGAGTTGAAGGATAGGAATCTTTTCTTTTCAAATACAGTTTTATTTCCACTTTGCTTTGTTCTGGGATCGGGGCATTGAAATTGGATCGGAGTTTCGGGTATTTCACACAAACTAACGGGGAAATAAGCTTATGTTTACAACTTTACCCAAATCTTAAACGGAACGGGAAACGTGGCTTGAAAGAATGGCCACAGCCCTCTCCGAGTGGGCCACAGCTCGCCGGAAACAAAAATGGACGGAGAATCCAATGATGTTAGCTTTTTGTATAAATGTCACTAAAACCTCGAAGCCCGCTATCAATATTTCGGAAAACTTTACAAATTTTTCCCAGATCTTGAACGAAACGAGAAAATTCGCTTGAGAGAATGGCAAGAGCAGTCGGCGACTAAACCACAGCCAAGGCCCCAACAGCTCGCAGGCTGGGCCACAGCGCAGAGAGTGGTTCAAAATGACGTTTTTACAGCGTAAACAGCGGACAGACGAGCGGATACCCAAGCTAACAGTCGTTCGGTGGAAATCTACCGCCAATTTGTTTGTATTTTTTAACTTTAGTTTTGCCTTCATTTTTCGAAATATTTTTTTTCAGTAATTCCATAGCTCGTGGTTTGGGAATTCTAATGCGACTGATGTACCTGCTGATCTACTCGGCTTGGGTGGTCTCTTCGGTGGAATTCACCACGACTTCGTGTTCCGTGGAGCCCTGCGTGCACGGGAGATGTCTTCTGAACAACAACACCCGCAATGGCTTCTCCTGTGACTGCGACAGTCGATTTAAGGTGTGTGACAGCCGATATTGGCCTATAAATCTAATTGCTAATTTGGGCATTTCCGGGGACACAGGTTCAATTCTTGATGTGGCTAATACATATTCATTTTGCTTTTTAACAACTTAAATATGTAGGTGTTGGTTTTAAAGTGTGATAAAACACCATTTTTAGGGCGACCTCTGTGACCAAGATGTGAACGAGTGCGAGACGGAGACCTGCTCCGGCGTTGGAACATGCGTGAACCACAACCTTACCGGAAATGCCTACAATGAGAAAGAACTGTGAGTTTTCCGTTTGTTTCTCTGTTTATATCGGTTTCCAGTGGTTTTGTCTGCGTCTGTCCCGAAGGAAGAGCAGGGACTGTCTGTGAACATCTCGTCGACATGTGTGCCCTCTACGGGCAAGATTCGGTTTGTTGTTTTTATATTACTCCGTTTATTTCTGTTTTAGGAACGCGGATCGTTTTGCAAGAACGGCGGAAAGTGCGAGGGGAACACGTGCAGTTGCAGAGATGGCTGGGCCGGCCAGCGATGCGAAAGGGCCGTGCCACTCATTCAGGACCTCATAAACTCTGGTGTGTTCAGGAATCTGGAAAATAATCAACAAATCAGATATACGAGAAAAAGAAATAACTGGACAGTCATAAAGAATATTTCCTTGTTTCAGGCTGCGCCACTGTACCAATCGTGGCTTCTCTGGCTCAGAAGAGCTTCCGCGACGGCAAGTGCGACCCGGAATTCAACAAGGAGAGCTGCTTCTTCGACGGAATGGACTGTGTTGCCCAGATGAGCACCAGGGGAGAACCACGGCCTGCTAGCTGCTTCCACGACGACGAACAGCAACTCAATCTATGCACCAGGAGCTACGCAGACGGAAAGTGCCGCGAGGAGTGCAACAAGCCACAATGCGGCTTCGACGGCGGCGATTGCATGGTTTTTAATTGGAGAAATACAATTTATCTTGGCTTTAGGAGGATTCGCCCTTCAGCGATCCCGACGCCCACATCGGCGTCATTTTCTACACCGATCCATACACGGTTTTTCTGAATGTACGGAAGATTCGCTTTGAAATTGGCCGCGTTCGTTTGGTTTTGCAGCTGGGAAGAGCCTCTTTCAGTGGATGTACAATTCGCACGTGAGTGTGGCCATGGATGGCGGAGGGGAGATGATCTACGAGTGGAAGGCCACCAGACCCAACAGCAGCCTCGGCAGACGGATTCCCACGGATGACCTGCCTGCAATGCGCAGGTAAACCACTTATGAGACCCTATGAATCATTCCTTTTTCCAGCAATTTCTCCAATTCCGGCACTCTGATCTTCTTCAACATAGACGTCGAAGCCTGCCGTGCCTCCAAATCCCGCGGGAGTCGCCTCAATTCCTTCTACAGGGACAACAATTACCCCAACTGCTATGAGAGGTTGTTCCGTATAGAATATCAATAAATCCTCGTTCAGAGAAGAGTTGGCTGCTCGATTTCTGTCCGTGGAACTGTCGGAAGCCGGAAACATAGCCATAGGCACCGGTCTTCGCGTGAAGACCGTCTTCGCAGCCAACCATTTTGTAGGTTTCCTCTTTCGCCGTGTAAAGAGACCTTCAGAAGCTCCCGTGGCAGCAGATCCCCGTGTGGGTGATCGTCTCCTTCGTCACCTGTCTTCTGTTTCTCGCCACCATCATCATTATCTTCTGTGTATTGTGGAAATGCAAAAAGACCACCAAAGGGCCGTCGTCTCCTCCGAAATGGCCGATGATTGGTAATTCCAGGCTATTTTTATGTTAAATTAATGTTTAGAAGACACTGTGGACTACTCGGAGGCAATGGCCACTCCAGACACTCCAAATGCTCTCTACGACTGTCCTGATCGAGGATTCCTCAATAATAATGTCAGTTGTTACAACATATGAAGTATAGCACACATTGACATCTGCATAAGTGGAGACCAGCGACTGGCTGCGGATAATTCACAAGAAATATTTCTCCAACACCATCTGACTCTCTAACTTTCAGGCTGCTCCGTGCACCCCGATTGCCCAATCGGACGATCACAGTCACCTAGTCGAGGCTGTTCGTCGAGGAGACACGGCCTACATCAGAAGGGCCATAGCCGATAAAATACCCATTTTATGCCATGTAGGTACCGTAATCCCCTCCTTTAACCACCGATTTCAGAAGGATCGCCACGGACTGGGACTGCTCCACCATGCGGTCGCCCAGAACGACGCAGCCATGCTGATGGTCCTTCTTTTCGAGACCGAGCCGGGACAGATAAGCGTATGTAATTTTTGAAAACAACACTCAAGCCAACCGGCTGAAAGTATTTGGCAGTGATTCCTTTCTTTCTCCATCTTTAATAGTATTTCTGTGTTGAAGGTCTTCGAACGAAACCACTCCGGCCAGTCGCCGCTTGTATTCGCAGCCAGCACCGGTCATCCGCAGCTTGATTGCTTCATCGTCCTCGTCGAGGCCATCGGGAGAAGAAGGAATCCCGTCTCGACGCTTCCCAAATCGCCTTCTGGATACGCTTGGTTCGTTCGCATTCGTATGTTACAGTAGAACTTTCGATTCAGCGGCGGCGATTCGATTCTCGTCCTTCCGCTCTCAGAAGAATCCAATGATCAGTGGGCGCTCTGTGACTCAACGGTGGGTTATTCTCCCTCATCAGAGTGGACTTGTATGGTGGATGCAGCGACTGATTGATGGTTAATTGACCTAATGGTTTCAGGGCAGGTCTTCCCTCCACTACGCCGCCGAGAACAACCTCCCCCAGCTCGTCCACTTCCTTTCGGCATATGGAGCAGACGTAGATCTCATCGACTCCAGGGTCCTCTCTCCCACATTCCCACTTACTCTTTGATTTCAGGGAGACGCTCCCCTTCACATAGCCGCCAGGAGCGGTCATTCTGCCGCTGTCGTCGCCCTGTTGGACTGCCGAGCGGCTAGGATCTGTCGCGACGCCGATGGTCCAACCCCCCTTGGATACCGTATAATCATCTTTCGCTTCAGGACTCGTTCCCCTGAAAATAGCGGAAAATCGAGGTTTCTCCGAATTGGCCGAAATTCTGAGGTGCCGAATGGCTGGATCTGTTCACCACACTCTCCGCAAGATTAAGGTAGTCCTCTTTCCTTCTATTTCTAATGCTTTTTTTTTTACAGAAACGTCGAATTACGGGTGGATCGGAGGCCAGTTCGAGGTTGGTGAACAGCGACGGCTACTACAGTCTGGACAGCACCCAGAGAGGAGGAGGTATCTACAAAGCACGTAAGAGTCTCTGTTGTATCTAACCTCGTTTCAGTGAGCGAACAGAGCGATTCGCCAAGCCTCGTGGTTTCCTTGGCGAACGGACCTCCAGAATATCAACGAGGACAGTGAGTATCATTTGATTATTCAGAAGGGCCAAAAGGTTGGAGCTTCGGAGTAAATAATCACATGAGGAAGTACTGTCGGGAGTAACCTCTTCCCATTTGGCCCCTTTTAATCGGCTACTTCGAAAGTCACTAAGTATTTTTCAGTTGTCGCAGAATGTCTACGCCAATCAGTGACGTCACCCCGATGAACCGTTCCTCCTTCGGTAGCGAGGCCGACGTGAACAGAGGCTCCGATTACGGATCTGTGCCCGGTGCAAGCATCACAAGACCGCTGATTCTCACGCCACCAGGCCAGGTTTGAAGTTGATTCATCGCCTTTGGAACCATTTGGCTTCAGATTATCGAAGAGGAGGTGAGGAGGTCCTTCACCGTGCCTTCGCTCGTCGACGAGGCCGGTCGTCACTCGGGCGGCGGTTTTGGAGACTCCGAGCCCGTCTACACCGAAGTCACTCCGCAGAGATTCAAGAGACACGCGAGGAAATCGGTACGAGACCCCTTTCTTAGAGAGTTACCCCACACTTCTTCAGACCCACGATCTCCGCTACGCTCGTCCGCTGTCTCCCGTCATTCCGCAGGAACCCCCGATGCTCACCTTCAAACCCACCATCTAGGATTATTTTTGTTTTTCCCGCCTGATCTCCCATTCCTACAAGTTTCCCTACCGATTCCGGTGATATTTCACTTTCGTTTGTCATATTTTATATTGTCGCACTGTCGCAGTGCCTTCGTTTGTTCCGTTACGATATTTGTTGTTCTCTATAAATAAGTTGGATCTGTTGCCCCGATGTCTGACATGTCGCCGCCTTCCCCCGGGGGTTCGTTATTCCTCTTGCCACCTCCCTCCGAAACGTGTTGCTTCCATGTTTCACTCTAACGACCGCATGTTTCGCCGGTGCGTACAGGGGTCAAACATGTTCCCCGGGGGGCCGTTCGGCAGATCTCGTCAACGACTGGTTGTGGCTGACTCAGGCCTCCGGCTGCGGACAGCTTTCCCCGAGGATTTGCCGTTTAGTTGAGGCTTTTGTGCCCAGCCACAGCCTCCACCACATATTTCACCCCTGCAAACACTTTGATTCTGTCTTGATCAGGCCTCGAGTCGTCGATTCTCCCAAATGCAGCCTTGTTTCAGAACATGTTTGGTTTTCTGCTGAAGTACTTCGCTTGAAGCTAAAAACATTCACTAAAAAACTAGAAACATGGAATATTTGAATTTCCGCGAAACATGGAATATTTGAATTTCCTCGTCCTCTTCTTTTAAAGAAAAATGTCACACCATCCTAATCGGTCGGGGTTGGAGTTACAACTTTACACTATTTTGGTGTTTTCCTCTTTTAATTTGCGCTGTCTCGAGATCCAATCGAATATTATTAAAAATAGTTCTCACATCATCATTTACTCAATTACAGTTGTTTCCTAAAAAAATGTCGAAGAATGTTTTCAGCAACTCGACAGGGCGAGTTTTGTGAGTGGGTTCTGTTTGCATTTGAGGTGTGGCCGTCTTTTGATATTGGTTGCCAGAGTGAACCACTCACACTTTAATTGGGAAATATATAAATTTATATGTATTTTGCCAAAGTTACTTTTGAACATTTTAAGTTCCAGACATCGATAAGTTACTCCAAAATCTGAAAAAATACTTAACTTTTCTTTCAAGAAGGGAATTTTTAATTTTAGGAAGGTAAACTTGTGCTCTGATATAAAAACTAAAAGTCATCGTCAGAAATGTAGCAAACAGTGTCCCAGCAGACCCTCGACGGCCGTTGAAAACAAATAACCAGTTGTGCTCCCTTTGGAACTTTTCCCAGAGGCTTCCTTCCATCTGACCGTCCAGTGTAATCAGGGCCTATCTCTGTTTTCATGCCGCTTTCCTTTGTTTTCCCACTGCCATCGGCCGTAAATCGAACCATCTGAAACTCACTCGAAACTTTTGAAACTACAAGGGGAATAGAAGTTTCCATCGATTATTATTTTAGCTACTCTATTTTAGTTTTTAAAGCTAATTTAAACGTTTCTATTCTCAATTTTTTTAAAAGTTTTATTCTTCCTCTTAAGGATTCATTTTAGTCGTGTTAGTTTTTGAAACCAGAGATCACGTTGGGCGAAAACTATAGTGCACATTTATTCAAGGACATACGGTGGTAATTTCAAACAAGGAAATTCTCTTGTTATTCCTGCTGAAAACCACAGTTTAAGTGTTTTTATACATAAGACGTACATTTTCAGTGGTTGGTGACTGAAACCACATGGTTGCAATTGTGGTTCAAAACATGTTGGATTAGCGGCCTCCGATTCCATTCACATGCGGCGGTTCTTTGTACTTTTATACAATACTTTTTGGACTAAAAATAAAATAATCGAATGCTTCGAACACACATTATCACTCACTCACACTCTTTTGCAGAAAAGCATTGACTCATTCTGTGATATTCTGTTTTGACTTGTAATACTTGCTATTTCGAAGCGCCATATTCAGTCGAATATTCAGTTGGGCCATAAATAGGTCCTACGCACTGTTCTCCATCGAACGACTTTCTCCCTTTATAAACACACATTCACTTTTAATAGAAAACCCTCCATGGATTTCTCTCTTCGGCCTTTATTAATTCTCCGAACACCGGGCGTTTCGAAAACTACGAATTTACGGCAAACAGTTATTTACGCCTTTTAAAGAACCCCCTTTTCTATTTTTTGAACTAAAGTTGTAAAAGTTCCTGGCGGTACCTTAAATCTTGAATACGCCTACTGTCCCTCTTTCTCATTTTGGTGTCATTTTTAAAGAACCATGCTGTTTACTTCGAAAAACTGCCTAATATTCCATTAATTTGCTAATTTCACCCATCAGTAAACAGCGGGTGGCTGTTTCCAAGTCACGTGCCATAATGGGTAATCGCATTGTTTACGGCCTTGGCCCATCGTGGCAGATGATAAATCATCCCTACTGAAACCGCCGTTCCAACTTCTTTTTCAACTTTTTGCACTTCACATTTCTTTTTTTTCATATTATAATGTTTAATAGCAACTTAAGTACAAAACAGGCTGTTTTTATAAAGACAGCGAAAAGCGAAATGACCCGAAGAAGTGATTTCACCTGTGTTTTTATAACTGCGCCGCGGGGAAACAGACCTTCAATTTCCACCGGAGATCCGGCTTTTAAGAGATCATAGTTGGAGATTAAATGCAGAGGAACCGTTTCTGTCTGCCTTTGAAACCAAACACTTCTGTGTTGGGACAGTGTCCGTAAAGAAAACCGCAAGTTCTCCTTTTTTCCTCTTTTGCTCTCTTCCCTTTCCAACTTTGGTCTTTCGAAGGAAGAGATTAAACTAAAATAGAAACCTTGAACGGTCATTTCTAACCGGTCAAGTTGCAACTTCAACGGCAACCAGATCAGATTTTAACCGTAACCGGTCACTTTGTCAACAAGATGTCAACAAACTATAGAACTTTATACCCCACAGCAAAGGGATGCAAAATTCTTCGCCGCAAAAACTCAAGTGCCCCTTCCACTTAATCGCAAAAATACGACGTCCTGTTTTGCCAAGGGCACATCTGACTAACTCAACAATAGGCTCACAATCTAACTTCTCTATTTGCAGCACATGTGGGCAAATTAACCTGTCAAAACATAGTTTACAAAGTTCTCAATATGAAAATGTATTTGTAATATCACACAGTTCTGTGAACTGAAAAGTGATGCACCTGTTGTTAACTGAAAAGTTTTAGTGTCACCTACGCCTTCATGTATTGTTGGACTTCGTTACGCAAATGTGGATTTGCTTATTTCGTTCATCTGAGCCTACGAATTGTAAAAACTGTGATGAATCTCTCCCTTACTCATCTTTTCTTTGTCCGTCTAACCTTGCATCTTCTGAATCACCTCTCCTACAAAACCCAAGGCGAAGGTTGAAAAGGGCTGCTTTGATCTGTCGGATCACTTCGATCCGTCCGCGGGGCTAGCCATCAATCGGCGGTCGCCGGTTAATTACCCGCTTTCCCTTCGGCCAAATTGACTTTCGCTTCCTTGCTTTCACTTGCACTCCCGCCTTCCCTGGTTCCATCAGCCGTTCCTTTTGACCCCGTTCATTTCACTTCAAGTGGATTCTTCAAAGCATACTTTCTCTTATCCCCTTCAACACATCCTTCAGAAATGGATGACGACCAGCCCAAGGACCCCTGGCGCAAGATTCTGCTGCTCTTTATAATTTTCGTTTTATTAGTTGGTTGTACGAATACACCCAGAGTAAAGGTATCCCTTCTGTGTCTATAACTATGGAGACTTTAGAATGATGACTTTATAACTGCATGGACGATAGCTGTTTCTGTGGTTGGCCTTTGCATAGGAATTGTTTTTTCCTTGGTTCTCAGGAGTTTGGCCAAGAGCATAGATGCTCAGAGGATGAGGCCATCAGAGGTAAGATACAGTATGATACTTTGAGATGTCATTTACTCTATGCTATTCCAAATTATTGAATAATGGTATTGTCTGAGCAGTAATGCTGTCATTTTCAGTGCGACGTCGAGGCTGCGGCCGTGCCCTCCCTCCCCCCGTCGTACTCCAAATGCTGCGAAGCCTCTGTGACTTCGGACGGCCTCCCCAGCTACGAGCAGGCCGTTGCATCAATCAGCACCAATCCTCAAAATGTATTTTCTTTTAATTCTTAACTCTAAGAGACATTAAGGACAAATCTGCAGGTGTGCATCTCCCCGTGAACAAGTACTGACGCACCGTCGTCAGCTCATTACGTCAGCTCAGTAAATATGGGTATCTGTACAAATAAAAAGTGCTTTTCTGCAATTTTGTTTTTGAAATCATCTCCTGTGACTACAACTATCAGCTGTGACGAGCACTTTGTATCCGACGCTGCTGTTTGTGGTTCAAAACATCAGGAATCAGACAAATAGAGCGTGGTAGACTCTCGTTAAGATGTGATGACTTTAATTTTCGTTTGAAACTAACCCTTTAAACTTTATAAAAAGAATAAAAACTTGTACATATTTTCTGCCGGTTTCTGGAAAAAAAGTCGAGCTGAAGTCTTGAAACAGCAAGAAAAAATGGAAAAACTCATTTCAAACACAGGCTTAAAATTGGTTTGCAATGGTTTTGCGCGCACTACTACCACTACCTGCTTTTTCAATCCTTGGGTATCAGTCTTGATGCCACAGAGCTGTAATGACGTAGCTTAAATCCAAATCGGTGATCCGAAGTCGCCCGACTATCCCAGAAGCCGAATTGGCTGCACAACCCCTTGGAAAGATGTAGCAGCAACTTCACCTGAGATCAATAGTAGTACTGTGGATGGACGACACCAAAATAATCACAACTAAAGCAATTCAAATTTAACTCTTCCTGCAACTATGCCCTATTCATAAGTTCTAATCACTCTCCTAACATGTTTACAGTCATAAAATCGGCAGAAATCACGGGATAAGGGTCGTCTGGACAATGACATAACAGCGAGGCTCAAAGTATTTTCCGTGACGCTTCCAAACTTCACGTGAAGTGCGGATTTGGAAGTTCACCGCCTGTATCGCTTGTTTTCGGGCGTTATCTAGTGTCTCAAAAGGGCTGCTACTCCTTCGCTTGCACTCCTTCGCATTCATGCTCCTTCCTGCTCTTCTGCTTCTTTTCATCGGATTCAGTTCAGAAGAGGATGCTAAATTCAATGAGACTTCTGAAAAATATGAAAATCTCACCTGTGAAAAAGAAAGACCGCTGAAAATTCTCATATTTTCGCCTAAGGTGGGATTGAGTCATTTGAAGTTTGTGGGTCGCGTGGCGGATACTCTCATTGATGCAGGACATCACGTGGTTCGTTTTGTTGAGGAAGAGAGAGAGAGAGAGAGAGAGAGAGAGAGAAATTGAGAAGCCAGGAATAAAAGATTGAAACTTCTTTCAGACCATTCTTTCTCCTTACGTAAATCCCGAATTTCGGCACGTCTACGATGATCGGGCCGATGTTGTCCACGTAGACTATGGAGTGGAATTGAATTCAGCCATGATGAACCGCATTGCTTGGGAAAACCCCGGATTTTTGGAATATCTCCATCTCATTAGCCATTACTCTCAAAATTTTACAGAACTCTGTAGACGTAAGAATTCTATCGATTCATTTCAAAGAAGGTTTAGAAATTTATGCAAGGAGGGACATAATCGCTTGGATAAAGGAGGAGAAGTTTGACATTGTTTTAGCAGAGTTCTTCATGTGTGTGGACAGTATGACTCGACATGCTGGCATCAAAAAGTTTGTGGACTATTGTATTATGCAGTGTTTTGTTAGGTCTATCACTATCCAAACTACAAATCCAGTGGAAGTGCTATCTGATGCTATGGGAGTTCCAAATGCTCTTTCATATGTCCCTGGGAATGCAGTGGAGTTGGGGAACCGAATGACCTATTGGCAGAAGTTGGTCAATCCAACGGAAATGCTCACTCAGACTTTATTTTTAGATTCCAGAACTTTATCTCGGTGATTATTCAGTCCGTCGTAATCCGTTACCATGTCATCGCAAAGGGCGATTCCTACGGTCGCCAGCACATCGGAAAGGACTACATCCCCGTCGAAAGAGCAGCTGGATTGCATTCTTTTTTGATGGTCAACAACGATGAATTACTGGATTTCCCCCGTCCTTTGACCTCCCAGTGGATTTACATTGGAGGTCTCCGTCGACAGAAACCTTCCTCTCTAAATTCTGAATGGGAGCAGATTTTATCCCAAAGAGGAGGGAATGTGGTCATTATGTCCTTAGGAACTAATATTCTATCGAAAGATATGCCCAAATACGCCAAGGAGGCTTTCCTGAGTAAGACATTTCGCAGAATTTAAACAGGTATTTTTAGGCGCCTTCCGGAAGTTTCCTCATATGACGTTTGTTTGGAAATACGAGGAGCCTGATGACGAAATGTTTGCAAATTTGACGAATGTGGTTGTGAAAAAGTGGATTCCTCAAACAGATCTTCTCAGTGAGTTGTGGGTGACAATGGAATGCTGTGGAATCAATTGACAAATTCAACTCCTAATCCATAAGATCTTAGGTAGCAAGAATGTGTTAAACAGATGAAAACTGCACTTTTCCTCTAATCAGTCAATAACGCAATCTCAGGCGCAGCGACTACAATCCCAGATGATTCTAGGGTGGCGCCCCAAAACAGACCATCGCCCTTTTCGATTTAATTTCTATTAAAAGAAAAACAAAATTCTTAACATTCTTTCCCAAACCTTTGGTTTCAGACGACAATCGTGTTGTTGCCTTCATTAGCCACGCGGGGATGGGTTCTGTCTTCGAAGCGGCCTTCGCCGGAAAACCGATGATCACCATCCCCTTCATGGCCGATCAACTGCGTAACTCCGAAATGATGAAGATGAGAAAAGTTGCCGTTGGCTTGTCAAGAACAAACATAGCCATGGAGGTCATCGCAGAAGCCTTAAGGGAGGTTCAGAAGCCCATTTACACTAGGACCGCAAAGAACTTGGCTGCCATGCTTCGAGCTAAGAAAGTGACTCCAGATGAGAAGTTGGTGGCAGCTGTGGAATTCGCGGCTCGTTTCGATGTTCAATCTCACCTTTCTTCCCCAGCAAGGAATATGTCATTTGTTGAATTGAACTCACTTGATATTCTACTGCCGTTTCAAATTTTGCCCTTCTTATTCATTTTTTCATTTATGTATTTATATAGGTATAAAAGATCATAATAAAACATTTTCATGAAGGGTACGGTGATTACAAAATATATGTGGTTGACCGGGCACATGGACAAGGTGAGATAGACCGGCAAAGTAACGGGCCACAGCGTCAAGTCGCGTGAAAACGTGGGGCGTGAGGAGGTCGCTGCCTATTGATGTGCTGAGAGGTCTTCCCTGCTACTTCTCCTCTGACGACCTGATATCGAGGGACTGGACTGACCTCGCGGCGGAATGGGACCTTCCGACTGGACTAGCTTAAATGCCGGACCGGATGGATGGACTGAATTCGCTAAACATGGTTGGACTGAGGTTGGCGATCACATTTCCATACGAGAAGACTACCATGGGCAGTTGTAGTTTCATCAACAACCACTATCTAAACTTTATTCATGCAACCAACTTTGCTAACTGAGGCGTTTGCAATCCATAGAACATGTGAATGAACACCGAAGGTTGCAAATCGGAGCACTGCATGATTTATCGTTTTTACATTCTTCCGCGGGAAACAGCTGGAAACTAAAATTTAAACTCATAATACAATCTCTGTTTCTCTTCACTTTGTGTGAAAGTAAACAGATATATCAGTTCACATAGTTGCATAGATTGTAGCAGAGTCAGACATCAGACCGATCCAGGCCCAGGCCTGCATGGGCCCAGAAAATAAAAAAGCCTGTGCTTGATGAATTGCAAGTAAATAGAAATCGGTCGGAAGTTAGGTTATTTTGTTTTTACCAGAATTCAAAGCCCCGCTTCGCGGGTCTTTTCATTCTGGTTTGGACGGCCTTCGGCCGCATCGGGGCCGCTTCGTGGCCCAACGTTAATTAGCATAAGTAAGTGAGCGCTCGGGTCGGGTACCAAAGTGCGGCCGACCGCTCCGGCGCTTCCGCGCCTCCACGGATGGCGGCCGCACTTTGGTACCCTCCCCTCGCTTATCCCACCGGACCACCCCTCTATTTACTGAAAATGAAGGGCGGGCAGGGGGCGAACAAACCCAGAGGACACGATTACCCAATTGTATATATGGACCAGGAGTTACGGCCCGCCTTCGGCGGTCCTACACTCCTGGCATGTGTGGAATCGGCACATCAATAGCTTTCGATTGATGTTAAACACGCCTTTGGGCGCCTTCGGCGCCAACTGGGCCGCTACGCGGCCTCACGGGGCTTCGCCCCCTCATGGGCGCCTACGGCGCCAAAAGGGGCCGCTACGCGGCCAAAACGGCTGCTCCGCAGCCACAACGGTGCCTGCGGCACCGTACAACCACAAAGTGACCGCCAACGGGAAGAAATGAAGGGCCGGTCTCGCCAACGATTTAGGATAATGTCGCCCGCCAGGGGCACAACCGGCCACGTTCCGCCAAAACTCCGTCAAATTAGGGCCACGCACCGGTTAGAGAGCGCGGGAAAATGAGAGACCCAGGCAGCGCACCCAACGCCACGCAAACCCACGCATTACCAACCAACCAACCAACCAACACACACCGCTACCCTTTTGTAAGGAGGGACCAGCCGCCCTGCGCCCGTCGCGCCTTCGGCGCGAAAGTGAAGACCGGTGCCACGGCCTGCGGCCGTGGAAATGGCCGGGTGCTAAAATAGGCTAATTTCAAGACAACCATCGAGAGAAGGGCGAGAGATAGGGGGAAATGAGGAGGCGCAGGCTAGCGCACTTTCACCCTGGGACACCACACACACACAAACGGATAGAGACCATAAGCGAATTGTATAAAGGCGGATGCTAACAAGGCCACTCATGAGCAACCGATCGGCAAACTTGTTTAAGAAACTTTTGGAGGCTTGGAATCGAAAGATTCGACCTGTAAAGAACTAATAAAAGTGACTGAAGATAAGTAAGAAATATTCCTTACCAGTTGGTCTAAAAACCTCGGCGTGGCCTTTGAACTGGGGCCTGTACATGAAGGTCGAGTGCACACGACGACCTGTCGATTTATCCGTATCTGCTTGGAGCAAAGCAACCATTCGGTAGGATTGTCGTGTCTCCTTTGTTTTTTTTGCAAGAAAATGATCTTAAATCGACCGCAAAACTAATAGGAAATATTTATCTTTGGCCATATTTACATTCACTGTTTGAGATGATCAGAGATCTAGAGTCCCGTCGTTTTTCCCGTAATTCATCGAACTCTGCCCGCTCTTCTCAAGCTCCATTCGGGACGTTGCTGTGCGAGTCCCCGATCTGATTGAGCGGCAGTGATCTGAAACGTCTGCTCACTGGTAACTGAATTCAACAAAGAGATGACTTTTGAATCGGGATATACCTGGTCTTTGGGTCGTTGCAGTCTCTGTAGAAGATGCGGTAGGAACAGCAGAAGAGCTTGGAAGTCATCTGGGCACGGAAGTGGCGAGAGCTCATGCAGAAGAGGAAGAAATTGGCGATCTGGAAAGGGAAAAGGTCTTTTCTTTGATTTGTCATTGCCTATCTTTTTCTTTCTTTTGATACTTTTGTCTGCCTGCCTTTCGGATAAACTAACACACCTTGCCAGTGATGACGATTGAAGTAGAAAGGGAAACCGCCGTGTACCACTGCTCACTTCCAATGCTGGAGACATTGAACATGTACATGATAGTGTACAGAACAGCCGATGGCAGATGAGTGATCACATAGGCACTGACGATCAGAGCCACAGTGAGAGTCACGTGTCTCTCCGCCTTCCCCAACTGACGACCCCATCCAGAGCCACTGTTTGAGCCATTCCTGCTCACAGTTGTGATCTTCCTCTGGTTCTCCAACAGAGGAGGGGTCTCATCAGAGCTCTTTCGATCAGTTGTCAGAGTGGCGGAAGCCAGGAACTGAATAAAACATAGCAAGAAATTGAAGCTGTGTTACCTGACGCCTAGTTCTGAGGCATTGAATCAAGAATCCATTGAAGACGATTAGAAGGACCATTGGAATGAAGATTTGGAAGGTGACATTGATCAAAGCGAATATGAACATGGCTTGAGAGCTTTGGGTGGTCTTCATTGTTTTGCTCTAAAACAAGGAAGTAAAGAGAAAGAGATATTCCTACATCTTGAGCGGTTACTGTAACAGAGAAGGAGAAGTTCATGTAGAGTGTGGTTGTGGCATTCAAAGTGAAGATCAAAAGAATCAGAGGGAAGGTGAGTAGATGCCGATTGCTGAAAGATACTGTAAGCCAATCCTCAGTTCATCTACAACCTGCTAGCCCTTGCTGCGAGGGGAGATTTGATTGCCCAGAGACGGTCGAAGGAGACGGCCACCATGAACCTAATTGGGAGGAATTCAATCGCCCACGCAGAAATTAGCCTACCACGTGCTGGCGCCGGAGAAGAGGTTCAGGAGGAAAGTGAAGTTGGATTTGGTGTGGACGTAGAAGTAGAAGAAGGGAGTCCAGCAACGGGTACCATTTCGACCGGCTGAAGTAGTTAGTTAGAAAACGCATATTTCACAAGAAGGCGCTCACACAGGCACACGTGACTCTGAGGAGATTCTGAACACAAGCGCACACTCTCACCTTCGCAATCTTCATAAATCCAATCCCTCCTCCTCGACAGATTGTTCGGTATCATGCAGATGAGCAGCATAATGTCACAGGTAGCCGCCAAAGCCAGGAATATGTTGGTTCTGTAAAGTCTTAACCTTCCTTCTTCCCCTTCTCAAATGGTCAGAATCGAAGTGAAAACGATACCCTTGTGCTTGAGTGCACAAACAACTCGAGTGCCCTCGCCAGACAGAGTTTAATAAGCGAAGGAGGGCACGTGCCCGCCTAATTCGCCCCAGGGTACACAATTACACTTGATTGTTTTACGCCGGATTCTGACTCGCCTATGCGGAAATCGCAAATAATGGGGCTGGTAAAATCGCAAATAATGGGGCTGGTAAACGCAGTGCAAGCCACGCGGAAAAACGAAATATTGAAAAATGGGTAATTGAAAGGCCTCCAAAGCAAAATTAAGCAACTTCCTTTTCCTGAAAAACAAAAAGTATTGCCCATCTGCGATCAATGTAACCATCTATTTTCAGAAAATGGCCAGACGACGTCTTTTTCTCCCCGCGTGACTGCCCGTCTCACACTGTCTCTCGAAAAATCCTTACCTGCTTCTCATCGGCCGGGAGAGAAGAACCACCAAGGTTAGAATATTGCCCCCAATGCCCAACGCCGCCTGGAAGGGGAAGAGAAGCTCGCAAAAATTGCCCACAGTCATGGGCTTGTCGGAAGACCAAAACATGGCAAAAGAGAGGCTGCCGTTCCAGTCTGGAAGGAGGATTAGGGAGTATTGGCTGTATAAGTAAGAGGGGAAATGAGGTGAAAAGTCAGAGGAGGAAAGTGCAGAAAGGACACATCCGATGTGAGATGTTCAATTACGATTTGCGTCAGGCAAATGGGGCTACTATCTATAGGATCGCAGGGAGATGCACGTTCTTTGAAGAGCACCAGGTGCAGCCTCTTTCCACTATCATGCTGGCTTAAAGGGGATCTTTATAAACACAGCTATTATATCATGAGTGATACCTGGAAATGGCTCTGTTTTGTAAGAACGTTTGGAAAACAAGAAAACAAGAGATGACACAGCAATTGAGACATTCTGAAACACTCATATACTTGAACACAAAATGTTTTTAGCAGCTGAAAGTCACAATTTCACACTCGATTGAAGTGGCATTTAAGCAAAATTCATTTGAATGGCATCATTGAGTGAAAGAGGCCTTCCCGTGGCTATTTCAGTGGATAGTAGAGCCGTGTTTAACGGTTCATTGAAATATGCGGGCACCCGGAAAATGGCCTCTGGACTTTCCAAATATCCGCAGGGAAAAAGAAGAAAGAAGGAGGTAGAGCAACAGAAAGAGAGATAGAAATAAGCAATAATGGGCTAACAGTACAGCAGTTAAAAGGTAGGGATCCAGAAGTCCATGCCCTTTTATAATGTCCAAGTTGTGCAAACCAATGGCGGAACTTAAAGCCAACCTTGGCCTGCATGACGCGAGTAAAAAGACCACTTTTCGTCATTCGAGCGAGAAAGCACGATTTGCTTCACTTGATAGACTTAATTGGCTTAAAGGCCATGTACTCTTATCAAACTAGGTAAAAATAGACAATATATACCCATTTTGCTTTTTAATGAGATTAGAATGTTAAGGGACATATTGCACACAGGTTAGAAATGGAGAGTTTTATAAGACCTTACTTTTTTGGTTGAGTTTTAGGGCAAACGATAAAAGTTCAGTCAATGGAATTTCCCTGCGGTCATGTTGGCGGTCATTCAAAATGTAATCTCCAAGTCAAAGTTACTCTTAACAAGTAAAGTAAAAATTGGTTCTTAAGAAGTAAAATCAAAATAAAATGATAATCCCAGTAGCATGCTTTACGCAAGTGGCCCTGCTATCAAACTGATTTATGGCGTTGCGTCAGAACATGAAAATCTTGCACTTGAATTAAAGAAACCCGCGTTTTCATTCCGAAAACAGCTGTCTTTCTTGCCCTTTGAATTAAATGCAGTGTTTGAACTTCCACAGAAGAAAAGTTGGACTCTGCTTTTTCCGCCTGATCTTATGAACTGAAGACGCAAGTGCAATCCAATGCGTATTTGGCCAAGTTATGAACAACTGATCTACGCGATGGTCTGTAAAGCCTTGAACTCATTAAGGACGAAGGGCCTTTATTTTCTTCAGTAGGAGAGAAGACTAGTTTCCATATAAGCAACGAAGTTGAAAGAGATGAAAGATAAGTCTTTGGACATTTGGATAGGGCCTTCGACTGAAGAAACCGGGCGACAGGACATCAATCAAAAGAGCGCTTAGACCACGAGAAAAGCTGGGATCGCCGCCTTTTTTGGTTATTTCACGGCGTATCAGTTGCCAATAAACGGTCAGCAACGGCACCAGAAATAGGGACGACAAACTATGGAGTAAGGGGGAAGGGAGGGTATGTTTCTCTTCTATGCCACCCAGACTACTTGAACTGCACCCGGGAAAATAGGAAGGAAAGACCAAATTGGAAGTAGAAGGACGTATTTTCGGAAGATATATCTTTGCGCTTTCAGGAAAGAAGACTTTGAAGAAGGTAACTTTTAGACCTTTGCACCCTGGAAAGATAACAAGAAAAGTAAAAGATTTGGGAATTAACAGATAAGGAATCTGAACTGAAAAAGCTGCTTATAGTGTGTGTGTGTGTGTGTGTGTGTGTGTGTGTGTGTGTGTGTGTGTGTGTGTGTGTGTGTGTCCAATTCATGTCAACTGAACACAATACCTCATTGGCAATAACAACTTCAAAATGAATCTAATTACAAAGTGCGAGAATACAAAATACGACTAAACGTAGATCTACCCCTTTATACCCAGTAACCCTAGAAAAAGGAAGAAGGCGGGGAATTCCTTCTTGAAATAAAAGACGCGTGACAGAAACTGTTGCATAGCGATGGTTCTGCGATGGCTGCGACTGATTTTCGGCCAAAAACGCCACGACGCAGGACAAATGATGTTAATAATGGAAGGCGCAGGTGGAAACGAGATTTGGAAGGCAGGCAGGTGGACTTTTTTGCTCTGGAGAAGCCAAGGAAGGGAAACTACTCTTAAGACGATGTTTGAGTCAAATGTGACGTCAAGAGGAGAGGAAAAGAAGGTGTCGGTTGACCCGGATCTCACGGAGTCGCAAAAAATATTTGCTCCGCAGGTAGGCCACGGGAGGAGAGGCCACCGTGGGAAGGGAGGAAGCTAGAGATGACACAAAGATAGATTCATCCCCGAAAAGAACAAGAGAATAGACAGGAGGGCGTAAAACTGAAACAGCCCAAACTACCCATGATTCAGGGGAAGCATAATGTTCGATCGTCGTTTTTTTAAAAGTGAGTAATTGTGCGCAAAAGTGGAGAAGTATTATTCATGCGTTGATTAAGAAACAATGTTTTCATTTAGGTTACTTGAAGTAGGGAAAGATCACTTTTTGGATGTTTGGACGGAAAAAGACGCCTGAATAATGCAAAGTCGAGTGATAAATGAAAGAGGAAGGGGGCATTCCACTTTAGTTCAAAGTCTTTGAATCAAAGAGCGTGTTTTCACGGAAAAAGACCTCTGATTGGCTGAATTGAGGTGTTCTTTCGGGGTGAATTATGTTTTGTAGTGTAGTTCAGATTAAAAGAGAGCTGTCTGCTAGGAAATCAGTCGATTGCATACAACTCGCTTTCAGTCAAACCTTTGAAAATATGTAAAAGTTGCAAAGCCATTTGATGATTGTCATTGAACCGAACACTACTTTTATGGCCTGATATAGCTAGCTTCCCCTTTGGTATTGAATAAAGAGGCAGTTGCTCTCCTAGAGTGACTTGCCGATGTCGTTTCTCCCTAATGCCTTCTCAGATTTATGGTTATATGCATTCTGGCCCTCAGAAATCAAACCGTAGTATGTATTACCTTCTTTTTCAGTTTGAATTGACTAACGCGTGCGCAGAACCTGATCTCCGAGAGACTTGCAGCTGCTTAATTCAACTCTACAAATTAATAAACGGGTTAGTTCCTGATGCAGGGAGCACTCCTTGGACCAACGACCAGGGTTCGGTTCCACTTGGATTGTTTGTTTGGTTTCAGATGAATGTGTGACGGTGTTGTTTTCCCAAACGCTTGAAATGATGCACTGTTGCGGATTCTTGGGTTGTTTAAGTTGGCGCAAAGGTCTTTGACTTTTCGCCCGAAGGAATGCAAGAGAGGCAGAATGAAACTTGGACAATAAACTCATTCCTGTACACATCCACACACACGCACTCACACATAATGGAGAGAGAGAGAGAGAGAGAGAGAGAGAGAGAGAGAGAGAGAGAGAGAGTTAGTACTAGAACGCGAGCCTTCACTTCCTAGTCTCTTTCCTAAAAACCCTCTTGAGGTCCATGTGGGATCCATGTCTTTCCAGAAATTGCCGTGCGTGAAACACAATAGGAAGCAGGAAGGAAATGAAGAGCGGCGAGAACAAACAGGCCGAGGGCAGTGTGGTTTCGGATCGCAAAGGACCCTCGTGGCGCAAACACTGAAATGGCGATGGCAATTACTCCTTCATAAAGGAGGATCCCAATTGCAGAGGGAGGGGGAAGTGGCTGGGAGAGCCAAAGCTCAGGGAATTAGGATTCGGATGAGAGAGTAATCAGATACAGGGCCAGGACGTAGCTACTACGTCAGACGGTAATTTTCCGGAAGGACGGGTTGGGAAATCCGGAAATGTTACTTTCAAAGCTCTGTAAGTTGTATCTTTTTACTTTACCAAATTCCTTCTGGTTACCAAAATAACTTTGTTAGATTATCATAGTCAAAGTATATGGAAGCCCTGTGATAATGATCAATCTCGGATTGAATGGCAGCCTGATTTAAAACACTTGAAACAACCAAGATAAAAACGACTCAAGTTCTGAAGGCTAATTAATGAAAACGCAAAAATTGACGGATTATGCATCAAAGCCTCGATTCAGCCACAAATGAGTCTGACATGAAAGGGCGTTTCACTTCCGTTGCGGACGCAAATAGCTCTGCGGCTAAATGGTCGATGAAACATCCCAAGGACATTATATTTATCTCCAACTCATTGGCTCTGATGTGTACCTATTTGAGTCATGCACTGTGGTTAGGGGTACGTGATATTGACAGGAAGAATCGAACGCGGTCATCAATTAGAAGGTCGGTGTTGCACTGTGTCCGATTATTGTGCTCTCAAATAGTGTGGAAAAACAGCTAAATCATTCGCACAGTTGTTGAAGAAAGATGCACTCGAATCTCGCAGGTGTGACTTGGGAAATGCGATTCTGCGATGACTTTAAAAGTGTATCGACAATTTGATCTATAAAAGAAGGATGAAATAAGTAAGTTGAATAAAATGAAGAAGACAGGAGAAAGACGTGAAGAAAGAACAGAACAATCTAGAAGAATCTCCAAAGAGCACTCACCCTTTGTAATGAGTTTAACCCAGAACTAGTCATAGTCCGTTGTCTGGGCATAAATATGCATGAACACGAGTGCGTAAATGTATTACCCAAGTCCTGGACTTGATATTCATCTTAAACAACCAGAGAACAAAAAGGACAAAGGGAAATGTGTATTCCTGTGGTTTTCTGAACTTGGTATCACTCATCCTGTAAGAACTAATTGTTTTGATTTGATGGTTTTAAATCCGCGTGACCCCAAATTTTCGAAACCTGGGGTTTCCCCCTTTAATTTACGCCGAATGTCCGTCCAAAGCGACAATTTCCCTCCGAAGAGCAAGAATCGTAGTGTGAAATTATGCAGCACTTGCATAGTTGCAGTGAGCGGCCGGAATTGGATAAAAGATCTTATTAACCGCGGCATTTGCGAGCCAATTTGTCATTCTCTCTCCGTTTTAAGCCAGCCGGGAGACAAGTGGCGGCGCTGTTCTCCTGTGCAAACTCTGAAAGGTAGAGAGAATGATATGACAAAAACAAAGGCTGAGTAGGTGAGTTTAAAAAGAACGATGTAAAGAAATGCTTCTTCTGATGAAGGCCCTATTTGATTGTACTTGCAAAATCCAATTGAGAGTGAAGAGTGCCGAGTAAAGGCAAATAAGCCGATGCAAGGGAGATGAATTAAGCCTTAATTGTCATCATAACTTCCACACACTTAACTAACGGCGTAGAAGTTTGGAATAACAAAAAGTTCTCTAGAACGGTTTTAGTTTCAGTTTTACAAAACATGGAAACGAAAGCAGCTAATGAGATCTTTCCCATTCTGGGAAGAGGATGTTTTAATTACTGGTCATAGCTCAAGTGTCCTGCAGAAGTCGCTGTTCCCATCAGTTGAATTTCGAGAGTAACGGAGAAGTAATTGCGCAGCCACGTAGGATTGCAGGGAGGACAATGGGCGTGTTTGTGACGGACGGCCATTGCTGGGAGACCCGTGCAAAGGAGACGAAAAAGGAACTATGACTCTTTGGGTCGTTAGCGCAAGGGAATGATTTTCAGACACGGCGTGGTAATGGGAAGAGAGAGAGAGAGAGAGAGAGAGGAGAGAGAAAGAGCGACAAAGATACACTTTTTTCTTTTTAAATTTTCCGAGGCTGAAGTCACGTCCTCTGAGCAGAGGTTAGAAAGTGCGCCCTAATCGCACCCTGAATTCCGTAATCATCACTTTGCAGGGTTCCTCCTTGCACTCAAATCGAAATGGTTGTACTTTGTGCCGATTACGGTAGGTGCACGTCGAATCGGGCAAATGAGACGCCGCTTATCTGCGGAAGGCCTCCCATGTCGATGGTTTTTCAGAAGACGTGCGGAAATGAATTGCAGAAAAGAAATATCTGCTAGCATCTCCATAATTAAGAGCACAGGAAGAGGCATTCTGCAGCTGAGGAGAGGGAAGTGAGTGGGAAGGCCCGGGAAAGAAGCAATTCTGGATTTCTGATGTTACGAGGAGGAAAACAGCATAGGAAACAGGACGAATTTAAAAGAAAGTGAGACCATGTCACTCTTTTTGTCTCCGCTTTTTTGTTTCTCCAAACAAACTACAATAACTTGTTTAAGAAGCTCACATATACCTGGTTGATAGGAAGAAGGAAACGATTTTCCCAATGACGAAAAAAAGCCCCAATGATACATAGCGAAGGGAGGCAAAACTGAGTTGTCTAGTCAAAACATTGCGCAGTTCTCAAATCGATTAGCTAAAGAAGTTATACGTTGTGATGTGGTTTTGGTTAATAGGGGATTGGAAAACAAAGATTTATTGCAATTTTCTCAAAACACGAATGCACTTGTAACTCAATAAAATTACGCAATTGAAACGTTCTATGTAAACACACAACGTAAACGCTATGAGTCCTACGATGTTTCTAGAAAATTCTAGATTGAGCCAGCGCCTACGATACAGACAAGCAGAGACACTTCAATTTGCTATTTTTTCAATGTAAGTTCATCTCCTTTAATTGCTTTCTTAGTTTTCAACACGAGAGATTACGTTTTGTTTAGCAAAATACTCAACTAGAGCGCATAAGGCAAATCAAGGCAAACATGGTTTGTCGAGATTGCCCACGGACGATAATCTGACTATTGTTCTGTTAGTTTCATTTTTGTGCGTCTGTTTGGCTTCAATGCTTCACTGAGTACTAAAGTAAAAGTTCTGTTAGCAGATTGGGCTGCTAAAGTTGACTGCCGACCGCACGTTATTTCATTCCTACACGTACGTCTGATCTGCAGCCAATGTTCGGGGCAAAATCAGGCGAAGGGAATTTCAGGGAGCACATTATCTAAAATATCCAGCGGATAGATGCGACGGAGAGTGAGACAGTACAGCCTAGGGTCAGTTGGCAGAAACGACTAGACGATATTCAAATGCAGCGCCGCGTGGGAGAATGTCTGCACTTTTGATGACCTTTGTCTACAGTTGCTGGCCAACGAACACTTTAGCGCGGCAGCATTTGCACGCAGCAGATTAAGCAGAGCAGAAATCCGTTGTTTCCCTTCTTTTGAATTCTTGTGAAAATCCAACCAGAAGAAACTTGACATCTCCTACTTTTGGTACTTAGCAACGATTTCCTCAAATGAGATCCGTCTGGGGAAACATTTCGATTCCAATTAGCACGCAGCAGATTAAGCAGAGCGGCGGAAATGCACGTTGGCTTATATATTAGAAGATACATCTGTCTGATACAACTGCAAGATCTTATTTTTAGGGGTGTCATCTGAAGGAGAAACTGGGAAGGATCTCCAAAGACGAAAAGATCGCCTTCTGCTATGATCACGAGTTCAACACTTGCGTCGACGAGGGAACAATGTGGGAATGCGCATCCGAGACCCAGTCGTCTGGGAGGTCGATTGTGAGAAAGAGGGAGGATACGTCACTGGAACGGGCAAAACGTGAGGAAGAGATCACATATCTAGTCATCCAGAAGAATAGCCAATAGGAAGTTCAAACTATAAAGATACCCATAGGATGCGGGTCTACTTAACATTTATACCCTTTAACGTGGTCAGTCAGCACACCAAATAAGTCGATGTAGCTTTCGCGCTGAGTTTACATGGTTTATGATTCTAATGTCCATCCTCTAATGTTGAATGTCGCATGTTCATGCGAAGGAAGAGTAGCGGGCACCAACAATTGTGCTCAGTGGAGGTAGAAGTTCATCATGCCTAATCACATTGAAAACAGTGAAACAACAAAACGCGACGAATGATGAGAGCGATGTTATCATTAAGCTTCTTTCGGAAGCTGTTTGTTCCGTTGGTTTCATGGAGATCAAACGATGTATGAGGAACAAAACATGTACCCATCCACTTCAAAGAATCTGCGATTATCCATATTTTATTTGGCTCGGGTAAAAGCCACACCGTTCTATTGAAAAAGGTAAAAATTGAATAGATTCCATTGCAGTTAGAAAAGAGTAACCTACCGAAGTCATGTGGTTGTGTGATTCTGTTCCTGAAATCCCGCGCAATGCCATTTCCAAATAGCACGGTATTTCTATTTTCTCTTGGCATTCACTTTCATTCTGGGAAATTAAAGATACGATAGATGGAATCACATAAAAAGGACTAAAGCCACTTAATACTATGATCTACTAAGAAGGTCAAAGAGTTAAGGGAATTCAGTGACGAGATGAGCATACGAAATCCTGTGAATGAGAAGATTTGATAATGAAGGGAAGGAGATCTCGGAGATACAGGAAGTAAACAAAAGAAGAATGTCGATTTGTTAAGAAGTGGGCGATTAAGGAAGATAAAATATACTTTCTTTAGGAGGAGTCGTGTGCCTACTTCAGACTGTTTACGCCTCGTCCGTGGAAAGGACTACGGTGGCCGTGGTCCTCGAAGGCCAAGTGCCGTTGGAGGGCGGGAAATCGGATAGCCGCATTTAATCACATTATATAAACATTTGCCAAAATTGCTCTCGGCTCATCTGGGCCGAAACGGGGTCACGGGTTTTCTTCTTCCGGTTTCTGATGATTCAGAGGGTAGAAAGGGGGAAGAAAGAACAATCTTTATATGTACCTTTAGGACTTTGGAGAATTTAACTCTGACTTTTAAAAAAGAAAATATGAGTGGGAGAGAATGACACAAAATAATATTGTGTAGTTAATAGCAAGGAACAGAAATATTAATAGAGAGAGAGAGAGAGAGAGAGAGAGAGAGAGAGAGAGGGAGGGAGAGAGAGAGACAGAGACTGATGTTCTCCTGAAATCAGAACGCCTTTATAGGCTACTCCAAGTGAATTGTAGCTGACCTTAGTGAAAGAAGTTGCAAAACTCCTTCTTTTCGCCATGTTCAACTACATTGGCGGTTTTCATAAGAGGGCATGTGGGCGATTGCAACAACATAAAAGGACAAGTCCCGTATGTATGCAAAATGAGCTGTCACGACGAAAAAAGAGCGAATGACTAAGAAATTGAAAAAGATCTCTGATAAAAAGGATATTTTCAAACGCCAATTTTGGAAAGAGCTCTTTGATTTCTTGTGGATAGTGTGGACTCACATGATAGTTGACGTATTCTTTCTAGCTAAAGAGTAGATTGGAGTTCGTGGGAGTTTTTTGATGTTCCGCTTCCTTCCGTTTTCTCCATTATTCGCTTCCAGTTCCTTGTCTTTATCGTTCTCTATTTATCTCAAAAAGCGTTTGTCTGTTGTGTTTTCCCACAAGATCCCCTGCTAATCAAGAAATGCCCGGCCTCAGTTCATGCCTACCACGCCTCAGATAAGATAGGTAACACAACGCCATGGACGAGTCTTCGCCGCTGCGGCTCACAACGTAGGCTCTTCCTTTAACAAAATATTATTTTTAAGTATAATTAGTAACAAAAAATATTTCAAAATCCATTTTATGGTGCACAAACATTTAATATAAACGCAAGACAATTAACTTTTGTCTACTTTTTGTTCAAAGGACAAATATCACTTTTCTGGCACAAAAATGTAATTGGCATCAAGAGGATTCTAATGCTGACAAAATGAGAAAGAATGATGATTAGGCCGTTTTAAAAACTGTTTTGTTACATTTTTTAATTGATCAATAATGATATTTTTTGTATTTTTCACTTGATGAACCACTGTGTTTTGTGCAATTGCAAACGTCGGCGTGGTTCGTCAATTTCTTATCTAAATCCCAATGAATCAAAATGTCTGACCGCCTCTGAGGTCACCGGAAATGCTGCACCAAATGACTTTAGACAGACAAAAGTTCCTTTGGCTGACCCATACTTTTGAAGTTCGCTAAACCCGGTGGAGTTTTATATCAACAGAAAATATTTGATATAACACTTGCATTCAATACTAAAGAACTACCCATATCCTTCAATCACTTTCTTAGATATCAATTTCTGTAGATAAGTAAGATAAGATAAGTCCGCAGGATATGGAAGTAAGTGTTACAGCAACGTAAACGGCAGAAGACAACATTGACTGGCATATGTCGGCCATTGTACTATTCATCAGGAGCTAGTTGGTCAGACCGAGACCGCATAAGAGACTGTAAGCTACATTTGGACCCGACAAGAAAAAAAATCTTTATTGACCAAATCCGAATGCAACCATTCCCAGAAATCAATTTTCACGAGCAACCGATGTGTTATCAGCCGCGTGCCTAACCCTTCAAAAACATAATCTTTGTTCATTTGGAAAGTGTATTTTCAGACCTACGACATACTCAGCCACTGAGAATGTGGATGATGACGACTTCCACTGCCACGACGACGCGGAGACAAAAGACGACTCAAAGTCCAAAAAAGCCAAGAGGATACTCTGGCTGTCCGTCTGCATTTGCCTCTTTTTCATGGTCTGCGAGGTCGTCGGAGGCCTCTTGGCCAACTCCCTTGCCATCGTCACAGATGCAGCTCATCTGGTGGGTTCATCCGGATACAAAGAATTTATTCTTTCGTTTCAGTTAACAGATTTTGCTTCTATGCTGATCTCCTTGTTTTCCATTTACATAGCCGCCCGTCCCCCTTCCCGTCGTATGAGTTTTGGATTCCACAGAGCCGGTGTGACCTTTATTTTTTCCGTGTCCTTTTCCTCCTGGTACCTTCTAGTCTCTGCTCTTATCAGCCGTCGATTCCTAATGCAGACAAGGGAAACAAATAGACAGTCAGATTGTGATTTCAGAGGTGCTGGGGGCTTTTTTCTCCGTTTTTCTGATTTGGATCGTCACTGGAATCCTGGTGGTCATGGCTATTTCGAGGATCAGCAGCGGGGAGTATGAGGTCGACGCACCGATTATGGCACTCACTGCATTGCTAGGAGTCTGTGTCAATCTGATGTGGGTAGATTGGGAATAGCAAAGGCGGACAGGGGAAAGAGATATGCCTTCAATCAGAATAAGTGGCAAGACAAGAAGAGATAAGCAAAGGATATAAAGAAAGAGAGAAGAAGGCACAACTTCTTCATCTACTTTTTAGAATGGGAGCTCTCCTCTACTTCGGAGGCCACACTCACTCCCACGGAGGAGGAAGCCACGGCCACAGCCACGGTGGAGGGGGCCACGGCCATGACCACGGACATTCTCACGATAGAGACAGTGAAAGTCAAGGAAGCCACGGTTAGTGCCCCGTTGATTTTTCTATTTGCCCCTTTTAGACAGTGAACGGGATGCCAACATAAACGTTCGCGCTGCTTTCATCCACGTGCTGGGAGACCTTGTGCAGAGCGTTGGTGTTCTACTTGCCGCACTTCTGATTTACTTCTTCCCCGGTATGGGAATTGCGGATCCTATTTGTACTTTGATATTCTCCGTGATTGTACTTTGCACAACTATTTTCATTCTCAGAGACGCCTTGGTCGTTCTTCTAGAAGGTAAGAGCCTCCCTAGTTAGACATAACCCAAATTCATTAAGGAAAGCCCAGCAACATTGATTTTTCAAAGGTGTTTAGTTCTTTGGAAAAGATCAACGGAGTAAAGAAGGTCCATGACCTCAGGATATGGGCGCTTACTATGGATAAGGTAAGTTAATCGAGACCTTTTTTTGTTTATCCTCCTTCTCCTAAAGGTTCTCTTAGCTAATTAATTAAAACCTCCGCCTGATCTCAGAATGCGCCTAACAAATCAAATCAGCCAATGATTGGTGGACTCCGTCGCACTAATTTTTGCTTTTGGTCACGTGTCCCACCTGCTGCTGCAGCTGGCATTAGCCGGCGTTTGCAATCTTTTTGCCTAAAGAAAGTAAAGACAGTAAAGCTAAGCTAACAAAAACAAGTGTAAAATGATTCATGTACAGACAAGCTCATGTGTAAATTGCAGGTGGCGGTGTCGGTGCATTTGGAAGTGGCCGATCCGGCGGCCTCTCAGGCGGTGCTCAAGGAGACCAGGTCTATGCTGCGTCGTCAGTTCGGAGTTCACGAATGCACCGTACAGATCGAAGTGTTCCGCGATGGAGACTGCGGACGTTGTGAGGCCCCGCAGAATTAAATAAAGAGAGATAATGGGATTATCGCGGAATGACGATATGGTCAAAGGGCTTGGCCCTGGAGGCACGACAGGAACGGCAGAGGCAGAAGATTATGGTTCCCCAGATGATGACCACCAGGATGAGGGTCAGACACCAAAGGGCCAGCCAGGAACGCTCGTAGGCAGCCAACTAAAAACTGCCTCTGTTTCTCTCTCTCTTTCGCTCTCTCTCTCTCTCTCTCTCTCTCTCTCTCTCTCTCTTTGATTCTCTCACTTTTATTATCACTTACCTGCGCTCGTTCTTCGCTGGTGAGATCTGCGTCTGGATCCACCACTCCATCATGATCCTTAGGAATGAACCGACTCATCAGAACAACCTCATTGTTCCAGAAGCCAGGATTCGGCCAGTGCAAATCTCCCTGAGTCATCCTAAACAGCACAATCTCTCTTTTCGAATGAAGCCTCACTTTGGCGGAATCTGCAGAGAGGCGTACTCCGATCCATTGGTAAAAGAGGTCCAGTTAAACTTCTGTGTGGCTGGTTTTCCTGTCTTGATGAAATTGGTTATAGCGTTTGTGAGAAGTTTAGCCATGGCCTCGTCTTTCTTAGAAAAGGGCTTCACTTCGAAATTTGAGCTATAACCACGGCTGAAGATAAAGGCATGGTCCAGGCCGTGGAAGGCCTCCAGTTTGCGCTCTGAATTAGAATTTGAATAGAGAATTTGCGAACAAAGTATACCCTTCATTTCCTGATCTTTCCTCTGAACCATCACCGGTTCCTTTCCAAAGAGACTGAAAGTCTTCTTTTCCTCTTCATAGATCGGACTATCAGGGACATAGTCAAAGGAATAGGCGTAGACAGGCTGCCCATTTTCCACATAAGAATCAATTTCCCTTTGACAAGGAGCCACGAACTCTATGTCTGCCTCTAACTGAAGTTCAAATTAGTTTGAAGTGAGGCACCCTTTACCTCTTGAAGTTTTGAGACAACTCGTCCGACGTCGAAGGTTTTGGAGGCATCTTCAATGTATCTGAAAGTTTTCATTGAATCTATGGGTAACCGGGGCAGACCATGACAATACTGTCGGAATCAATTGACAAGAAAACGAAATAAAGACTCACTTTCCAAAAGTGGCATTCGACACCAATCTCAAAGTGGAATTGCTCAATTTTTCAGGTGCTGTCAGATGGAAAGAGGCTTCGATTATCCTGAAGACACTCTCTCCCGCCTGTTCCGCATTCAACGACACATTCTGGTGGAGATTGTAGTATTGAGCTGAAAACCCTTTGGTTGTGCATGGAAAAAAGGCTTACGTTTCTTGTGAGCCCATTCTTTCCTAGCCACTCCAGTCATTATTGGCATCCTTGCTAATTTAGCCAATCCCACTCCAGAAGCAGGGACGAGGTCTCCATCTACCACAACTTTTGACACTCCTAATTCAATGGCCAGTGCTTTACGCAAGACAGGAGAAGAGAAGTTTAGTTGTTTCCTGAGGCAGTCCAACTGTTGACTCTGGGTGAGATCAGCCTAAACTTTACGTTAAAAGATCCTGGAAACCGTACCGTTAGGCAAGAAATAGGTTCATCCTGATAGTTGCAGTGTTTTCCAGCCGAGTCATAACCGTCTCCAACGATTTCATTCGCATCTTCTTCGCTGATGGATTTTTCGCAACGGAGATAGGAGGCCAAGTTGTCTACGCTCCACTGAGGCACACCGTGGCGGTGAATTGCCCAACCGGCTGTGGAGGAACCGCTCATCACGATCGTCTGGTGGACAAGGCCTGCAAGTAAGGAACTAACCCAAAAAGTTAGTATCGTATTTAAAAGTTATCTCTTCCATCTGCTTCTTCTTTTTTGTCTTACCATACCGAAACCGATTTTTCTTTACTATTCTAGTCACACACACAGTTATTAGCTACTATTGCACACACCTTCTGTTCTTGGACTAAGCGCCAGAATGCTTGCCGCAGCTCCTCCGGCACTCTCGCCCATTACTGTCACCCTTGTGGGATCGCCATTGAACTGCTTGATGTTGGCTTGGATCCATTGGAGAGCTAGCACCTGAAACAATATAACAAATGTGTACTAAACCCATTTCCATCAAGGTAATACAAGATTAATACTCAAAGTTGTTCGGTTACGAGGTACACTTTTTGGCTTATTCTGTTAAGAAGTACCAGCAAAATTCTATGTTTCGAACAAGGCGAGTCAAAATTGCGTTAAATTAGGAACCTGGGGGTCAAAACCAAAGCATATAGCTTACCATATCCCAGATTCCTAGATTTCCTTCCGTCTTCTGCCCATCGAAAGTGTTAATAAATCCTAAACACATTTAAATTCATAGAAATGAAGTATGAATATACCTAAAGGTCCCAACCTATAGTTGATTGTGACCAGAGTGACTCCCTTGAAAACGATGTTCCTGGCCGCCACTTCCATGTCGATGCCAGTGTCCGCCGATCCGGCAAGGAAGGACCCGCCGTGGATCCAAACGACAATAGGGAAGAGTTTGGATTCGTCTTCATAATCCTAAACAGAAAAGTGAAAAAGTAAGTTAGTAAATGAGGAAACTGTAATTTTATTTGATCGCCACCCCAAATGCCCGAGGCGATCTGTCTCAGAGTGCCGTGAGATCAAAAGTGATTGATGTTGATTGATGCTACGTGTATTTGTGATAAAGCAGAAAAATTTAAGAGAAAAAAACGCAAAATATGATTGTGTGTGAACCGAGTTTGAAATTGTGATGTGTGCGTGTTCATGTGTTTATGTAAACGCGTGAGTGGGCGTGTGCGGGCTGGCGTGTGCCAATGCCCCAAACTCACATGTGGACTGAATACATTAAGATAAAGACAGTCTTCGCTCTCCCTCTTCATATTCGCTCCTGCGAATTTGTCATTTCGATGAAAATCCATAAACTGCAAACAGGGAGGTCCATACTCAACGGCTGCTAATTCCTGATGCCATCGGGTCTTCTTTACAGGTTTCTAGATAGAATTTGTTTCTAATAACCGTTTTATACCGTACCCTAAATCGAAGGTCTCCCAGCGGCGGTTCCGCGTAAGGGATCCCTCTGAATATTTGGATGAGACGACCGTCGATGTTGTAGATCTTCCCTCGGACTAGGCCCTGTTCCACCCAGACCGACCGGGATTTCTCTAACAACTGACAGCCGGCTGGAGAGAGCAGGGCGAGCAACAACACAATCATTTTGTCATTGCGGAGGGGTTCTAAAACGAAAAGCTGATGAGACAGAGTAGAAAGATAGTAGAAAAAATAGTAGAAAGCACATACAAAACAGAAGCGAATAGTAGAGCTACGCCACAAAGTTTCAAGCTAAAAAGAAGACGTTTCAATCAATAAGGTGATGCGCGTAAAAGTACAAATAGGACAGTTAAAACAAGGCATAGCAAAAGGCATTGAACTGGGACATCCCGCGCAAGAACCCCATATTTGGTTAAGGATAGCTCGACTTAGTCTCTTTTTCAAGAAAATATTTTAAAAACGTGTTAAAATTAGGATAAGCATGCAAACGTAAACAGACAGAAAGCATTGATCGGATGGGTCCTGAATTCCATAATATTTATCCAACAAAAGAGAACCCTTAGAAAAAAGAATCAAATGCACACTATACGGAATTACGAACTGTAAAGCATGTTTACAATTGTATAAAGCAGGATTAAGCACAACGATTTTAACAAATCAACATGCAACGGGGGAGGGGGATTATGGAAAAGTAATCTTTTTTCTTTTCAAGAAGTAAACCACAGATTGTTTGGCGCGAAAAGTGAAAACAATTGGGAGTTCTAAGAGTCCCAAATGGGCGGATCTTGAGAGAAAACGACACGCCATCTCCGGTTTTGCGACTAAAAGCGGGCTGTCGCAATTTGTGAGCCATTGTGGCATCTAAAACACAGGATTCCACTGGTGTTTCGAAGAACATGGCAGACGAACAGTGATCCTTTGAGATTTTATGATTTCCAGTCAAAAACAAAGAAATGGGGTTGTTTACAAGCATAAATCCTTGCTTTGTTGGATTACAGCGGTCAAGAAATCGAAGGTTGTCGGCTGGTGTTCGGAGGATGTAATGGTTGTGAATGGGGTTCGGCGGGGAATTGGCAGCGGATGAAGGCAACTGTTGTGGAGATGGATATTACAACAGGAGCTGTTATGACGGGTGGCGCAACCCCGGACACTCCGTCAGTCCTCTGCAGTCTCCTGGAGACAGGAACATAACAAATGAGCGAGTACCAGGAACTCAAGGAATTCGGCCTTTAATCACGGCAAAGTGGATGGCCACTATGAGGAAAGAAGAAAGTACGCGGTTTATACTGCCCTGTCTAATACTTCCTTGATTTGGAATGGGTAGGAATTGAAGAGTCCAAGAAAGAACACTGCCGAATGCCAGAAAAAAATAACAAAAACCGAATTAAGGCTCTTTATTAAACAGCATAAGAGAACAGACATTCTCTGAAAGACTAAATCCACTGTAGTCTACTCCTTGGAATCCTTGAATTTCTTGCTTTTGGGCGTCACTGTCTTTCCAGCGGGAGACTCGGAACTCTTGGTCTTGTCAATGGACCTGGTTCTGTCGTTCAGAGTCCTGTTCTTCTCTCCAGACCCCTTCGTCTCCAAGTACTCCTTTGACTTCCTCTGTTTCTGCTGCCTTCGATACTCTTCAATCTTCTGCTTGTATTCCTGAGCCTCATACCTCGCAACTAAAGCATGCTCTTATTTGTGTGCAAAGTTAGACTCACTGGTGGCCCTTTCGTAGGTTCCGTAGACGCCCATCTTGTTGATGGTCATTTCCATCTCGTGGTTGAAGGACAAGGAAACCCCTCCTTTGTTTTCAATCGGATAGCCAGGGGCAGACCAAATTGAGAGAATATTTCGGTTGATGAACTGAAACACTCTGGTATGTTACACTCTGAGATTCCCACCATGAATCCGTCGGTGGTGCTGTTCCTAGCCCTCACAAACATTTGAATCTTCTGATTTGCCGTGCCCGGAAGGCTATAATCAGGCTGAAACGTTTTGGAGAACTGCCAACCACGAGAGCCTGAAAGAGTCTCGTTGAAGATGCAAAGGCCTGATCTACCAGGGATGACTCCGTTGGTGAAGCTGGCCTGAGTGAAGATGAGGTCAGCCTCAATGGATCCTTCCCTGACTATGCTGATAGGACGTTTGATATCCGAAATAGATTTCAAGCTTTTAATCTGAAAAAAGACGATTGTTCAAAGTGGAAAATTCAAAACCTTAGGAGATAGACCACCGTGGGAGAAAAAGACACCATGTACGGTAGCTGCCAAAGGGAGATAGCCACAGGAACGTTGGATGACTTCGGCAAGGAAACGGTTCACTCGATTGGAAAAACGTTTGTCCTGATAAATATTTACTTCAATAAAATCAAGTGCTACCTGAAGCTTGACAGGATAGACCTCAGCTGCTCCGCGGATGATAAAAACGTGGTTGGGCATGAGCTTCTTCATTGCGAAGATCAGAGCTATTGTCTCAAGGGAGTAGGGCTCTTCGTCGTGGGTCAGACCACCCAAGAAGAGAACTTTTCGTTTCGGAGGCCACCCATTCTTATGCATCCAACGGAACAAATCACTGGAATTGAATTGTGTTGGACCTGGTAGCAACACCAACCCGTAGCTTCCTTCTAGGTTTCCGTAGACATCAATCTCTGGCTGCAATTCGAGAAGGGTGGGCTCATGGGCCAGGATCTGAGCCACACTGTCGAAAAGATCTCCCAGCTGAATTTTCAATTTCTTCCATAATTCCAATAGTTGCGCACCTCTACTGGGTCAAAGTCAAAGAAGAAAGGGCCGTGTTCAATCATCCGCTGGGCCAAGTGTTCATAACGAGAGGGAATCTGCCGATTTAACTGAAGAAAACTTGGATCCACAAGTCTTTTGCATACCTTTCTGGGAAATTCATTGTCCCTCTGGAAGACATAGACTTCATCTTTCCTCGTAAGATCCTTGAAATCTTCCTTCTCCGGCTGCTCATGTTCATGGTTTGTTGCAGACTGAAAAACAAACAGTCCTTGGTGTCATTCTAACATACGTTAGTTCCGTACTTATTCGGCTGGAGGATTTTTCGGACGACATCTTGCATCTTCCTTAGGTAGGGGAACCTCATCGACTGTTGTTTCACAATCGGTTTGATCTAAGAAAGGGTTATCTCCATTCTACCTGCTGAAGTACCTCAATGGTTATCTTGCTCCCAATACTGTTTTCCAAGAAGGCAGGTCGTTCACTCCTTGAATTACAGGCGTCAGTTCTCTTCTGGATAAGGCTAAATAGGAATTACTAGGGAAAACGAGAAACGAACTATTGGACATGTGGTAGAAAGGCTAGGAGGATGATGAATACGGCGATGAGGATGAAGAAGGGAAGGTTGACGTCATCCATGCTGGTATTTTTCACCCGAACCATCTAAACCAAGTTCATTTGGGAAACAATCTCCTAAACCGAAAAGACAGGTTCCTCCAGTTGATTACAGTAGTTCTCCATGCAGCACATCATCGCTCCTTCGTACTCCTTCTGAAGTCATGCTATAAATTGTGCTTCTGAAGCACCAACCCCTCTCATTTTCACTTTCTCCGACTGTGAGTAGAACTCTCCCTTGTCTGCACACTCATCCGGTAGTCTGTGGGCGTAAACGCAGCCGTAGGCGTCACTTCCTCTTGCGACTTCTGTTGATCTGAAGCCAAGAGTAAGCCACTTGAAAAGAAAGAACGCACGGAATGACCATGTAGACACAGAAGGGGAACATTCCTGTACTTGGGTAACGGGCACACTTTTCGAAGCTGAATGTCCCATCCCTGTGACGTTCACTCGAACAGATGAGGTAATCCTGAAAGAACATATTTAGTGCATGGTATTCAGGCAGCAACAAAGAGTCAAATAAGGCTTAACTTCATAGTTTTAGTAAATTCATTTAGATTGGTGCGTTCATAGTGGGCTACTGGACTGTGCAAATAAAAGCAATGGCGAATGTTTTAAACATACTTCTGGCTTATAAATGATCAAAAGAACAAAGAATCCCAAGATAATATTATGGGAAACGATGGGAGAAATACTGACCGTCATGATGTTATTGAAGATCACGGACGGAGGCGACGGCCGGCTGGGAGGAGGGACAGGGACACTGGCAGTGGAAGTTGGAGACAAAGTGACTGTTGAAGAATCCATCGTGGTAGGGTTGGTGGAAGGATCCCCAGTGGAGGAAGGATTCAGAGCCTCTGTGAGAAGAGGGAGGAGGAGAAAGAGGAGCAGCCGCATTGCGGGGAAATGCGGGTGGAAATGGGCAAGTGTGTGGCAATTGATTATGCTAATTTCGAAAGAGCTTTTTAAAAGGAATAAGACCACTGAAATTAATTACTATAAACGCTTCCCGGGTTTCGATACAGACCGGAATGAGCCAATGACTCGTTTTGAATAAATGTCTCCGGACTGTGAGCTCATTTTAAGAATCCATTGTTTTGTTGAGTTGTAATTAATTTTAAAGTAACTGCACATTTTCTGTGCCCAGATGCAGAAAAGTTGATCATTCGAATATTTGCAAAACATAAATGAAATATTGGTTCAGTTGCCAAAAATGTAGGCGCCGTGGGACATGGACAACTGAACCAACGAAAAGTTTGAATAAAGGGAAGGGGTCGGATGGGCCCTCACTCATCATGCAGTTTCTGCATCTCCTCCTTCCTCTCGGACTCCTCTCTCTGGTGGATTCTGGATGGATTGGACGGACGGACACTCAGATCTCGGCTGAGAAAATGAAGCAGCTGGAAAAGGTAGTTTGGAGAGAGAAAAGAAAGAACTGTTCAGGAATTGAAACTCTCCACGGAAAGGAGAAAGAGTCGGGTTGCCCGGAGTGTGTCCAAGAGCAATGGACCAACTCTGACTGAGGAAGAAAAGAAGGAGTTTGACAAGTTGGCAGCGGTTAGTTTTTCCGTAAGCCCTGTAAGAGATACTCAGCCAAATATAACACTGCTAGATCCAATATGACAGTTTAAGGAGATGAAAATTATATTCAGAAAATGACGGAACTGAACCCCGAGAACCAGGCGAAGATCACAGACGACCCTTTCTCAGTGAACCAGAAGGAAGGAGTGACTGACAACCTCTTTGAAGGAGACATTCAACTTTCTGAGTTTGTATACTGTAGTTGTCCAATAATTCTATTGTTTAAGAGTCCAAATGTCCACCTTCGCACGTGCACATGAAGGAAGGAACAAGCGCCAGGCCACAGCTAACAATGCCATCTGGACAAACAACACCGTCTACTACTTCTTCGATCCTTCAATCAGTAGGGGAACTTGTTTACAACCTATATTTTATTTGTCAGACCAAGCCCAGAAGAATGCCGTCTTTGAGTCCATCGACTTTCTGAATAGAAGAACTTGTCTGAAGTTCATTCAGAGCAATACGGCTAAAAACCGCATTAGGGTGGAATTAGAATTTAATTGAGGCAAACCATTTGGGTTTCAGTTTTTCACTGGAAAAGGATGTTGGTCTGCCATTGGAATGAACGGAGGACAACAGGATCTTTCATTGGGCGGTGGATGTGAAAATGTGAGTGAACGACTATGAAAATACTCGATTCAATAATTTCAGTTCGGAACAGTTGTACACGAAATAATGCATGCCCTCGGAATCTGGCATATGCAACATCGCTACGACAGAGACAACTTCGTTCTTATTGACACATCTCCTGTTCCGGTGATCTTATATAAGTAAGTATTTTAAAAAGAAATTTAGGAAGAGCAGAAGCACAACTTTGACAAACTCCAACCTTACGATACCATCGACAGCACTCCCTATGAATACGGCAGTGTAATGCACTATTCAGCCACCACGTAGGGGACGTCAAGAGCTAATGGAACTGAAATTCAGGTTCTCTGCAAATGGAAAGCCCGCGATGATCCCGAAGGATCCTCGCTATTCGGTGACTATTGGCAGCAAGGTGGTCTCTTTCTATGACCTCAAGATGATCAACGACCTCTACCAATGCTACGATTGTACCTGTGGGATTAAAGTGAAACTGAAAGAATGGAGAATTTCAGCTACTCCTGTAAAGTGTCAAAACGGAGGATTTTCCAATCCTTTCCTCCCAGGCCAATGCATTTGCCCAGGAGGATATGGAGATGCTCTCTGTGACAAAAGACCCCCAGGTTGTGGACAGGAGCTGACTGCTACAGCCAATTGGCAGACGACACAGCTGACAGCTGGAACACCAAACAATGATGCCACGGTCCTTGTCTTCCGTTATTGTAACCACTGGATTACGGTAGGTTTCTACTACAAGAGTATATTACCAACGATTACTTCACTTTTCAGGCACCCAAGGGAAAGAAGATCCAAATCAAAGTAACAGCAATGGAACAGTCAACCTGTCACAACGGCTGTGGCTTCAACGGAATCGAGCCTAAAGTGCTACCGAACCCCCAGGTTACCAATCCCAGGTATGAAATGAGCTGTATGTACCCTAACCCTTTTAAGGTACTGCTGCCCTACCCAACTAAAGGGTGAAATCCTCACAAGTGAACTGAATCCCACTCCAGTCATTGTCTACAACAGGAACCACTACTCCAGATTCACCTTCCAGTATCGTTTTGTTGATGCACCTGCTCCAGAACCAACTCCTCCTTCTAAAACAACGGTTGCACCACAGCCAAACCTCGAGTGTCGCGACACCCAAGCAGAGTAAGATTTCCTACTTTATCTTTCAACGATGTGTATCAGCTGTTACGACCGGAAACAACAAGGCTACTGCGACATGAAAATCATGCCGTTTAACTTTGTGAAATACGCATGTGCTGTGACCTGTGGTCTCTGCGACAAAAGGCCTTCTCCCTGCTACGACAGACAGAAGGAAGAGTGCGCTTCCTTCGATTGCAATGCAGCTCCTCCCATGCTAGCGGAATTCTACTGCGCCAAGACTTGCGGCTTCTGTGGGTCAGTCTACCCCAAGCGAGTGGTTACTCCCTCAACCACACCAAGGATAACAACACCTACCACCCCGGAACCTGCTTGTCATGACACACAAAACGAGTGAGTTTACAATTTTGGGTATCCTATTCATGGTTTTCAGCTGCGCTCACAGAAAAACTGAAGGCTTCTGTGATATAAAAACGCAATCCTTCAACCTGGTCAAATATGCTTGTGCAGTGACTTGCGATATTTGTGGAAAACGGTATGATGTCTGCTTCGACATGGACGGAGAGGAATGCGCCAACTTTGACTGCGAGAATGAAGATCCAATGACAGCTGAGTTCCTCTGCGCCAAGAAATGTGGCCTCTGCAAACCAGAAGTTCCTCCAACCACAGTAGCTCCCGTAAGACGTGACTGTCACGATACTTTGCAAGAGTGAGTTTTCAAAAGATAGCATTGTATTGCTTAATTCAAGCTGTTCCGCAAGAAAAGTCCAAGGGTTCTGTGAGATGAAGCAACAACCATTCAATGTAGTAAAGATGACTTGTGCTGAGACCTGTGGCATCTGTGGAATCCCATCTTCTCCGTGCAACGATCTGAACGGAGAATCGTGCGCGACCTATGACTGCAAGGGCAATGACGTCATGATGGCAGAGTTCGCTTGTGCCAAAACATGTGGTTTCTGCAATTCCGTAACCACTCCTGTGGAAATGCCGACAACTCTGATCTCTTCGACAACAACTACCGCAAACGCTCGAGACTGCCGCGATACGCAGAGGGAGTAAGTTTTAGGAAGGGAAGGTTGTAAGGTTGAGTTTCAGCTGTGCCGCAAGAAAAGCCCAGGGATTCTGCGACATAAAACAGCAGCCGTTCAACATTGTGAAGATGGCTTGTGCAGCAACCTGTGGCATCTGTGGAATCCCACCATCTCCCTGCTACGACATGGATGGACCTTCGTGCGGAACCTATGATTGCAAAGGCACTGATCCAATGTTTGCTGAATTCTCCTGTGCCAAGACCTGTGGATTTTGTCCCGCTCTAGCAACTACACCTATGGCAAAACCGACCACATCAAGCCCCACAACAATTGCCTCAAAAAATTGCCATGACACGCAAAAAGAGTAAGTTACATGATAATAGTTAAAAATCATTCAATTCAGTTGTGCCGCAAGAAAGGCTAACGGCATCTGCGAAATGAAGCAACAGCCCTTCAACATTGTCAAGATGGCCTGTGCCGCAACCTGTGGCATTTGCGGAATTCCGCATTCTCCTTGCTATGACATGAACAAAGAGGAATGTCTCAACTACGACTGCGAGGGAAATGATCCCATGTTCGCCGAGTTCTATTGTGCGAAGACCTGTGGATTCTGTGGTGCCCCTAGCCCTGCAACAACTCCCAAGCCTACAGTGGCCCCTGTGGCAAAACGTGACTGCCATGACACCCAAACCGAGTGAGTTGTCGTATATCCTCGTCGTAATCGATTTTAGTTGTGCCGCAAGGAAGGCTAACGGCATCTGCGATATGAAGCAACAACCATTCAACATAGTGAAAATGGCCTGCGCCTCCTCTTGCAATCTCTGTGGAACGACTCCTTCTCCTTGCGACGACATGCTGAAGGGCCAGTGTGCCACCTACGATTGCGCCAAGGAAGACCCTATGGTCGCTGAGTTCTACTGCGCCAAGACCTGCGGATTTTGTGAGAAGCCTAACTAATGAGAGGAATTGCCGTTTGCGATACCAAATGGATAAAAAGCATTGATTCAGTGTTTGGACTGAGAGTAACCGTGGAGAGTTGAAAAATGCTGATTGGCAGAGTGCAATTGACAATTAACTAAAATCTCAATTACTTATTGCGCGGAGCGCGTAGCGCTCCGCGGTGGTTTGATTCCTCCCCGTTGCCAAAAATGTCGATGTCTCCCGTAGTTGAATATCCCCTCGCCACAGGCGAACGGATAGACGTATCAATATGAAATTTTGCAGAGGTGGCGGAACCCTTAGCAGGTCGGTGGGGAGCGATGAACTAGCCAAATCGGTTGAAAAACGTTAGAATAACAGCGGAAAAACTGCGTTTTTGGCGAAACTTAATTGAAACGGTGGTGTACTGGTGTAAGCATTAGACTCGAATTCTGTCGACCCGAGTTCGATCCCCGCCAGTGGTTTTCTATTTGCTTTTTATGCAACTAGTCAGACGCTCTTTTTGGAAAGTTTACTAGTGGTTTCAAAGTGTGTTTTAGCTTAGATAATTCGTTGTACTAGATGTATTTACTAAACCTACTTGCTTAATTGATTGTTTTAATAATCCTCTAATAAGTATTTTTTCAAACATTACAATGCTGAGGTAAAAGTTAGGCCGACCGCACCTGAGCACAGCCTCAAAACAAATCGAGGGAGGACTTTTGCCGCGCCTCCCTTGATTCTCCCACCGCTTTTCTCTTTTCTTGACTGGAAATGAAGGGCACGATGGGGAAAATGCATTGTTAGAGGGGAACCCTTAGCTTGAAGTATTCTACGAATACTGATAAAAAGAGAACAATTGTTATGTGTGAAAAAGCGAGTCTCAAAAAGAGTGGGTGGTTTGGTTCCTGATCATATAAAAAGTGAACAATAGAAATGTAAGAAAGATACCAAAAGAAAACAAAAGAAAAGAATAACGTGACCAACTTTTCGAAACGCCAAAACCACCTCAAGCGGGATATCCTTGTCTGCTCTACTGATATTTAATTGGACAAACGATTCAGTAAGCGATTCAATATATTTATTTTCATTCCCGATTCCACTTGAGGTGGTTTTGCCGTTTCGAAAAGTTGGTCAAGTTATTATTTTCTTTTGTTTTCTTTTGGTATCTTTCTTACATTTCTATTGTTCACTTTTTATTTTATCAGGAACCAAACCACCCACTCTTTTTGAGACTCGCTTTTTCACACATAACAATGTAGTCTAATTACTTCCAAAGTTTTTTCTTCTGATTAGCCTAAGCTCAATGTGCGTGCGTGGCTCATTCACTCCCGTATTTCCCCGGAATGCGGTTGCTCCTCTTCCTCCTCATTCCTCTCTTCGTCGAGGCAGTCGCTGACTCTTCGTCGACTGATGCCTCTACTGATGCTTCCACCGATGCTTCCACTGATGCTTCTGCAACTATTACTTCTGCTGCCGCAGTCACTGCCTCTGGGGGTGGAATGCGTGGCGGGGGCAGCCGGCAAGCGATGCAGCCGCCGCAGCCACCGCAGAGACAGTCATCAGCCCCAACAACTACGGCACCCCAGGTCAACCTCGACCACGAAGTTCCCGCGAGCCACGAGGTCTACAACAGTCTGATAAAGGTGAGTAGAGAAAAAAGAGGAGAAAGGTTTGAATTAGGCATATATACACCTTTTCAGGACTACGTCACTTGTGCAAACAAGCGTCACAGAGATGGAACTTTCACCTACGAACGGTGTGGTCGCTACGCGGACGCAGGAATGTTTCCCTTCTGTGTCTACATGGTCATTCCGTAAGTTTGTTTCTGCTGAAAACCTTACTTTGGCCTCAGATCCACAGCTGAGAAACGTGGAAGTGACGCCTACGGCTGCGTCTATGCCCACCACCTCCCAGCAGAATGTGCGGAGAAGCAAGAATTCTACTCTCCTTTTGAACAAATCACAATCAATGGGGTCAGAATGGCTTCGCCTTCTAGAAATCAGTGCTTCAGAAAGAGTACAAAGGAGCTATGATGTGCTGCATGGACAACTACTGCAATCAGGTGGAGGAGCCAGTCTTTGCGGTAGGTTGTTCCAATCACCCAGACATCAGTCCAGATGGTGAGGGTGAAGGACGATCAGGGAGGGAGTCTGACTTCCTCTTGGCCTATTTTGGTAGCCGTGTTCATTGTTCTCACGGGGCTGATGCCACTCGTCCACGCGTTAGTTTTCCCTCCTTCAAGAAATTGTTCTTTCCAGGCTTCTAAAAAATAGAACAAGTGCCGGAATGAAGAGAACGGAAAGAGCTGTTTTCTTAGAAGACGGCATTGGAAAGACAAAGTCTGTCAAAGTGATCCCCCATATCCTCCAGCAGTCGATGAAGTTCGCCTCTCTGAAGAAGATGCAAGATATCGTCAGAACTCTTCTCCAACCGGCGAAATATGGAACTACGGTAGATTTAGTGGATGTCACAATTACCCATGCCTCTTGAGTCTGCAACGAATCATGAACATGAGCCCGAGAAGGAAGATTTCAAGGATTTACAGAGGAAGGATGATGTCTACGTATTTCAGAAGGACAAAGAAGAGCCTAGAAAGGTTTTTGTGAAAGATAATGTAAGAGCTTACGTTTGTTTCAGCTGGATCGGCAGATTCCCTCTCGTTATGAACATCTGGCCCAGCGGATGATTGAACATGGCCCCTTCTTCTTTGACTTTGACCCAGTCGAGGTATTGGCTTTTTGATCCTCAAAAGTAAAGTTTCAGTTGGGAGATCTTTTTGACAGTGTGGCCCAGATCCTCGCTCAAGAACCTACCCTTCTCGAATTGCAGCCGGAGATTGATGTCTACGGAAACCTTGAAGGAAGCTACGGGTTGGGCATACCAGGAGTATCTGGAACAGACATTTAGAGATTTGTTCCGTTGGATGCATAAGAATGGGTGGCCTCCGAAGAGAAAAGTCCTCTTCTTGGGTGGTCTGACTCACGATGAAGAGCCCTACTCGCTCGAGACGATTACGTTGATCTTCGCAATGAAGAAGCTCATGCCCAGCCACGTTTTCATCACCCGCGGAGTTGCCGAAGTCTATCCTATCAAGATTCAGGTATCACAAAAAAGCATAAATATTAACATCCAGTGCTTCAGGAACATCGTTTCACCCGTCGAATCACCCGCTGTCTGGTCGATGTCATCCAACGCGCCTGTGGCAATCTGCCTTTGGCTGCTACCGTACACGGAGTGTTCCTTTCCCATGGAGGAGTCTCTCCTAAGCTGAAAAAAATGAAGCAGATCGCTGAGATCAAACGCCCGTTGAACGAGATAGCCAAGGGATCCATGGCCGCCGACCTCATCTTCAGCCAAGCCAGCTCAATCGACGGAGTCATTCCTGGTTGCTTTTTATTTGTGAATCATTTTAAGGCACTATCTAGGCTCTCGCGGTTGGCAGTTCTCCAACAAGTTCGAGCCTGATCTCCACCTTCAGGGAAAGGCGAAACAGAAGATTCAGCTTGTGGTCAGGTCGAGGAATCCCTGTACCGATGGATTCATGGTATTATTACTTTCACGAATAATGACGATGGTTTAGTACATCAATCACACAATTCTCTCGATTTGGTCTGCTCCTGGCTACCCCAGTGAGAACAACGGAGGCTGTTCTCTGTCCTTCAGCCACGACATGGAAATGACCATCAGCAAAATGGGAGTCTACGGCACTTATGAACAGGACGCTAGTGATATTTTGACTGAATCAAGGCTAACGAGATTTTTCAGTTGCGGCTCACGAGGAAATGCACAAGAAAATAAAGAATCTAGAGGAAAAGAAGATAAACACAGCAAAGAAGAATGGAGGCAAGGGTAAGGGATACAAGAACAAGAAACATAGCAAAGAGAAGGCAAAGGAGAACTCGGAGGAGGAAAAAAAGGCTAACAGTTCGAGCAAGGGGACGAGCAAGAGTTCTGTAGGCACGAGGAAGGCCAACAGCAATGACGGGAAGAAGTAGACGACTACAGAAATAACATCTTACCGGGGAATGGGCCATGTGTTCTTATGTGGCTGTTTCATTTTTGTAAAATAAAGTTTCCGCAAATGTCGTTTTCTCATCCTTTGACTATCTGAAATGATCACTCTGAAAGACTTCGTTGAAACACGTATGTTAAAAGTACAACGAGTGGGCGTGGAGTAAAGTACACCAAATACAGACATGTAGGGATAATAGAGGTGGTCTGAACTGTGGTTTTGCCCTTTATCTCACACAATCTGTGATTCGAGGTCTGTAGGAAATCAATAAAAACAATGGTAACCACATGAGGTGGCCACATCAGGGAACAAAACCGGTGGTCTAAGATTACTGGGCTTTTGGGAAGAGATGTTGTTGTTTCTCCATTTTGCTCCAGGCCCTAGATTAGGAGAAAAATGTTTGAATGAAAGTGGGAACTATATGGGAAAAGGTAACTTGTATTATTTAGGAACAAAAGCAAAGGCTTCAGAAACGGTGACTGCCAGCGACCATAAGTATCGGTTAAATTGGTAGTAAAAACGAAATAGACTAATTGTTTTGGAGTCATAGCTATCCAGGACCTCCTGTTTCGTAGTATCATTTCCGGTTCCGGTGGTTCAATAAGATCCTTGGTACTGAGTCAATCGTATCAAATGATGCCGAGGTATCCCCAAAGTAGAATAGTGCCAAATGTTCTATTGTTCTAAGATTCCCTTCTGTTGAAGTTCTTTCATTTCGTTCTTCTTCTATGATCAGACATTTCGTGTTTTGCTCCTATTTGCTGACCATCCGTTCCAACTATCGTCTGTTAGCACATCTGCTTCCGGAACATCTGACCAATGAACGTAGTTGTACTCTCCTTCTATAAAAGCAATGCCTTGGTGTGAATTAGTATCCGAAATGTACTCCCTTCCTCCTCTCGTCGTCTTCTCCCTTGCTATCCTCTCGGGAGCCAATGCGGCCTGCAATACTCCAGTAAGCTAACCGTTTATCCTAATAATGCATTTGTTTCAGTTGAAGTTCTCCATGGCTCCATTGACTAGAATCTACAATTCCGCTACGGGACAACATCGCTTTCAAGCTGATGGCTACGTCCTGGATACATCGAAGGGAAGCGGCTGGAGCAGGGTAGAAGGTCTGTCTTTCCTTTTGAGGTGATCAAGGGGTTATTAGGTTCCATCGGCAGTGTGGTTGATGGAGATCTTTACCAGGGAAACACTGACACTATCAACAAGGAATGCCCTTCTCTCGTCAAACTCCGCGTGGTCTACAACCCGTCCAACAGTAGTTTTAATTTCATATCTTAAATCAAATGTTTCAGACGCCCAGAGAATCACCACCGAAAGTTGGCGTATTCAGCAGTACCTCAGCCAAGGATGGGTTGAGGGAAAAGTAAGGGAAATTAATTAGAAAGGGTAGCAAAGCTTTTAGTCTGCTGGGTATTGCTCTACATCACAGGCCTGTGGAGCTAATAAGAATCTTCGTGGAGTATACGCCCACGACGGAGGTTTGTTATAAACCATGGGTAGATAGGAGCCGTTTCGCGGTTTTACAAAGTCCGCCTTATGCAGCAACACTGGTTGTCGATTGGAAATTAATCTTTAAATTCAGGAAACAACGTTTTCTCAACCGATGACTACGAGCTGAGTGTTCTGAACACCCAAAACCCTCGTTATCGTGGAACTCTCTCCCCCACCATCTGCTGGCTGTTCTAAGCACCGATTGGGTTTTTAACGCACCGACATGTTAATAATAAAGTTGATTAATGTTATTTGGACTAAATTTGTTCCATTCGTTCTTGAAAGCTGTTGCAAAAGTCAAAGCGCCCTGGGTATGAAGGATCAATACCTCCTCCCCAAACCTACTTTTCCAATACAAATTGAAGACTGATAAGTAATCAGAATCTAAGATCTTCTTATTTCGGAAGAGGTTCCTTGAATTCAAGTTCCTAAATTCAGAAAATTTGTGTTTGTTATTATTTGGTTTACACCAGTTCCTGCTTCCGGAACATACACGAACGTTGGTGTCCCTTTTCTCTTTTTGCTTCAAAAGGAAGCCATGCTCTGATTTTGTATCTGAAATGAACTACCTCTCCCATCTCCTCGTCGTCTACCTCGCTTTCTTCGCAGGAGCCAATGCCGCCCAGTGCAAAGCACCCGTAACTTTACCGTTTTCTATCCGAATTGGATGTTTTAGTTGGAATTCTCCACGGTTCGAATGACTCGATTCTACAAAAATAATATACAATCTCGACACGAAATAATATACAATCAATTTAGCCAATTGGATATTGTTCTACCTCCCAGGCATGTGGAGCAAATTGGAATCTTCGGGGTGTCTACGCCTACGGAGGTTTGTAGTCAACCTTCGGCCGCCCGTCTACATTACATTATCGATTGGCTATTGTTATTTTTAGGAAACAATGTTTTCTCCACTGATGACTACGAAATGACCGTTCTGAACACCCAAAACCCTCGTTACCGTGGAACTCTTCCCCCCACTATCTGCTGGTTGTTCTAACCGGCAAATGGAGTTCTAAGGCTCCCGATGAAATTAATAAAGATTAATGATAAACGTTGTCCAGTCAAAAGTTTCCTTATTGCTTTCAAAGTTGACCGGTGCATACACCGGCATGTCCCAGGCCAACACAGAGCTCCTTTAAACATAGCTAGGAGTCAGGACATCATTGCACAAAGAAGCTTTATTTTGGATTATGCATCAATCAGTTTGGGTTTTCACAGAATCCGCAACTCTTGGCACACGCATACTCCATAAGATTTGGTTCCAGAATAGTACAAGCCCTCTTTTGTTTGTTATCAGCACAATTGGTCAAAAGATCAGCACAGCCAGGAGCTACTTTTCCACACAGTCCACAGAAAAGTCCACACCGAAATTTGACATTACGGAAGACTCCAGGATCAGTTGGGTTGCAGAAGTTTGGATCGCAGTGCAATTGAAAGGCACAATACGCTCTAAAATAAAAGTTTGATCAACTAACAGCTTGGTTACTCTTCTCTGTCGTTTTTGCAATTTTCAGAAGGCTTTTTGGTGGTAGTACTTATGGATGTGTTTGTAGATGGAGCCTTAGTCGTCGTTGTCGTGGTTGATTCGTGAGCTTTAGAAGAAGTAGAGTTTAGACTACCAGTGGTATCACTGTCCACAAAGCGATACTCAATTTCAAACGTGGTCTTCCCTACTCGATTGTAGGCAACCACTGGAGTAGGGTTGAGATCACTTGACATTTCTTGATTCATAAACTCAGGGCAACAAAATCTACAAAAAAGAACCTTCTCTTCTTCTCTTTAAAATTAACTACCTTGGATTTGTCACTCTTGGGTCGGCGTTTGTCTTAATCTCAATTCCGTTGAAGGAACAACTGTATACACATTGAGGGTTGGCCATTTGAGTGATCTTCGTTTGAACCTTTTTTCCAGTAGGGGCCTAAACCTATCGAAACTAACAGTAAATATATCTTACAGTAATCCAGTGGGTGCATATTGTGTAGTCGTCCCTCTGATCAAAGGCAGTCAAATTTCCAAATGTAAACTTTTTCTTCTGCCAGGCAGTCGATGCTGTCAAAATTTCTCCACAGATTGGATCCAACGGCTAAAAACAAAGTTTAATCGTCTAATTATGGCTTACTCTTTTATCGCAGATATCACCGTCGTATCCAAGAGGACAATTGCAAGTGGCACAATTTCTAGGGTTGGGGACTCCTCCGTTTTTGCACTTGGCAGAAGTAGCAGCAGGGCAGACGGCTAAAAGTGGTGCTTTAAATGACAAATAATGTAACTCACTTGAACATCCATAATGGTCATTGATCATCTGAATATCATAGAAGGAGGTCAGATCACCCCCAATTGTATGGATGTATCTGCTATCTTTGGGAAGGACAGAAATTGCATTAGGCTTGTCAACAAAACTATAAGCAATTAAGGTTTCCCACAATTCAAATTCTTACAAATTGGCTCCGTAGTGCATGAAACTTCCATAGTCGTAGGGAACTGTGATGGAGTTTTGAGCAGCTGCGACCTTCACAAAGTTATGGTGTTTATTTTCCTGAAAAGAATCCAATCACCTAGTTGAAATAAACTCTTACAGGAACGTCGGAAAGATCAATTGTGACGTAGGTATCCCGATCGGAGCGCATTTGCGTGTGCCAGATTCCGAGGGCATGGGTGAATTCGTGGGCTACCGTTCCAATCTGAAGGTGCATTTTTTCTTTGAAAGCGTGCCTTAAAAACGAACTAAGTTCTCAACTTACAACTTCACAGCCGTCATCAATCGATAGATCCTGGACCCTTCCGGTCATTCCAACTGCTGAGTAGCAGCCTTCTCCGCTGATGATCTAGGTTTACATGTAGAACATTTTGTAAAACTCACTCTGATTCTGGCAGGAGCAGTTGCATTCTCAACAAAATTGATGCAAGTGTGATATTGAAGATACTCAAGCGCGGCGGCAGTTGAAGCGACCTTTCTGGCGTCTGAAATGATTTACTGCAATTCCGAGCTAATCGAGTACTTGAAGCTGTTGATTTGTCGAAGTAGTAGTAGACGGTATTGTCAGTCCATTTTTTGGCGGACATTGAAGCCTGGCGTTTTTCCCGGCCTGGTTCAGAAGTTTGAGCCAGCTCCCTTTCTATTTCATCGAGTTGTTCTCTTAAAGTGATTTGTATGTTTAAGACTGAGTGAGTTGCTACTCATTTAGGCGAATGTCTCCCTGGAACAGATAATCAGAAACTCCTTTTTTCTCATTCAGTTCGAAAAGGCTGACAGGCTTGCTATCGCTTGAATCTTCATGGTGTACATGCCGCATTTTCTGGGAAAATAAAAAAGGTTATTTCTTCATTCGATTTCTAACCTCATGAATTTTCTTAATAATCTCCTTCTGTTTCTTACTCAACCTCATGTGGTCCGGTCTCGAATCCAACAAGTGCTCTAGTCGTGCTCTTCTCGTCTCCAAGTCCTGTCCAAACCATTTGGCCAGTTTCTCTCTCCTTTCCTTCGATAGCTTGGTGTTCCCACTATAGAAGGCGAAGACGGCCCAGGTAGACAGAAGTAGAAGGAGGAACTTCATCGCCACTTGGTTCTGTCCTTGGCGGACATCTTTTAAAGTGGCTGAATTCGTTGACTTCAGTTATTGCCTAGACTCCTTTCATCGACTATAGTATTCAATCACACCCACAACCACGAATACAATAGTTCAGAATGCAATATCGATATTATGATAAATGTGATTTCTGGCCAACCAAAAACCAAAGATGGCCAAGTTTAACGGTGGGTGAGAAAAAACACTTCTTAATGAGCAGTGAAAACAACGGTGGATGCATAAATTCAGTGAGAACATTCTGGGTCGGAACCAAAGGACCAAACTTTTGCGATACTTGAAATTGCGGGTTGTCTATGGAATAGTGTGAGTTGATTACACCGGTAAACGTCATCAAGAGATGTTGTTGATCTCGGACGCTTTCTGATCTTTATTTATTTTTTAAAGCGAGTTGAAATTAAAATATTATTATTATCAGCTCGCATAAAATCGTTCGTTAAGGTTCATCTGAAGTCTTTCGTATTTCTACGACATGTAGATACTTTCCAACTTTTGTTCAACAAATATATATACTATAATGCAAACCCTTTATTGATTGTTAATGAAGTATACTTTAGTTGGGATTCTCGCAGAATCCACAGGTCTTCGCACAATTGTACTCTGCCTGCATTGGATGCATCGTCTGGCACATTCCGAAATGCTTCATAGCCTCACATCCCGTGTGGAGGTCAACGCAAGGAGAAGCAGCCTTTCCACACAATCCACACGAAGGCCCACAGTTGTACTTGATAGTCTGGAAGTCGAACTCAGGCATCATCGTACAGAAGCCAGCCAGCACATTTTCAGCACATCCGCCTCTGAAATTCAGATTTTGAAAGGTGCAACTAGCGTTCTACTTGTTCATATTGACACAGTTTCCAGAAGGAGCCTGAGGTGCAGGAGTGGTTGTTGTTGTAGGGGCTGGGGTGGGCTTAGGGGCCCCATTGCCATCAATCGAACGATACTCAATTGTGAAGGTGGTGAAGTAGAATCTATTGAAGGCCACAACTGGGGTAGGGTTCAATTCACTTGTGAACTCTTTGTCGTTGAATTCTTCACAGCATATTCTATAACACCCATTTGGCCAATAAATTGTTTCACCTGGGGTTGGTGACCTTAGTATTGGCATCAGTCTTGATCTCAATTCCGTTGAAGGGGCAACCATACTGGCACTGAGGATTCCACATGTAGGTCGTTTGAATCTTCTTTCCAGCCGGAGCCTGAACTCTCCATTTCACCTGTTGATCCAATTGGCCTACCGTAATCCAGTGGTTACACATAGTGAAGACGTCTCTAACGGTGTCACCGTCAACCTGGTCTCCGAAGGAAAACTCCTTCGACTGCCAGTTAGCAGTGGCAGTCAAGGTTTCTCCACAGCCAGCGTCGATTGGCTATAACTGCGTTTTATATGTTTCTTTGATGCTCACCCTCTGGTCACAGAGAGCTCCAGCGTATCCTGGAGGGCAGTTGCAGGTGGCACAGTTCCTGGGGTTGGGGACTCCACCGTTCTTGCACTTAGCAGAAGTGGCAGAAGGACATTTGTCTGAAGTTATAGACATAGTGTACCCATTTAGGTAATTCCACGCGGCGCTCATAGAAACGAAATCAGCGGGTGCGGAAAAACTGTCCGCCCAAGCAAAAAATCAGCGACCCACATCCGCGACTACTATACATCTGGGTTGCATTGTGTTTATCCATCTACATTCCTCTTAGAAAGATTAAGTCATTTTTACCTAACCCCTAAACACAGACGGCATCGTTGAAAGATAAACCCACTACTAGTCAGAAGCCATACCTGAGCATCCATAGTGGTCATTGATCATCTGGATGTCGTAGAAGGAAATCTGCCTATTTCCCATCGTATAGGCGTATCTGCTATCCTGAGGCACAATTGAAAGAGATCCAGCAGTCTCCACAAAACTGAAAATTTCCCTTCTTTTTAAATTGAAGGCATGGTTTTACGAATTGGCTCCGTAGTGCATGAAGCTTCCGTACTCGTAAGGAGTGTGGAGGGCGTTCTCAGTAGCCCGCAGCTTCACAAAGTTTCCGTGGCGATTTCCCTTCAAAGCAGCTTAGTTTCAGAAAAAGCCTATTCCTTACTCTGACATCGGAGAGATCAACCGTGACGTATTGATCACGGTCGGAGCGGGACTGGGTGTGGAAGAAGCCAAGGGCGTGGGCGAACTCATGGGCAACTGTTCCGAACTGAAACACTCAATTTGATTGCTATTGTATGGTTTTAAAGAGTTTACTATAGTAGGTGATAATCAGGCAAGTAATTTGAAGCCAAATATAGACGATGCACTCCTAGAAAGTCAACCTACCACTTCGCATCCATCTCCGATTGACATGTCTTGCACCCCACCGTCCATTCCAATGGCAGAGCTGCAGCCAGCTCCATTGTAAATCTAATAAACCTTACAAAACAATAATTCCCTTCACCCTGATTCTGTTTCTAGCTGTGGTGCTGTACACAAAGTCGATGCAAGTACGCTTCTGTAAGTAGTCAACGGCGGCGGCGGTTGAAGCTCGCTTTCGGTCATCTGGAGACATTTGAGTTTAAATGAAACTAAGCTACTTGTGGATGGATCAAAGTAGTAATAGACGGTGTTGTCGGTCCATTTGTCGAAGATGGTCGAAGCCTGGCGTTTCTTCCTTCCGAGGGCGTCTGTGGACTGGGCGAGTTCCTTTTCGATCTCTTCAAGCTGCGCACTGCAAGGAAGTTATGACAGGAGAAAGGGAGAGAGAGACACTAAGAAAGAGAGAGAGAGAGAGAGAGAGAACGAGAGAGAGAGGGAATATATAACCTACTCAGTTAGGTAAATGTCTCCCTGGAAGAAGTAGTCAGACACTCCTTCTTTCATGTTCAATTCGAACAGGTCCACAGTAGCATTTGCGTTTGGTTTTTCGGTATGAACTACGGGAATTTCCTAAAGAGACCATTTACTGTTGGCAAACGCATGCTTTACCGCCAGTTTCTCCTGAATGTTCTTCTTCTGACCAGCAGTGAGACTTCTGCTCAACTTCCTCTTTAGCATTCGTTCCAATCGAGCCTTCCTTGCCTCAGGGTCCTGGCCAAAAGCCTTGGCCAGTTTCTCCTTGTTCTCCTTCGAAAGTTGTCCAAATTTGTGTTCTAGTCTCCCTCTGGTCTTCTCCCGGATTTCTTCTATGCTCATGAGCGCCATGGTGCAGATGGGTAGAAGAAGAAGAACAATCTGCATGGTTGGATTACATTTTCCGACTATGGTAGCTTTTATAGTAAACAGGAAACTGTTAGCACAATGATGTGGTCATATTCTCCTTTCAACGATCCCATTCCCCACGCCTGGTCAACAAAAGCACGGAAATTTGCGCCAGACAGCTGTGTGCAAGGATAACATTCAAGTGAGTGTATGTATGTGTGTGTGTCTCATCCTACTCATTTTTAGAAGGTTTAGGGAACCCACCTTTTGCGAGAACTAAGGTTTGTTATCAGCCCTTCATTCCGTTCGTACATTGAGGGGTTCAGATATTTGTGGGTCTTCAGTACCCGAATTCGGTTAATCAGTTGAATTTTGAACAAAGTTGATGCAGGTGTGAGACAGTATGTATTCCAGGACAGCGAAATTGGCAATTCTTTTTCTTTCATCTAAAAAAAAGGTACAAATTAAATATATTAACCCCCTACTTATCGAATTATCTAAATGGTAATAGATAGTTTTTCTGCCATTTCTGAGAAGAACTAAAAGCTTGGCGTCGAAAGTATACTTTCGGAGAGAGAGGGAGAGAGAAATGGAGAAATAAGGGAAATAGTGAACCTTTTGATAAAAACATACACTGTTGAATGAGTAGCTCCTCATCAGGAACGTGGTGATCTCGGTGGTTCTCCACCCGAAGGAGTGCTACAGCACAAGCAGGAAAAGGTTAAAGGAAGAAACTCATTTTTGAGATGAAATTTCGCATTTCAGCGTCTTTTGTACCAGACAAAACCGTTGTCATGCATTTTGACAGCATGACGTTTGTCTTTCGCGCGGCTGGTCTCGGCCTCAAAACATTTTGGTTTTCGACACATTCGGTCAAAGTGGTTTTGCACAGGAAAAGATATTTAATGAGATTCAGAACTAGAGACAACAATGTTCACCCAACCTCATGTATTCCACTTGTAAATAAAAACAATGTCTAATGTTCCTCATGCTTTATTACATTTGTATGTTGTACACTAGTTGGGGTGCTCGCAGAATCCACAAGTCTTGGCACAGTGGTACTCGGCCTCCATTGGCTGGAGGGTAGAGCACATTCCATTGAGTTTGATCAGGTCGCATTGAGCATGGGTGTCCACACATGGATTGGCAGCTTTTCCACACATTCCACATGACTTTCCACAGTTGAACTTGATTGTTTGGAAGGAGTACTGAGGCATCATAGTGCAGAAACCAGCAGCCACGTTGTTAGCACAGCCGGATCTGAAAAGAGCATTTTAAGGTTTGTTCTTAATCTCCTCACGTGTTCATATCCACGCAGTTTGTTGTAGGCACAGGAGCCTTGGTTGTAGTTGTAGTGCTTGTGGTGGTTGGGGCAGGGGCCACGGTGGGTACGGTAACTCCATTGTTATCCACAAAACGGTACTCAATTCTAAAGGTGGTGTAGTAGTATCTGTTGAAGGCGATGACTGGGGTGGGGTTCAGGTTGCTGGTAAGCTCCTGGTTGTTGAATTCAGGGCAACAGAACCTAAACAACTTGTTCAAAAGCACCAGAAGAAGGTGTTACCTGGGGTTTGTGACCTTAGTATTGGCATCAGTCTTGATCTCAATTCCATTGAAGGGACATCCATACTGGCACTGGGGATTCCACATGTAGGTGATCTTGGTCTGCACCTTCTTTCCAGCAGGGGCCTAAACTACCGTAATTCCCTGTTGTTTGTAAACCTACCGTAATCCAGTGGTTGCACATGGTGAAAACATCCCTAACATTCTGGTTGTCAGTGGTGTTTCCGAAGGAGAATTCCTTGGTTTGCCAGTTGGCAGTGGCAGTCAGGGAATCTCCGCATCCAGGGTCAGTTGGCTGAAAAGAAGCCTTTTATTTTCTTTTGGTAGACTCGCCTTCTGATCACAGAGAGTTCCAGCGTATCCCAAAGGACAATTGCAGGTGGCGCAGTTCCTGGGGTTGGGGACTCCTCCATTCTTGCACTGGGCAGAGGTGCCAGCAGGGCAGATGCCTAAGCATCATCTTTCTTTTCATCCAAACTTCTGCCTACTTGAGCATCCATAGTGTTCATTGATCATCTGTATGTCGTAGAATGAGATCTGTCTGTTTCCCATCGTGTAGGCGTATCTGCTGTCCTGGGGCACGATGGACAGAGATCCAGCTGTTTGAACGAAGCTGTAACTACCAATATTCTAAAATCCAAAGATTGCTTACGCGTTGGCTCCGTAGTGCATGAAACTTCCATACTCATAGGGAGTGTAGAGGGCGTTCTGGGCTGCCTGCAGCTTTACAAAGTTGCCTTGAGCATTTGCCTTAAGAAATCCTTAGAAGAGTGAACACGAAGGCCTTACTGGGACGTCCGAGAGGTCAATTGTGACGTAGGTATCACGATCGGAGCGCATTTGAGTGTGGAAGATACCCAGAGCGTGGGTGAATTCGTGGGCAACAGTTCCGATCTTAAATTCTTAGGTTCTGACAGAAGACCAAACTTGAAACTCACAACTTCACATCCATCTCCCAGGGATAGGTCCTGAACTCCGCCGGTCATTCCAATAGCCGAGTAGCATCCTGCTCCATTGAACACCTACTACCGTAGCATTGAATGCTTAGGTGATTTACCCTGATTCTGTTGGCTGCGGTGGAGCTCTCTACAAAGTTGACGCAGGTGCGAGATTGAAGGTATTGGATGGCTGCAGCAGTGGAAGCCTTCTTTCTGGCATCTGAACAAACTTAGCTGCGTAAAAGAAAAAACTACATACTTGTGGAGGGGTCGAAGAAGTAGTTGACAGTGTTTCCTGTCCATTTGCTGAAGACGGTGGAAGCCTGGCGCTTCTTTCTACCAAGAGGGTCGTTGGTTTGGGTCAACTCCATTTCGATTTGTTCTAGCTGAGCTCTGAAAACAAGTTGAGAGATATGAAAAGAGAGAGAGAGAAAGAGAGAGAGAGAGAGAGAGAGAGAGAGAGAGAGAGAGAGAGGGAGGGAGGGAGGGAGAACGAGAGGGAGAACGAGAGGACCCACTCCGTCAGGTGCATATCTCCTTGGAAGAGGTAGTCTGAAACTCCCTCTCGCATGTTCAGTTCGAACAAGTCAACGGTTGCATTTGCATTTGGCTTCTCTGTGTGGACCGTGGGGATCTTCTGAAAATATAAACCTTATCTGATTTCTACTAAACAGTCTCACCGCCAGTTTCTCTTCGATGTTTTTCCTCTGCTTGTCAGTGAGATTCCTGTTGAGCTTCCTCGTCAGCATTCGCTCCAATCGTGCCTTCCTGGCCTCGGGGTCTTGTCCGAATGCCTTCCTCAACTTGGCTTTGTTCTCTTCGGAGATCTTTCCAAAGCGTCGCTCCAGTCGCCCCTTGGCCTGATGGATCCTCTCCTTGATCTCCTCCATGCTCAGAAGAGCCATGGCGCAGGCGGGAAGCAGAAGAAGCAGGAGCTTCATTGTCGAATGATACTTTTCCGCATCAGACGTCTTTTATAGCGCAACGGGGAATGTTAGTTCAGTGATTTCCCCCGCATGGCCCTTTGAACGATCACATTTTCCGCATCTGGGCTAACAAAACAGTCGAAAGTTTTCAACGGCGGTTGGAAGGACGACATCAGGATCAAACGCCATCCATTTTGTTTCAGAAGGCACTCTACCCAAGTATGTCAAGGGTGAAAGTAATAAGATCATTTGTCGACATCAAATGAAACTATGATTCTCACTGGAAACACCATAAAGGCTGCATCGGAAGATCATTTCAAATCAAAAATCGAAAAAGACGGGCATTTCGAAAATTTTAAAATTTTCAAGTAAGGAAAAGTTCCGCCGCAGTCATCAAAGAACTCAAAGGCTCAAAAAACCAATTTTCACTCAAAAAGTATTTCAGACCCTTGTTTTATACTACCCCAATCATACAAGACCATTCTGGTGTATGGTATAAGCTAAGGTTGAAAGTATATTTAAAATGTTTTTATTGAAACTTAGTTTAAAAACGGGAATGCATGAAAAAACTATGAATGAAGTTTTTACTGAATCACCATGCCTTCTTACTATTTTAATCATGTTTCGTGTTGATGTGCCATAATTTCCCACGACTACATGTCTGCGGCCTATTTTTCTTTTCTTTTCCAATAGTATAATGTAAAAGGTTTTCGGGGCACAGGTCGTTGTTTGTGTGTTCAGCTTGGGAGGCCTCCGTGATAGACTTTGAACACTTTTGTTTTTGTTGTATCAACCATTCACCGATGGAACAAACCATTCTGGTTAATGAATTTCAATCTTTAGTTTAAATCCATGGTTTGTGCCCTGGAAGTCTGACCTTTTCATTTCAGATGAACACGTGTTATGGCACCCACGACATTCCATTTCCCAATTTGATGTGTTTGCCTTCCGCTTCTATGCTTAACAGTCAAATGGTGGGAGTGCCGTTATCGGGGGAATCAGCTGACGTTTCTAGGAAAATTCTTTTGCTAACGCCAGCAAATGAAGAGCCAGGGATTAATGCGAAGTGCAGTCGATGAAGAAGGCTCCACAGCATACCTGGTGGGGATATAAGGCACAATTAGGTCGGACTCCCAACCGAATTCATCACCTTCACATAAAATCTTCCAAAAAAAATTCCACCCCTGGAAAATAACCAAATGTCTAAATAAAATCCTGAACAACCATTATCTCCGGGAAATCCACCGCTGGTCACCAGAATCTGCAAAAACCAGAAGCCCCAGAAAGCAATGGGCGCAGAAGGCGGACTGAGGAAGCCATAATACACCTAAAGCTGTCTAACCCAACTCCACGGCAACATTGGGTTCCCAGGCATGCCCCACCCATTTGAAGAACTTGGCACATCCCGATTTTATCCCCTTTCGAAATGAGGCTTACAATTCGGAATAATTTATTTTCACACAGAGTACCCATTATGCGAGAAATGGAGTGACAGTTTAAGCGTTGTCCGTTGTGTCGAGTGAAATGTTCTCCTCGTCGATGGCGTCCATCAGGGCGGCCGTCCTCTTCTTCGCAAGCGATCCCGGCGACATGGGGATGTTGTTGACGTCGAGCAGCGACTCGCGGGTCCTCGAAGGGGGAATGATCGCAGCGCTCAGTCCATTCTTCTCCAACAGCTTTTCCTTCTTCGGCGGAGGCTGCGTCAGGACGTCCATGTCCAAGTAATTGTGCTCCTTATTGGGAAGAATCGCTGAAACATGTGAGATTAGGAAGACAATGGTAGATATCTCCCACAGTCCACGTTTCGCTTTCGCCATCCCTCGGCCATGGAACTCAGCTGCTCCTTGATTGATCCACAGCTGCTGTTTCCACTCTCCTTCGCGTTTTCGATCTCTTCCACCTGAAAATCACCCATATTTAAAAGAGAATAAGGCAGTACCTCTGCGTTGAGGATCATTCGGATATCCTGAACGGTGTCCTCCATCGTCAGGTCAGCCCTGTTGCAGGCGTCACCGGCCAGCTGGGCGCTGGTCATCACGCTGCCGCAGTTCTCCTGGAACAAGGCGTCGCTGGCTTTCTGGTACTCGTCCGCGTGTGCCTAAACAATCACTCGTAAAACAAAGTTTCTTAGTTTATTCCACCTTGTGCGTGGAGGAGCAGCCGCTCACGGTGGCTTGGATCTCCTTGGCCTTGGTCTGGGTGTCCTCCGTGTTCGCGTTGATCTTCGCCTCCAATTCGTCCTTTCCGATACGCAGCTTCTCGTCTTGCTCGCATAAAAGATCATCAAATGCCTGCATGCTGGCAGGCAGGGTCTCCTGGAGCTTGCACCGGGTGTCAAAGGAGGCCATGTCGATGGAGAGCAGATTAGCCTTGAGCATCTCGTCGCTCTTTCCCTTCTCTTCGACAAGGGCGGACATCTGCTTGGCCAGGTCCTGGAGCTTCGCCTTGAAGACATCCTCCTGCTCGGTGGCCTTCTGACGCCACTCCTCACGCATCTGCTTCTCCTTGTCCAGACTCTCCCTATCGTTTCCAACCTGAAAGTAGGTAATGAATCGATATATTCAGATAAACACCAACCGTTTGCTTGACCTCGGCCTGGAGGGTGTCGTGGGCGGCGTTGATGGAGGCACGGGAGGTCTCGCTAGATCCGCAGATCTGGAGGAGGGACTCACGGACAGAGTCGGCCGTGGTGGAGAGGTCGCTCTAAAAAGTCCGTTCAAGTCTATCAACAAGAATCGCCATAGGATCCCTCGAAAGAGAAAAAAACTTACTATCTGCTTGAGGACGCGCTCCTCCGCGTCGGCGATGTTGGCAGCCATCTTGTTTTGGCCTTCAGTGACCAGCTTGGCGTAGTTCTAAACAATCCTTACATAATTTCTTCCAAATCAGCTCTAACCTGTTCGAGGCCCTCCATGAGGTGTCGGATGGCCTGGAGCTGTCCGCGGACCACCTGTATATCCTCGCGACTGGAGAGGGAGGCCGCCTCCATGCAGGTGTCCAGCTTCTCTGCACTGTTCTTCGTCGCCTCGAACATCTGATCCAGCTTCTCCTCGCAGGGCACCACCAATTGACGAATCTTAAAAGAAGATGTAAGGAAATCAAGTGCATGTTGTAAGTACCGCCTTGATTCCGTTGAAGCAGGTGACCTCGTTCTCCTGCAGGATTCCGTCCAGTTCCTCCTCCGCCTTCCAGTACTTCTCCGTATCGAGGCGCTCGCTCTTCAGAAACTCGCGAGTGACTCCTAACTCGCGGAAGATCGCCTTGGTCATGTGGTGGAGGTCCTTGAGTGCTCCCATGTAGGCGAACAGCTTGTGTTCCGTCTCGGTCAGTTTCTAAACAAACATTGGAAATGGGGAGAGGGGAGTGCTACCTCCTTGGTGGCATCCAGTTCGGAGACCCTGTCTTCGAGTTTGGTCCTGAAGCGCTTGTTGAGGTTGAAGACGGCCTCGTATTGCTCGTCCATCAGAGACATGTCCTCTACGAACTAAAAAGCATAAAGTGTATTGGAAGATCAGTAGAAAGTGGCTACCTTCTGCAGTTCGGCGACTTTCATCTCCAGTTTGTCTGTGAGCTCCAACACATTCTTCTCCAATTCCTCCTTCTCTCGCTCCAGACCTCTGAAAAATATTGATATAGCCACTGCGAATGAAGAGCAACTTACTCGTAGGACTCGTTGCTAAGGTAGACACCGCCAGCCTTTTCCCTCGCAAAGCGGAGGTCCCTCCGCAGTTTCTCGATCTCGGTATTGTACTCCTTGAGCATGGCCTTCCGGGAGACCTTGAGATTGCACTCCGGGTGATTCTTGATGTTCTTTGCCCTCATGGCGTACTCCAGGGTCGAAACCGTCTCCTGAATGGCAAAATAAAGAAAAGAAAGGGGTATAGGCTACCTCGAAGTTGCAGGATGAGGGGCTGATGGTGGCGATAATCGAAGTGATGGTACTTCCTCCCAACGAATCCTGCAGCATCCTTGTCAGCTTAGACTCTCTGAAAGCATAATTCTCATTTCGTTCAGAGTAAGCTAAATTACCTGTATGGAATATGAGGGGCTCCAGAGGTGAGGGAAGTGATCACCCTTCCGAGGGTCAGGAGGGACTGGTTGATGTTCCCGGCCTCCTTGGCCTGCTTCCCGCCGGCGCCCGATCGGCCAATGTGCTCAGATCCCGCCAGATCCACGAGGTTCAGTTTTCCCTAAAAACAACTCTTTTCCGAGAGGAAGGGAATCACCCACCGTTTTGACCAGCTCCTCTCCGGAGGCGCTGTTTTCCCTCATGACGACATTGACGGTGAATATGGAGTGGGATCGACTGAGAAACATATTGAATGAAACCCATATGGAAAATAAAACCTGGAGTGGCTGTTCATCTTTGTGGCGGTGGTGACCCTGCGCTCTGCTCCTCTCTCCAGCAGGTCATAGACCTCTTTGCGAGTCCTCACGGGGATTTCCTCCACTCCGGAGATCATCACTGCGCCCTTCTTCGTGGGATTGTCGTACAGGCGAAGGCGCTCGCGGTCGTCGGTGTTCGCCGCGAGGAGGTCGAACAACTCTTCGTTGTACAACTCCACATAGGAGACTCGGACCGTGAATTCATCGATACCCTGAAAAAGAAAATCTTGCGGAAATGAAGAAATAACGAACGCCCTGTTCCAACTGCTGAAAGATGGCCTCAACGGCACGGGGCGTCATTCCGGTGCTCGGGTCGCTCTCGGACGACTTGGCGTCACTCCTTCCGCCTTCCATAGTGAAGGTCTTTCCAGTACCCGTCTGACCGTAGCTGAAACACTGATCATTTTCACGCAGCATGATCAACCTACGCAAAGACGGTGCAGTTGAAGCCGGCGAGGACTCGATCGACGGCTGGAGCGACGACCGAGGCGAAGATGTCTTTCTGAGACGATTTGGGGCCAAACACCTATAATGAAGGTTTGCTTGGATAACAAAGAAAGACAGACGTGGTCGAATTGCCCGTAGGACTTGCTCTTGCATTGGACGGTGAGGGGTTCCGTGCGGACGATCACGGACGATCCGCGCTCCTTCTCGATCTCATTCAAGGGCCTGAAAGACAACATAGGACAATTTGAGAAAAATAAACTAACCTTGCCCTGACGAAGACTTTGACGTTTATTTTAGTATCTTGCGTAAATGCTTTTCTCGACATTCTGCTGAAAATTCCCATATTATGTAAGAACTCGAGAACAATACAAAATCAGAAGTGGGGGAATAACAATCCCTTTCCGAATTAGTACGCAAATAAATTTAAACACCTTAAAAATAGTCTGATTCCGTTTTGTTAGGCGAACAAAAATCACTTTCCGACAAAAAGCAATATCGATATGCCTGACAATGATTTCAAAGCGGAACCAAATGGCGGGAAACCATGAACTCCGTGAAATAATCAAATTGCCAACAAGACTTCGAAACACAGGTTTACACAAATAAATAGGGTATTTAGCAAACTTTAATTTGTTTTGTAAAATTAGCTGACAGGATCCTGGAAACAGCTGTTCAGGAACTTCAACAATATAAAATAATTTGGGAAGCCCACAATTTGAAACAACAATGTTCCCGCCTGCAGCATATTACGTACGTATGTATTTTCGATTCGACATAGGATTACAGTAGATTTCGAATATTGTAGACTAAAATATAATCCAATCTCTTCCGGACGTCGTAATAAGCGGCAGAATAGAAAAAACATGCAGAACATGCAAACATGCAAACATGCAGGAATGCGGCACCCCTTGCGGCACCAATTCACGGCCTCTTGCGGATCATCCCTTTTTTATTATTACGGGCTAATTCCATTTTGAAAATTGAATATTATTTTTTTAAAAATAAATTTAAAATAAATAGTTTAAAAAAAATTAAATTATCAAAAATTTCGAAAATTAATTTTTTTTTGAAAAATCAAGGTTTGTTTTGTATATAATATTTTTAAACTAGGTATATGACAATTATTTGCAAAAAAGACTTTTTCCTGACGGTCATAGACGTTGAATTCTTCTCTATATGTTCTTTCTTATTCTATCTCTCCCTCTCGGTCTCTGTTTTACTCTGTGTCCCAGTCACCTAGGTGGCCCCGATAGTCCACCCTTCCTCATTCCATACACCTTTTTTTTGTAGAAATACACTTTTTGTTGTAGTTTAACTAAATAAGTTGGACACGCAATCATCTACCGAAGAAGATTAATCGCCTCATCCAAGAAGGTGATGAAGGACATTGGAAGACAGGAACCCTCTTTGTGAAGACATCTTCGGCTAGTGGGTACCGCTCGTCCAGCGTAGATCCGCAGGCTCCTGTATCTGGCCTCGCCTGATGTGCTGTGGAGAATCATCTACTACTGCTCTTCGTAATCCGTGTTGAGGGGCGGCCACCGAGTCATCCCCATCGAAATCTTTCTCCCCGAATATGCTTCCGACGATGTAGTCTTCGTTTACGGTATGCTGCGGCTGCAGGACAAGATCGAGCAAAAACTCGAGTTTTAGCTTTTGCATAGACCCAAAGCTCGGGACAATCCAGGGAGTAACAGTGGAATGGGTCGACACGAGAAGGTCCCTGCCTGTAGCAGCCAGAATTACTGCTCCTTTCACACCTAGCTCTTACACAATCTTCTATTCTACATTCACTAGATAAAATAACTACATAGAGGCGATCTTATGGACCGTTACGGTAAGTAATAGAGACAGAGGAACGTCGCCGCTCTCCATCTCCTGGATACCCTCTTCAACTTCCGCTTTTACAACTTCTCCCACCGCCCCGTTTATGCACCATCTCTACCTCACATACATCTACCGCCGCCTATTCTTTTTCACCCGTCTCTCCTATTATTCTTCTACTGCGCAGGCTACGGTGTATGAAAAGTAGCCCGCAGATCACTACCATCTGAAGTCTTCTCATTCGCCAAGCTATTCTCTCTCTCTCTCCCTCTCTCTCTCTCTCTCTCTCTCTCTCTCTCCCTCTCTCTCTCTCTCTCTCTCTCTCTCTCTCTCCTCTCTCTCTATGGACAGTGTAACTGCGGACATAAGTTTGGGATAGACAGCAAAGACAGAAACAATCTGTGCTATATTGAGACGGAAGATGTTGGTTGGACGAAAGCCAAGGTCAGTGACGGAAAAAAATATCTGGATAAACCAAGAAGTGAAGGTGGAGTGAGAAGGGAGAGAGAGCGAGATAGCAAAGAAAAGAAGGAAATGGTTCTAGAAAGGGCCACCACGCACACATGGAGTAAAACAGAGACCGAGAGGGAGAGATAGAATAAGAAAGAACATATAGAGAAGAATTCAACGTCTATGACCGTCAGGAAAAAGTCTTTTTTGCAAATAATTGTCATATACCTAGTTTAAAAATATTATATACAAAACAAACCTTGATTTTTCAACAAAAAAAAATTAATTTTCGAAATTTTTGATAATTTAATTTTTTTAAAATTATTTATTTTAAATTTATTTTTAAAAAAATAATATTCAATTTTCAAAATGGAATTAGTCCGTAATAATAAAAATGGGATGATCCGCAAGAGGCCGTGAATTGGTGCCGCAAGGGGTGCCGCATTCCTGCATGTTTGCATGTTTGCATGTTCTGCATGTTTTTTCTATTCTGCCTAATAAGCTGGGGCTAAAATCGGCAGTCGGCGAGTCAACTGATTCGTCTCCTGACCCCTTCCACATACCAACAACCAACCCGTAGGAGTGTCGCCCAGTCTCCAAGAGATGATAAAAATAAATAAATTTATATTAACTTTTACAAAGCAATGCCACACGAGTTGAGTAGGTCAAATACCCGGCTAGCGGATGCACAGTTCTTTGGGATACACTGGGAATGCTTGGGAAACTAGTGAAATTGGGCCGTAAAGCGGATGAAAGGTGGGAAATAGAATATTGCACTACTGTACAAACAAATTGGAATATCATATACAATGAAAGGAATTACACGGCATTCCCGCTGGGACCACCACCGGCGTTTCCATCGGAGACGAGGTAGCGCACTGAACTGGAAGTGGCCAGGGAGACGAAGCTGCCAGATGAGCAGGATTCCACCTGTACGCTCTGAAAGGAAGGGTACTGTAAGTGGTGACAACTTCATCCGGGGTTTCAGCAAAGCGAAATGCAGACAAGGCTCCAGAAACACAGTACGATTCAGGAAGCGGGGGTAACAAAGGGAACTTACAAATATCACAGAAAACGACACGACACAACGACTAGATCAGGCAGAGTCCATGGAGGAACTCCTGACGTCACTGACCGCTCTCTGCTGGTCGGAGGTGAAAACCCTCGCCAGAGGATAGCAACAGGGCGGCAGGGTCTGCTCCAACGAGGGCGTCGCATGGGTCAGCAGAGGCTTCATGAAACTGGCGTCGAAGTTGTACCACTTCCGGGGGAGGAAGGCCTTATCCCAGGGGTTTGAACCGGACGGCGTCAGCGGCGTCTCTCCCTGGTCGTCAGAGGTCTAAATTACGAATGGGGGTTATAACCTGGATTTCATACATTTCCAGGCAGTCCTTCTTCATCCGTGTATCTCCGAGGGGCAGGGACGTTGGCAGCCGCGCCGTGTCTAAAAATAATTGGTAAGAAAACGGAGAGAAAAGATACTTGATGCCGAGGAAGTCGATCATCCAGGCGGTCATTCCGCCGTTGATGAAGACTGTCAGTAGGACGATGGCCACGGTTGCCGAGCAAATTACCTAATGAAGGGAAATGAGAGGATGAGGAGAATGGCTACCTGTCTGTTTTCGGTGGCTGTGTTTCTGGCGGCGAGGGCGAAGGCCACGGCTCCGCGCAGACCGGAGAAGACCATCATGTGCTGGTAGCTGAAAGAGGGAGTGAGAGAGAGAGAGAGAGAGAGAGAGAGAGAGAGAGAGACAGAGAGAGAGAGAGAGAACCCACTTGTGGGGAATCGGAGGTCTCCTCTGCACATTAATCACACTGCACAGTGGATACACAAACATCGCCCTGGCGCACATGATGGAAATCTGAAAACCTCATCCATAACTCCAATTTCCTCAACAAACCAATGCGAAAAACAGAAAACCGAGGTTCCACTTCTGATTGTTCGAAACGAAGACGCTCACTCCAATGTAGCAGAAGATGAAGCTCTCCAGAACGAAGGAGATGACCTACAGAAGTGTATCCTCAATCCTTACGAATGAGAAACCTGGAAGAAGTGCTTAGTGGATCCTTGTGATTCCTGGGAGAGGTTGTTGTAGGTATAATGGGCTTGGGAGATTCCACAGAAGAGCACGGAAACCACGCCTGGAACTGATAATTTAAGGGCAAAAAGAGCAATTCGCCTGTGAATCCGAGGACTTCGGCCAGGAGGAAAGAAATGTAGGAGAGGAGAATGAAGAGGGAGCTCTCGAGAAGGGTATAATCAGCTGAAACGAAGAGATGAGATAGACAGGGAGGAAACATGCATATTCTGGTCATTTTGGTGAGGAGGGCGTTGGCACAGCCGATGGCGGAACCCAGGAGCAGGGAACCGAAGAAAATGTAGAAGAAGCGCCAGAGGAGCATTCCGAATTCGAAGAAGCTGAGGGCGTCAGAGGAGACGGTGAAACTGTCGATGATACTGAAAGAGAAAATTAGATGGAGGGTAAGGGGCTTACTTGGAGAGGACGATGGCCACGGCGTCATTGAGGGCGCTCTCTCCGAAGACGATTGCGAAGAGATCGGCCTCGACGTTCATTTCGTTGAATATGGAGAGGACAGTTACTGAAATGAGGTTGAGAATAGAGGAGAGAGGAACAGAGATACCTGGATCAGTGGCAGATATCAAAGCACCGAAGAACATCAGCTCCTGCAGACTGAAGCCCATCCCGAAGATTTTCGTGAAAACGAACATGAGACACCTGAAATCTCCTGTAACTGTCCACCTAAACCAGAACCAACCCAGTGATGAGACAAGAGGCGGTTGTCCCAACGAACACAAACGCAAGGATGCTTCCTGAAAGCACTGTATGCGGGAGGATTACTGTAACCAACCTATATTCCTGAAGAAGTGTCTCTTTTTGAGACTGTACCCAGCGCTAAAGATTATTGGCGGAAGGAGGATGTTGAAGAAGATTTCCGGAGAAAACGAGCTCTGGAATACCGTATATCTACTTTAATCGAACCGAAAACACACTTTCTGTTCGATTTTCTGCTCATTGTGGCGTTTGCTGTCGGCGTAGAAGCCTTCGATCAGTTCGTAGTGGAAGGATACCTTCGGGGCGTCGTCTGGCTTCACTTCCAGTCTGAAACAGGATCCATCGGAAGAAGAGGGAAAGCCAACCTCAAGTAATCAGGAGGCTCTGAAACTACGATCTTATTCCTCAGAACGACGTCAAAGGTCTGGGAGTGGAACTGGCCGATGCTGAAGTAGCGGATGACGAAGCCTATCAGAAGACCTGAAACGGGAACGATAGATATGCCATCTCTCTCTTTCTCTCTCTCTCTCTCTCTCTCGTTATTCGGATTTTCGAAAACCGGTTCGGGGTAATCCCCTTCGTGCAGTGCGTAAAAACCGACCGTAGAGGAGAGTGAGTCCTGATTCGTGGACGAATCTCAGCCGGTAGTGCTTGAAGAGCCATGCGGTGAGCACGATGACCACGAGGACACTGATGTAGGTGAGAAGGATGATCGAATCCAGGTGGTGCAGGCTCTCCGCTCTCTGAAAAGGCATTCTGTTGTCCAAGCTCCTTTCGTTCAATTCCAAATTTCATAATTTTGAGTACTTTCAGGTTTTAAATATCAACAAAATATCTAGAGCCAGTATGTGTAAATAAATCAATCCAACTTCTGAGGCCACGATGCCGAGGGAGTCGTCGTCGTCCGGGGGCACATAAAAGACCATGGCTTTCAGGAGGCAGCCTGCCGCATGGACACTGTTTGTGGGAATGACGTGGCGCGCCCCGACAAAGGACTGTGGCTATCATGCGCCGAATTCATAATGACTTCTAGCGGATGCCGTCAATCGCCGCCGCACAAACAGTCACTCACGAAGTCTGGCTACACGAGGCTCTGCAACCAGCATAGACTCCAGAAGCCATGTCTCCGTGCATCGTTAATTTAGTTGTTTTTGCCATTCTTCTGTGATAGGCTTGTAGATAAGAGTAGGAAAGAGTCATTTCAACTGGAGTTACCATCAAACTACTCTTTTGGAGAACTTTACCACATTCTGTAAATCTTCCGAGGGATCCTTGAAATTCAAAGCATTTCCGTATGTATTATTCACCACAACAATTAACTATTCAATTCATCCGAAATAAGCGAAAAAGATTAGTCATGGTGGCAGCGTCTGATGATTCAGTCGACGGTGAAGCAAACGTGATGTCACCTTGGGACATTGGTAATCGAGACGATCAACTTGGTCAAAAGACCTACTATGACAAAGGATTTCGTGGATAGGCACGTGGAGTCAAACGACAACCACGTAAAATAGGCCAATTTCTGCAGCCGTAAGCCAGATTTATAACTATAGCTGGTTCATAATAAGCACCATTGTATCCATCAGCACCTGGTCCTGGTCACAAATCGAAAAGAGAACATTCAGTCACTGATCGATCCGGGGCTAGTCAGTGGAAATCGACAATAATAAATGTGAATTGATTTTGGCCCATTTCATCCCTTTGTCAACATAAAATCTCCATTTAATTCCTATTATTCCGTATCGAGTTTTTTTGCGGTGTACACAGCCGCCATGGTGTGTGATAAATGCCATTCCCACAGCTGACTGGTTCATTCGTCGACCGCATTTCGGTATCCCCCATTTTCTCATTGATCCGATCAGCCCATTCTTAGGTTATTTACTTTTCCCTTCCACTTTTGGTGCTATTTTTGCTTATAATTAAATTAGTTTAAACTGCCGAATATACAGGATTGAAGGCCTCAAATTCAACGATTCATGCTTGGCAATTAGATTTTGAGCAGAACAGCCATACTTTTGGTAATTTTCATTACGCGACCGAATTCGACGATCCCTAGTATTTGAGGAAATCTGTCTTAAAATCGCAAAAATACATTTATTTAAAATAATTTTGGGTTTGTTGCACCCACCCTCTGGGCTGCATTTTCCAACAAGGCAGAGTCGGTTTTCCTGGCGACGGAAATGGCCACGACGGCAAGAAGGAAGGGCAGGAGGATCATTCCATAGGATGACTAAGCACTCAAAGACCCGATCGATCGCCAAGAAGTACTCCGCCGACTGCGACGCCCGGAAACAAGAGGGAAGAGGCGTTTTTGCACAAATGATTCAATTCGCACACAGTGTCACAATAATAATAGAATCTGTATTACAATAACGACACGAGTTACACGAAACCAGAGGATAACAACTGGAAACGTGGGGTCATCACGGCCCCAGCCAGGGACAGCTAGAGGAATTCTAACGTAACGGGTCCTATTATTTAAATAACTCCCTCCTAATTAATACGATTGAGGTTGGACGGAGAGACGGAAAGAAGCAAGATTTCGGGCCAAAGGACACATCGAGGACGGTAAGCTTCATAGAAAAAACCTCTTGGACACTTCAGATCAACCAGTAATTTATACAAGAGCACGGAAATGGGGAGTGGTGACGACCTCAGAAGTTCGCCTCGAAGTTGGCCATCATCTCCATCTGACTCGTCATGTCGATGTCCATGTCACGTTCGCGTTGGAGACGCTCCTAAAGGCAAGAATCAATTACATTAACCCTTGGTATACAGTACCTGCTCCCTGAGACGCAACATCTTCGTCGCCTCGTCCTCCTCCTGAGGGAAGGTGGGGGCAGAGGACGACGAACTGGTGGTGGTGGTAGCAGGAGCCACCGTCTTCTTCTCAGACTCGCGCAGTTTCCTCAACCTTTCCTCTTCCATCTTCTGCGTCTTCATCTGAAAACCAAGGAAATTACGACAGTCTAAAGATTCAGTTGCCTTCTCCTCCTTGGACTTGTTCTTGTTGAGGAACTGTTCGTACTGATTGTTGACGGCCGAGTTGGTCAACGGGTTCTTTCCCTCCATCGCCGTGGGCAACAACTGATCCAGGATGGAACCACCTGAACGGAAAGAATGTACCATTCAATAAAATCAATGTTTATTGTGTAAAATGCTGAATATTTACCGATTCCAACGGCGGCGACGGGATTAGGGTTCTGGAGGAGGGGTTTGGCTCCTTCATGCACCACAGACGAATGAACGACACCAGAGGAGGCTACAAAACAACACTCACACCACGACACCACAGATACCCATTTCCAAAGGTAAATGCCTACCGGGAACTGGCTGAGACTGAAGAGGAGCCTTGGGTGCTTCGCCGGAGACCGGAGGGGGACTGGGCTCCGTCGGCGCGGCGACAGGGACCCCGTTCGTGGCGGCCTTGCTACTTCCAGCCGGTTTTCCGTTGAGCTTGGCGTTCGGGCCGGCCCTGCCTCGACCAGAGGTCATTTCATCCTCGCGGGGACCTGTGAATATGAAAAATAAGAAGATGTGGCCGAAACTAAGGGCCCCAGGGTTTGTGGGCGTGCCTGGCGCCTGGCACGTTTCGTGTGCTCCGGTTGAGTTGAAGCAGTCTTTCTCGGCGTCTATGCGCCAAGCCACACCCACACAGTGAACAGAGAGAGGACGCGTCTTATTAAAACGGGTACAATAATATTAATACAATAGGTGAAGCTGCCGGTATCACAAATACAGTTGCAAAAAAGCTTTAGACGGTAAATCTGGCGGCAATGGAGTTGAGATTCATGTGACTAATATGGGTGAACAAGCACAGGGAAACAATGGATAGATCAACCCGAAAGATCGCTGAAATGCCGAGTGGGAGATGAGCAAAAGATTAATGGACCCACAGCACTTTCCTGGGATTGACACGCTTTTGTATAAGCTTCGCGACGGTGCAATATATACAGATATGTTTGAAGCAATTGGACAGAGGGGCGGGGTGGGGAGGACGGCCGGAGGCGGCAGAGGGGCACCTGAGTCTCTGTCGGACACCCTCCCCCCGCCTCCCCCGAGAGCCGTCCAGACAGAGATCGAGTGCCCCGGTAGTCCGCCTAACCTGAGTCAGAATCCGACGAGTCGCTGTCCGAAGACGAGGAGCTGTCATCATCGCTCGAGGAACCGGAGGAGGAGGCGGCTGCGTTCTGGCGAGGAGGGATGGATCCCGACGGACGGGCAGCTTCAGGGGCGGCTGAAAATGAACATGAGTCCTAGTTAAGCTACGGGTGGGGTGACACGAGACAGAACACACATAGACAGGACACAGACACTTCACAGTGCGAAAGGCAGCAGTACCATTCTTTGCCGGATCACCGGGAATATTGCCTCCGAGTTTCTTTATCTGCTCTTCAAGATCACGCTTTCGCGACGAAATCTCCGAGGCCGATTTGAGAGCTGAAATAGCTCAACTCTCGCATGTCATCATCGGGAGACCCGCTCTCCCTCGAGTGAAGTCAGAAGAAGACGGACAAGAGTTATGGAGGCTCTACTCGTGCATAGGCCACTTACGGACGATAATGCAGAAGCAACCACGCAGAGCGAACATGGAGGCAAGTGGGCAACTTACCGGTGGTAGGCTTCCTGGCCCTCTTGCGTAGGTAGGTCGTAACGAAGGCTTCCAACTCGCGCAGCGTCTTCGGGTTGAGCGTCTCAAAGTCGATCTCTATTTCTTCGGGATTGAAGTCCTACATTTCAACTTAAGCACACTCTGGATAAGTGGTTTACGTGAAGGAGTTCGCGGCTCTCGATGATGCTGACAACCAGATGGAGCTGATCTCCGGGCAGTTTGTTGATGTCGAGGCTAAGCTGGCGCTTCTCGTCGTAGCTCATCGGCACCTGCGCGCCTTCGTCACCAGAGTCGAATTCGAAGGTTTCTCTCCACGGACGGCGAACCGGATTCTCGCTCTGAAATAAGAGTTTTATTGAAAAGGGGATAGAACTTACCTTGGGGACCTTAGGCTTGTTCTTGGAGCCAGGCTTGCGGCCACGGCCAGAATACGGCTTGACCTCGGGCGGAGTGGGAAGAAGGGACTTCGGCGGTTTGATCTCCCTCTTCGGTGGAGGCGAGAGAGGACCATTCGACATAGGTGATTCCTCTTTGACCCTCATAGGGCGACCCTTGGGAAGAGGACTGGGCAGAACGGAAGGGGCTCCGATCTCCTTGAGAAGGGCCTGGACACCGGTGAAGACGTTGGGCGACAATGGTTCGACATTCTTCGACTGGAGCCTCTTTATCTTCCAATCTAACAACTCCTTGCTGTACGTTCCGACCTTGGCCAGCTTTTCGTTCAACGTCGACTGCAACAATTGCAGCTGAAACCATGCGGTTTATTTTAAAATAAAATAAAAACGAACCTCCGTTATGAAGAGCTCAACTTTGTCGGCTTCGTCCATATTGGGATCAGTGGTGATCGTCAAAGGCATTTCCTCCTCCTCCGTATCAATCGGCAAATGACGCCACTGCAATATTCCGATGCAAAAGTCACTCGGTGTACCCAACCTTTTCTTCGAAAGCTTTCAGAAGTTCCTTTCCGTTGCCATGAATGGGGTCATGAGGAGGATTGTACAAAAAGCAGTTATTGCAGATCTGAAAACAAAGTTAGCAGATCCCGACGCCGAACGAACCAGTCTGATATCATCCGCAAACTCCTGGGCATTGAGATACTGTCGGTTATCGAGCTTCTTCTTAACGGTGCCTAGATCCATGGGGTTCTGGATGATGTCGTAGTAGTCGACCAAGTTGAGTCCCTCCACGTCGACAGGGTCGTAGAAGGGCCAAGCATAGCCCTGGAACGGGGGTTTCTATGGCGCAGTGATACTCGATCCAAAGCACGAATTTAGTGAGGTCCACATTGGACCTCACTTGATAGTTTTTTTTAAATTAATAGAGGGGCAAAAATCTCAATCGCCATTCACCTTGTGTTTCTTGCTGAGGAACTCATTGACGACCTTCGAGCAGTACTTGAGCGACTCGGTCAGTTTTCCCTTGAACCTGGGCTGCTGCTGGGTCCAGTCGATGTAGGCGTTCGGCCTTTTGATCGGCCTCGTGGACTCCCTCTTAGCGGCCACTACCTGAAACCCTTTTATAAAGTGACGCAGGTGACAAGTCAACCTTAGCACTGTGGTCTTCTTCCAATCCGGTGGTGGTGTCAGCCTTTCTCTTAACTCCCTTCTGCGTCTTTGCCAGTTGAACCGGCGCAGGAGCCTAGAAATCAATTATTAACAGGGGCGTCAAAGGTCGATTACAGTAGTGACGACGTCAGATGTCGAAGGTTTTTCTTCGGGCATCTCGGCATCGGCTATCGAAGAGCTGTCGGCGACTCCTTTCTGCACAGAAACAGAGGACTCGCGAGAGGCTGAAATACAGAGAAAAGTTTATTTAAAGAACTAGTTCTTTTTTGGTCGCGAAATAGTGCGGACCTCTAACTGTGGCGTTATGAAAATGGTCTAGAATTCGATCGGTCTCCTCGCTCCCACCTCGCACTACAGAAGAAGCCTTCTTTCCTGGAGCGGGTCCCTTCTTGACGGCGCCTTTCGGACCTCGCTTGGTCGAAGGACGGGGGATCTCGACCTCCTTAAACGATTACGGTAACTAAGGAAAGGAACAAGAGAAAAAAGAAAAGGCCCTTTCTCCGTAAACTGAAGTACCTCCGACGGCATCGTGCGAACCAGGTCTTTGTACAAGTTCTCAACATTTCTGCACATAAGGGTCACATCGTCCTCAGACTGGTTGAAGATGTAGCAATTGTTGAAAATGCAGTTAAAATCCTGAAATAAAGAGAATGAGAAAATAACCCACTTCAGAAGGCATTTCGGCCACACGGGAAAGAATGAACTGCTCGAGTTCGCGCGCCATTGTAACCACACCGTAATGCGGAGGGTTGTACGTGTAGCAGTTGTTGAACATAGTCATTACGTCCTACAAAGCACAGGAATGTAACCACTTGAAACTCGTGTATACGACAAACAACCGAAAAGATCCACCGGAACAGAATTCGAACTTTCTAATAATCCATGCCCAAATGAGATTTTCCTGTACAAGTGGTTACATCCCCCGCGCAACTCGAGCAGTTTCCGCGCGCTACACCCGGGGGACACCACCCACTTTCACCCGAGGTACAATTCGGAGACGAGGGAAACAAGAGGATTTTCAGACGAGGACCAGGGAGCGAGAGGGAACGAAATTCAGCTCTGAAAGGTTGACAACACGGCCCGTGCATAATTAATGTGCTGGTTCGTTCCCTCCTGCTCCCTTACGCCGTGGTTCGAAGTTTGTTCCGGTAAGTCAATTTAGCTGAGTGAGGTACGGGGACAAGGGTGCAGCCGAGCAGACAGACAATATACCCACCTCCATGCACTCCTTGGCAGACATGTAGTAACAGTTCTTCAGACGTTTCTCAATAGACTTGAGATCCATCGGTCGCTTGATAACGTTGTGGTAGTCCTTAAAGAAGGGGTTTACGTCGAAGTGAAGGAGAACCAACAGGCAATGAGAGCTTGTTCGTATCTACGGGCGCGTTGAAGGGCCAGGCGTGTTTGTGTTTCATGGCGTCTTTGAGCACGGTGTTCAGGAGATAGTCCAGCTGGTTCGTGTGCCTCGTGGGTTTTCCTATAGGAGGAATCACCCTCGGTTGCACTACTCCATTGACCGGTGTCTGAAAATAGACATTATTACATATTCAGCCAAGCTGAGGACGCTTATTTACAAAACCGTCACCAGGATTAATAAAACAATTCTTTCAGACAGGGATTAAAAAAATCATCGTTAGTATCAATTCATAGATGAAAAGGGCATAACAATATACGGTAGGAACAGTTTTCGAGCCTTCAAAAATTACGGTACCAACAGATTATCAACGAAAGATTCATGTTTTTACTTCCCGGGTTGCTCAATTCTCGGTGCAACCCGTTATTTGAGAACTTTGTAACAAGAAACTTGTTTTGGCAGCAATCCAGTCTTTGAACTTATGATAACAACTTGTTTGTAACGACCATAAACGAAAGTTTAACACATAGATGGATTTAAATTAGAATATCGCTACTTTTACTGAACGCCACATTTTCAAAACCTTGACCTGCAAATTATTTGTTTCTTGGCTATTAGAATAAATTTTTATGCAAAACGAGAAGATTTATTATCGTGCTATAAAGTGGATTCTGACCTGTCTAGGCGTAGCCCAGGGGTTCTCGGCTCCGACTGCGGTCTCCTCGGGAGCATCGCCGGCCCCGTCGTCGATGGTGAGGCCGTTCTCGGATGTGCTGACCCCATCACTCTTCTGAGGATCGGCAGAGGACATCCCTGTCCAACTAACCTGAAAACCGTCGATTATTAATATCCCAAATGTATTTTTAATCCGAAGAGTATGAGAAATGCACAGAGGAACACCCAGACCACCCCGAAAATGCGCGGAAGGGTGGCTCGCGCGTCTCTGCCGTTCAAATAACAGAAAAGCGCGCCAAAAGCGGCGTCCTGTGGGGAGCGCGATAGTCTTTGTCATCGACAGCGGCCTAATGAGACACAAGCGTGGGAGAAATTGGGGTGTAAATTTTTGAAGAGGTACGCTAATTAGGAGGCATGCAAATGAATCAGACAGATACCACGTGATGTTGAAAAATATTACGAAACGACCAAAACATAGCTGCTTACAGAGTGTGACTAAGTATATTTGTATCTCGGTAACAACTTGGGTTAAAGCAACTCGGTAACAGGAACTCGGTAACAACTTGGGTTAAAGCCCACGCAGTTCCAATTACGTAATTTAAAACCGTAGCTCAAGGATTAAAAGTTTAAGGAGCATTGCTTTGGATATAGTATCCTAAATGTGGTGGATACCTAATCTGTGGTTTGATTTTATCAATACCAAAAAAGTAAGGAGTCCTGTCACCAATTGCCACGTCATCACTCGACGAGATCAAAAGTTCACAAAGGCTCTTTTTTTCAAGAATTCACAACACTAATTTTGTGTAATAAATAATTTATTTAATTAATTAATCACGCAATTGAACAATTATTAATTTCCCTCCCTGGCCCGCGCGCGCCCCTGCCCAGAATGGGTCGGGGCGACATTGAGTCATCACACACACAACCCGTGAATGAGAACATCAGAGAAGCAGACACAATCCCCATCGATCTGGTCGACAAGCGGGGCCGAGTGGAAATAGTGGCGTTCATAGAGGCAAGGGAGGGAGGGAGCAGACACGGCCGCCGCCTGCGTCTCTGCCCCCAGTGGGCGAAAATAGCCGAACTATCCAAAAGCCAATCTGGAAAAGTCGTACAGGCATGGAAATGACCCCAGCGACGAGGATAACCTAAGGAAGAGCATTTCCAGTCAAAAAAACGTGTTTCAGGAGCAGGAAAACAAGGGGAACAGCCCAAAAATCCAAACGGGCGCACACGGCAGGACACGCGCCACACTGAAGCCGCGCGCGGCAGACGCCCTATTTTAACGATCCCCGCATATTCGGCGTCTGGGAGGCCGAAGCCAGCCTCTGTAGTTTAATATTTGGATTCTACACCTTCTACACTATAGTTTTCATCGTACTGGCGTGAAATCACGTGAACCTCCTGTGGCTGGACGGGGAAACACCGGGAGAAAAACGACAACAACCGACCGCCTGGCGGCGGACCCGAGCTCTGCTCTGATTGGCTGTCGCTAGGCAACAAACGCTCGCGCCGCTGCCGTTCAAATTGCTATAGGTTGCGAGGTCCTACGGCGATTGTATGTACTGTATAAAAGGCGTTTATTTAAATTATTTAATTTTCTTTTTTTCGTTTTTAAATTGGTACATTCAAGGTTGAATTTATTTTGGATCTAATATTTTAATATTCGTAAAATAATTAAAATTTGTAGTTACTAAACTCAGGTGTTATATAACGACGAATAGCTATTTGACGCCGTGTTGAGGCTCTCATGAGAATTTGACAATAGTACCCATTTACTTGTTTTTCGTAATTAACATTTCTGATTAAAATTTCTGTTACCCTATAACTCTTCGTCGTTTTTTCGTGATATTATTCTAGTATCACGAAAAAAAACTTTAGAACTTTAGAAACTTTTGAAATTTTGAACTACTATTCTACTTTTGTTCTTTAGATGGCCAGTATTTCCGGAGTGGAAGTGCACGATGTCCTTAAAGTGGAGCGCGTTGGCGTCCACTCCCACATCAGGGGATTGGGCCTCGCTGTCAATTTTGACCCCTCCGCCGTCGGAGATGGAATGGTTGGGCAGCTGCCCGCCAGAAGAGCCGCCGGAGTCATCGTCAAGATGATCCAGGTCCGTTTTTATATTCATTCTTTTACGAATTTTATTGCAGGAAGGCAAAATTGCCGGACGTGCCCTCCTCATCGCCGGTGACGCGGGATCTGGAAAGACTGCCCTCGCCATGGGTTTGATTTTAGTCATACAACACTGATATGTGTTTCAGGTATTTCAAAAGCCTTGGGTGCTGACACCCCTTTCGTTTCTATGACGGCTTCCGAGATCTTTTCCGTGGAAGTCAGTAAGACCGAGGTTCTCATGCAGTCCTTTAGGAAAGCCATTGGAGTTAAAATCAAGGAGGAAACCGAGGTTAGTATTTGACTACATAATCAATATTAGTTTTTGCTTTCAGGTTTTGGAGGGAGAGGTTGTTGCTGTTGAGATCGACCGACCGGCTTCCGGTGCTGGTCCCAAGGTAGATTTTAGTCATTCGTTGCGTACTTCTTTTCCAGGTTGGAAAATTGACCATGAAGACAACGGACATGGAGACCATCTATGATCTGGGCAGCAAAATGGTCGATTCCTGCATCAAGGAGAAGATTTCTGCCGGAGATGTTATCCAGATTGACAAGGCTTCAGGTAATTACATCACTTCTACCTTGAAACAATCTAATTTTAGGAAGAGTAACCCGCCTTGGCAGGGCATTCACCAGGAATCAAGATTACGATGCAATGGGTCCTCAGACGAAGTTCGTCCAGTGCCCGGAGGGCGAGATTCAGAAGAGGAGGGAAACGGTTCATACAGTTTCCCTGCACGAAATTGACGTCATCAACTCGAGGTCGCAGGGATTCCTCGCCTTGTTCTCCGGTGACACTGGAGAGATCAAGGGAGAAGTCCGCGAGCAGATTAACAAGAAGGTAAGTATGGAGGAAAACATAAGCGTATCGCTTACGACTTGTAATTACAATATATAGAGAAAATAATTAAATTGGAACGTTCAAAGTAAACTTTAGGTCGTCGAGTGGCGAGAGGAGGGGAAGGCTGGCGTCGTTCCCGGCGTTCTCTTCATCGACGAGGTTCATCTCCTGGACCTGGAATGTTTCTCTTTCCTCAACCGGGCCATCGAGACCGACCTGTGCCCTCTTCTCATCATGGCTACCAACCGGTTTGTTTGCCTCTAATATAATAGGCTAACTTGTTTCCCTCAGAACGAGCTGTGCTGTCCGTGGTACAGAAGTCGTTGCTCCCCACGGAATCCCCTTTGATATGCTCGATCGCTGCCTGATCATCCGCACATCTCCCTACAGTTCTCAGGAAATGGAAAGGATTTTGAGCCTGCGAGCTGACGAAGAGGGCGTGAAGTGAGGCTTTTCTCAAGTCTATCAAAAATAGTTCTTTCAGGCTTGAGGCGACGGCTCTGAACCTGCTGACCAAGATCGCCACTACCACCAGCATGCGCTACGCGATGCAGTTGATCTCCCTCTCCAACGTCATGAGAATCCGCAAGCAGCAGGAAACTGTAGGTTCTAACCAATTCCCCCAGTTATCTTATTTTCAGGTGGCTATGAACGATGTTTCTGAAGTCTACAAAAAGTTTTTCGATACAGCCAGGAGTGAGAAATACCTCGCGAGCGCCGATTTCTGTCTGTGATCCGCCAATTGCCTCCATTTTGTTGAAGCCGATACTCATTGTTGATACATTGTTACTTTGTTTGCACAAAACCAGTGAAAAGCGTTTCTCCATTCATTCTTTCACTGCGGTTCGACAAGGAAAGAAAGAGTGATAATTCATTTTCAACAAAACTAGAAATAACAACAAACAGATCCTGGAGTTAGACGAGGTCCTTGAAAGACCTCCTGTTCTTGTCCTTGTAGAAATAGTCGGGTTTCTCATCCCACAGTCCGAGGTCCCTCTCTCTGCCCAGTTCGTCCTGTTTGTTGTAGTTATGCTGCATCAACAGGTACTTGATCCTCTTGCACAGTTCATGCCATCTCCTGGGAGCGTTGTTCTGAGAGAAAAAAATAATACATTGAATAATTCTTCACAATAATAACCTTGAGTTTGTCGGCGTAGAGGTTCCTGTAATGGGTGAGCTTCACCAGCTCATTCGCTCTGTGCTGACCGGGGAATCCACGGAGCCACGAGGGAGTGTGGTACTGCAAATATGGTAATTCTAGTCAGAACAGCCTAATTTTAGCACAGTTTACAGCATTATCACACAACAAAAAAGGAAACGTATGCTAACTAATGAAATAACATAAACAGAATACTCTTACCTGTAGCTGTGCGGGATGGAGGCTTCCGTCTCCCAGAAGGTCGATGTAGTCGTTCTGGCCGAAACGGGCCTGGGACTCCCTCCACGGCTGGCGGGCCTTGTACGCCGGACGGGCCACCGCCGACTTGCAACTGAAAAATCAATGTTTCAATACGATTTTTAAAGGAAACTGACTCTGGGATGCGAGGGAGGGCGTCGATTCCATTGCGATGGTAGCGGAACACGTAGCCGGCGTCGGTGGGACGGGCGGACGACTGAAAAGGAGGGATTGGGGGGATGAAAATGAGTTTCTAATAAAAAATAGGGGAAGCCTCAATTTCTTTGTGAAGTTGTATTTCCATAATTTGTAAGATTAAAGATAATGGTGCCACTTTTGATCCTCCACACCAAATAAACACAGAAATGACTGCCCGCCGGTTCCAACACAAGTATTTTTTTCGGGCACATTTATGACGCTTCACTATAAAGAAGGTAGTTTACATAATTATCAAATCTTCAGCCTTGACCATATTACATGCAGGTGTATTTCAACGGAAGGGTTGTATTAATCCATTCTTTTTCCCTCAATCCCCACCTTCTCTCGGTCATCGACGACTCGAGGCACCCCGCTTCTGTCGTGGAAGCAGCGAGGGAGCACCGCCTGGATGGAACCCCGGCTGAGCAACGACGCCTTCGCCGAGATCATGGCTAAATCAATGATTTTACCCAATTCCTTCAATCAATCAGATATTCTATTGAAAATACAAGGAATAAAGAACAGAGCGATGGTACAGATGTTTATTACTCATTCTCAAAGAGATCTTCGGCAGACATAACATTGAAAGTGTGAGCAGTCGTCACCCGTAAGTAGACCGGTGAGTGGACACATCAGGGAAAGGAATGTGGGACAACAGGGAGACAACACCGGGCAGAGATCACCTCGTAAACATGAAACAAATCAAACTATGATGAGAGTAAAAGACGGCGGCTGCTCAGCCTAGAGGGAGCCATTAGCCAGTTTAACCAGTTTCCGTAACCTCGTGACCTCCTTGTCCAGTTCGTCGGTCAGCGCTTTTCGCTTGAATTTGCGAGAATCACGCAGACTGAACTCCACCAAATCGAGGTTGTCGCGCAGGGAGAGACCGGCCGAGAGCTTCAGGACATCACGAAGAACGGAGCCACCTGAAATGGAAAACATGCTTAGAAATAAAGCATTTTTATATCACACCGCACCGATGATAATGATACAATTAAAGGACTGACTGTTATTTGGCTTCCTGACGATCTCCGCCAGTCGCAGCTTCTTCTGCCTCATTTCGTCGTAGCTGAGATCCGTCTCCGGCTTCTCCGCCTTCATCTTCTTCATCGGCGGTTCTTCCTCAATTCCTTCCTCCGTCTCGTCCTCCAATCCCCATACTTCCACCATCACCTAAAGCATCTGGGTTCAGGTACAAGCCAACCAACTCTTACATTGCTCTTGACCTCTCCATTTCCATTGGTATGTGGCTCTGCGAATCCATTCGTGGGCGGCGCCTCATCAACAGGCGGATGTCCATTCTCACTGGTCGATGGTCTCTCCTCCATAGGTTGATCCAAATCAGAAGTGTAGGAGAGATCGGAAACGACGGAGGAACATGTGCTCAGCGATCTTCTCCTCTCCCTTAAAGTTAGGTAACTACCGTACTCCTAGTAAGTAATTACCTCCAGTTGCCCATGGCCGCTGGGGACAATGGGCCGGCCTTCCTCTTCGGCGGCTTTTTCTTTCGATTTATCTTGTTGATCTCCCGACTCCTCGAGGTGTCCACGGGACCCTCTGCCACCTGAACCGGATACTGAAAGAGTGAGGATCAGAAGTAAAAATGCCCCACGGCCAAAGATATCCCTTATGACAAACCTCGTCGATGTACATTTTCTTGTCGGTCTTGAAGGGATTCCCGAAGACGTGTGCCCTCACGGGCTTCGTCTCCACGTCTCGAAGGGGGGTCCATCCCACCTCGTGCTTGGCCTTTATGTACTCCTCGTAGTTGCCCATCTGACTGATTGGTAGTGAATGCAGTTCCTCTGAAAATTAAGAATAGAACATTAAAAAACACTAAGCATACCGGCTTGGTGGAGATTGATATTGAGGCCGGCGCGGCCACCCTGCAAAAGAGGAATAGTGCTCTGGCGCAACAGCATCTGGATGTTCTTCAGCATTCTTAAAAGAGAAATTTGAATTCAGTACTATATTTATGACTTACCGTGGTACGTTGTCTGCAATCTGCTCCTTGGTAAGAACCAGAGGATTACGGTAGGTTGATATGTTCGCCGAATTCATCTGACTCTCCGCGAAGTGAACCTAAAAGGTTAATTAGGGAATTCTCAATCAAGTGAGGTCAAATAAACTGTGTCTCGTCCCTTTGCCCCGAAACCCCCTATGTACCCCTTGTCCGGTGGCCTTCTCAGCCGCAGCCATCTCAATCATCTCCTCCGGGTTCTTGAAGGTATCATCGTCTGCCCCATTCGCCCGAGGATCCTTCCTGTCCCGTCGGTCCCTCTTCGTCGGCGGCAACTCCTGATCGTTCCTCCAGTGCTTCGTCAACGATATGTGGATTCTCCTCTCCAAGAGAGTCTGCAACCGGTCCTTTAATTCCCTATCTCTTCAAACCAACCATCTGAGGCATGTGCTCATTCGAAACCAGCGCATTAGCATTGGCGTTCATACCGTCGCACATCCGGTCGTATTCCTCCTTTGCGATGGGCCGCAAGGTGTTCAACATCTTCATTATCTGAGGGGGGTACGTATTGCTACCCTGAAATGAGAGATTAAAGAAGATGAAAGAAAAAACAACCTGGTTCTGCTGATCTTCGAGAGCTCCTCCAGAAAATTTGAACCTTTGCAGACTCTTCCTCAACGCCTGGAAAAGAACACATGCCACACAAAAATCTCAGTTTCCATTATCCGTCAATAACGTGTCAACCTTGCAAAATACATAATACTCACGTTGATGTAATAGGGAGGAACGCTGTCGAGATAGTTGTCCAGTCGTCTGCGCCACTCGACACTGGACTTAAATGAAGGTTCGGCCTAAACAAAATTTCTTCCATTCAGGGTAAGAGCCGACCTTTAACGCGTTCAGCAACTGCATGAGGACGGGGTAATTGTAGGGCATGAGAAAGAGATTGACTCCAGTTCCTGTGGACATCATCTTCAGGAATCCGAAAGGCTTCCCGTAGCCGTCGGTTTTCCCCGACCCGTGGACGAAAACCTACAAAATCTCCATAAAGGACATTCAAACGTTGGCTTACGTGAAGACCTTGGTCCGAATTCATATCCTTGAACTTTTCCAGGAGGAAATCTACTACCGGACTAGGCTCCAGCTCGTACTTGTCGAAGGGAAAGTCCGGGAGCATTACGGATGTCGTGGGGTCCAGGCCGAAGACGAGCACCGGGTGGCAGCTTCTCGCTGGCAGCGTATTCCCACTGAAACACGAAATGTTACCACTTAGAGAATGATGACTTAAACTTTTAAGTACTGTCCCAGCTAGGAAATAAAAACTCACTCGAGTCGCTTGTGCCAGAAGGCTTCGGGTATAGGCCAGTGAGCAATCGATGGCTTCCCACTGACGATCCTCACGATCACTTTGGTCAGAGGACGGGTTTCCAGACGTTTCTTCAGACGAGCCTCGGGGGAATCGGCCTCTCCGTTCAGACGACCACCTAAATGGATTGACTAGTGGAGAGAAGAGAGAGCACTCACTGGTGATGGTGGGGCATTGAAATCGGACGTTTATGCCCATGCACTGCATAGATGATAGCAGTCCCTCGATGCAGGGGGAAATCTGCCTGTGGTTCGTGACGGAGTAAGAGTTTCCTAAAAACTCTGGGTTAAACTGGTCCTTTCACGTCTTGTTAGTTTTTGCGGTTTGCAGTTCGCAAATTCCACCATGCAGTTCGCAAATTCCGTGCCGATTCTCCGTATTTTCTCTAACAAACCTCCAGTTCCGATGCACAACTTCTGAATGACATCTTTGTCCGGATCCGCACGGCTTCCACTAGCGAAAGGGGTGCACTCAGCGGACAGACGAAGAACCTAAAGAGATAACTTAAGGCTACCTTAATCCAAAACTAACCACGCTGTACAGCCTTTGATCCCATCGGAAGGCCTCCTTGGTCAATTCGTTCCTCCCACGAAATTCCAGCTCAAACGAAATCGATGAATGGAAAAAAGTAAATGGAACCTTGGTGTTGGAAGGAATGTCATCGACGGCCGACCCGTCGCAGATCGAAATGAAGATCACCGGTTCTATGAAGTAAGGGAATCTACCATACCCATAGTTGTCTATTCCTAAAGGGACCAATTAGACCTTTAAAAAGGGGGTGGGAACCTGAGGTAGATCGGTAGAGGTTGATGAACCTGAAGGAGTTCATGATGGCATCGGAGAAGAGGCTCCGCCCTCGCGCACGCAACTGCTTCAGCTGCTCGTGTAGAGAACCCTCCCGCCATATGTTCTGAAATGGGAACTTTAAGCCATAAATCTTTACCTCTTGAACAAGGGAATCATTCGAATTTTTCGGAACGCTGAAATTTCCTATATTTTAAGCAAGTATCTACGCAGCCCTTTAAATTGTAGCAATGGCGGGATCAGAAACACAAATTCGGCGATTATCTAATTCTACTCACGGACAATGGAGGAGAAGAATTCAAGAAGAACCATATGAAAATAGGAAAGTCGTGACCTAATTGACCCCAACACGATTCTGCAATTACCTCATCTAACAGGCAATTTCAACACCCTAATACGTCGTATCGGGAACCAATTTCCTCTATTTATCCCAAATCAACTATTACCACCAGACCTTTCATGGCAAAAGCACCTATCCGTACCCAATTGATGTATGCAAAGCAGGCGCAAGTGATAAGCAGGGCTGGCAGATTTGAGGGCCGGCCCGGACGCGAAGGCTAAAATTTAAAAACGTCTTTTTCTTTTTTTTATTTCCAAGTTACGAATTTTCTTTTACAATTGTTGTTTTTAATTTAACGAATAAAAAGACAGGTTAAACCGCAAATGTGGTAAACTAAGAACAAAGATATAAAATTTTGAAAATATATGTAAAACAGGGCCGGGCCCAGTTTTTTGGGGAGAGGGCCGGCCCGGCCTTTTGCCAGCCCTGGTGATAAGACCCGCCTGTTCCCTGTGCTACGTCGAAGCACACATATCCATTTTTCATACTGAAACTTCGATTTCAGGAGATGTCTCATGAAACAACCTAATTTGGCAATAAACTACAAATTTCACAATTAAAAACGCGGTTAGACAATACAAAAAATGTGATCTAATAAAAAGAGAGCTCAGCCACAAACTACAATCCTCGACTTGTCAACCCCCGGGTGGCAGTCGGCTCCATACTTAACGACCCTAATCAAGTAAATAACGCATCTCTCAAGACTCCCGAAAAATAACATTCAGATGTCAAGAACAAGCATTCTCTTTAACCCTGGGAAGCACCTCGTAGCCCTTAAAAGATCCCCAAGTTTGTTAAAACAAACTTCTAAAAAAGTTGGAAATATGGTCAGATATGCCTTGAAACGGGTCATTATGGGTTGTTTGTTAACAAATGATCACAATGTGTGTGGCACATTCAAGCTGCCCGATCATAAAATGTTAAGGGAGACTAGTTGGGATAAAAAAACAGAACAAGAAGACTCCTCCAGTTCCCAATATTTGTCAAACTCAGCGTCTGCCGTCCGTTTCAGTTAGACGAATAATTAAAAGATCACATTAGATTTCTCTATCTAAACGTGTATTATTCGAAAATGTAATCACCTTTAGTTCCTTCACACAGCCGGGGTATTCCTCAGTGGAAACGAGATAAAATCGGTCAAATTGTTTGGCGGAGATGTCTCTTCCGCGCATCTGCAAATCGGGTCTTTCGTCGCGGGCAACTCGACCCAAACGCACCTTTACGAACTCCGTAATGAAACCTTTCGACATGTCAAGCGCCGAACAACCGCGGTAATTTTTGTTGGCCATCGAGGCGCTCGTATCCACGATGAACACGATTATAGCCATGTCTCATTGATTATTGGATTTTTGGAAAAACGCCAAAAGGGGCGCGTCAACAGAGAGCACCCCCCTCTGTCTACAGCACGCGGCAGCCGTTTCAGCGAGACTGAGGCGCCGGCGGCCGACGAGCGCCTTTTATACCCCTGCGACCGCGACGCAACAGGCACGCGGCGCGGTCAGTCCTTCAAAGTCTTGGACCGTTGCCAAGATTTTTTTTGACAAGTTTTGCGGGTTTCCGTTGCGTTTTTAAGTGAGAATTCTAATTTTACAATAAAAATTAGCATCTAAGGGAGTAATTTGTATTTGTACCTTCTTTATCCTTACCAACATTTTCAAAACAAATATTTCAAAATTTAAATTATTTATTGGTATTCCGTCTCATTTTCAATATATTAATATCCTTCGTCGTCGTCGTCGCGACGTCGCTTTATGACAAGTTCAGTGTTTCACTCTATTTCGTGTTTTATGCTTTAAAATACGATGCCAGAAGCCCTCGAGTTCCCGAAGAGCAAGGTAAGTTACTTGTTCACTGAACTCCTAATAGTTCTGTGAGGAAGTCAGGAATTTAATGGATCTAACATTACAATTTGGTACCCTCTTTTTACAAAACATCTCTATTACAATAATATCTGTCATGACCACCAACATTTCGTTTAATTATTTACATTTCTTGTAATTCCGTTATTGATTTTGATTTTTTTTCAATTCCGTTATGGACTGCCTGTTTCCCAAATTGCTTGGTCTATTGCAGATGGATGAAGAGGAACTTGGTAAACCGCAGTTGCCGGTGGTTCCGCAGAACTGCGCCCCCAACACCATCAAACTCAGCGATTTGTTGGACTTTGCTGTCCAGCAAGTCTTCCACGAAATCACCGTCCTCTCAGAATTGTGGGTTTTCCTCTTCCTTTTGTTCTTTAATCTTCTAGGTTGCCGAAGAAGCTAGATGCGGACAGGAAGATCAGTCTGGTGCAATTCGCACACTCCACCAGGGTGCTCTTCGTCAAGCTCCTGGGTCTCGTCAAATGGGTCAAGAACTCTAAGAAGTTCGAGCAGTGCTCCGTGAGTTTTTACGCTCAATTGCGTATCATTGTTTCATTTTATAGCGTCTATAGCAAAAATCGGTGATTTTAATATTGAAGCATGGAACACTTGATTTCAGGCTATCAGTTTCTTCCTGGAGCAGCAGTCGCAGTATTTTGTGGACACCGCCGACCGCCTGGTGCATTTATCCCATGAAGAACTCGTATTCGCCCGTCTCCCCGCCTTCCAGGTCTCCTCAGCTGTAGACGTACTTACACAGGTAACATAGTTTTCTTAAACGTCGCGATATTCTACACCGGGAAAATACCGTTCAGGAACTGAATCACTACAATACTCTATGTTTAATCTTCAGGGTACATACTCTCGTCTTCCTCTATGCATAACGGACAGATTCGTTAAGAAGAAGAAAATCACACCCAGACAACAGGCGATGGTCCTGTTCCGCCTCAATCAGGCACTTTTCCACCAATTAATCAGTTTCAATATTCTTTCAGGTTCTACAATACAGGATATCTCGTGTATCTCCCAAATTATCTCCGAAAATCAAGGAAATTATCATCAAAAATGGATTCGTAAGTGAAAACTGTTAGTTACATTAATTATGTTTATTGCAGGTGACTCTTGTGGTTCCCGGAGAGTTCGAAGTCCAGCTGACTGTGTTGGGAGAGACCTTCAACACGAAATGGAGCCTCCTGAACATCAAAATGCTCGTGGAAGACTACGAGATTGGCTTCGGCACTCAGCTGGTTTGTTCTAATGTCAGCTGGCTGATACTGAGATGTTCAGGTGCACCCCCTCCAGTTGAACACAGTTCACAATGTCCTGCAGTCGCGTATGGATGCCATTGATCTCAAGGACAAGACCAAGGAGGTATTTTTGTATTTGTTCCAAGTGAAAGTTCTTCTTTCAGCCCTTGGTTGAGGTGTACAACTTCCTGCACAACTTCGCCCAGTCCCTCATATTGGACGTCCTTTTCTGCCAGGCGTCTCAGCTGGCTTCTGGGCGAATGAACCAGAAGATCATTCTGGAGAAGTACGACCCGAAGGAACGCATCCTCGTGATTGGATACTGGGTCCAGAGGGTTCTTCAGAGGAGAGGCAGCTCTCAGATCAGGTACACACGTTTTCTCTTATTTCACAACTTCATTAATCTTTGGATTGCACATAATTGCTTTTTAATTAGACAAACAGTTTACTAATTGTAATATTTCCAGACTGGTGCCCCAGTACCGCGTCACAATCAGCGGTCCTCTGGAAGGAGATGGGCCTCTCCGTGTCCGCCACTCACCCTCTTCTCCGAATCTAGGACATCTGGATGACCGATCTGGGTTTGGATTTGGATTTTAAAGTGGTTAATAATATAATTCAGACGATTATCGATCGATCGCCTTCTTTCTGAGACCTTTGTGGTGAGGAGTAGGGAGAGACTTCTGAGGATTCGCAAGAGGATCGAGGCCGCCGAACCGAAGACCCCCGTGGCTCTTCTAGGTTAGTCTCTCTCTCTCTCTCTCTCTCTCTCTCTCTCTCTCTCTCTCTCTCTCTCTCTCTCATGATTCTCTTTCAGGTCAAGCCGTCCCCTACCTCACTCTCCCTCTCCTCAGAGACAGTATCACCAATCCGCAGGAGTGTCTCACCGTCTCTGTCAACATGTTCACCGGCCGAGTCATCTGCTCCCTCACTGTTCTTGGTGCATATCTAGTTCTTTCTGTTCATTTTTTTTCTTTCAGAACAAACCTGCAAGACGGAGCTCCGAGAACTGGAGAAGACGCTCTACGATTGCCAGGCGGTGGAGGCTTTGAAGGCCCAGCTGGATCGATTGAAGTGGGTTGAATTTTAAAGGTCTAATCGTTACCATATCCAGGGTCATGCTGATGCTCGACAGATACAAACGATCGGTGGCCGCTCTCCAAGTTCGCATCATCAGCGAGGCTCAGATGGCTCCTTACTTCAAGAAGGTAGTAATATTTTTTATTTGTATAATCTGTCGTTTCAGCTCGACTCCCTTCCCAAAGACAGGATCTGCCTCCAATTCGTGAAGGAAGAGCAATACTACTTGGTTCGTTGATTGACTTTAGTCTTTATTTGCCCTATTAAGGTTGTCACTTTCGCCCCGACGAGTTCCCTCAGTGTTCAGCTGGGATACTTCCTCATTAGCACCGTGGAGGACAAGTGTCAGCTTCTGGAACTCAGCGTAGGCTTTTCACACTTTTTTGGCTAATCTTGCTTTGTAGGATATACCGCAGGCTTCTGAGCCATTCGAGCGACTGATTCATCTGGAGAAATTGACCTACGGACCGCCAGATGAGGACGAAGTGGTTTCCTCCCAGTTGATGGTTGGTTTTCTTAAGAAATAATGGATTTGCGATGGTTTTTAGAAGCGAAGGAGGACGACGACGGCGGAGAAGCAGTTGGCATTTGCCATTGCGAGTGTGGACGACCGTCTTTCCTTCCTGCGACTGTACAACGAGTTGGACAAGAGGAATGTCGGAAGGAGGAATGTGGAAGAGGAGCCGGAAGTGGGAGGACTCGTACTCCACATCACAGAGTCAGTTGGGGCACTATTTCTCTGATCATATTCAAAGTGAAAATACTACTGTTCTCTAAAGGTCTAATTTCACGGGGTTACTGTAGTTTTCGAGGGTTACGGTAGATGACTGTGAAACAGTGGCATAACTCTTTAAACCCCTTTCCTTTCAGCTTCTCCTCCCTTGTGGACAAAAAGTCGCCTGATTTTGCCCGTGACATGCTGCGTTGTTGCATCCGCCTGGACAACCGTACTCGCGGCGCCTGGACATTTGAATGCTGCATGGTGAATCCCCCTCTCGTCAGGGACTACAAGAAGGGAGCCCCCTATCCCAAGGTATTCTTTATCTTCATATTTTGTTTTATAAAACTTTTGTTTGTATAAACAAAATGTTTCAGATTTGTTCGTGGACTGTGGATCTGCCGGCGAGTGGTCCGGAGAGTATTTCGCAGAGCGTCGCCGATCGGCTCACTATGTAATCTTGTAAAAGCTCCAGAAGGAAGACTCATTTTCAGATTCACGAACATTTACGAGATTGTGCAGAAGTTCTCCAAAGCCTACGCTGCCTACTACAACCGTTTCTGCAATGTAGGAGGGAATTTGAGTATTTTTCTTACGTTAATACTTAGATTGTGGTGTACACGTACCACAAACTGGTGATCGCCTACGGAGAGAATAGGGACCAACTGCTGGTGATCTACTTCCAACCGAGGTCAGGAGAACACCACTACAAGGTCACATTTGGCCACGTAAGTGCACCCATTTTAATAGAAAAAGAGGTGGTTTCAGACGCTTCCCCGAGACAAGAACGACTGTTCCCAAATGAAAGTGGGGGCGGACACGCGCTGCAACGCCCACACCATCATGACCACCATTCTGTTGGCCAAGTGGGTTCTTCTTCTAAAGGGATTCAAGGTCTAATTAAGGTTCAACAAGGACCACAATCTGATCGAATTGGTGCACTATTTGGTCTCCACTTCGACTCCTCTCTACACCCTGTGCACCTTCAGCCGCGTGCGCTATCAGTCTTGCAAGGCCTTGGCACAGATTCTTCAAATGGACACCTCCTTCCCCATTAGACTCAAGGTCTGTGCCAAGAAAGTCTTCTAAAACTATCCTCTTTCAGTGTCACATAGTCCCTGTCAATCAGAGCACTGTCCGTCTGATCTACGGAGACGTGGATCTGGAAATAGTCCTCCTCGGCGACGAACACGTGGCCATAAGGGACGCCAGTCGCAATAAGCCCCGTGCCGCCGGTCTCCACCAGTTCTTCAATCTAGTATCGGGGTCAGTCCATCTGTAGTTTGTAATTGTCGCTTGTTTTCAGAGGAACATCCGTCTCTTGTGCTGTCGAGGAGAGGGTTGTTGAGAAGAGGAATCCAGATCTTCTGCAGGGCGGCCCATTCTCTCTTCCAGCTACGGTAGATTGTATTTTTATGGATTTGACGAAGCTGTTTCAGTGTGGCACTTCGCCGGCGCCCATCAATACGAATCTTCTTTCGGTTCCCACGCAGATGGAAGGAAACTCGCCCTACGGAGGTTAGAGAGAAAGAAAGATTAAGATACAAACCAATTTGTTGCATGAAGAAGTGCAAAACGTTGCTCTCATTTTCCGTAGATGATTTTCATATTTAGTGCGCTCTCCCGCCGGCAGCCAATGTCTCCTCCCTGCCACCAAGAGCCCCATTATCATCTCCCACGCCACCCTCGACAAGGCCTGTCACTTCGAAAACATCGGTATTTCCTCCTCTTTTACCCTAAATCTACTTCTTTGCAGGCGGAAGCACCCGTTCCCTGCTCGACGACTACCTCCACGACCTCGGCCTCCTCCATAGGATCCACAGCCTCTTCGAGTGCTACAAGAAAGGAAACTTCTCGTCCTTCCATGGACCGGTTTTCGGCGTAATAAAGGAACTCAATCGTGATGTGGACCACGTAAGCTTACGGTAATGGCAATTTAAGGTCTTAGTTTAAGGTACGGGTGGTCTTGTTGACGGTTCAGCCGCAGGGAATGGTGGTTCCTTACAACCAGACGACTGTCAGCATCAATTTCCATCTGGATCCCACCACCACCAAACTGAGAGTGAAGATACAGTACGGTAAGCGGGGCTACAATAATAGGGATACAAATACAAATATTTATTCCGAATCACGGCTGGATCCGTAGAGATCTTGAGCGGGTGATGTTGCTCTCGCCGGCGGATCCCAGTGCTTCTTGTGTAGGCAGACGTTTAGCGAAAGCGCTTCGGTAGTCGATTCCTCACAGCAACAGGGAGTAGTGTCGATGACGGTCCCTCCCTGACGAGGTTCTGGGACCGGATTCAGCTAGTCGGCGGAGAGAATGAAGACCCGACCGCTCGGTGGTGAAGATTTAGCGTGAATAATAGGGATACTGTAATCTAATATGGTGTTGATTCTTTATTGTTTTCTGTAGTGTTCTTGAATATTTCCCTTTCAGGAGCCGATTCTCCGTCAGAAGAGGCGATTTCCGTTCTGGAGAGGTATTTCGAAGAGGTGGTCCTCAAAAGCAACAACGAGTTCGCAATGGTGTCCTACGTTCAAATTTGTCGACTGACGCCCTTCGGAGCTATCTCCTCCATTGCTCAAATCATGCAGCAGCAGATGGTGTGTCTCTCTCTCTCTTCTTCTTCTTCTTCTTCTATTGTACCCCTTGCAGGAGCCCTCTTCCGGCCCCACCACAGTTACCATCCATCTCTCCTACCTCGGCCGCGACACCCCCACCACGAAGAAGTTCTGCTGTGGTGTCCTACTCGACCATAACCAGAACAACAGCGTCTTGATTTTGGTCAGTTTTTCCTTTAGTGTTCTTAAACCTCTTGGTTTCAGTTGCTGTACAAACGCGGAGCTGAGAGCAAGAGCATAGTGAAGCTGTGCTACAATCTGGCGGCCAACTCTGTGAACCAGACGGGTCAGAAGCAGCAGACGACGGTCGAGGAGGAGAGCGTCAACGCCATTCTGTGCCAGGTCTCCCAGGAAGCCGCCCGCACAGGCGACTGTGCCATTGGCCCCGCGGCCAGACAACTTCTAGAGAAGTAAAGGACTAATTACAGAGGGATACGGTAGTTTTGGTTCAGGTTCAACTCTGGTCACATGACTTCTTATCCGGGATCCGTGCCGCCTAGCTCAGTTATGCCTGGATCCGTCGGAGGTCCGGTCTCCATTCCACCCATGGGTTCCACTGGGGGACCAGTTTCGGTGGGTTTTTGGAGTTTCACCTTTTCTTAGATACCTTATGTTTGATTTCTATATCAATTATCATTATTTCAGGTAGGCCCAGTTGGTTCCATCGGTCTGAACCCTGGCTCCATCGGCCACAACCCCGGATCGATCGGCCACAACCCGGGCTCCGTGGCTATGAACCCCGGGTCGAACGCCGGCTTTTGAAGATCTCTGGCAGAAGAAGAAGAAACGGGTACATCAGTCTCCAGAGGGTACGCGAGTCTCGTCAATCCATAGTCTATCTGCTGTATATTCCCCTCTCGCACAATACGGTGATCCTCCCCTTTCATTTGTTAGTTTCACACATTCCATAGATTTTTTGCTGATGTGCATGTATAACATTATTTTTTGTTATTTATTCGTATTGTTAAACGTCGAAATTCCTTTTTGTTGCTTCGTTTCTGGGTTCCCACCACAAATATACGAGTTTGGTGATGTCGCGGGGTTGGGTGCCCTGCAACACTCGCGCGGGGAAAGTGGCAGGGTAGTTTTCACGAGAGCAGGCACGTATCTTAGAGTTAGATACATGGAGCCGGCCGGAAGCTCGAAGAAGGCGTTGGAGAGTCTTCAGAAGGCGGAGGAATCGCTGAAGACGCTGGTGGAAGAGGCGGTGGAAATAGGAGAATATGTGAAGGCGGTGAAGTCGCTGCCAGAGGCACTCGCCGTGAACAAGGTTCGTCCAAGCTTCGGTTTTCTGGCAGGAGGGTAGCCTTTGTTGAATTCTCCATAGTTCGAATTAAATGGGCTGCCCTGTTGGTTAAACCCCTATTCTTATTTGCCTTTTCCAGGATCCATTGTGGAGGCCGAGTCTGATTGCGAAGATGCGCCTGAAAGCGTCTGAGATCGAGTCCCGCATCGCCGAAATCACCGAATCCGAGCTGTTTCCGTCGATTTCGCAACTGGAGAAGGCATCTACGGTGCTGAGCACCTCCTTCGCCGCCGATCTGACCACCGTACTCGCCTTTTACAAAGAGGCAAGGCCCTCGTCTAGTCTTTTGATCTCACATTCAGTTCTTTAGGTTGTCTCAATTACCGCCGAAGACCCGATACTTCGATCCAGGAACATCCGCGGACGGTCGTTCGAAGAAGAACGGGCGCTGAAAAGACTGACAAATGATCTCAAAATAAACACATAGTCCATTCCTTGTGTTCTTTGTGAGCGTCCCTGCGCCATTTCTACCTCTGTATGTTCCCTATGCTCTGCTTTCTGGTCAATTCCATAGGAGCTCACGGCCTCACTTTCCTCTGATTAAACATGGGGGACCCGGATGTTGTGCGCTATAATAGTAAAGTAAAGTAAGACGATTACTGCAACATCAGTAATTACCTATATAACTTTGAACCACGGGCTTAGAGTTAAAAGGATCCTTCTATCGAGAGTGCTGGCGGAAATTAGAAAAAAGTCGAGATTTCTGGCGAAATACCTGCGAAAACATTACGAAACTGTAGTAATCACCTGGATAATGTTACATTCTTCTATTATTTATTTTTCCTAAATATTCTATTTCCCTTTTCAATGGCGTTATGTGTAAAATGTCTATTTTTGTTTGTTTATACACTTCTTCATATCACACACCCTTAATTTGTTATAATTTATAATAATAATAATAATAATAATTTATTTACGCACGAGGCGTGCTAATCTTACAATGATAAAGGAAAACATGGTATAATATCACGGGAAACACATGGTATATAATATCACGGGAACACATTGTATAATATCACGGAAAACAATGGGGAAGGGTATCTGAAAGGGGACTATTAAGAGGGGAATATTAAGGGGGTCCCCTGGTCATCCGGGGTAAGATTGGTTTAGGTGGCTCAACGATGCGGGATATGGATCTGGTGGTTTTGGTAATTTTCTTAGACTTTATGAGTTTTAGATATAGGGCGCCTGCCCTCACAGTGAAAAACTGAGCTCGCATTGAAGTACGTGGGACGGGGAAATGAATTTTTCGCTGTCCTCCCCGAGTCACTGATTCTTCAAGCTTGAAAAAGGGCTCCCTAGAAATTCGGCACTGTCCGCTCAGTATTTTATTTACCATGGAAATGTCAAAGATAGCCTTTGGGCAAGAGAGGGGAGGTTTAGTCTGCGGTTGCGGAATTGTGGATTGGGCATTTGGGTGTATTTGGCTAAACCTGACCTTATGAACAAGCGGCGGGTAAAGTCATCTTGCACTTTTTTCGAAACGTTGAACATATCCCCTATCCGAGTTAAAAACTGTCGTGCCGAATTCTACAACGGGACGAATGTATATCTTATATATTTTGACCCACGCTTCGATGTCTCTGCAGCCAATCGATTTAAAAAGGTTGTATGCTTTGCGGTAGCAATTATGCGACCGCAGTGGGTGGCAAATGAAAGGGGCGGGGTCACATAAAAACCTAAGTCACGGGCGCCTTCGGTGTTAACAGGCATTTGGCAGCTATCTAGTTTGTAGTTGAAGTAGGGATTGTTCGGCCCTATGTGCAGAATCTGTGATTTTTCAATGGATATTGGGAGGTCCCAGTCTATGGACCACTGCCAGAGACGGTCTATGCTGGCCTGCAAAGCCTGCCTACAACTCTCAGAGGTTATCGGGCGGTAGATTTTCGTGTCGTCGGCGAAAACCTTGCATGTGACTCCACCCTGGCTTAACAGGGATGGAATTTCTTGGGTGTAAATGTTAAAAAGCAAGTGGGTTATGTTGCATGAATAAAACGCTAGCTAGCATCTATTACAGATGTACTCGATTTACAAGTTTTTCTCATCCCCACCATAAATCCCCTTCTAAGGCCTTAGTTCAAAGTTACCGATGTTGTATGGACCTCCACGAAGTCCGTATATTTTTACAACGCTTGATTATTTGGAAAAAAACTTGCGCATTTTATATCAAAAGCCGCTGGCTCCACCGGTCTCCCTGGTTCCTCTTGTGACGAACTGTTTATTTCCCTTTCTTGTTCTTCATTGTTTGTATGACTCTTTGGTTGCAGATGCACCGTGGTGACCGATTGCGGTCCAGGGCGGTAACATCCATGCCGAGGCGGCAGAACGGCCGCAGGGACGGAGGCCGAGCCTTCACCGCCGAAGACGCCGTGGATAGAATTGCGCGAAGGAGGAAAGAGGACGAATACGACGAAAAGAAGGACGAGCCGAAGAGGGTTGTCAAGGAGGCCTTCCCCGACCACATCAAAAGAAGGTTCGTTCATTTATACATAAGTGAACCAGTCTGTACCGCCAGTTGATTAAAATGTTCGCGCCATTTTGAGTCCTCAAGTTATCGTATTTTTCAACCGTCTCGGTTTTAGGCAAGAATTCGTCCGCCGCGTGACGAGGGAAGTGGCCTTGAACACCGAGGTCGCCAAAAAGATGTTCCCGTACACGCACGAGTTCATCACGAACCTCTTCTTCAACAAGCACGTCGTCTTCATGGGAGACTCCCGTAAGTATTTCACCTCTATTCCCGAATGTACAATATCTCAGTTGTCAATATTCCCGACGTTTTCAAATACCTCTGGTTTTCAGTGACCCGTGGAATATACAAAGACTTCATCGGCCTGCTGCAGAACAGGTGCATTCTGGAGCCACACTCCCTCAAGGCTAAGTCGGAGCATAGCCACATGCACGACAGACAAGTAGGTGGCCTGACTGTCAGTAGAAACAAACCGTTCAGATCGACTTCCTCCCCTTGGACTCTGACCGAGTCTTCCGTCAGGCGAGGGAATACATGACGGAGTACAACCTCGTGCAGTACTTCTTCACTACTCGGTAGGCTCGGGAAGAGGCATTTAAATGAGGCAGTTTACAGTGTCATGAAGGACGACGTGGAGAGGGCGCTGCTGCAGATGCAGAAAAGCCAAGAATTCCCCGACCTGATCGTCATCAACTCTGCCCTTTGGGACCTCACGCGGTTCGTCTCTCTCTCTCTCTCTCTCGCTCTCTCTCTCTCTCTCTCTCTCTCTCTCTCTCTCAAGAGAACCCCTCTGATTCAGTTATTTCGACGATCCTGCCTCGATCAAGGCCGGCGATCCATACTCGACGACGCCCGAGTTCCAGAAGGATAGCGAGCAGAAGAATCTTGAGGAGTACATCCACCGGTGATTCTGTTCCCGCCGCATCTAACCCACATCTTTAGTCTGGCGATGTTAATGCGACGCTTTCGCACCATTCTCCCTCCGACTACCCAGGTCATCTGGCTCTGCATGCCGTGGCCTATGCCCGTCGGACAGAGCATGGTCACCGGCCGATTGGACATGGTCAATATGAGGTCCCTCCACAGGTCGGTAACTTTCCCCATTATTAATTAGGCCATCTGTTTCAGGAGTTTGTACCTCGACGGGAATTTCCGCGCGGCGCAGGTGGTGGCGAGTTTCGGCTACGACGTATTGGACCTTGGATTCTACCTGCGAAACCACAGCCTCTACCCATACAGAGTGTAGGTTTCCCTTTCTTATTCACTTAAAGGGACCATCAGCCTCCTTTTCCAAATGAGAATGACCAATATGCTAATTCATTCATTTCAGTTAGGATAATTTTTTCCAACACCCCTCCAAGCAACGTTTTTTCACAAAGGGGCTGATTAGCATAGGATTAGCCGTGCATTTGAAAAGGAGACTGATGGTCCCTTTAAATTCTTGTTATCCACCCAACCAGTCGCTTTCAGACACGACGGAGTGCATTGGGATGTTGTGGGCACCCGTCTCATGACCGAGCTGCTGGTGGGCCACGTTGCCCTGAACATTGGAGACAAACTTCCCTTGGACATTAAGAATGCGTTGGATCGGTCAGTTCCCCTTATTCTATGCTAATCTCGGTTTCAGAATGAAGAATGAGGCCACCACCTCGACCGGCTGGCTGTACCTGAAACACAGCAATACCCACACGGACCTGAACGGAGAGGAGGACGTCAGGAAACTCAGGGGATCCTACGCCAACAAGTTACAGGTAAAAGGGTTGGTTTATTGTGGGTACGAGGGTTTCAGAGGCAACTGGATGAAATGACCCTCAAGGAAATGGACGAAAAGTGAGCAGAGGAAGGAGTTACCTCTTAATTTATTGTTCAGACTGAGGGAGGCCATTGTGGGCGACATCGAGGCTCTGAGGACCAGCGAGCTGATCAGACAGAGGGGACTGCAGGTGGTGGAGGACGACGACGACGAAGTCGAGCAGATGGTGGGTTAATCAATGGTCACAGATCCAAATTCTTGGAGTAACGCCTAGTAGAAACGACTTCAAAATACATTTTAGTTTTGCCTATGTCCTCATTTTCGGTTTTTAGGCGGATGCAACGCCTCGAGTGAAGCAGGTCCTGAAGACCGAGTGGAAACCCCAGAGGATCATACACTGCAAGCCGCCCACCAGCGCCACGTACAAGCCGTCCTCCAGCGCCAATCAGGGATCCAGCAAGCCATCCTCCAGCACCAATCAGGGATCCAGTAGACACTCCACGTAGAGATCACCATAGTTCCCCATTTGTTAGTTACACCAGAAGGTGGCCTTGCGATCTCAGTGTTAGATTAAACTGTTATTTATTGAATTGCCTTCTTGTGACAAGAGAGAGTTGATTTCACTGGCTACTTGGTAATTCTGAAAGGCGATTGAAATTGAACTAAAGTTCCTCTGGATGCCATTTGAAATGCCATCTCCGCACCGATGTAGTCCAAAGTATATTTGGCGGGAAGGTGAAGTTACATAACAGTTTTGTAGCATTTGGTTTCTTTAATCCTTACGTTTCACAATCATCCTAAATTTTTCTCTCACACCAACTTTTTATTTGTAATTTCAGTTAAGTATTTTAAAATGTCAAGTCAGTTTATGCATAAAATAGTAATTTAAAGGAAATATCGTTTTACAGGATCTGATAATTCAAGTTCTTCTTTGATTTTAGTTCGTTGTTCCATTTAACGCGTATTTATGGGGTATTTAGAGGGTTTTAGGATTAAAACAGTTTCTTTGACGAAATTGAATACTTAGAAAGCTATGTAAACTTGCTATATTTGAATATACTACCGTTAATCTTTTGAGTCGTTGTTGTGTTCTATTTGTTTTTCTCCATTTTCAGCAACCATGGCTGCAAGGTTTCGCCGCCAGAGGATATGTAGGGCCCAGCCGAAACAAGTAAGATCATCTTTTTTTTCGGTTTTCGATGCCCTAAAATCGTTTAATCTGTATATTTTCAGGCTCGGAGACTGCCTCTTCATCGATGCCAACCCACAGCCGCTGCACAAGCGCCTGTCGTCGAGGGAAATGTAAGTTTTTGGGCTCAAATGCAGCTTTCGAGGATGCTTAGCGAATAAGTGACTTTTGTGTTTCAGAATATCCCGGATATTCTCCATTCGGATGTGGTCGACCCGGTCAGCACAATCATCAACACGGTGAGTATGAGGGATCACAAGTACCGTACTCTACCAGCCTATGCATCTAATCTCCCGTTTCAGTTGGACCCCGTCTCCTTCCTTATCCTGGCCATGACATCGAAGGAAATGCGCCAACACTGCATCAACAATAGGACCAAGATAGTCGAACTGGCGAAGGAACGAATGACGGTGTCCTACGACGAGAGAGGCTACGAAGCACAGCTGAAGATCTACACGGAGCTGTCTTCTGGAGGCAGACTGAGGAAGGTCAATGACGTCGCCAGCCACGTGACGATGGTCCAGCGAATGCAGGAGACGCTGCCCGTCACCATGAAAATGGAATGCGTGCGATTCTCGGAAACTCAGATCTACGGTTTTGTGAGTTTTGGGTCTAAAAGGGTTTGATCGATATTTCAGGTCGATTTCACTTTGATTGACCACGCAAGTGTGAATCTGAGGGAGATGGGCGTCAGCCAAGTGGATAGGGTTGAGATCGAGGCCTGGCTGTACATGTGGAGGGAGACGGTCAGATTCATCAACGTAGGCCCTGTAGTTTAACCAAGTTAACCAATTTTTCAGGAATTCCAAGTCAAGACGGTGTCCGTCGTAGAGACGCAGTGGCACGACCGCGGATTGCAACATATTTACCAGTGCGACGTGCGTTAATTACCTCACAAGAGTCAAAAGACAGAGATACTTTGTTTTTTGCGCTGGTTTTCACATTCCTTCGACTTGAATCAATCCCCGCTTATATAAATATTACCAATTTCTGTATTTCAGTTGAACGAGCTGATCTGCAACCCCGTCCACCCAGGGAACGACTGGATCCTCGCCTCGACGATTCCCCGTATCGTCGGCGCACCCGTGGAGAGGAGGGCTCTCAAACCGATCTTTGATGTAAGCTTGATTCTGAATTTCAAGTTCTCCCGGAATGTTTTCCTCTTGAATTCCTCATTTGCAGATGTGGATGACTACGGTAGCCCTGGACAAGTGGAGCATCCGCGTGGAAGACCTCGACGAGGAAGACCTCTTCGACTGCGTCACCGATTTCGATTTCCTGGATTTTGACGCTACTGCGCCTCTGCCCGCGCAGCGCCCCCTCGTCTTCAGCCACCAGGATGACGAAACGGAGGTCTTCTCGTTCTTCATTCTCAGGGGAGATGACAAAGTCATCCGAATGGCTGTGGAGGACCCCTTCGTGACCCTCGACTTTCCCCCTCTCGCTGATGGCCCCGTCGCCCTTCGCCCATAGACACGTGTCTTGATTACTGTAATTTCCAGATTACTGTAGTTTTCTATACTTACACCACTGTTTGCAATACACTTGTACCATATTTGCATATTGCGTTGTAAATTTTCTGTAAATTCTGAATTATAAAACGGGTACTTGTACATTTGTTTTTCTTGATCTGGAGTATCAGTCTCCCATGTATATTTTTCAGTCGATTGGGGGAATCTCATCCGTAAGAGGAGGCGGACAGTGCTGCCCCTGTAAACAGCGTGCGGACGAGCTGTTCATTTTCGCTTAATCATGATAGTATAAATACCCCGTTTCAGTTGGATTATCGACGAATGAGGCGATGTTGCGCATAGGCATCCGTCGTGTATCCTTCCTCGCCAACCATCTCAATATTCCCGAATTTACCCGTGTACATGTATGTTCTATAAGTCCTTTTTATATTTTGATTTTGCTTTACTTATAATTCTGATTATTTTATTCCAGGTTCCTCGGGGGAAGCCTCCGATTTCCAGTGTGGACAAGTTCTCTGATGGGACCGGTGCTGCATCGCCCGTTGTGGAGCCCGATGAGTTGTTTGAAGGCATGGAAGGATCTTCTTCTGATCCCCAGGAGGATGAGGATGTCTCCTCTAAGAAGAACCAGTACATAATGGCAGACCAGATGGCAACCATCAAGTCTGAAGGCTGTGCCCCAGTTAGGAGCGCCCTGGGAGCCCTTCTGAAGTATCTTCAACGTCGTTCCTCTATGAAGTCTTCGCTTTCCACCTTGTCCGTAACGCTGTTCAACTTCCACGACAAGGCCTTTGCCGAGCACCTCCTCAGAAAGAATATCGGAAGCCTTGTAATTGCGGAAAGTGCTTACATCCATGCGAAGAATGCAAAGAGGTTCGCAAAGGGCCAGAAGAGGGAGTTCCGTCAGGTGGAAGCGTTTCATGCAGACCTCAGTGCGTTGCTGGGGATTGGGAGGAAGAAGCTTGTCCGCTTCCCTGGACAGCTTCTGGGAGAGAAGGCCCAGCGGAATCCATTGACTCTGAGTCCAAGCCAAGACAATGAATCAGGCTGCAAGTACCTCAATTCGCCTGTTCTCATCAGCACCCTGCCACTTCCCATCCACCAGCAACAAGTCCTCACCGCCCTTCAGAACAACCTTCTTCTGCACTATAACAAGACGGACGACGCTACGCTGTTTCAATATGGACCCGTGGAATTGCTCACCTTTCTGGAGCTCAGAACGCTGTCCCAGCTCCTTTGTGGCATGGACAGTCGGCTTTCCTTCTTCTCTCACTCCCATCGCCGTCACTCTGAATTGATGAACAAACTGTTCACTATCAGCTCTCTCTCCGCCAAAGGATATGGTAGAAAGTCATTTTCTCCGAGTATTCCGAAGACTGAAACACGAGCAATCACCCACGAGAAGAAATTGCTGGAGCTTGGATGGGATCCCTCCCTGATGTATGCAGTTTCCATCAAACCAAGTACGGATATCAGACTAGCTGGACAATTCCTGGATGGCGCTGGAGACTGCCTCACCTGGTTTGTTTGTTTACATTCACTGAGTCTAATACGATATTCTCAGTTCCGCCCTGATGCCCTTCACTTATTGGCTTACTATGGTCGGACGTCAGCCAACTGGCAAAAAGACAGCAGCTGTTCTTAGGTAATACATCCATGCTCAATGATCCCTTTTCTTCCAGGTTACTTGCTCCTGAATCGGCTGATTTGGCACTGGGTTCCGTCGACGGAGAGCAGTCAATCGGCGATGTCTCCCTGCTGGACTTGGAGAGAGTTTTCCTCAAACTGCACCAGGAGATCGAGCACTCTGCCGACTTTGCCAAGTTCGCTGGCTCGGTTTCTGTGAAACGCCACATCTCTTAAGTCTTTCTCTATTCTGATGCGCCATTGTGTTGTGTAATTATCATCTTACATGTTGTTACTTTTTTTATTAGGAATCCATTGTGTTGTTCCAGTGTCATTGTTTTTCCCGGTTTTCTTGAGCCATGACTGAGTTAGTTGTAAACTTACTGTAATTCCGAATAATATCACTTATACATATTTTTTTCTTTGTTCTGGAGTTGCATTCTCCGATTTATCGTCGTGTGATTAACAATAACCCAAAATATGGCAAGAGAAAAGAAAGTGGCCGAAATTCCGTTTTTCTCACTGCGTGACTTCTGCCCAGTCACATGACTCATCTGTTTGCCAATGTGTCAACCCTGGGTTATGAATCTTATCTGAGATTTACATGCCACGTCCGTATCGATCGTCCGCGCACTCAATTCTCGCCGCCGGCGCCTAAAAGCTACCGTTCTCTCCGTCAAAACAGTCGTCTTTCCTCCTCCGAGAACACCCCATCTCCCGCGTTTTCAGACTACGAATATCGTACCCCAAAATCAATTATGATAAAGCGCAGCGAAGGGGTCAATAATGGAAGTCAAATTGCCCCAAATGAGGGGGTAATTGTGTGGCCGGGGGCTCGGAGACTGACAGTCGAGTGTTTAGGTGTAGAATGGCGCTACCTATCGATTGGCCCCGCTATTTGCCGCATTACGTGGCCACTCCGTTCCAATGCTCTTTGCGCACCCCCTTTTACCCCCGTCCTTCCATTTTTTATTTGTTTGACCTTATTTTGCTTTATAATTTCTCCTTTTTTTCACTTTTCTTCCTTTTAAACCCGTGTTCTCAGTAAGCCAAAATGGGAGCCGCAGCTTCGGGCGTCTCCACTCAGATGCAGGCGGAACACGACCCCAACGCCAACTTCCCCTGGTCAGTTTTCTTTAAAAAGAAAATCGGAAAATTTCGAACGGCAATAGCGACCGTTTGAAACCGGTTTTCTGCAATTTGTGTGCAAACGGTCATTTGAACTTTTGTGACAGTCGGGTGGCATTCGCTGAAACAAAACTTGTAATTATGTTGTAATTTACAACACCTATGTTCTCTACTTTCGTTACGTAATGCTTTCTTATTTTTCTACATAATAATGATACCCTTCTAAATATTAAAATTTGAAAATCATGCTCACCGAGCAGTCATTATGGCCTAGGTAGGAGTCAAGCTGTTCATTTTCAAGTATCGGGCCTCAAATTCGTGGAACTGTGATTTATTATATTTATTAAGTTATTCAACGTTATGTATCTTCTTCTGTTGCAGGTGGACTCGTTTCCTGGCCAAGGGAGTTGGCATCATCGGCGGTATCCTGGCCATCTTCTTCGGCGCCCTCGGCCTCATCTCCCTCAATGCCACCTGCATCATCGCTGTTTTGTTACAAATGTACCTGTTCTTATTGAAATAACCTTTCCTTCCTTTACAGGGTCTGTGGTTTCCTCATCATCGCCCTGGAGGCGCCCTTCTGCTGTCAGTTCGTCGACTTTATCGAGAAGATCTCGCAGTTCAGCGAGGCTCGGTCCTACTGGCAGAAGGCCGGTCTCTACGGAGTGTGAGTCTCTCTCTCTTTCTCTCGAATTCTCTCTTTATAGGATGGGCATCGTCCCTATTCTGATGTGTCTGGAGCTCAACACATTCCTCGGATCCGGGATGATCTTCGCCTGCGGTACCATCTACGGCTTCATGGCTCTCGGAAAGAAGGTAGGTTCCTGCTTTTTTTTTGAATTCTGATAATCTCTCGGACAGTCGGCTGTCACTGATAACAGCGATGTGTGGCATGGCATTAGGGGCCACTCGGGTGGAAAATTGCCGTTGTGTATTGCTGAAATGGGCCTCAAGTGTTGGCGTGAAATTGCGTATTTGTAACTGAATCACATAGATCCCTGATAGTTACCGTAACATTCGATTTCTTACGTATTTTAATTACCGTAACCAAGTAAGTGACATTTTTAGGCGGACCGTTCGACAATGATGGCGAGTGCTGGCGACCCAGCGTGGAGTCCCCAGGTGAACCAGCCGTCTGTCTCGTAGGCTCCTCCCTCCTAACCCCTTTATCTGTTCCTACTCGATTTCCCTCCCGATGCGATTGTTCTCCCCTCCGCCACCCAGCTGGTCTACACAGGTCTTTTTGCAATTGATTCCGCAGTTCCCTTCACTTTCCCCGTTTTATGCAAGAAAAGAAATATTTATTATTCCGAGTCTTTTAAAGCCTTTGGGGTTAGTCAGCACCTACACAATTAATCTATAATGCCACACGAGGTAATCGATACAAGTAGATGGGGAAAGAAAACGGGTGGTTATTAAAGGGCGGGGTATGTACAGTAAGACGAGGGATTCAGGCAGCGTGGTGGTTCAGTTTGGGTTCCCGGATGAGGAGGCAGTAGTTGGTGAATGGCTGACCCCCCTTCACCAGTTCAGACATGTCCGACGCCCACAGCTGCATTCCCGCGCGTTGCAGATTCGTGAAATTCTGAAACGCAACATTTTCAAATATACAGTGGATTTAGAGGACTGTTCGAAGCAATCTATGTTCAGAAGATATCTTTTTAAACGGCAGTCCTTTAAAATTAAACTCACTGGATCGGTGCGGTCTTGTCGGAAGACGGTGCGTCCGTTGGCGCAGAGCGAAGCCACCGCCTCCTCGTCCTCGATAGTGATGATCTGGTACATGAAGGTCGCCTCCTGCTCCATTTTCTAAATATCCTGGTTTCTGAGGAAGGTGAAAGTGGAACCTTGAGAATGGCTTGGGCCTCCTTCGAAGCACCGACGGCCAGGATGTTGGGAGCGGCCAGGGAGACGTAGTACTTGAGGGCGTGGGCCTTGTCCGGCATCTGGATCGGAATCACAGGGAAGTCGCAGAACACTCCGCCCAGGATCTGGAACCCCAAGGTTAAAGGACTATTTGTGGGTGGGCTACTGTAGCCACCCCATATTTTGTCACGTTCAGTCATTTCCACTTCAGCCCACGACTGCGTGGTTTGTTTAGAAAAGGACCGTTTTAATAACAGATGGCTAACAGTGATTCACTCATTTCAGATAAAATAAACTCACAATGGCTCCCTCCATGTTGGTTCCTTGCTTCCTAACGCCGACAAATATCTCCTTTCCGGTGAAAAGAACGTCGCTGCCCATGAGAACCACGGGTTTGCTGGCCAGAAGGCCCTCGCACTGCACCACATTCCATGACAACGCCGTCAGGATCTTCGTCACCTGAAGGGCTCGCTAGCCACAGCAATATGCGTAAATGCGAACCTCAACGAGGTTGACTCCGGGGTTCTTGGGGCGGCAGATGAGCGCCGTTCCGTTGATCATCACGGCTGCGTCGTCGACATGAAGGCAGTGCGGAGGGGAGCCTTCCGCTATGTTCAACTCGATTATCTTCATTCCTGGAGGCTTAATTTTTAAAAATAAAATGGGAAATTACCAGACTCCCGGAGGGTTTCGCTGAGGTCGCCGTGCTGTTTCCGCATCAAGTCCATGTCGACTTTCGTCTTTTTCTCTAATTTTAACGTGCTCGGAATGCGGGCGAGCACCGCGTGCGTGTAACGCATAGCTGAACGTACAACATAATTAAATATGCATTAATGTGGGTAGAAGAAATATTATTATCAAATAAATAGAGAAGACCAAGGAATATTACAGGCATAAATAGAAATTGGCGCGAAAAATCGATAAAATTGCAGAAGAGAGTGGTTGCAACCAGTCGGCTGGCGTAAACACCCGAAAGTCATTTCAATGTTTCGCTGAAAAATGAAGCCTTCCTCGTCCTGGCAAAGTGCCAGTTGTTGTGACACGGGTCCCGTCACGATCGCCCTGGGGTTCTGTGGCGGCGCCGGTGTCCAGCCGACATTTGTGCCAGCTGTAAAAATCTTATTCGCTGAATTCGAAAAGTTTTTTGTTTTAATTGATTAGTGAACGTGTATTTTTGTGGTTGAATTTCTATTTTTAATCAATTGTTGATTTAATTTCAGGTAAAATGAATCTGTTCCGTCTAGCCGCGGATATCTCTCACCTGGTGGCCATTTTCATCTTGATAGCCAAGGTTGGTCTCATTTTTCTGATTCTATTGAAAATTGACCTCGGCAGTTACATGAATTGTGCTTCATATATTTCCTTGGACACGGAAACGGTCGCTTCAAATATAACGTCGTTTATGGCAGGCCTAATGATCTCATATTTGAAATTATGCCACCCTTGAGCTTATTGCAACTCTATTTTCAGATATGGAAGACCCGGTCGTGTTCGGGTATTTCTGCCCGGTCGCAGGTCCTCTTCTGCGTCGTTTTCGCCACGAGGTACCTGGATCTGTTCACGACGTACGTCTCTGCCTACAACTCTGTGATGAAGGTTCGTTCTGCGTTTCATGTTGGCTTTAAACACCTTTCGAAGCTTTCATTAACGTCGTCGTTTAGATCTTCTTCCTGGTCTCCTCCTTCGGTACCGTATACCTTATGCTGGTGAAATTCAGAAGTAAGTCATTTTTTTTTGTAATTTGGTAACGTTACTTTCAATTCAGTTTAATTACACATATTTAGGCACCTACGAGCGCGAGAGCGACGTCTTCCGTGTGGAGTTGCTGCTCATTCCCTCCGCCCTCCTCGCCCTGTTGATCAACCACGAATTTACCGTCATGGAGCTTCTCTGGACCTTCAGGTTGGTTTTTTTTAAAATTTTATTAATAACTATTTGACAACTGCAGTATCTACCTTGAATCTGTCGCAATCATGCCTCAGCTCTTCATGCTGCAGTCCACCGGATCCGCCGAAACTATCACCGCTCACTACCTGTTCGCCCTCGGATCCTACCGTGCACTGTACCTCGTCAACTGGATCGTCAGGTAATATTTTGTTTTTGCAGAGAAATCGACGATTGGCACCTGTTGCGGTCACCTTGGTGACAGATGGCGGGCACTTTGTTCTTTTTACTGCGCTAATTGCTAGCACAACGGCCGTCTGAATATGTTGCTTTAGGGGCTCTGAGGCGTAAAAACGAAAATACACATTGCAAATGTATGCGGCTGAAAATTTACATCCTTGAGGTCTTCGCGAAAATGAAAAACTCTTTACTTATGACCCCGCTCTCCTTTCTCTTACATTCTAAGCGTCTTTAGTTGCTGTATTTGACTGTTTCCGATCGTATTAACCTTTTCTTGCAGGTACTACGTGGAGTCGTTCTTCGATCCCATCGCCACCGTAGCTGGTATTGTGCAGACCGTACTCTACGCCGACTTCTTCTACCTCTACATCACCCGCGTCGTGAACAAGCGCGCCGCCATGGAGCTGCCCATCTAAGATGGCCAATTGTTCCCCTTTCGATCCCCGCCTGACTTTATTTATTCCACATTTGCCTATTTATTACTTGACTCAAGCTCTGTGATTTCTCACTGTTCAAGCATCAGCTTGTGCGTTGTATGTATGCCTTAATAATTATCTGGTCGGTGTAGCCCCCGTAGGTCGCCCTCATAGTTTTATAAACAGATTATGGGTCAACAGGTCATCTCTCCTTCGCTATATATTTGATGAACTTTTTATTATATATGTTCCTGAGCATTATGAGGCACCGGTCGGGGACTACATTAAGAGGGTTAGATGTGCAGAGAGAGGGAGGTTATGACATCTACGTTCTTCCTTGAGATGGCGGTGGCTTTTACGGCATCCATCCATCTCTGGAAGGAGTACTCCCCCTCTGCTCTGAAGTAGTAGCGGTAGTTGCCGTAGAAGAGTTTGAAGCAGTTCTCCTGGCAGACGGCGTCATCTAGAGTGGGAATGCCTAGGCCGTAGTCGACCAGGGACAGATTGGCCAGAGGGGATACGTCTTCATGGGATTTGTAGAAGAAGAGGCAGTGGCCGGCCAGAATCACCCAAAGACGCTGCCAGCCGGAGGAATTGCGCAGCTTCCGGAGGAGGTAGCCACAGTGGCCACTCGACACTATCTGAACCAGATTGGAATATTATGAACTAAAGGGAATTTTAATACTACTGTAGCCCAGATCTGGTTTTTGAAATGGAAACACATACAATCAAAACAAAGGGGCATTTGGTTGGAACATGCAAACTTTTTACTAGCTATCGATTTTTCATTCATAACCAGTTAACGAACTGATGTGGTGAAAAGTGTTCTCGTGGGTTCGACAAGCAATTGGACCAACCGTATGGAGATCAGCCACTGCCAGAGAACAGTGACGGTGCCAACACACTTGAAGAGGACTTGGCTTCTGACGAGGGCAATCTTGGCTACTGCTGCCTGAAATCGTGGATGTTCAGAATAAAGACAAGGGAAGAGAGAAATAGAGACAGACTCACTGTAAAGTGCAATGTCCTTCTCATCCCTCCTCTCCAATTGCAGTGGCGGTGCTTCCAACCTCGTCTTTGCCGCAGATTTCACTGCATTGCTGATGTCCTCCACCCATTCCTCCTTATTCGGCGTCATGAAGACAACCGACTTATCTCCACTGTGCAGGGTTACTGTATCCGTCCTCCCCGTGACGCCGTATGTGTCTCCGTCTTCCACCAAAAGTCCTTTCAGTTTAATTTCCGCGTGGACGGAGAACGGAGTCTCTGCAGCCGCCCTGTGGGCGAAAAAGAGGCGATCACTCGTTAGGAGGAGGAGACGACTGGGGGAGCCTGTTTGGGTCCACCGCTCGACCCAACCGAAGCGGAGGAGACGCTGAACACATTGGATCTTTGAATATAAGTCAGTTAGATAGTGAGATAGTGTGACTGTGTGTGAGTGTATGCCTTACTTACCCTGTTTGGATGAGACAGTAATCCAGGTCTCCCAACATCCCTCTCCACCTGAAGCATCGCCACAAACTCAGCCAAACTGATTCGTTGACTCTTGCTCTTCTCCGCATATTGCGATACTTTATCCAAAGCAACCCTCGCCGATAGAAGCTCTTTCTCCTCCTTCCCTTCCTCCAACTGCTGTTCAACAAATCTGGCCAACACCGCCTGCCAGGAGACCAGTCGATGGGTTAGTCGGAGAAGGAGCCAGTTAATGGGAAGGTAGCATTCTTCAGAGGACTCTAGTTGACTGAAACATTAGACGCTTAAACTGAGATCAGAGCGAGTTACAGTAGTTGGGCCCTGAATGCCACACTCTGACGGCTTAGTTCATCAAGGGCTGAGAGGTAAATGGGGAACTGCTGGAGGAGGGAGAGGTAAACTGGGATGGAATTGTGGGCGGAGCGGAGGAGGACTGAAGGGACGTCTTCCCAACGACAGCTAAACAACGGAACGTTCAGAAGGAATCTCTCCACTTACCCATTGACCATCTCACTCAGCTCCTCATTGAGAGTCTTCTGAGATTCCCTCAATTCATTCAACGCATTGAACATTTCCGCCAAGACTCTGCACTTCTCCAACTGCGGTTGTACCGTATTATATAGCTTCTGTAGGTATCTTACAAAACTTTTGACGAAAAGGCCAAACCTGAGAAACAAGGGATACGTCTCGCAGGTAAGTCCTCTCTTGGTCCAGAAGGCCTTTAACAATCTGTGTAAGACAGTTCTGCCATCTCGCCCCGAAGGCCTTCCGCCCCAGAAGGGAATCTTCCCTCTCTAGATAACTTTCCGATTGTTCTGAACTCGTTTCCGGCTCCAGATCATCCAAACTCTGGGCGATAGAAGACTTCATTTTCTCTGAAAAGCGCACCGTAACTGACACCAGTCACATCCCAAAATCTACCCGTCTCCTGGTACAAAGAGACTCCTCCACTGTCGCTGGACTCGGCACGACACATCCGTTCCGACGTCATACTGGTCGACAAACTGCATCTGAAATACGGTATATTCATGATTACAGCACGAATACTTGATTGAAGAGGTATAGGCCGGTGGCTGACTGATATCCTCGGCGGAGAAGGTGGAATTCACACCGTAGATAACGTCTCGTTTGCGGATGATCTCTAAAAAGAGGGATTGAATTGAATTTTGGAGGGAGGCTGGAACAACTAGCAAATATGGCCAAATATGGCTTATGTATCCAATTCTAGAAGCTCTTTTAACAAGCGACTAATTTGCAGTACATAAGCTTCAAAGCCAAGGCACAATAAAACCAACCGAGATCAGAGTTGGCTGGAGATTTTTTTGGTCATTTGCACAGTAGGCTCCGATAATTCCCCGTTTTGTAAGATATTTTCGGGTCAGCAAACGTTTACGCTTCCCTGGGTTTCCGAACGATACCAAACTTTGAAGTATGAGTTTTAAGTTTAAATCTCTGAAATAGAATAAAAAAAGTCATTTGTAGTAACAATAGTTTATTATACAATATAACGAGGAACAAGAATTCGTGGGAACAAAGGGGGAGATCGCTTGGGGGATAATTCGCTCAGATTCTAAATTCTACGCTTCTGGTTCTAAAACAACCGGGCAGAACGATTTATTGATTGATTGACACAAATTGATTGACAGCACCACGGAAACAAGGGATTTTGGGAGAGGAAGGCACGGCTTGAGCAGCTTTCGGGCAGTTTTGGAGGCATGCTTGGAAAAGAAAGGGGAGGGAAAGCAACAGGAAGCCAGAAGCGAGAGAAAGAGAGGGTTAGGGACACAGGGGACACACTGACGTCTTCTGGAAGAGAGGCTTCAGAAGTCAGTCCAGATGAGGCCGGTGGCTGTTCGATGGGATTCCGGTTCCACTCCCTTCTCAGAGCTTCGTTCTGAATCCTTTGGAGAATCGTCGATGAATGGAGGGGAATCAGAGGTTCCAGAAGGACGAGGGGAGTCAGGAGGAACCAGAGGCATCTCGACGCTCGCCTTGATCTCTACCACCTTCTCAGCTGCTCCTTTCGGCTTTGGCGGCGGCGGAGGAGGGATTTTGACGGAGGAGGCGAGGGGGTTCAAAGGACTGGATGCAGATGAGACTGGAGCGGATACGGTAGCTGGAGGAGGAGGCAGGGGGTCGCTGTCTTCCGAATCTTCGTGTTTCTCCAATCTGAAGGGGTTAGTTTAAACTGTTTCTATTGATTAGGTGGATAAGTAAAATTGTCGCAAGTATGATAAGGAATAATTTGGAAAATACTGTGCTCTATCTAAACTTTTGCTGATTTTTTGCTCTTTGGATGCAGAACAAAAGCAAATACGAAAACACAGGGTGGTACTGGCGCTTTGTTTGATTTCTACTTTTGCCAACGCGTTTAGCACAACAATACATAATGTCTTTCTAATCAAAAACAGGATTTCTAAATGAACTAAAGAAAGGTTTTTTTTGAATTTTTGTTTTTTTAAACTGTAAACTATCGTACCTGTCCATTCCATCATGAAGACTCCTCGATTCGCTGACGGTGTCGTAGGCAATGTCATCTGGTATGAATGAGATGAAGGGGGTGCTGCCTCCTTTCGTCGGAGAACACGGCGACGGAGGAAGATCGAACCTCACGGGCTGCGTGAGTCTCCTGGGGTCTCCTCTCTTCCCCCTCAGAGCTGATCTCTCGTGGCTCATACTCCTCCTCCTCAGCAGATACTCCAACACATCTCCATCCGGCGTCATTGGCTCCACAGTGTGGTCCTGACTGGAAAAGTTCCCAGGCGATGGAAGGCGTTTCCTAGGAACCAAATCCAAGGACTTTCGTCTTTGGTAGGTCTCAGGACTCTTCGTGACCCTTCGTAAGGAACTTGTCTCATCCACATGGCGGAGGGTGAGGGTGTACGGTATCTCAGAATTCAGAAGATGGCACTTCTGAATGTCTGGAGTATCCTCACTTTGGACAGAAATCAAAGAAGGCCGAGTCAGTTTCTTCACGGGGACTTCTGTTTCTTCGCTTTTACTTCTCTCCATACTCCGTTCCACATGGACCACCGCATGGGGAGGAACCTTTGGTTTTGGAGGAACCGCGGGTTTCGGACCCCTTGGTTTAATGCCTTCCGGAGTAACAACCACGGTATCTTTGGTAAGTACCTTTCCGGGAAGGGGGCCGACGGCTCCATAGGTCACGGGGTCTTTCTTCTCTTCAGGTGGAGGCTCTTCGGACCTTTCTTTCCGTTTGATCGGGATGGCGTACGGTTGGTGTTCTTCCCTGAAAGAGTGATTTTTAAAGCGTGGAAAAGTGGAGGAAAAGAGTAGAATCCGGAAGCCAGAGAGAAATCATAACCAACCTTGGACTTTCTCCATTCTCCTTCGATGTTGAAGGCGGAGACATGACAGTACTGTAGAGTCCAGAATCAGGAGACGTCTTTATCTGCTCATAGTCATTGTCAACCGAAATGACCCTTGGTTTCAACAAAAGAGTTCCCGAAGGGGTATAAACAGGCTTTGGTTTGACATTGGGTCCATCGATCTCAACAGGAACCATCGCCTGTCTGAAGGGGAACTCCTTGATCCTCCTCCTTGGCTCTTCTTCGTCGTCTGTATTTGCAGCCGACTTGGAGACAACTCTTTTGACGATCACATTGCCCACTCTCTTTGCCGTGAAGGTAGTCTGATACAGCTGGGAGTTGTTCTTCGACCCAACGCCTACGTCACTTCTGGCGCTGCGTTCGTTGTCGCTCAGGCCGTAAGAGTCCTCGCTCACTGCGTCATAGTCTCTTTGCTGATGGAAATTGTCACCGGACGTGCTTTTAGGGGGTTCTAGAGGGATTTCACAAATAGACACCGGGGGTAGTTCGTCTAAGACATTCGGCAGGGACAGGGACATACTCTCGGTCTCTCGGGCGGCAGGCGGCGCTTCCCGACGGGGTGAGGCTCTTGCTCGATCGACATCGGAGGTGCAGCGGTCACGGCGACGGGTTCTGGCGTCGAGGGCTTCAGGCGGAGGGAGATGAGGCATTGAAACGTGGGTTCGACCGTTGCGCTGACGGTCGCTGATCATGGTGGCTGAGGAGTACACCCGTTGGTTAGCAGCCGAGCGAAGGGGCCTGGAAATGAATTTATTTCGGCGCTAAAGAAATTCTGAATCAATAAGGGCGCTTTTGAGATTCTCGAACACTCTGTCTGTCTGTTTCTTCCTCCCTTTTCTTCCCACCTCGTGAACGGCTCCCTCCTCTTATGATGTTCCCTCACGTAATCAATCAGCTGTTTCTGCGTTCGCCCCGAGAACCTAAACCAACTACATTCAAGTTCTCTTTCAACCAACCTAAAGGAACTCCCTTTGCTGAAGAAGCGGTGATCTTTTCTCAAGTTGTCTGCGGCTGAGCATCTGAAGAAGGCATGATGTTCCACGCACTTCTTCCAAAAGTTCTTGCACTCATTCCTGGTGTCAAACACAAATTCGGCCGTCTCCTTGTTGTACTGCTAGAACCTTCGGTTACGCTTAACTTGTACACCTACATAGTTGTCCGGATGTAGTTTGACCAACAACTTTTTGCGTTTGAAACTCAGTTTTCGGATCTTTGCCCATGAGAAGGTGGAAATGCAATGCATCTGTTGGAAGACCTTAACTTCAGAAATAAAAGAAGTTCTGCATTTGAGCTAACCTTGATTCCCAGATGCATGACAGCCAAGTGGCCTTCGTTCTGATAGAGATCCTTCATCGGATGAAGTTTCACTCCGTAGAAGTCACACCTTCTGGCAACTTCCAACAGGGCTAGGTCACTTTCAGCAGGACTCATTCCACTGAAATCTGATGAAATGGAGACAAATTGGACCTTACATTAGGTTCTTGTGGTTGTTCATCACCATTTGTTGGAAGGCCATGGTTTGGTTGGGGACGAATCGGGTGTGGGAGAGGTAATTGGCATCCGGGTAGTCGTCGGAGGAGAAGTCACCACAGTCGCTCTGAAATATTCTCAGTAAAAGGAGGTTACGAGAGTGAGAATGAAAAAACTAAGGAAGAAAGAAAACAAGAAAGAAAGAATTTAAACTCTCACCTGTACCAAGTAGGCTGCCAGCAATGCTGCCGTCGTCTCTGCGCATTGCAATTCCCCGTGTGCGAGATCCCGTCTTATTTGAAGCGTGAAAAGGTACCTAAAGAGTATTTGATCAGATTTTTAGCAATAAACTCTTTAAAATGTGACTTTCATAAATTTGGCCCCAGTATTCCCAAGACTCTGTTTTTTGGCTGGCTCTCACAATCCGATGAGCAACACGTTTACGACGTTACGACAGAACGGATGGACACCCTGGGCGGCAGCCATTCATCTCACGAACAACATGTTCCGACGGAGAGAATGCGGAGGGGAATTTTGTAAAGGAATGAAGGATTCACGAGAGATAGAGATGGAATTACTTACCTAGTGTATTCTTCCTCCAGATCCACAGGATTCGGACTGTAAAACTTGACGATGAAGTAAAACTTGGCATCTCCTCCAGCAGCTGCGATCTGTCTTAAAATGGGCTTCTCCTTCTCCAACCAACACTAAACCCTCCCTTTCCCTCATTTCAAAGAAGCCACTTACTCTGCTCTTCGTCTCATCGATGTATTCCAACCCAAAGTAATCACACTCCAATAGATTCAAATGCCTCGCCACTTCCTCCAACAGCGTCTGTCCCATTGCCTTGTGCTAAACAAGAGTTACAGTAACCCTTTATAATCTACAGTACCCCTAGATGGAAGACGGCTATTGTGTCGTCCAGAAGACGTACTTTGATGCACATCAGCTTGCCCCGCTTGGGGTCGAGGCCGGGGGGTGGAGGAGCACCGACCCCGCGGGGAATTGACATCCCGGGCCTGAAAATACTGCATTTAAAAGAAATTTAAACGAAAATGGATATTAGTAATATTTAAAAAAACTAACAAAAATATTCAGAGATTTTGTGAAATTTTTTTGGTATGTTTAAGAAAAAAAAAAGAGAATTTTCAGTGGGCTTGTCGAAGTTCTTACAGAGTTTGGTTCGGAGAGTGGTTGTCGCACAAGTTAAGTTTGAATTCAGTTCTGATTACTCAAAAGATTTGAACATTAAGATAGGCGAGATTCGAACCTTTTTAGTTTATTTAAAAATTGGTTAGGTAAAAGGCCCCATATTTTTGTCACTGATTAACGTTATTATTTATAATTGTAGCTCTGTCACTTCAACAGTGATGCTAATTTGCGAAATAACCGCGGAAGCAATTGTTTCTTACAAAAATGAAAAAAGAGAAGAAGACAAAAAGAGAACTGAAGACTCCATTTCAACACTGAGAGTGATCACCAAAGAAGATGTTGACCTCAGATGTGAAAAAAGAGATAGAAAGGACGGTATGAATTGATACCAAATGGTGAAAGAGCACCCGATTTCGCCTCAAAATTATTCGGATTCTGTTGTATCAGAATTTTGCTTTAAATGAAAACTCTAAGGTTGCGATGTGCACATTGATACCTAGTGGATGCCAGTAAGGTACAAGAGTTTTAAGAGACTAGAGTTAACATTAGGGAATCAAGTTCCTGTGAGTGCAGTGTTTTGTCTCCGAAAGACTAGGGATGAAGCGGGAAGTTTCGAATCCTGGCCAGTTGTCCGTCCGTCTGGGTCCTCCTCCCCCGCCGCACTCCCTCCCCCCGGCGGTTTTGAGCCCGCAGATTAATTGGCGTTGTTGGCTACGGAAAATACACGCCACTCGGCTTTCAGGAGGTCAGCAGACACATTGACCTCCAGAGCGGAAACAGAGGAAAATGAGAGAAACCCGGAACTTTCTGGAAGATAGGCCACGTCTAACCCATTGGCACATGACTTGGCTTCGATGCTTGTATGAAGATGAATTTCTAGAAGACTTCGTAACCGACTGGTTTTATGTGGTAATAGTGCATATTTTGGATTCAAAATTATTCAAGCGTCTAAATTGTAATTTCAAAGGTTAATAAATTCTGTCTGTAAAATATAAAAACACAAAACAATTCATAATTTAGCTCTTTGTCTGGAATGCGACTGTTATCGCCAGACGAATCGAAAGAAAAATTAACGGAAGAAGCCTTTGCACTCTGCAGAGGATTTCTTACAGCAATGTCTTTCCGCACATTTATCAACTGACTCGCTTTGCTGGGAGAACAAAATGATTCGGGAGGAAGAAGATACTGGCAGTTCTCTCAGAAGCAAGGGAACACTGTAAAATTGAAAATTCTTGATGGATTGTGTGGCGGGCAATAGTGAGAAATCGTGATAGTCGAGGGTAACAAAATGAAGCTCGAAAGGAGTAAAACGTATGATGCTGTCAGTATGTACGCGATGGACATTTCGTTAAAATACGTTTCTAGGAAACCAAAGGTCGCACAATGGAGTGTTGGAAAACGCGGATGGATCGAACCGATACTAATGTTACTACAGCTTCTTTCGGGTACTCAAAATGGAACAACAGTAAAGGCATCTCCTTTCAAAGTCCGCAATGTAGAATATATGCATTAGATACCAAACCATGGAATCCTAGAGGAGGATCCGATTGTTACAAATGATAAACATCTATAATACAGCATCTCAACAAAAAATTTACAGATGAACTGAATAGGAAGGACTTCAAATTTTGTATCTGAAATGGCTACGTGGAAGCCTCAGTTTTCAATCTGCCAGAAATTAAACATAGCTTTCTTCCAAAATGAATGCGTACCTAGATTACAAAATGTTATTCTTTTGAAACCCTAAACGAGTTTTTGGTTGGCTGAAGAGAGTGTAGATTTGAAGACCTTGCAGGTTTTGTAGGTCAATGCACCTAGGTTCAAAAGAAAGGACTGAAGGCAGGGTTTAAAGGAAAATCTCACTGATGAGTGCTGATCACCGAAATCAAAAATCAAGCCATCCATGCGGCGCATGTAAATCGTCAAGTGTTTTGATACGGTGCTCATGTTTGCCGCGGGCGATCGGTCCATCGATCCATCAGCCGGCTCTTGTTGCAAAACGACAATTGGCAGCCGACTGGCCCTTAGGACCCACCGCCCACGGCCATTTGGCCACCCAAGATCAATCATTTCCTCGCCCAGGAAATCTAATTTTATCTTTTTTTGGACACTGGGTGGTCTGAAGTTATAGATTTTTAAGATACTGTATCTACTGCACTTTCTCTTTCTTTGGCAGAGTGAGAAAAGGTAATCATTTGCGTGATCGCAAATTATGTCGTGCAAAGCATTGCTCAAGATCTTTCTTTTAAAAGTTTAAAGTGTTTTCTTGAGAAAGAACCAACAATTACACTAGTAAAACATACCTCGGTTGTGCGTGGTCCAGGCGGGCCATTCGGCCACTGGCGTCGACCGAACACCAGGAATTTTTCTGAAATTGACTTCTTTCGAAAAGTTAAAGTTCTTAAAAAAAGTAAAGACACTTCAAATAAAGGAAGATTCTTGGCGGAGGAAGAGTGGCGGTGTGGGTAAAAGTGAAGTACTTAGGGGAGGCGTCGGAGATCGATGCCATGAATTGTGCACGAGCCGCACGCCACAAAGGCTACACGTGCAATTAGCGGCTGAAAAACAGCGGATGGACTCTCCTCTCCCGAAGGACGGGGAATCAAGGCATCCCAAGGGCAGGGTTAACGATTAGGAAGTGGAATTAGCACCCAGTGGAAGGTAGCTGATGATAGACGACTGATGACGGAGACTTCAAGCGACCAATAATGTGAAGGGCAATCTCTGCGATTCATGGCTCTCGTGGGATTCGGTTTCAGGCGGAAGACAGGATGACAAAATGAGACATGGAAACGACAGCACGTACTACGCTCAGGGGTGTGGATAAAAGGAGGCACGGAGGACACGCATAATCAGAATACATACGGTAAAACAAGCGCTAAGATATGTCGGTTCGAGGACAGTTGGTGAAATGGTTTTTCGAAATAAATAAGGGAAAAGTAAATATTTAAAAAACATAAGTGAACAATGAGAACTGGAAAATGAAAGAAAATCAGCCGGATGGACAAACCGACTGTGAGAAGTTTTGCCAGAAAGATGGAAAGGCAGAAATGCATGCAGAGACACCAGAAACATATCAAGTGATTTATGTAACCTAATTTAAAAACAGTATTAGCTTTTGCGAAACCCAGAAGTTCGTGATGATTTCTTGTGTCCCATTGCTTTAGCACAAAAAATGACAGCCGAATACAGTGCAAACAACTGTCGCTCTCGGATCAAAAAGTGATCGTAACGGAGACGAACGGTTGAAATTTAGCAAATGTATAGATAGAAGAAGGGAGAGGGAGAGGAACGATGATTTCATACCAAAAGAATACCTACTGTAGTATGAGAAAAAGAGAGGTTGCCACCGAAATCCACATATGTCTCAATTTCCGGTGGTCTGTTGGAAGTGTCACTTGTAGCCACTGGCAATGTAATCATCGGGTGTTGTGTGTTCGGAGGGCCACGAATTGCGCCGTAACTCGTTTAGAAGGCGGTTGCAATCGATGGCTCCACGCACTTGGAGGACTCTTCACGAGCAGAACCACCAATTCCGCTCATTACTCCAACCGGTCGGAGGAAGGCCCGGGCGAACGGCGCAGTGTTAACGAGGCTCGGGTTTCAGACACAGCCGATTGGCCGCGGATTCAGTGTAATTCTTAGATGGCATCTACAATCAAAGAGAAAGGACACTGTACTCTGCAAACAGAAAACCACTTTAAGCAACTGAAAGCATCCGAACGAACAAAGTGTCATATTCAGTGATTGAAAAAGAAGAGGGGTGAAGTTGAAGTTGCAAAATACGTACTTCAAAGACAACATTTATATTTTTAATGTTAAAATTTCTAAAAAAAAAAAATTCATAAAGTGAAGACTCGTAGAAAAAAGTAGGTTGATATGTCACAAGGGCGGGTATCAGTCAATGCATTCGGAATTTGTGGATGGATGAGGGCTCGATTCAGAAGGAAGACAAACCACTTTTCATAGAAAAGGATAATAAATTGAAATACATCGTTGAATCGTTTCCGACAAGGAGCCTGCAAGTTAAAAACTATTCTATCTTCCACTGACCAATGGAAAATGCGCAGTTTCCTAGAAAATAAAATTTTAGTTTAAACTAATTGTTAAAGGGACCATCAGCCTTCTTTTCAAAATGACGGCTAATCCTATGCTAATCAGCCCATTTTTGAAAAACCGTTGCTTGGAGCGGAGTTGGAGAAAATTAACCCAAATGAAATGAGCGAATTAGAATATGTTTCATTCTCATTTAGGCTGATGGTCCCTTTAAGATCCACGATTTTTCAATTTGTTGAATTTTGATGAAAGTAAATGAGGTTCTAAAGATACATGATTTATTGGATGGGTATCGAAGAACTGTGAAATGTCTAGTATCCGCTTTGAAACTTTGGAGAGGTGTGGAACAAGCGAACAATGTAATGTTGGACTATATGGAATCAAACGTTGGCTTATATGTAATTAAAATAGATTATGATTCATATCTAAATGGAGTTTCCTGATACGACCAGTTCAGAATTGTAAGAAAACCTTGATCCAACAGCACTTGTTAAGCAAAACCCTGTAAAATTCTGTTAACTCCTGTTTTCATCTAAACAAAGCCAGAGTGAATTGAGAAGGGGCCAAGGTCTGGGTGGCTGCCTGGGGCGATTGTGTGTGCCCGATAATGCCATGTAAACAGCCGACCAATGGGATTTCCACGAGGTAATTAGAGCTGTGCAGGCGGCGCTCGATGGAAGATGGAGTTAGGGAACAGCTACCGACGCAAGGCGGAACGGGTTCGGGGGTCCATGGCCAGCTGAGGCCGCTTGCGCATTGATTTCCAAGCGCACACATAAACTTAGTTATAGCATGAAAACGACGATTAGAGCTCTCATAAACAATCGCCTCGGGCTCTTTCGGGGAAAAATTGGGCCTCGAGGGCCCTGGAGGACGGAAAAACACGCACTTCCAGCAGAGGGAGGCCGTAATTACGGCCACTTGCAGATACTTTGAGGAACACTAACGGAATTGGAAGTGAAAACACATTCGGCAATGAATTAGAGTTCACTAGAAACTTCGAGAAACGAGACATTCATCGAACAATTTGTGTTTGGCGTTTCGACTTTACGTTTACGTTTATCAAAATTCTCACTAAGAGATGGAGGAAAAGTAGGGTAGTCATTATATCCATTGGCAAGTATTTATGAATGTACGTATCCGCCAATGCTTCTAAACAGTGTATGCAGGGTTGGCTTTATTCTCTCTTGACAAAAGTAATTGGGAACTTCAACCTGTACCAGACCCTTGTAGATTGGTTGATGTTTGGAATGCACTGTTTTCATGTTCCCATATCCAGCATGTAGAGGTTATCCTAGACGGGCCTGCCCACGAGTACCAGACACAAGCTGAGCCCACCAGGATCCCAGCGATCTCCAAGAAGGAACATCATATCTTGAAAAAATCAAAATCAGAAAATTTGGCAAAAGAAACTTGGAAACTATTAGATTTCACATACGAATGATAGCGAAAGAGGGGTAAAACAGTCAAACAAAAGGAAACACGGAACATACATTGAGTCATAAACTTCTAGCGTATCCTTGTTCTTAAAAACTGCAATCTGGCGAATGTGTGTTTCTGCGTCGTTTTGCAACCTTTTGCACGTCTTGTTTATTCCTTGTGAAACTCCCTTGTCTTTGTTCCCGTAACCTCCGTCAGTTGCAGCTGTTCCTGTCTCCCACTAATCATCTTTGCTGTCAGGAGAGTTCTGTTGCTTTCCTGCTCTGTTATCAGCCCGTTGACCGCAGATCTTTGGCTTAAGCCCTTGAGACGGCACATGGCAAACACAACAAAAAACGAATGACGCATATATATTGACAGCTAGCAGAAATCTCCGTACAAAAACACACAAATGTGGAAATTGGCGGGAAGCAACATTTGACTGATTGTGTCTGCAGGAGGTGACTGATGATCTGCCTACCCACTCAAGTCCACCGGTGAAACACCAGACACTTTCTTCTCGAATTGTATAGACAAAGGAAAGACAAAGACCCAATTCAGCATTCTTCCCCTTTTCAAAGCGGCTCTTTGTTCCTTATGTCTCACCATTAGAAGTTAACGTCTAGCAAATGATCTACGGCACGACCTCATCACAGCCTCATAACTTTCAATTGAGCTCCATTGGGGTGTTCAAACGAGAGCTTTGCTAAAACAACGCCCTCCTCATCCAAAAGCGTGATCTTTTTCGTAAACAATCAGTGTTTGATCATACTCGAACCGACTCGCCGACGTTTCTTCCTTCTTCGCGGCTCGTCTCTTTTGTCTTTGTCTTTCATTCTTTCTCTCTTTTTCTCTCTCTGTTTCTCTCCTCCCTCTGACTCTACCCTCCGCTACCCTTCATTGTCCGTATTTCGACCGCCTCTCCATTCAGTCTCTCCAATCCGCTTGGGCTTATCGCTGCGTTGAAAAGAATCTCCAATTGCGAGAGTGTACATTCTCTCCAATCCCTGAACTTTCTCACAACACTTTGTGATGATTTGTCTTCTGCTTGGCAAAAGAGCAACATCCCTGCGTTATACGAGATCTGGCTCCCATGGCCTGGATGCGCATTTCCCATGGCGCATGGGCTGATCGTGTTTCCTGCTCCAGGCTGAGTTGTTGTCATTTCGGAAGGCACAATGCGGCGAAAATCGTTTGTGCAAATGGTGTCTTCCTCTCCTCTTCTGATGGCACCTTTGTGCTGGGAGCTTCCTTTGTCCTCCTCGAAAAAAGACTCCTCCGCCTGGTTTTGAGGGGAACTGGAGGGACTTTTCTGCCACTAACAAGTTGCGTAGGTTTTCCTCTCTTCCCCTCTCCCGGTAACTTTGTCTTTTTGCTTGAGTGTACCTATTTTCACTATCCACTCTATGCGTTACCAATGTTCTTTGTTTGTTTCTTGAAGTACACTGCTACGCAAGTGTAGCCTCTCGACTGAACTACCCTGTCCACAAGTTTACCCTATATTTTCTCCACCCGTTTTGGTCGCAAATGGTATGCGATCGTACTGCAAGCGTTCCTTGCTAATCCCCTCCCTGCGTCATATCTGTATTTCTACCGCATTTACGTAATTCCATCTTCCGATAAGGTTAATTTCGTCCTGATAGCTGCCTCCCCTCCGTCGGAAGTCCATCCGTTGGGCTCCTTCCGGCCCCCTCCATCCATGGCTACTAGACAGCTGCTGGACACGAGATATGCCTCGACGAGTTCAAAGACAAAGGCGACGGCAGAGGCACCAAGGGCGCTCCATTTTTGCTCAGATTACGATCTTCGCAACCTTTCATGGCGACGAAAAATGTTTTCGCGATTAACGCTCCGTTCTGACCACTTTCGATTTACGACCCAAGCGCAAGGCTAAGGTAGACACAGTTTTTATTTTGAAAGGGGCTCTCCTCTGTTGGCTGAATTTATTTGACTTTAAGCACTTGACTGAGTATCGAATTCCGGTATTCGTTATAATGCTTACTCTTATACTGCTCAAGTTAGTCAAGGCGTTTAATTGAAAAAACCTAACTCTAACTACAAAGTTGATGATCAACTGTTGTTGTCCAAAGAGAGTTTCTCAGATTTGATTTCTAAGGGCATCCTTTTACAAACTGTACTTTCCATTGCTGGCAGACACAACAGGGTCCCGTTCCTTTGAAACCTCCCGCTCTCTCAAAGATCAACCCTCCGTTTGATGTTGCGTCCTGCTCGCTCCGTTTCCGTCGCTCGGCCCATCGCCGTTGACGAATCGAGTTGGCGGCTGGACACAAAAAAGTTCCTCTTTCAAGTAGGAGACCTAATTCCAGCTCTGTTGACTTTTGAGAAAGAGAGAGAGAGAGAGAGAGAGAGAGAGAGAGAGAAAGAGAGAGAGAGAGAGAGAGAGAGAGAGAGAGAGAGAGAGAGAAAGACGTAGCGGTTGATACAAACTATCAGAGAACGCCAGAATACAAGTGTAAGAGTTCTGCAAGAGCAAATCGCCAAATGTAATGGATCACCTTGTCATTTGGGACATCTTTCGCTGATTTTGTGCGTCATATTTGATAAAAACGTTCCGACGTTCATTGTCGTTCTCAATCAAAAGCCTTCCTTTGTTTGCAGCCACCAGTTCATCCATCACAGCCCTGCATCATTTAAATTTTAGATGCCAATTAGTCCTATTCCATATGAAAGACGAATGCCCTCTATCTCCAACTCTCTGTCTTCTCTCATCTTTCTCTCACTCTCTTCTATCTCTCTCTCTCTCTCTCTCTCTCACTCTCTCACTCTCTCTCTCTCTCTCTCTTATTTCATAACTACCCTGAATCTCTTTGACAGTGTTCGTCTTCCTTATCTCTTATTTATCACCCCTGTTTTATCAGTGCCCATCGGTGAAAATTTATGGCTTTATCCCAGCAGCTCCCAATACTTCCTAGCAGGAGCCCTGCCCTCAGCGTCTTCTTTCACTTGTTTCCTGTGGTAATTAATTGAGTGATGACAAACTGCCCTCCCCACCACCTTCAATCTCCAGAGGTCCTCATAAACTCAGAAAACCGGAGATCTCTGTCATTCCGCGGCTTTACAACTTATGCGGGGATGCCCCACACATGCACATGCAGCGTGTGTCATATCCACACAAGCGTGTCTTTTCAGTGACTTATTTCTCAGGGTCAAATCTTTCACAGACACCTGCAATTGACGTAGGACTGTGTTTCCCTATTTCTTGAGTTAGTACACCCAGCTACCTCTCTTTTCTTCTGGTTCTTTCTCTTGAACTAGGTACTTCGCCCTCTTCATACGAAACTGTCATCCGCTTCTACTAAATATATGTCCTTTGAGACTTTCGACCTCATCAAGTAGGTGACCCAAGTAGACTTTGACCTGCAATGCTTCCAAAAACACAAAATCATATTTTTTATTTGGAGTGTACCAAGACCTCTAGCATTTTTGACTCTTACCTTGGTTAGCCCGCGTCTGCAGCTTTATAAAGATAAGTACCGCTCCCGAAAATAAAAAAGCCTTTCTTCTATTTACATTTCAAAGAGTGTTTGATTCCCTCATCTCAAGTGTTTTGAAGAAATCTAGGTCTAATCGCGGATGCCTCCTTACTCCTTACTTCTGGTAAAGCAAACATACACAAGCCCTTAAACCCAAGTTCCGTTTGCTCCCAGAAATGAGGTCTGGCTGCAAGAAACGAAGGGAGAATAGTTTTAAACGGCAGGGACATGAGTTAGGCAGCGAGTAGATAGAAACAGGAAGTATCGGAAACAAGAGGTATCCAGTTGGCTCTGACGAGTGCAAGTAAGGGAGAGAATAGCAAAGCAGCAAAGAAGAGAACGGTCTAAACGTCGCGAGAGAAAGAAGGAAGTAAAGAAATCACATAGATCAGGACAATCACCAGGAACGAAACTAGTTCCTTATAGGATTACAGGGTAAAGTAGTAGTTCTTTCGTAAGGTGGTTTGTAGAAAACACCCACCCATTCTGATATTCCTCTCTGAACCCTTTCGACTATTTCTTCATCTGCTGAAACATTCAATTTTTAGGTCGAGAGAAGCAATGCGACAACTACTCCTACTTCCTTTATTTTTCTTGGGTAATGTTTTTGACATCCATAAAAAAACGAAGATTTCAGGAGTATTGGCTGGTGACGACTGGGGATACAGGGATCACAATGGACCTCACTCTTGGCCCAGCGCTTGTCAAACAGGATTGGCTCAGGTTCGAAGGATTTTAGCCTTCTGTACCTTATGAATTCAGAGTCCAATCGATATTCGAATGAAGGATGTTGACTACGCCGTCCTCCATCGTCTTCATTTCGTCCATTACGACCATCCTGGAAAAGTCGAGGCTGTGAACAACGGACACACTTGTAAGTGATCAGCTAAACAAAGTCTGTGTTTCTACAAACTGTCAATTTCAATTTAGTGTGAATTTTCAGTATCCGTATCTGGTTTCGACAAATGGGAAAACAAGCAACCTTACGTCCAAGGAGGAGGGCTCAAGCACAAGTACAAACTAATCCAATTCCACCTCCACTGGGCCTCCCACGATCACCACGGGTCGGAGCACAAAATAGGAGGACTTCATTACCCAGCTGAGGTAACTTAGAAAGTGAAACACCAAAACTTCCTTCAGATTCACTTTGTGCATCTCAGATCGGATTTGTCTCTGCAGCAGGCCTTAACGAAGCCAGACGGTTTGGCTGTGGTTGGAGTGTTCCTTTTGGTTGACCACGATGGATCAGCCATGTCTGCTTTGGACAACGTCATGGAGGAGATCTCCGTTCCAAGTGGGTTTTGTGATTTTAATTGAAAACTGGGCAACTGATTTCAACATGTCCCTTTCAGACAACCACACGAGTCTCTTTGGTTTCCGTGCCCGTCCTATGCTCCCCCAGAGCACAGACTCTTTCTACCGTTATGAAGGCAGTCTGACCACTCCTTCTTGTGGAGAATCCGTCATCTGGACTCTCCTAGCAGAGCCTGTTTCTATGACAAGATCACAGGCTAGTTTTTGACTTATTGGGAAACCATTGGAGCTTTCAGATGACCCTCCTCCGTCAGCTTCAAGCCACTGATCTCAAGCCAATGGGCCACAACTGGCGACCAACGCAGCCTTTGAATGGCCGAAGGGTTCTCTTCAGACCCACCCAGTACGACAGAAGTCTTATGTGTCCTTCGTCCTCTTCCGTGGTAGTCAGCGCAATCTCATTGATATTAGCCAGTGTTCTCTCCTTCTAGAAGGAACGCATAATAATTGATTCTCTAGCAAATGTTCAGGTTCCAGATGCATTTCCATGAAAATAATTCGAATAAAGTGAAAATATCATAATACTGTAACATTGATGTACCACGTTTACCTAAAGTACGCGTGTGCTCCTTAGCCTGCGTGGCCTAGAAGAAAAGGCGTCTGACTTCTGATCCCAGTCGTGGCTTCATTTTTGTTTTTAATGTAAATACTTGGACATGTTAGAATAAGCCTCCTGAAATTGACATTATTTCACTCCCTGACCGGACAATTCCAGAAGATCTGTGATCTCTTCATCTAAGTGTTTCGGAGGGGCTCCGTAGGCCGTGGCTAATCGGTGATGCCTCCTTCCTTCCGTTGCGATTCGTCACCTACGTTACACAGCCACTAAATCCAATAAGAAACTAGTTTCTTCTCTGGAAGCAAGTGATTTCTGTTTTGTTCCAAAGTTTAATTCCATTTATTATCAACCAATTGGTATCAACGTCGATTGCTTAATGGAAACAGACCATGTTCTTTTTCAGAGAATGCGGGGGCTTTTCTTTCTTTCTTCAATTTTCATTGGTTAGTTTGTTCGAAACATAAACTACAAAAAGGCACCTTAAACCAAAAAGACTTAATCTTTGTCTTTGCTAATCTGATTACTTTTGGCTTCTATTATTTACCTGAGTTTCATTATCAGTTATACGATTTGAAACATAGTTTAAGTCTTGACCGCGCCGCGTTGCCACAGGTTAAAAGCCAAGGGTACGCAAACAGGCCTAGTTCACGAAGACCTTCAAAGGCTGATTTAGGTATGTCAAAGGCCTCAAAGGCAGAAAACTGGGGCTACAGAGACCACAATGGACCTCACAACTGGCCGAACCTTTGTCAAACCGGAATTTCACAGGTTATTTTCTTTTATCAGTGGCCTGAAAGTGAAATTTAGAGTCCTGTAGATTTCCGTATGAGAGACGTTGACTACGCTGCTCTAAATCGCTTTCATTTTGTAAACTACGACCACCCAGGAAGGGTCGAGGTTGTAAACAACGGACACACTTGTAAGTAGTTCCCACCAACTTCCGCAAAAGTATCTCATTCAGTATCGGTGTCTGGTTATGACAAATGGGGTCAGAAGCAACCTTACATCCAGGGAGGAGGTCTGAAGCACAAGTACAGTCTCATCCAGTTCCATCTCCATTGGGGCAGTCACGACCACGAAGGATCAGAACACAAAGTGGGAGGACTTCATTACCCAGCCGAGGTGGACCCATTTGTTTATCAACCTGTGTCTTTTAGCTTCACTTGGTCCACCAAAGGTCTTTTAGCTTCACTTGGTCCACCAAAGGTCCGATTTGTCTCTGCAGCAGGCACTGACTAAACCTGATGGATTGGCTGTTATTGGAGTGTTTATGGTGGTTGATGAAGATGGATCAGCCATGTCCGCTTTGGATAAGGTTATGGAGGCAATCGCAGTTCCTAGTAAGTGCTCCAGATTAGACTTGTTTTTTTGAGAATAAGGAAGTTTAGATGGATTCCTAGAAACCAATGTGTACTAGTATACGTCATATTTAGGCATAAATCACGTTTTGTGGCTTGCCACAGTAAGCCGAAGTCAAATACCTGATTGATTACTATAGGTTATATAGAAATCTACCGTGTTCCAGACAACCGTACAAGCATCACCGGTTTCCGTACCCGCCCAATGCTCCCCCAGAGCACAGAATCCTTCTACCGCTACGACGGAAGTCTAACCACTCCCCCTTCCTGTGCTGAAACAGTCATCTGGACTCTTCTAGCCGAACCTATTTCGATGACAAGATCACAGGTTGGCTTTCTTAAAATGACAGTCAGATAGCAGTTCAAGGTGACCCTCCTCCGTCAGTTGCAAGCCCCTGATCTACAGCTGATGGACCACAACTACCGACCAGCACAGCCTTTGAATGGCCGAAGGGTTCTCTTCAGACCCAGCCAATTCGAAAGAAACATTCTGTGTCCATCTTCAGCTTCTTCTTTCTTTGTCTCTGTTTCTTTGGTGCTGACCATTCTTATCATCGTCTAGGAGAAGCGGATAATAAACTTGATTCGATTCGTTTGATTGTTCGTCTATATTTACTGATTTCATATCTTGCATATGATATGATATAGAAACAGTTAAATCACTTCTCTAATAGTAATAGCTAACCAAGATAGCTAACAAAGCCACATCCATCCTGAGCATGCCCACTTTTGCTCAGATGTGTTTAGCTTGTGCGGAAGAGTGTGCTTTTTCTTTTAAACCTAGTTTTCATAGAAAAAAATGGGTGAACAAAGCGAAATTGGAGGAAGGTCGTAGTCAATGGGGAGAAGAGGCGAATTGAAGGCCAGGCCGAGTTCCAGTCTATGCTAAACAACCCCATCGCCTAGTTTTGACGTCAACTTAGAGTTCCCTTCCTTCGTTCATTTCCTCCTTTCCTCAGAGATCGAGCGGTAATCAGCCGTCGGCGTCAAAGGTAGGCGTTGCTATCTCTGTTGTCACTCATAAAACTCTTGTTTTCATGGGTGAGGGTTTAAGTTCCCATTTGTTAATAAGCCAAGCTTCAATCTAAACATTGAGAATTTAAGCTGGATAGCCAGTTTTTTTAAAGAATTTGAATCATTGTATGATTTAATTGGAACAAAAGCCTCTTTTCATTATATAAATACCGCAAAACTTCAGTATCCTGTTTGTATTCCATGATGACGCCTTCAGACGTCCATCGTCAGTCCTGTCTCTACTTGGTTATGGTATTCCTTCTCTTTCTCATATCAGGTAGTTTTTAAAGTGATAGTTAATCTTCAGTTTCCAGGAGCTTTGGGTACCGATGTTGGTAACTGGGGCTACCGTAAGCTAAATGGACCAAAGTACTGGCCGGATATCTGCAAATATGGGAAGAGGCAGAGTCCAATCGATATTCGAATGAAAGATGTGACAGTAGCTGATTTGGAGGAGATTCAGTTTTTGAACTATGATAAAGTGGGAGAAGTGGCAGTTTTAAACACTGGGAACTCAGGTGGGAGAGAAAAGAGGGAGATAGAGATAGCAAGAGAGGGGAAGATACTAATGAATAGTTTCAGTGGCTGTGACAGGTTTTGACAAATGGGGAAAAGACGGGCCTTTAATAAAGAAGGGAGGACTACAACATGAATACAAGCTGGTGCAGTTCCACCTCCACTGGGGTACTTCAAATAGCAAGGGATCTGAGCACATGATCGGGGGACATCAATATGCAGCCGAGGCAAGCAAGCTTTGTTCCAAGAGTGCCTTGATTGAAGCTCCATCTGATCCACATCCGTTCCGACATGAACAAGTCTGAGGCCATCGAGCACCCAGACGGCATCGCAGTGGTTGGGGTCTTTCTCCTTGTGAGTAACAACCCATCTGAACTATCTCCCCTAGATGATATAATTGACCACGCTTACTGTGAGTGCCAATGTCGGCTTTGTTTCATCCCAATTCAGCGCAAAAACAAGTTATCGCCAACTTCCGGGTGCAGAGCGTTCTTCCGGAGAAAAAGGAGTCGTTCTTTCGCTATGAGGGCAGTTTGACCACTCCTGAATGCACAGAAGTAGTTGTGTGGACACTTCTGACGGAGCCTGTTGAAGTGTCAAGTGAACAGGTTGAGAGATCGAAGGATCGATCATTCTATCTATCTTTTCCTTTCAGATGATGCATCTTCGTAATCTGACCGCTTCGGACAACCAACTACTGCTCTTCAACATCCGCCCTGTGCAGCCCTTGAACGGCCGGCCTGTGCTTCTCCGCTCCAGCAAAATGTCTTCCGATGAACTTACAACGTCCTCCAAGCCGTCGATTATTCACAAACACGAGACCACCCTGATTCAACGTGTCTATTCGGGTTATGGTCTTCTGAGTCTCGGTGTCCTCACTCTTCTGATGATCACGGCCTGTATTCTTCTGTGCAGTTGCTGTTGCAGCTAATAAAGTTCTCTGATTACCGAGACATAATTGAAATCGGTCATAATTCGGTCGGTGACCGGCGAACTCTCGCACTTGTTCCTGTAATCCATCGGCCACGCAGTTCATCCGACCAAATGCTCTTCTAATTGGCAGTTCGCGTTTACTCTGCCTGATCCACTTCCGATTGGGTGCGTGCATTCCCCCGTTCATTCTATGCGCATATTCGGAAGTTTAGTCTTTGGGAGAACTTTCACTCGAGATCTAAGTCCCTTAACCAGTTTACCATATCTATTCTGAATTTCTAGCAGCCAACACACATTTTTCAGTGCTTCAGAACATTTAGCCATTCTTAGGCTTGCCTTCTTTTTTTAGGCCAACCTTGTAGATTTGGGAGTAGAAAAAAACTGTTAATCGAATGTCTCTTTAGGAGCTTGGCCCTATTCACCCCTAAGCACAATGAGGGGCCTACTTGCGATCCTCACTCTTTCTTTATGCTTCCTGGTGGACGCCTCAATTTTTAACAGGGTTAAACGACAAACAGGTAAATTCCACACTGAAGTTAACGCAGTATTTTTTTAGTGGTCGGATCACAATCGCAGACAAACGGAGTGGCGGATGAAGTGGAGACGAATGCCATGGCTCATCATTACAAGGTAGATCTTTCTTTCTTTCTTTTTCAAAAGAAAGGCATTTGGTTTCAGAATACAGACGGAGTGATTGGTATGAATGTGTCTTCTGGGGGAAATGCAACTGGAGCTAACCAAGCGTCACTTAAAAATCAGGCTTCTGGAGTGGTTGGAAATTCTGGTAAGAAACATGCAAAAAATAGTTATAAGCAAGCCCTGCAGCCCTCAACGCCACTGGAAACGTAGCCGCCCAAGGACAAGAATCCTCCGCCTCTTCTGACATCTCTGCTGCTATTCGTGGGGACAACAAGACTGTTTCCTCTTTCCAACAAGTACCTACATTTGAAATATGTTAACAATGCCATTCTAGGGAACAGCCACTGGAACTGGAGACACCCAGGTGAATTCCAACGGAGGGGCTGTGTTGACAGTCGATGGACAAGAATCCCCCTCAAGTAACAGCAAGAATGAGGCAACCGCCGGGGCCACTGGGTCCTTGGGATCTAAGTCAGAAGTTCTCTCGAACCAGGTAGCTCATTATCGATTGAAAAGTACGGTAGATTAGGTCCTTACCTGGGACACTCTCTTCGCCCAATTGGTTGGATCAGCCGTAGCTGAAGGCCATGGAAACGCACAGGCTAATGTTGACCTGGGTGCTGGAAATGCAGAAAACGGTTTGATATTTTACTTTTTATGTAGCGGGATGAACATTTCAGGAGTCGAAATGAACGGTGTGGTTTCTGGAATTCAAATTGGTGGAGGAAACGTCAACGCACAGGTAAAATTTAAGACTTGCGTGATGAAATGGAGACTCTAGGTGAATGGAAATGCTAAAATGAATGGGTCCCACCACGATTTGGCTGGAAACATGTACGGAAAAGTGAATGGAACTAGCGGCAACAGTTCTCTCGTCGGAGCAACTCATGTCCAGTCGAATAGCTCAGGATCCAGCTCAGGTAGGACTCAGTCCATGGTAGTTGTCGATGCCGCTTGCATTTAATTGAAAACAATGTAAACATCAAGAATTGGTTGATTTCTTTTGTGCATCCCAAAGTATCCCTTTGTTTTCTTAGCGTTATAGTCGCGGAGGTGCGTCAGGCAAAAGAGAAGACAAGTGAAAATCTATATTCCAAAGTGCAAAAACTCATGGGAGGATGTCATGGAGTTCAACAACGCCGTTCCAAGCGTCATAGCTACACAGGCCCACTGAACCCAACCATAGCGGATGATTAACTTTAGAATAAAACTCAGCCGAGAACCTTGAACTCCTATTTTAAGAAATCGCTTATATGACCTGTTGATTGGTTACGTATAGCTAAGCATAGTATGCATGATATCTGTGCGACTTCATATGTTTAACTTTCGTTTAAGAGACATAGATATAGAGAGAGAGATTGACCTTTGAGGGAATAAAACGGGTGTTTTCAGGTATCAGCGCATTCGGTGACTCGAAGATAAACTCTGATGGCAACAGCGCCATAGACCTCAACTCTCAGACTGGCCTCGATAATCAGGTTTAAATTGCCGCGTTGCATTCAAAAGCAACCAACAATTTTCAGAAGGGAGCCGACGGAAACATTCTGATGAATGCGACGGATCATGGAAAGAACCACAGCATGACTGTTCAGAATGGTCTGAAAGTCAACGACAACAATGGAGAGACACGTAGGTTCAACTTTTTACGAGCTGCATCCCCACACTTTCTTCTCTATATCTATATCTTTTCTTCATTGTTTTGTTTTGTCTTCCTCTCTCACTTTGTCCATAGCTATTCACGCTTTCTACACATGTTTCTTCCACGGTTGTTGGCTGCTCCAAGCCGTTCAAAAACGTTGTAGACAAATTTGACTCTCAGGCCAGTCAGGCCTATCCGGGGAAAAGAAAGTATTCTACCAGTGGTACTTATCGTTGATACTTTAGTTGCCATTGGAAATGGAGGAGTCGAAGGCAAGGGAAGTGAGAACTCAAACGCATCGATTACTGTAAACACCAACTACACGAACAATGGAGAAGCATCGTACGTTTGTTTCATGTTTCATCCCATCGCATCCACACAATCACACCCACACCCAATGTTTGCAATTAAATCTCTGTTTCAGAGTAGTTGTGAAAGGGGATGGTCAAGCAATCGGATCTGGAAACAACAATGCCTCCTTGTCAATTGAAGCACACGGAGATCTTAAGAATTCCAATGGATTGAATAGCAGTAAGCTCTAATTTTGTCCCAGTATAAATCTTTTCTAGACTCCAGCGCCTTGGCTTCTGGAGGAGCTTCGGGAGAGAACAGCAATGTGACAGGAAACTCTTTCGTGAGCATGGACGGTGCTGGAAGCAATGGTTGGTTTTGGAAGATCTCACTTTCAAAAGGATGTTCGTTATTCTGACCACAGAAGTGTTGCTTCGCTCAACTTTTGCCCGATTGTCGCCAAAGTCACTCATTAAGCGATACCATCGATGACGTTGCTGTACCCATTGTGACGTTCAAAGAACGAAAAATTCCCTTTTACGATTATAGAAGCCTCAAAGAAAGAAAGTCCCAATGCGTGAGCATTGTAGTTCCAGTTCAATATTTATTTTCTTCCTTTTCCTATTCGGCCGATCGTTCCGGAAGAGGCTTGAAGAGGAACATAAACACCATAAGAGTTCTATGGTATTGCATCTGAGGTCATTCTTCTTTGAGAAGGCTATTCACACAATGACGATCATTTGCCATTAGATGGTAGTAGTTAAAACTCCAATGGATCAAACAAAGGGCATGACCTATTCATTGGAAACCTTATATTTTCAGGAAATGCAATGATGGACGCCTGGGGAGGCGGTGTTGGAAACAGCTCAGTAAATACGAATACGGGACTGATACTTAACGATGGAGGAGTCATCAGAAGTAGGTCTTGTTGAAGAGCCGATGAAGAAGATTATTCAGATATGACTGTAAATGGAGGAGTTTCGGCTTCGGGAGACAAGACGTCAGTACATTCATCTTCAGTTGTAACGGACTACGGAGGTATAATCTTGCTTTTATTATTCTCTTCTGTCTGTCGCTCGTTTTCCCTGTCCAACATTCATCCATTTTCTTTTAGGCCAGCAGTCTCTCGCCAACTACCAAAAGGCCACCTCCACTTCCAACGGTTCCTCCTCGGCCTCTGCCTCCAACTTCGGCGTGTTGAAGCGAAAGAAACGAGCATCCCTGGGGGTGCTCTTCGACCGCCTCTTCTGATAGAACAATTGATTGACTCACTGCCAGTAAAAAGAGTTTCGGTGTAACCGATCGTCGCCGATAAGCTGCCGTCCAAGGCCCGTTTAAAAGGCGGCGGCCACGGCATTGTCGTGACCGCCATGCTTCTTCTTCTTCTTTGCTTGGTCGTCGGCGCCCACGGACAGGGGCTACTCTCAGGTTCCACTTCTTGATCTTTCGATACAAATTGCGAACTTTTCCATTTCTGATTTCATTCAACATGCGCTTGGTCCTTCTGAAATATTATTCTGGAAATTATTCTTTGGTGTCGGTTTTCTTCATTTTCTGGTTCACCCGATTTCAATATGCAATCCAAAACAAATTTAATGTATTTCACGAATGAAACTTGTTGAGTACGTAGGGGTTGTAGAAGGAAGTCATTATGTTCATCCAAACACCAGAATGCTAAGATGTCACCATGCCCTTCATCACATAACAATAAACCTCAAATAACAACAACATACGGCTCTGCTTATAAAGCCGTTTGAATTTGTATTAAAGGTATCCTACAGTCTAAACGAAACGTGGAAAAAGAGCATATTCTAAGGAAATCAATCGAAATGTATTAAACTACATATCACAATTAATTATCAGAACAAATCAGCAATCATAAATGTTTTTCCAGGTCTCTTCGGCAACGGTCAACCTAACCAAGGTGAGGGCCTAGTAGGTGAGGTAATTTCCGCCTTTGGGCGGCTGGGATCATTTCTGAAACGTGAGTTAACTAGAAATGTTAAAAAGAGGAACTTCAATTCGTTTTGATGAAGACCAAGGAACGCCGACCACAATAGAGAATTCGCTGAAAAGAAAGTGTAACCCGCTTCTTTAGGTCAAAACGGCGGATGGGGGCTGTTCGGCGGCCAACAACAGAACAACCAGGTGATTCAGACTGAAATGATCGTAAAAGAAGTTTTAGGGGCTGAGGAACCTGTTCGGAGGTTGGTTGGGAGAGAAGAAAGAAGGTAACGAGGTTTAGGACTTAACAGAGGAGGGCAGGGACAGCCGCCCAATGGAGGACAGAACATGGGAGGACTACTTGGAGGACTTCTAGGAGGGCAGAATGGTAAGATGAACAGACAGAGGGAGGCAGAGCAACAGGGATAGAGAAGTGTTTGTGTATACGTGTGTGCGTGTGCACATGAACCCTTCTTCTCTATTCGATGATTCCAGGAAACGGAGGAGACTTGATCTCAGGAGTACTCCAAGCGGCAAACAGTTTGTTTCCTTGAACTTCCATTGTAATGTCGTATTATAGATCGTCCCGGAGGCATCATGAGCACAATTCAAGAAATAGCCAACATCCCCATCAGCATTGTCAAGGCGGCCACGAAGGTGGATGTGGTCACCGACATGAAGACTTTGAAGAAGGGACCACCCCCTTCACAGAGGGACTGGGAACGCAGAGCCAGGAAGTTCTGTAGGCGATTCCCCGGTCATCCTCACTGCAGGTATGCTATTTTCCCTATCTCTCCAATTACTAATTTTCAGAGGTGACCAAGTCCCTATGTTCTCTCAACTAGACGACATGCTGGGGCTAATCATGGGAAGTGTGAGTGAATTCATCCCGAAGGTTCCCAAGTAAGGCACTTTCTTTGCCAAAGCAATGTCAAAATAGGGTTAACATCAAAGATCCTCTGCGTGGAGTTGACCCTGCCCTGGCTCAGTCCCTTCATCCCTCCATGACAAAACTGGGACATATTGACAACAGAGCTGTCAAGAATATCGAGGTTCAAATGCTTCATATGCTAATGGCAAGGTTTTCAGTCCGCCTGTACTAGATTCCGTTGTAAGCAGCAACCTCCTCAGGCAGTGGCTCAGAAACAGCTTATCGAAGCAAAGATCTATGAGTTTGAGCAGTCTCAGTTTGGAAAAGGAGTCGATCGCTCTGATGCAATTCAGCTGAGGTTCGACAGAACCCAGCAGCTGAAGGAGAGTTTGCTGGAGAGGGCCAATCTTTCGAGAACTGTAAGTTGTTAATACTTAGAACATATACACGGCTACACATGCACACGCGCACATACAATTCCAGGTCGTTCCCGCAGACAACGGAGTCTTCGATTCTGACATCCTTCTAACTGAGAAACAGGCCAACTTCATGCTCAACGAACTGGGCAAGGCGGGTGCTGGAGCAGAAACTGTACCTCATCCGGAGCTCTTTGACCCATCTCACGATGCTAAATTAACCAACAGACAAAGGAGGGAAAGAGATGAACGACTGAAGAGAGCTTCGGTCTTCTTTGAAGAGGATCCAGTGAAGCAATGGAACCCTTACATCCCCATCCAGTACTATTTGGATGACTCTTTGGGTGAGGAGATGTGAGTTACAGTAATCTTTGAGTTTTCAGAAGAGCTTGATAAGAATGACGTCAGAGGAGCGATTGCGGAAATACAGCAGAAATCTTGTTTGAGGTTCCAGGAGATGAGGCAGGCTGGAACTGCTAATTACATCCATTACTATAAGGTCGATTCACCCACTTTGTAAGTTTTTGTGAACATTTGCACGTGAGCGTACACATGCACCGTCAATGACCCATTCAATCGCTATCCTTCAGCTGTGGTCTCTCCTACGTCGGAAAAGCGGATCCGTCCAACCCAATCTACCTCAGCTTTGGCTGCCAAAACGTAGTTTTAATTTTTTTTCCCTTTTGTAATCCTCATTTCAGAACAAAGGTGTAGCCCTCCATGAGACATTGCACGCCCTGGGAATGGCCCATCAGCACCTCCGTCCTGACAGAGACCAGTACATTCAGATCGATTGGAGCAATGTCAATCCCCAAATGTATGACTCCTTCGTGGTCGTGGATGCTAAACTTTTCACCACGTGAGGTCTTCTTTCTAGGGTCGTTACTTGGAAGTTTAGTTATGGAGTTCGCTACGACTACGGTAGCATTATGCACTACAACGCTTTTACGGCTGCTATCGACACGAAGAAAGAGACGATGAAACCAAAATTTGACTTTGCGACAAACGTAAAGAGGTTGGGACAGAGAGACGGAATGAGTGCAATGGATGTGGAACTTCTTAATAAGATGTACTGCCAACCAGGTGGACAAAGAAAAGAGACAAAATAAGTGAGTGGTTCAGGCTGTGATGATAGAAACGTCTACTGTGGAGCCTGGGCTCTTCAGAGCATGTGTTCTTCTAACAACTGGGTTAGAAACAACTGTCTGAAAAGTTGTAATATGTGCAGTAGGGGAAGGAAGTAATCACTGCCTACCTGTATATACAATGAACAAATGAAGCTTTATTGTCTTGTTGTGTGCTTACAAAGCTTTTTATACCTTCTAAGATCATCTAACTAAGGACTAGACAAACGAGTTAAAGGTACGGTATCTTTATTCTTTACTGTTCTTTATACACGACGACGTTCGATTCGTTTCTCATGCAATTGCAGCGTCGCGCACTTTTCCCGGCGAGTTCCTTCCATTTCCAGCAACTCTCTCAAAAACGATCATCTGAAGCCAAGTCATCTTGATTCACAAGTGGTACTCACATCCTCGTCGTCACTTTCCGGTCCGTGTTTCCTGGCGTCAAAAGATTGGATTCTGAAGGCAGTTTTTGTAGTAGCCTTGCTGACAAAACTAACCTGATTACCTTGGTAAGAAGGTGCACAACTACGTGAGAGAGGAAGACCTGTGATAGCTTCAAACCGAGGATCATAATGTAGATAGAGGCGTCTGTATAGGAGGAGATGAAGGTCCAAGAACACGTCTTTCTGATGTCAGTGTCTGAAAAATCTTGTTTCGGGCTAGTCCGGAGCCTACCCGGCTTGAAGTAGATGGTCCATGAGCAAGCCAGATACTCCCAGGTGGAAAAGACAAGAACGAGGACGGTGACAATGAGAGTCATGACCCAGACAAAGTGAACTGGGAGAATGAACCTCGGATAGTTGGCTAAGACTCCGGCGAAAGAGAACAGAAGGAGGGCCAGGTAGCCATAGATTATGAAGAATTGCAGGGAGAAGAAGTCTGAAAGAGAAATAGCCACATCAAATACACGATGTCGTAAATGGTGTATACCTAATTGGATTGTCACAAAGCCCTAAGCACGTGGTAGGCAAAATAGTCTGGAGGGGCAAACTTGATTGATTGAGTCTTTTTGAACATTAACCTTTTCAATTTCTGATTTGTATTTACAGTAACGATAGCTATTTTAAAAATCTTTTAAGTTGATCGATTCTTTGGATTTAATCGATTGAGTGTAGCTTTCAGTGGTCTTAATGGTCCTATGATTGGGAGCAGGCTCACCCATTGAAACATGATATGATGTGGTATGATATTAATCTACGAGCCTTTTGTGTGAGGGACGAATAGTCCGAGGAACATGAGGTCGATAGCGATGAGCGAGAGAAGCATGATCTTGAATGCAAGAAGGGAGCCGTCCAGTCCCTCAACGACCGTCATTTTCGGAACTGCCGTCAGATTCGTCGTGCTGCTCGTCTGACTTCGATCCATCGCTGCCATTTTCTGAAAACTTTGCTAGATTCAAAGGAAGAAAGTTGGAGGCGCACAAAAATAAACAAGGTTATCGACATCAAACACGGTCTTAGGTTGTTTTCAGAGTAACTTATCACCAAAAACTTCGCCACAACAGGGACGCATTTTAGATGTCACAAGCGTTTCTGCCAATTGTTGCAAGACAGTTGTTTGTAGAACAACAAGGCTTTTATATTCACCAAGCGCGTAGTTTACGCCCTGCATCGAAATTGACTGAAGCTACATGATAACCCCTCTTATTTCAAAAGTCAAACCGGAAAAAAAGATTTCAAAACTAGAATCTTGAAATTCAAGGTCGTCAGAAGACGGCGAAAGATGCGCCTATCGACATCGTCGGGGGCGTGAGAGCCTGCGGAATACGAAGAGTACCATCTGATTTCAGTTTCGAAATTTCCCGAAAACTGAAGCGCTTTTGTTTCACTACGACTAACAACATGATTCTCGATATGCCATAGACTATGAAAGATATACAAAAGTGAAACTGTTAGAGAAAGGTAGACAACACCTACGCTAGACGAAACTGTTGGCTATTTCTGCAAGTTTCGATGAAATCACGATGTCATTCGCTTCAATTCAAGGCATTGTTCGAAAGAAATGCGTCATTTGGAGATGATGTTTCGAGAAATGCACTTAAATCCCTTATGAAACAAATGTATCATAAGAATTTGGAAGTAAGACTTCAAAGTTTGCTAGGTATACTTTTTATACCAAGCAAAGTTGAAGTTTAACGACTAAGACATACTTTACGCATCTTTACGCATTTGCTTTTCCAGTGCCAAAACTACCACAGCTGATATCATGAGACAGCGACGCGTGATCCACAACCAGGCGAATTCGGTACAAGCTTGAAAAATCGGCGCAATGCGAAGCAAACGTTGAACATAAGAAACACAGGAAACAGCCTGACTTAACAAACTGTAGGCACGTTCTGTTGAGTCAGATTTAAAAGTTATATCACTAAAGTGTTCGTAAAAGCCTGCCAAAGGTGGAAAACTAATAAGGCTCGTTGTTTTCTTGTTCCCACGGCCGTTATCAGGCGGGACTACTAACAAATAAACAGCTGCCGGCGGGGAATATCCGAAATCGATCGAATGACCTGCTCATGGTAATTTTCTAGGGCGGATTGATGTAATGCTTGTATTTAGGTGCATATGCATGTGTTGTGGGACACAACAAACGACGGAAGTGGCGAAAAACAATATTTGGGAAAGGTCGGGTTGTAGAGGGATTTTTGTCTAAACTCAGAGATACAAAGAGAGACATAAAGATAAATAGATAGAAATAGAGAGAGAGAGAGAGAGAGAAAGAAAGAAGAAAAAGACTACTGATTCAGCCACTTGTCAATTGTGAAAGAAGATTTTGCTGTATCGAAAATCGAAGAGCCGTGGGATGCCGCGGGCGACACTTTCCATAAAAACGACGGTCAATCGGCATTCATGGCTTCACAATAACATTTTATTTTCTACCACGATCTGTGCACGTACTTCTTCTCAGCCGCATGGTCGTCTCGAAGGTAGATGATGTTCGGAAGACGCATGCCTAAACGAAGAATCATGTTTCAAGTCTTACTCCTGCCAATGCTCTTAAACTTACAACTCTATTGTTACTACAAAAGTTTTTTTAAATACTTAAGGCATTGAAAAGGAACCCTTATCCATATTTTCATTTCCCCTTTAGGCTACGGTAGTTTCAGAAAGAAAAGTGTATTAGGGCGAGTCTGTCAGAAGAGCTGATCCACCAATAACAACGTATCTATGCTGGCTCCGAGTTATGTATGCCGTTATTTACTGAAGCAACCGTAAAAGGCGAAAGAAAACTAGTTCAGAAGAAATAGCAAAATTTAAGCTTTCAGGATTAACTTATCAAATGCTACTTTACAAAGGCAGTCAAAATTATAAATGCAATATTTAACTTTTTTGCAACATTTTTGGCCACTAAAAATAAAGATTGATTTAAGTAATCATCAAGCAAAGCCAATAAAAAAAGTGCGACGTACCGATTCTCCTTTTGGACACTTCCTGTGTTTCGTCTCTCAGGGCGAGCAGATTGGGCAACCGCATTCCCATCCTCCGCTTCTGCACAACTTCCTCTGAATCTGAAAAGTAGATTCTTCTTTTGCTTTCATTTTGACTTTCAAGAAAAGAGTTTGAAATCTTGCAGGTTTCAACGCGTACAAACAAAAACAATCGGTGTTTCCCTTTTGAGGTGTTTGGTAAACATCCACGTTTATTTGGTAGCTAAAATGGAATCATTGGATAAAAAACAAACAAAATAAGAAAATGTTCGCTTTCCCGCATTTCGTATTTGCAGAATAGCTAGCGGAGCTAGAAAAAAGGTACAGCTTCTTATGGAAAAAGAGGAGCAATTGTCAGGATGATTTCCCTCTCATTCATCAACACTGACATCCACGTGTAGAGAGGGATTCCTTCTTAAATGAGCCAGGAACTTATTTCTCTCAATATTCAGCTCTAAAAAATCTTCTTTATACCTAATCACTAGTAAGATGTAAGAGTGATATGAGCAAATCCCGATGATCTTCGACAATAAAATCTCCATCATTCATTTTGTTACTACAAAATGCAAATTACTCAATAAGTCTTATACTTACTATGTAGATTTTGAACCGTTTATTGGTTAAGAGACCCTTACAATTGTCAAATCGATTGCCATGTTCACCCGTGAATTGGAATAAGGGCCGGATCGACAGGCTGATGTGAATACAAAGTGGCTGTTTTCCGGAGCCAACAGGGCTTTTGCGTTGGCGGACTTCTTTCAACTACAGACTTCATCAAGGGAATAAGCAAAGGGGATAATTCAAAATCCATTTGGCATGTAAAGTAGATTTGGAATTTATCCTTTGGCCTGAATTTCCACCACTGAAAATTTTCTAAGAAGGAGAGCATCTTATTTTTTTAAAGCATTCTTTTGTTTTTGAAAAAGGATATTTTCAAACTTTTTAAAACGGTGACCACCCAAGTAAGGCGCAATTGCGGATCGTGCAATGGTATCAGTCACTGATTGTAGTTTCCAAAATTCTTTCTCCCTAAGACAAGCAACCATCTGTTTTATGTCCCCGATTCATTCAATTGAGCTATCAATCTACGTGTTGGTCTGACTTTGGTTTTTATAATTGCTTCAAAGAAAACACAAATGGAAGATGTTATAAAAAGAAACGCCCATCTCCCGAGCAAATGTTTATCTTGTGAAACTCATCGGGGCTGTTCAGAAATTCTTTTCCTCTGCTTAACAGGAAATAAGAAAAGTGTACCTGTCGAGGCTGTGGCGATGGCGGCGACGGTGACGAGGAAGAGGAGGGCTGCTGCGGATGCGGAGGACATGGGACAGTGACGGTGGATTGGTATGCGACCGAGGACTCGAAAGGGGAATCGCATTAGAATGGGCGGAATGACGAAGTAGACGCAAAACAATGCACAATTAAGACGATCGAACCGCAATCGTCTCTGTTTTCTGGAGATACCGCCTGGAATTGGAAGAAAATGAATGAAAATAATACAAGAAAATAGAAATGTCACACGATGATTACTGTTGACAGGCTGAATGTATACGGTAACAACAAGAATATGGATAAAAAATTGTGAGAGAGAGAGCCAGAGTCATAAAACGTCAACTGGTTGAGATTTGCTCTCTGTTTACTAGAATTGCCGTCTGGACCACAGATTTTAATTCCTTTCCAGCTATAAAAGAGGATATATGTACTTGTTTACCATAGATTTTATCTTTGGGTTTTCCAGATGCCGATAGAAATCGCCTACAAAATTAAATGGGATTATAGGAAAAATTTTTTCTTCTACAAGGAAACAGAACGGATCTCTGGTGGCGTTACTGTACGATGCATTCCGTTGATGTTCCTAAATTGATAATGTGAAAAATCGACGATTTCATCATAACTCTTTTATTTTTTAAACCACAGGTATCAAACATAAATCCCAAGCATTATTTGGCGCACCAAATATGGTCGTTCGTTCTCAGGGAAGGCCACATTAGAATGAATCTTTGGTGGAATGACCGTTCATTTCCTTGTTCGGTAAAATAGAGAATGAGAAATAGGAACTCCTCGATTACCCTACGTCACGATTTACGTGAAAGTTGACGTTCCTCGCTTTTTCTCCTGTCTCTCCTCAATGTAGGCTGTGCTGCTCTGCCATGCCGTCGCAGCAGGGCAACTCCAAGGAATCCACGAACAAGCCGATCGCCGTCTCCAAAGAGCCCTTTCTGAAGGATGGATCGAAGGAGGTTCGTCTCCCTCCGAAGCCCCAGCATCGCAAGAACGTAACCTGCGAGAAGGATTTGGAATCAGATCCGGGATATTCAAAACTCATCCAAAAACTCAAGGACGAAGGCACAAGTGTCACGGAGAAACTGGGATCTGGGTCGTATTCGGTGGTTCTCAAGGCGATCACTACTGATGAGAGAAAACTGGCGGTTAAGGTCATCTGCACCAGGTATAAAAGCCTTCATGTCATTAGATAAGGCCTTATTTAGGGTAAAGAATGACTACGTCGGCCGTTTCCTACCGAGGGAAATGAAGATAGTCCCTCAGCTGCACCACCCCCACGTCCTACGCTTTTACTCCGTCCGCGACAACAGGGCCACTGAGCCAGACCTGCCCTTTGTCGTCTTCCTGACCGAATGGGCCGAGGGCGGTGATCTTCCTTTTGTCATTTCTTACAATCTCAATTTCCTAGGTGGATGTGTGGAGTGTGGGGATCATCATGTACGTCTCGACCACGGGCCACTTCCCCTTCGACGAGAGGGATCACCAGAAGATGATCTCGGATCAGATGCAACACCGAGTGCGCTTCTCTGGCCGATGGATCGGGTCGAAGCAGCTCCGGGCGATCATCATGGAGGCCCTGCATCCGCTGCCTGACAGAAGACCCAGCTACCAGGACCTCCTCAACCACGAATTCCTCAAGGTCGGCCCTGGAAGGACGTGAGAGACCACGACGATCACAGATATATCTAGTGGCATGAAAAAAGTGTGACTCATGACTGCAGCCAATAAAGCAACTGAGTATCCATTCTTTCTTATTTGTCACTTGTTCCTGTCTGTTGATTTGTATAATTCTATATTTGGTAACCGTTGGAAGTCCTAGCTTACTTTGTCACAATCGGTTGTCTATATAAATGCTGTGTAAGATATATTTTTTCGTTTAGTCAGATATTGCCTTGAAAGAAAGAAGAGTGGTTTAGGATGGGTTTCCTCTGCTGTGGCATGCAGTGGGAAACGTCATTTTGAATTGGACATCCCGGAAGCTGTCTTTTATAGTTCTACCACATTTCGATGGCCTGCAAAACACGTGTCTCTTTGGGGGGGGGGGGCATTATAAAGGGACCCACTTCCGTTTCCAATTCTCATTAATTATTTTTGGGTAAAACCTTTTCAAAAAGAAGAAATGTATGCATGTCAGTTATTCTTTTTATGTTTCAATTGTTTAAAAGAGTCCTAAAGATATTTGAAAGTGAGAAAGAAAGAAAGAAAGAAAGAAAGAAAGAGATTTCCGCCATCGGAATTTTAAGTCGTAGTATTCTTGTTCAAATGCCGGGTGTACAATACCTGTTTTCTCTTTCCATGGCCTACAAACTTCTCTACGAAATCCTTCGATTCCTCAAAACAATCTTTTTTTGGTTTTTTTTTGCAGAAAACAACAGGTTATTTTAAATATGTACATCAAAACACGTGTGCATTCTTTATTGGATCGGATTCTTTGCCTCGAATGCGTCCAGACATTCTGGCGAACAGAAGACCACGCTCTCTCGACCGGGGAATTGATTCGCCTGAAAAGAATTGTGTCAAGGACAAAAAGATCAATCAGTTAGAATACATAGAAAATGCCCAAGACAGGAATCGAACCTGTGTCGCCACGGCCACAACGTGGAGTACTAACCACTATACTACTTGGGCCGATAGCGCAGACGCGAAGGCGCCTTTATGACCCCGCTGATGCCATCACTCTGTCTTTATTAGTCCACATGGACGCTCTTCGAACTGACATTTGTCTAATTGAATTACCGTACCCAGAGACATTAGTATGAGCAGCGAGGGCGAATAAATTGGACAAATGACTGCACGGACTTTCGGATCGAAAGGGTTGAACGTTTAATTTTACAGAATATTTTAAATTAAAACTTTAAAAATACCTGTTGTTCTATCATTCCGCAGCTGGAACATAGCTTCATTCCCATTCTCTTTTGTTTCTCTACGAAACGATCGCCGAAGATGATTGAGGCTCCCTTGGGCTTCCACTGGGAGATCACGTATCGATCGAAGTCTAGAAGGACCCAAGTGCGATTGCCTAAAACCTTTTATATTTTATTTTTTAAATATATTAAAATATATTTTATTTTACTTATTGAAATAAATCTTTCTGACCTGTATAGAACTCCTGAAAAAGAACCACTCTGTCATCAGGCTGCCACTCAGGATCGGTCTCGAAGCGAATTCCCTTCTTCTTCGCTTTCTCTGCATTCCACCTCTCCTGCAGAATGCAAATCACCCTCATAAACACGAAATAGCCATTTTTCTGACCTAAATGCAGTTTATTATCGTTTATAATTATCTCCTACCATCTGCGATCTGATAAGTGGTCTGATTCAGTTGACCAAAGATCCTGGTGAAGGATTCCTTGTGGGCGTCGGACTCCCAGGGATTCTCGGCTGGATGGCCCTTGGAGAGAGCGAGGAGGGTTTCAGAAACAAGAGGGAAGGAGATTATTGTGGCTAGGTCGGAGAGGAACTGAAAAGAACTTATAGAGTAGTGGGGAAATTATGGATATGGATGATTTCCCTTGTCACCTTTATCTACAAAAGGTACTCAGACAAAATAAACGCAGAAAAAGACGAAAGTTTTACGTTGTATTTCTCAGATACAAATCTTTTTGGATTACCTGTTCTGCTGCCGGTTCGTCGCATTTTTCCTCGGCCAAGAACCTGTGAACTGCGATAAACGCATCGTCGCAGTGAAAAAGAGTCATTTCGTCGCTCTGAAAAAGTTACAATTGATACTGTATTCTTTTTCTTCTATTGAAAGAAACACTAAAGAATGGAAAATGGATGTGAAATTGTAAAAGTGTATAATTCTATGAGAGTTCCTTAAACCCTACCTGAACATAGTTGATGACGTATCCTCTGACTGAGATGACCAGTCGTGACCACCACAGACGACTGAGGGTGGCTCTCATCTGGCGGACGATGGAGATGTCCAAGGGAGTGCTTCCAGGTCGAACGTTGAGGCGAGCCGTCTTCGGGAACAACTCTGTGTCCTCCATCGATACAGGGAGGGTCATTTTGTGATGTGGGTGAACTCTGCAACTGGGTAATGCAATACATAAGACAAAAGTCGCTCTAAGGCAAAAGTGGTTCTGAAGTTGAACTCCTGTGGGTTTGCCTTAATGCATAAACGGGATTATATTTTAGGAACTTTCTTGAGGAGAATAGCTATCAGGTTGTTATCATGCAAAGATGCCTCTATTTTGCAATTCCAGTGGATGTACCTGCGTAGGAGTGTGGTCATAGCGGGCCAACAGGCGTGTCTGTCCAAGGCCGGGTCCCCGGGGGTCCGCGCGGGGAGGAAACTCAAAAAGAGTCGCTTGACACGTGAATCATCCCACTTACTGCACACCAGTCAGCGATACGAATCTGGTCAAGAAAAACACAACGAGATACGCCAGATTACGGGGCAATGGACCGTGAAATACGCGGGACTGGTCTTCACTGGCCTTCCTGTACAGCCGTTGTTATAGATTACCTTTCGAGAGTTTCTGGTTTCCGATGAACTCCTGATGTCATCTAAGTTTTCAGTCAAGCTGATGTTTTGGCAATTGATTGGCGTCGCATTGTAACTCTAGGCGCTCCATGTGCATTTACCGAAAAGTTTGTTTTTTATGTCAGAAATATGCAACAGAAAGAAAGTTTTCCTTCCAAGTGTTCCTTTTCCCCACGTGGCAGTTGCAGATGGCAGTCGAAAGACCAATTAATCCGCAACGGAAACCGAAACCGGTCGTTCGGTGACTCTGCGGGACACCACTTTGGTCGTAAAACAGGCCACTTGGGGAATCGAGTGGAGGAAGGAAAGAGAGAGAATTTTTCTGCTTCGGTGACTTTCGACCGAGGAAGGGCGAATCCGCGGTCAGCGGGAAGGTTGATTGGGCGCATCTGATGGGATCGCAGAAGGTGTGAACAAGGGGGAAAAGCAGAGAATTGGTCGATTTCCCCATTTTTAGATTTTTGTTACCGAAAAGATCGTGCGGTTTTAACACCTAATTGAGTTTTCAACTCGCCATAAAAACTGTAAAATGAAAATGGCACGATTGCTTTTAAAGAACGGATAGATTTAACATCACGCTTGGGTCACGCGACGTAGAAGTAAACGTGTCTAGTTCCAAGCACTGTCCTTAAAACATTATGTAAAAAGATTTTTAAACAAATTTCTTTTGAGATGTAGACAATGCACAAAATAAAAAGTAAGAAATTCGGTTTCAGGTGAGTTAAAAATGTAAAACTGAAATTCACACGTAAGGAAGTAAATGGAAAATGGAAAGTTTCATTTCAAGGGGAAACCTTCGCCCTTCGAACACTGTTTACGCAAGTGACTAGGACATTTCGTAACTAGCGAAACGAGAATGAAATGGAAGTGATGGAACCAGCTGTTTTAACATCGATCAATAAACAAAGTCAGCTATAAATGGAGCAAAATCAATAAAATGAGAGTGAAATCGATCAAAAGTGAAATCCTGCGGCGTCTCTCTGTGTTTGTGTGATGCCTGTGATAGGAACGCGTGCGAGGGGTTAGGTTATCAGCTGAGCGGATGGCGGACGACCGGTTTTCGGTTAATGTCTCAAGAAACGCCCGAGGAGTTTTAATTATCCTCGGAATTTAGGAATACAAGAAGTTCTGTTTTCTGTTGAGGAAATGGGATTCCCTCCTATAAAACTCTTTATTACACGTAAAGGATCAAACAAAGCGAAAGAGCACACCACATATCCCTGCTTAGAGTATATAATCACTTCCTAATTGTACCTATGGTTCTCTGTAAACTACAAGAGTTCATACATACGATCCACCAGTCTTTTCCAAGGACGGACTAAATCTGCATCTGCCACTTTCAGATCGTTCGAGACATAGGCGTAGGAGAGATTATTGTGGAAGTCCACTCGGACGTTCTGACCACCAAAACCCGAGTGGCCGAAGATCCATTGGCCCTGAAAATAGCGTTTGACGAAGTTTGTGAATCATTCTGTGAGAGAGTATGTTGGATGAAATCAAACCTTTGGATTCTTCGTGAATTGATATCCGAAGCCTTTGCTCTCTGGATACCCATTGACCACATCCATCTCCTCCTCCAAAACAGGCTTCATCAAATTCTTTTCATAAAATTCCTCCGACAATATGGTCTTCTGGGCCAATAAACTATGAAATTGGGAAAGGCTTCTGGCATTCCCGATTCCCATGTTGGAAGGCATTGGGAGCAGACGGTTCTCAAGCAAATTGTACTAAAGATCAACAATTTGGTATAGATAGGGTAAATCACGTCATCTGTTGTGATCCACGACCAGGTACTGTAGAGTTTGTTGTTGTAGTCGCGGTTGTATGACATATAGCGCCTGAAGGAGAGAGATTGATAGGGCAAATAGAGAGAGAGGGGAGAGAGAGAGAGAGAGAGAGATCCCACCTGTAAGCCTCATGATTCTCCTTCTCCTCCGCCAAAAAGTCCTGTTCCGTCGTTTCCCTCAACATGGCCACTCTGTTGTTTGCACAACTTGAAGGTAAACCAATGAACAAGTCTTTGATTCCTAAAATCTTGAAAGTTTTGGCTGAAATTCAGTTTTTACCGTTTCTATCAATCAAATCTTCCCTAAACACTTCGACAACTCCTCTCTTCCGATCGTCCAATCTTCTAACAATTTGATCGATTACAAAACTAAAACTTCCAAGATTATCTTGATTGTGTAAAATGAAAACCCTATTGTGAGGGCATGGTACCCAGTTTTCGTGCCAGGAGCCCATGCTGGAGTCGCTGTTTCAAAATATTTGGACATCCGCCTCCAGTCAGCCACGTCCTCTCTTGTGATATTCTTATCGGAAAAAGGTAATCCAGACTTAAATCAATCAATACTTTCGTACTTATCGATTGATTACCTGATGGAGAACAACATGGTTAATCGTTATGTTTTTTTTCCCATTCTGTCCGAATTCAGGCCAGAAATCAACCAACTTCGTCTCATAAGAAAGCCCTTTCTTGTCCATTACAGTAGCCAAGACTGTGGCGGAGATGCTCTCAAATGTATTTTTTATCGTTTTTAAATACCCTTTTAAACAAATTTCCGTTTTAATATCCCTGAATGGGGAATGTGCCTGTTTCGGCTGTGCCGACGTCCGATTGTTTGCCCACAGCTATCCACAGCTGCAAAAACGGCCCGGATTCGGTGTCAGCGAAGGGAAATAAGCTATTTCGGACAGACTAGCTCACTTTTCACACTGGCTTTTGTTTGAAGGACTGTCATTTTTTGTTGTTGAAAGTACTGCATCCGCGTCTCCCAAAACTTCCAGTTTCTTCTAGTTTCTTCTCAAAACTTCCAGTATATTCTGTTTTCTATTCCAACTTTATATAAGAATTTGAGCTCTAAATAAGACGCAAGAAAGTAATGAAAATGAAACCTCGGCTTGGGCCGTACAGAGAAAACCAATCAAGCCAAATGTACACGCGAATTGGCCACAATTCTTTGTTGAAGCCAAAAATGGATACGATTGTTGGCATTCCGAACTGCCCCATTTTCATTTTACTACTTACTATACGAGTTAGTAGCTTTCCTGGAGTAGACTAATACCATCCCTTGATATTCTGATTTGTTATCGTTTATAAAAGATTGAAATATCAAGTACCTGGCGCAATTACGATTGACATTGAGCTTTTCGGCTGACTACAGTTTTTTGGAACTCCGTGGTCCCGCAACGATGACCCTGATAAAACATGGAGATGACGAAAGGGCACGCCAAAAGAATCAGTTCTCGTGTTTAAAAGTGGGTTCGGATTATAAAATCTCTTGGAAATAAGAAAAATAAATAAGCAAGAAGTAAACAGACATCCTAATTAGTTTGCATTAATTTCAATACTGTTTTTAAACAGTTTGGACGGATTAGCCGCCACTGTGATCTGCCAAAGAGAGAGGAATAGAGACCAAGATCAAGTATTACATTCACCGTTTCACAGTAGCTAAACTACCAAAATCTCCACTGTCGAAAATCGCAAAGCCCTTCTTATATAATAATTACCTTCGTTGTTGAAAAAAGGACCGAAATGGAGTGTTCCGTCCATTTCTGGCCGATCCTTTCGTTTGCGATTCCCCCGTAGAGGTCAACAACCAGTCTGCCATTCTGCCATACTGCAAACGAGGCTCCCGCCTTCTCCAGGCCCTTTTCAAAGTTTTCCCTGAACATCAAATTAGTTTAAAAACAAAAAGTAAAACCTAAAAATGCGGCGTAGGTCCTCAAATCGAGGGTCGACGTGTCCCGCGAGAGAGTCCTCCATGGTGGACGTCAGCAGAAGTAATGGAAACAGCATTCGCCTGGAACCGGTTTCTTTTTATCAGGTCGACTTTTATCTCGTGATTTGTGATGATTTTTATAGAAGTACAAGATTACAGCACTCAGATGATAAAACATTTTGCTTTCAAAGGATTTTCTTAACAAGCTGTGGCTCTTTCAAACAATTCGTTGGCGTATAAGCAGGCTGATTCAAATCTATTTGCCCTAGACTTGGTTCAAATCGTTTTCCTGAGGACAGATTTCAAATGAAGCCAAAAAAGAGAAAAAGATAGCATAGAAACCCTGCCAGGAGCAATTAGCGCAGACTGTCCCTTCCCATTGTACATTTGGTAAATGTCCCACCGAGCATTTTGCGGCGCCGTCGGGGGCAGAGGGCGATATTTATGTGGCTGTTTGCACACGTAGCCCAGGCAACTAAATGCACTAGGCGAAATCGTTTCCGGAGGGCGAATGGCCGGAAAAGCGCTTCTTTCAGACAGCCCGAGGCGCCCGACTTGGCAATGCAAGGATTGCGGCGGCAGACTTTTTCAGACGGCTGGCATTGATAGAGCCAACTAGGGAACATTGACTGAAATGGGACTGTGAGAGAATCTGCCTGTGAACGTGTGAATGTGAACCTTTCATCTCATCTGCGGAATGCCAAATGAAGTCAAATGAATGATACATTTTCCATCCTTTTGTGAATAAGCGTCCTGTGTCTGCGTGCCGGCGGAAATGATTTCATATCAATCAGAAAAATGTCGTTCCATTCCCCTTAAAATGCAATCTGGCGCTTTTTACAAACTATTTCAAACTTTTCATCTCGACACTCAGGCTACCCCCACAATTCCATGTCGATTGCCTTTAAAAACAGAGCCGATTTTCTCGATTGTTGTAATTTAAGCGCAAATCCCCGATTACATCAATTTTCTGACATTATTATCACTTATCCAAAGGGAAAGGGTACTAAGCCCAACGCTCTTTGTTTATGGAATCAGCGCTTGTGAATTCAGCGCTTGTTTAAACTAGTGCTCATAATTCTGGCTCTAGGGGCAACCCCAAACGAAAATGCATTTGATTTCATAAGGTGAAGTATTTAAGCTTGATATGTTCTCCGACTTGCGAAAAGAAGAAAAACAAAGAAGTGATTGCAAAATATTTAAGGTGCCTTATGCACTACGCAGTTCCATAAATCGTGCGGAGCCTTGGTATGTTCCCTGGATTCGAACAGACTAAATGTCGCCCTGCGTCACCTGTGGAAACTAGGCAACGTGCCTCTGCGAATGTGGTTCCTGCCATAAATGTTCTGTTTTCCCCCGTCGGATCGCTCATCCTCTTTGACCAAGCATTGTTTTTATTTTTGAAAGAGAGAAATATTAATAGGAAAAAGAAGTTAAACATCAGAGTATGAGGAACAAAAGTGAGACGCGGGGTCAATTGCTGCACGTGGTGGCCTTCTTTTCGGCGCATAAGTCCGAGTCTTATTGAATTTCGCCCGATTTTTCCTGATAGCGGAGTCCCACGAGGCTCGGGGATTAGGACATTTCAAAGTGCGTTTCCGGAAGAAGGGATGATGAATAAACTCTCTATTTCTCTCTCGCGCTCTCTCTCGCTCTCTCTCTCTCTCTCTCTCTCTCTCTCTCTCTCTCTCTCGCTCTCCTAGTTGAAAACTGACCTGCATGAGCTTTTGAAACACGCCAAAGGTATTAAATTCCTTCCTTTCAAGGCAAAATTGTAGACAGACATTCCCGAAGCCATATCAAAACGTGGGAGAGAGTGATAAATGGACAGTCTTATACGCGCACTTTACAGTTTTACTTTTCAAAAGGTCGTACCCGCTGTCAGACGGATTCTAAAGACTATAGACGAAAGAGAGAAAGAGAGAGATAGAGAGAAAGAAAGAAGAGTAGTGATACAATAAAAGAAAACTACCTTAACAGAATAAAAATGCCTTCCGCTGCGCAGATTGCAGCTTCGTATGTTGTTTGTGCTGCGGGAGAGGCCAGAATCATCGTTCATGCATGTTTTGTGTGCAACTGCGTCATCTCCACGATGTCTGATGTTAAAATGTCCGACAATATAAACATTTCAATATTCTTCGTCCCCTGAGGACCCTTTAAAGGACTGTCTAGCCATAAAAATGGTCATCATTTGGTCACATTTCACACTTTGATAAGTGACGTGTGATTGGTATGCAGGTCGTGTTCTGTGCTCACTTCGGCCACGCAAACATTTGATAATCCCGAATGTTTCCATTTATTCCTCTCAATAATGGTTATTTCTATAACGATTTCAATTTATTTCTCCATTGAAATGGTATCAAAACGTGCCAATTCAATTATTGATCCACGGAGCATACAAAAATATGTTTAATTTAATGTTCTTTGGGGACATTTTCATATAGTCCGAATGTGACTCTAGGTTGTACCAATTCATGGTGTTCAACTAGCCCAGTAAACATCGGGCGACGGCCGCGTTGTCTCGCCAAGGTCGTAGGAAAAAATATTTGTGACGTCACTGACATAAAAACTTCTTGTTTTTTTTCGCTATTTATTTGTTTGTTTATTTATGTACCTCCTTTAATATATGTAACACTATATTATTCAAAAAAAAATTTTAAAAAATCTTTGAAAAATCGAGTTTGACTTGTTTTGGCCTGTTTTTGTATTCCGTTATTTTCGTCTTTGAAAACTGTTCTATCTTATTTTCTATAGTTATTTTAAATGTTTAATGTTATTTTTATTAAGCATCTTCCATTTACCCTACTTCCTCCGCCATGGGGGACAAGGAAACCTCCGTTTCCGCCCCGTCTTCTATGAGCGCCGCCTCCGTCGCTTCCCCGGCGTCTTCGGAAATATCAGGTAAGGTTACGGTATGTCTTTATTTCTTATATTATTATAGGCGTATTGGAGAAGGAAATCGCGTCGTCGGCTGCGGCCAGTCCATCCCCTTCGAGCTGTTCTCTGATGAGCGAACAGGAGCAGAACGAAGCCGGAAGTACCAGTCGCCAGTCGCCGTACGTTTTTATTCGATGTTTTTATATGTAAAACGGGGAAGGTTCATTTGGAATACAAAATAGAGATTTCGACACGAAATCATTGCTGATTTAGGCTTGTGCGAACGACTTTGAACACCTTAATGTTTATGCATTTCTGTTTTCAGGTACCTCAGTTGCTTAAGTCGTGCGTCTCCTTCTTTGAATGCCCTACCTCTTCCCCGTCCTGAATTCCTAAATGGTACCCTTACCGTACTTTCTTCAAACCCTACCGTATTCCAGTCCCCCTCGGCGATTCTGGAGCTTCGTCTTCTTCCTCCGTGGACGGAATCCAGCCCTCCGCCCGTCATCAGTATAGAATCCGTCGGCGGAAGAATTCATCGGATTCCTCGAGTTCTGAGGAAAGTGTGGTGACTATCGGGGAGTCCATGGAGAATTGCGAGACTTCCAGCAGGAAAAGCAGCAAAAGCAAGGTAACTCTTTGTTATTTCTGTCTCTGAAAGTGTGTTTTCAGATAGACGAGGCTATGATCCCCGGCCGTGTGGCTGACGCCCCTCGTGGAAGGATTGCGAATATCCGCCGGGAGAGCAATTGCTCCATTGAAACCGAGGCAGCCCACGAGAAGATGATCAAAGCCACCCAGCACATTTCCAACGGATTCGATGAGATCGTCACTCTTGAGAAGGTACCGTATTCCTATTTCCAGCAATACAAATCCCTTCAGGACCACAAGAAGCGGCCGCCCTCTGCAGCTATCCACAACCAGTCGACTGTAGCGGATCCGATATCGATCAACGTGAATTCCTTCCTGCCCAGTAGCTGCACTCCCAGTCCCACCAGGGTCTCTGAGAGTTACAAGGTAAGATTTCATAACTAGGAAAAGACATAATCTCCCATTTCCAGCAATGCTACTCTCCCTCCACTCAACAGATCGTCCGCTCGAATGTTCCCTTCTCGCCGAGTCCCAGCCCCACCCAAAGTCCTACGAGGAGTCGGCTCATCCGGTTAGTCTCCTTTCTTTTAATTAACATAATTCCAATTCCAGAAGCGACTCTCCCATAGCCTCCAAGCCGGGAATGAAGCGGCGTTACACTACCGGCGCCAACATGGATGACATTGAGTTGAAGAGGCAGTACGTCCGCCAGAGCACCTCTCCCCTCGTCACCGACAGGACCTTCCCCTATCCGCCGCTGCCTGCCACGGCCCCCACTCCGCCACCTCCCGCTCAGGAGTTTGCCCAACCGCAACTGTATGTTTGGAAGATGAGAATAGGAGACAACATGGACTTTGACCCCAAAACTTACAAAATTTGCTTTAAACGGTAATAGTGGCACAGAAACCAATGGTGCCTGTGTCACTAGTACCAAACACTCCTAAACAATATGAACTCCTCTACCCAGCGGACAATTCCAGTTACAGGTTGCCTCTGGGCGGTGTGTCTGCCTTCTCCCGTCGCGTGAACGCAATGGACATCTACTCACAACGGCGTGCCAGCGTGGATTCCGACGATCAGAAGAGCGTCAAGGACGACATCAGCGAGCCATCGAGCGTCAAAACCGACGAACCCATGGAGGAGGAGGTGAGGGCAGAGGACGCTCCGGCGGAGAACAAGAAACCCGATGTGGCCTTCGCCGAAGCCATGGAAATCGCCCTTCCCGAAGACAGCGATGACTTGTAATTGATTCCCCTAATCTGTGAGTATACTATACCTCTGTACCCGCCGGTTTTTTCCAGTTCCCCTATGTCGCTGTGTCATTCCAACGGTTGATGTTTTACTTCATCTTACTATACATATGCTGAACCTTACGTAGTTTGATCTCTCCGTTCCGATTGTTGCAATGTGAATATAGACTTTGTCTCAACTGCGAAGAGACAATGTCTCTGAAGAATGAATGGTTGGAAACGGTGTTCTTTGTTCCCGGTCCTGGTGTAGTTTCAACGAGTATCCGTCTTGTTTACGTCTTGGAGATAGCTGCGTGCCGAATTGAGAGAGATGCGGGCGTTCCTGTTTTTCGCAGTTGCAATGGCCGGTGTGGACGCCCTCCGCAGAAAAGTGAGTTTATAAAAGGAATACGATTTAAATGGTAATTGAAGTTGAAATTATTAATATAGACACCGAATGACATAATGTAGTCCGGGTAAGCCCAAGGCTTACTATTAGATTGTAGTTGTAGGACCGGTCCCCATTTTCTATGCTTGGTACCGTTTCCATCTCTTTTTTGAGTGGAATCGAACCGCCTCAACTTTGTCCGATTCTTTGTGAATCTGGCTGTGGGGTTTATGCAGCACTATCAACCGAGCACAGTTTTATTGAATTCGTTCATTTATTTTCAGCCGCCGCAGGCCGATGAGCCCGTCGTTGTGGTTGGAGGAGGCCTTGCTGGGATCTCCGCCGCCATCGAGGCAGTGGAAGCCGGCGCCAAGGTAATCGTCATCGACGCCGAGAAGAACCTGGGAGGAAATTCCGCCAAGGCGAGCAGTGGTCAGTTCTCTCTCTTTCTCTCTCTCCTTCTCTCTCTCTCTCTCTCCAAACACCTCTCTCTTCCAGGAATCAGTGCCTGTGGAACCGAAGCCCAGAAGAACCTCGGAATCGAGGACTCCCGCGACCGCTTCTACACTGACACCATGTCGGCCGGCGACCGCGAAAACGACGAAACTCTCGTGGACATTCTGGTGGCTTCCTGTTTTCCCCTACTAATATGATTGTTTTAGGTTGAGCAGTCGCGCGAGGCCGTGGAATTCCTGGAGAGCCACGGCGTGGACCTGGGAGACGTCAACCTCTGTGGAGGACACTCCGTCCCCCGGACCCACTGGTAAATATCTCCAATTTTCCTCTGAAGACCATCTAGGATCCCATCGCCGAAGGATGGAAAGCCGCTGCCCGTCGGATTCGGAATAATCAAGGCACTGAGGAACAAGTTGGACGTGATCCTGAAGGAGAAGCCAGACAGTCTCCAGATTCTCACGGGACACAAGGTTAGTTTGAAAATATACCAGCTATCCAAGCCGAACTTACCTCATTCTGAGTTTCCAGGTGATCGGATTGACCTCCTGGAACGAGTACATCACGGGAGTCAACGTAGTCGTCGATGGAAAGAAGAGCGAAATCGCCTCAAAGGCCGTCATCCTGGCCACCGGAGGCTTCAGTGCCGACAAGAACGAGGACATGAGTCTTCTTCTGGAATTCGCCCCTGAGAAGGTACTATCTCCTTCAATATCTCGCTAATTTCACTTACCAGGCCAACTTCCCCACGACCAACGGAGCCTTCGCCAGAGGAGACGGAGTGAAAATGGCCAGGGCAATGGGCGCCGAGCTGGTCGGAATGAACCGCGTGCAGGTTCATCCCACCGCCTTTGTCGACCCCTCCGCTCCCGAAGCCAACACCAAATTCCTCGCTGCCGAGGCCCTCAGGGGAAAGGGAGGAATCCTTGTAAGAGTTTGCAATGATACATTAAATGAGGACACTTTTAGGTAAATTCCAAGGGTCTCCGATTCGGAAACGAACTGGGAAGGAGGGACTACCTCACCCAGAGGATCCAGAGGGATTGCGCCGTGGTCAAGGACTTTCAGGTTCAAAAGATCAGCCGGAAGTTAAACAAAATGTTTCAGAACGGATCCGGTGGTAAACCGGCCGCCTTCATGCTCTACAACGACAAGGCCGCCGATGCCTTCGGACGCCCCGCCTTTAACTTCTACTCGGTCATCAAGAAGTTCTTTGGAGTACGTTACTTTCTTCTGTTGCTTCAATTCTCAATTTCAGAAGTACGATAACGGCGCTGCCTTTGCCAGAGCGGCAGGAATCGACGCCTCCGTCTTGGAGAAGACGTTCAGCGACTACAATGTATATGTGGACGGAGCCAAGAAAAAGGCAAGGTCTTCTGTAGACAGCCAGTTAATAAAGCCACTTCAGGACCAGTTCGAGAAAACCGTGTTCCCGGTGGCCTTCTCCATGGAGGAGCCCATCTACGTGGCCCTCGTCACTCCGGCCATCCATTATACCATGGGTGGACTGAAAATCGACCGATCGGTTGGGCTCCCAACTGGATTGGAAATATTACGGTGGTTTTAGGCCTTTGTCCGCAATGAGTACATGAGCAAGCCGTTCAAGGGACTCCTGGCTGCGGGAGAAGTCACCGGTTAGTTTTTTTTTTTGAGAAATCGATATTGCATCGTAACGACCGAAAAAGATTCCTTTTCTTTTAGGTGGAGTCCATGGCTCGAACCGCCTGGCCGGAAACTCCCTGCTGGAATGCGTGGTCTTCGGCCGCATCGCCGGTCGCAATGCGGCTGCCGTCAGCTACGCCCACGAGGAGCTCTAGAAGCCCTTCTTCCCTCATCATCGAAATGACAGGTTGATTCATAATTGGGTTTAAAGGTTGTCTTATTCCCTGTGTATTCTTTATTCATTCTGTTATTTTACATGTAGCAATAAAGGTTTTACTGGTATTTTCAGTTCTGGGGGTTCATCCGCTGTGACCCTGAACTTCGATAACTTACGTTACTGAGTTTGTATGCCTGGAAAAGTCTTTGATTCCTGTGGCCGAGTCGGCAACAACACATTCCTTCACTCAAGACGACCTCTGTCTAGGAATAAATCAAAACTTTTCGAAATTCCGTTTTAATACTGTTCTGGACCCCTAGGTGTCTGTGGCCCATGGCCCGGTCGGCGGGTACTGCTGGGATCCGTCGCCAACCTTTCGAGTAATTTTCTCTCTCAGCTGAACATTTGAGGAAGCGTTGGCTACTGATTCCACTAGTGCTTTATTTTCGGATACCTTGAAATTAAGGCTTATAACTCGGTTTCGGAAGAAGGTTTCGGAGATCAGGTGTTAATCTTTTGTTACCCTAAAATTTGCTAAACAACGCTACAGGGTTAGGCTATGGGGGTTAGTACATGACGTCAGAGGAGGTAGAAAGCAAATGAAACGAGGAAAATGGTGTAAATCAAGGACTTATTTCCTTTTGGAATACAGGGTTCCACTTGAATCACGGACGAGCGGAAGGTCTGCCATAGTTCATGGTTCAGGAGGCACAGGGCACCGCCACCGCGACGGAACTGCGACGTCTGAAAACATAAAGTCCCTTCATTTTGTAAATGTGAACAGAGAGAGAGAGAGCGAGAGAGAGACGCAGCTCTCCTGTGACACTGTGTCCCACCTGTCTGTTGATGTCTCCGACGCAGACGATGGGAACATTAGCGCTATCTCCAACGGCCCACTTGGAGTGATCTCTCGTGCTGTTAAACACATTTCCCGCCAGGGAAATCCTTTCCACATCGTATACCTGAACTTCCCCATATTTCAAATCTTAGAACTTGACGTACACTGCGTCCGGTGTCACACTGAGAGCGGATGTCGTCGGCACCACCGTTGAGCCAGCTTTGGACGGCTAGGTTAGTTCCCGTCTCTTTGGCAACGAGGTCCAACCAGAGATCTTATGATGGATATGTGGAAGAGTTGGACGTGCCAGTAGTACCTTTGTTGAATTTCTTGTGCTTGGCGAAGGAGAGTACGGTAATGCCGTTGACTGTCTTCAGCTGGTGAGAGCTGGTGAATACGGTGGCTGACGAAGGAAGAGATTGCTTGTTCACAACATTGCGAAGAACGGGGAATCTAAGAAGGCATCAGATAAATATATGCAAGGGAGAGAGATTAAGGGAAACTTTCAAGACTCTACTTAGTGGCGAAGAGGTCAGGAAGGTTCGACTGGAAGGGTGTGGCCTGGATGAAGCGGAGGTGTTCCCCAACATCAGACAGTGCAGCCGTTGCCAGAGTGACGCAGATAAAAGCTTGACCAAACTTGGTTGCCGTGTTTGGGTAGGCATATGGTTCTAAAGAGGCATTGAGTCATGTCCATCATTTCAAAAACCCAACGTTCTGGAAAGTTGGGTGCACTGTGCACCATCCAGAAGCCCTTTTTCTTGTCAAACAAAACGACTCCCTTGGCGTGTCCTCTATAAGAATCCGCCTTTTTATTCGGTCCATCGTCGCTGTACATGAAAAAGAAAGAGTCCTAAACATGGCACATTAGTTGCTTCGAATATGCTTCGCATGGAAACCTTGTCTGCATCATAGACTTGACTGATCGTAGCCCCAACGGGCTGGTCTTTGGCATCTATCAGCCCTGTCCCCAATGTCCAGTTGGGCTTCTTATTATCAAGGTAGTAAAATGTGCGACCGGACTCTGGATTCTTGCCACCTCCGGGCATTTTGTAGACGATGAACCTGGATAGACGGAATATGGCGTGTATTTGCAACAAACCAGTCGACATTTGAGTTTCGGGGGCCCTTGCAGCTGATAGCGGCTTCACCTGGCAGCAGCAGGGCTGCTATCAGGAGGAGAAGCATGTGGATCTATACGAATAAAAGTGAGACAGGTGAGATTGAAGAAGAAAACTAAAACATGTTCGTTCGGACTCATTTCCACTCGAACTTTTCTCAGAAAACCTATTCGTAACAAATTAATGGACCAAGTCCAGCATGCAAATCTCATAAAATTAAGTAAGAGCGGATGTGAACCGCATTTGTAAGGATTGTGCAGTAAAATGCAGAGGTGAAATCACACGGACATTATGGGCACCCTGTGCCAAAGAAGACTTTCATTCGTTTACGGATATCTTTCTGATGACAAGAGCAGGAAGAGTAAGAGCGAGGTCATTCTATACCAGAAGGTAAAAGCAAGTAGTGGATATAATAATCGAATGCCCGTGTACTCTTAGGTTCATGTCCAATATGTATCCTAAGGAACATCTAAGCATATTCGATTCCCTAAGAATCTCGTATTCCTCATTAATTTTCCAACCATCTGTGGAGTTTCCATTGATGGTGAGTGCAAAACGGCATCGATTGATGCACAAGGGATCTCTCTAAAATTTGGTTCACAAATTCAGATGGAGGGCTCCAGAAAAGAGACGCCGTGGCGGGAATTGCGGAGTGGAGTACTCGGAAAGATAAGGGAGGGAGGAGGCAAACAAGGCGTTTCAGTGCGAGAATCTGCAGCCACGGAATATCTCCAAATAAAGTCAGAATCCAATGAAAAGTTTGGAGATCCAGAAAAATGTTTGATCAATGTATCTTACTGTTGCTCGAATAAACGCCAAGTTTCGTCGACCTATAGATATTCGCAGTCCAACAGTTACCGTAATACCGTATTAGCTTACTGTAAATACCACGAACCGATCAATATCACGGATGGTACGCAGAATTAAAAATTTACGAACAGAAGGAGCTGGTTTTGCCATCTATAGTGCACTGAATTTTTGAGAGGGCGAGGTTCGGTAAAAGGCTGTTTCAAATTGTCAAAGCAGTGGAATATCTCGGCAAAGCATAGCAGTAATTTACAGCCAAAAGCGGAAAGAAAGAGAAATGTCCGCCGATGTCGAGTGCGACCAGCTGCACCGTTTTTGTCCGATCGGCTGACTCATTCACCAAAATCATTAACAACCCAACAGACGAATAGCGTGAATCACACATGTAAGTTGATGTTTCAGATGCAGGCGTGGTAGGCCGACAGGTCGAGCGGAACGTTGTAACAATATGGCCACGAAGCAGGAAGCTTACGTAGTCGCTCAAAAACAGGTTAGTGAAACTTCAGAATCATGAGATGCAAGATTTACCGGAGGTCAAGATCAACAATAACATGTACAATGTCAACAAGGTAAATGGCAGGAATGTCGCTTAATCGAAGTCCGCATCGGTGTCGCTGTGTTCTTCGAAGCCGAAGCGCTGCATCTTCAGGCGGAGACCGTCGTCGCTGCTGCACTGGCTGTCGTACTCGTCGTTGCCCCAAGCTTCACCGTGGCTCTGAAATTGTGTTATAAATCATACAGCTAGATGCTACCTCAGACTCTCCGCTGGAATCCCCTTCCTCATCGGGGTAGTCATTCCTCCAGTTGCTCTCATCGTTCGAATCATCGTCGTCATCCACGTGATCATCGGAGTCGCTCTCTCCCTCGTTCACAAGCATTTCCTCCTCTCTAAAATTAATAGCTTGAGATGATTAGAGAAATGGCCTACTTCGTGGCGAAACGCATGTTCCAGTCGTCGAGGCCCTCGCCGATCTCACCACGAACGATTTTATAGAAATCGTAGACAATGTCATCTTTACTCCCGCCGACGGGAATTAATGGACGGCCATTCACCTAAAATAGCCGTTGGGGAGAATGGGAGTATGACGAACCGTGAGGACTTCAGTGTCAAATTTAGCCCCTGATGGCTCCGGACCTCCGACTTCATTCACAGAGTTAGTGGCGAAGGCAAGTGGATTCGAAGGATCTACGTAAAAATAAATAAATAATGTAAATACCCAATACCGTTCTCCGGCAGGGGTGTACACTCCTGGAAGTCGATGATGGGATTGGTACAAGTATTCTCCTTAAACTCGGGGGCATCTGACGTCTTGAACAAGGAGAAGAACAACTGGTCTTGCTAAATATACGTTTAATGAAAAAAAAATGGTTTTTACCTTCTGGCGCTTACTTTCGACGACGAGAGCGGAGTGGGGATCGGCGGTACGCTTGCGAGGAACACGGATAATGGGCGAAGACAACATTGTAACTGAAATGACAAATAAAGCTTGAATAACAAAATACGAACCAATTTGAAGTGATAGATTTAAGCGAAATTTTAATAGGCGTCAAAGTTGAAGCTCTTTTCCTTGGCGGCGTCCTTGAAGCGCTCTTCGAACAGGGAGAGTTCTGCCACCAAATCGGTGATGGCGTTGGTTAGCACGTCGGCCGGGGTGGTTTCAGGCGTCGTCTGGACGCGAAGAAGGATCTAAAAAGCGATTTTAAAATGAAAAAAAGCGTAGACACCTTGTGGTCGAGAGGGTGGGGGTTCTTGTACCCGGCGAAGAGAACCTTAGGGTCCTTCAGAAGCTGGCTAAATATCTATAGAAAAAATAAAGAAATTAAAACAAACTGCTTCAGGAGATTTCCGATGGTGTGGTCTTCTTTGTTGATACAAAAAACGGCCGCGTGGGGTACCTAAAAGACACAATTCACACGCAATGAAAATAAGAACCTTGGTGTCCTTCTCGATGGTTATCTTCTTTTCACCGTCGAAGATGAGGAAAGCTTCGAACGCAGATGGAGCGTTCATACCCGAGGAACACGCGTTTCCTGAAAATATACTATTTAAGTTCTTAAAAAAGCGAATAGAAAAAAGATCAACGGGTAAAAAACGGGGTGAAGGGTAGTGTAATCGCGACTGGGCGGGAAAGCGCGATGGGTCGGTCAGTCGTGTGATTTTAGGGCGCAACTCTCGATAGCCGCCAATCGGTTGTTTCTCGATCGACTTTTTCACTACGTCCTTTGCACTATTAGAAGAAAAAATCGATGAAATACCAAGTGATTTTAAATTTCAATGTAATTTTGTCGAAAAGTGGGGCTTATTTGAAAAATTTGTCTATGATGAAGCTTGTTTTCTGTGCGATTTCTATATTTTCGTAAACGTTACATAACATTTATTCTTACACCAATAGGAAATAGAATAATAGAAAATCCAGAGGAAAAATAATGGAAAATTGATCAATAGTTACCGGTAATTACCCGGGTACCCGAGAATTGAATTTCAAATGCCTTTAGTACGCATGTTTGCGAGTAAATGAAAGGGCAGCTTGCGTACGATATTTTTGATTTAGTTAAATTTCGAACGTACGGTAATTTGAATATTTGTTATGTTATGGTTTTCCAGTTTAAACGTTAGGAAGTTTTTTTTTGAATTTTAAGATGAAACTAGTTGCATCTTCACTATTAAAATGATAACACTTGGTCGTACGAACTATTGGTCCTTTTTTCCTTTTAATGTCTTTACCATTTCTTTTTCCTTCCACACTCAATTCCAATAGTAGATTGTGTCTCTTTTTTGCTAACATCTTATCTGCACCGCGTGCGTTTTTCTTATCACGCACACACCACGCACCCCCTTATTCTTGATTTCTGGACAGATCGGGCCGGCCCGTGCGATTTTGCCCTTTCAAAATCTTCTTTTTCAGATGGAAGAGGGGAAGGGCTGCTGTGGCTGCTGGCTGTCTTCATTACTCGCCATCGTCGTAGGATTATTCGTCATTGTAGCCGCTCTTTACCAGACTAGGTATCCCCTTGCCATTCCCTCTAATTACCCCTTTTAGATTCAAATACCATGTGAAGTGTGTCCTTTACTCGCTCTGTATTATGTTCGGCGGCGGCATCGGAGGCATCATTAGCATTCCCTATGGAAAATCCACAGACAACCATTTGTAAGTCGCTTTTCGTTCGAGCCAACCGCTTGTTTTAGCCGCATGTTCCGCGTATTCCAAGTATTCTGCTCCTTCCTCCAGCTGAAGTTCCATTTCCGCAATAGGCAGCACATTGAGAGCCCCGATCCTTTCGTCATCATCGCCAATCACCAGAGTGCCATCGATGTCCTCAGTGAGTCTCCAGAGCTAAGCATTGGCTTGGAAGCCACCTGAATTCACCTGAAAAGCAGATATTTGCGTTCATTTTTTTCTTTATTTCAGCCATGACCTACTGCTGGCCGAAGAACTGTGTGGTGATGCTGAAGAGCAGTCTGAAGTACCTGCCCGGATTCAACTTGTGCGCCTACTTGTGCGATGTAAGTCATCCTTTTGCCCAAATGTATTGATTTCAGTCGATTTATATTAACCGCTTCTCGAGGGAAAAGGCACACCAGACCGTTGACAACACCCTCGTCGACATTGTCTCCAAAAAGGTGATTTCACCACAAAAATGGCTAAACCGTCTAAATTTCAGAGGAAGGTGTGGATTTACCCCGAGGGCACGAGACACGAGGGAGAGAAGATGCTTCCCTTCAAGAAGGGCGCCTTCATCATCGCCAAACAGGCGAACATCCCCGTCGTCTGCTGTGTATTCAGTTCCTACAAGAATTTCTACAGCTATGTGAGTTTCATTCCATTCCGGTGGTTGTAAAACTGCCTGAAGTTGTTAAACTAAGCTCAAAGTCTCCCGAAATGTCGCGGGGTCACCGCTGCAAACGGGATGGTCTGGTGATTGGCACAGCACGTGTCTCCCGTGTACTTTGGCCAGCTGCTGTGATACGCCAACCAGCCGACTGACATCAAACTGCGAGAAATATATAATACAAGATTCCCAAGGACTTGTGTCGAATCACAATTGTTTCATTTTTCTAGCGATTGGACATTTTAAGCAAATTTAGATGAATTTACAAACAAGCGACAGCCTTTATTGGCACCGAGAACCCTCTTTGTACGGAAAAGCGGAATTTTCAGCTGCTACAAAGCACTCCAACCTTTTGTTCACGTGCTCTTCACACTTTGTCCGCCAATTTACCCGCTATCTAAAACTTTGGCTGACTGGCTGTTCTATTCTATTGGCCTTTGCTCCGCGCCAGTTGCAAAGAATCGCCAAATGGCACCTGGAAAATGTTGTTTGTCTTCTCGTTAACGGGTAAAAGTTTCGATTTTGTATGATTTGATGATATAAAGCTCTTTCAAGAATTAGAGGGGTAGATTTTTAGCCGATAGTTCCTGAATAGTTTTTAAAATGGATAATTCCAAAATTTCCTGCTTCTCACCCTTCTATTTGCAGGAGGAGCGTCGTTTCGACGACGGCGGAGACATCCTGGTCGAGTTCCTGCCTCCAGTGGATTCCACCCAATTCGAGAGCGTCGACGCCCTCTCCGCCCATTGCTACAAGCTGATGCAGGAGACTCGCGAGCGACTGGACGCCGAGATAGTCTCCGATTTCCAGAAGAAGACCCAATAGTTTTGTATTTTTCTTTTGTTTCCACTGTGTTATTAACACACTTTGTACAGCCCCTTGTCATACAGGTTACTATGAAATTGCTTGCCAGAATCTTCTTTTATTTCCGGGTACCGTAATCTGTGACACTAGCGGATGCCACTTTGGCTGTGGTTGTGAGATTACGAGCGTCTCTGATTCTATGCGGACAGAAGCAGTGACAAAATATGGTTCTGATAGCCTCGTGGTATGGCTTCACAAAGTACAAAGTGACCATTGGACTACAGGCTGGGTAAAAGCTGAAAATGAGTGATTTCAGTTGCATATGGGTTACTGTACCTGAAAAGTACGTAAACAAGGTACTCAATTAAGGGAGAGTAAATGAATTCCAGGTGATATAGACCGTATATGGTAATTGGAGGAAAAATGAAGAAAAGTGGAAGAGACGCCTGGATTGTGAGAGCCTGGAAATTGAAAATTCATGAGAATCAAAGGAAAAAAGATTGTTTCTTTATCTCTATCTGTCTCTCTTCCTTTCTGACGCTTTTAACTGTCTTTCGATTCCTACAAACAGATCTCATTCTTTCCTCTTCCTGGAAGCTAAATAGTTGTGTTCTTTCCGGGAAAAGAAATAAATGGCCGACCCGCAGAATGCATGATTAGGAAAATTGTCCCCAATGCAGTTATAAACACACTTATTTCCAAAAATAGATATCAATTGACGCATTTTTAGCCTATTTTTCATAAAACACGATGAAGTTCTAAAGAGCCGCGGATGTTATAAACAGTGTACAATAGAACATCACCGTGAGAAAATTCATGGCACCCAGTATAGAATGCTGACCTTTTTGTCTGCTTCTCTGTGTCTCCCTTTCTCATTGTACCATCGTTCTCTCTCTCTCTCTCTCTCTCTCTCTCTCTCTGTCTGTCTGTCTATCTGTCTCTCTCCTTGTCTCTACCCACCCTTATAAGTCTCCTATGTCCCCTGAGTGTAGATTCCGCCATCTGCTGAAACTCAATCCATCTCCTTTACCTTTCCCAACCCACCAGTCCCGTGGTCATTGACCGCATGGCTCTTTTGTAGAAAAACATGACCAATGCGTAAATTGGAAACATTGGCAACACAATTGTCGCCAGAGTGGCCACAGTCAACGGCTGAGTAATCATATTGTTTCCACTGATCGGCCACCCTTCCAAAGTGTAATTCGGTCTATTCTTTAATAAATATTTGCGAATTTCTGCTGGCGGAGACTCGGAAAATATAAAAAGAAACTAAATACAAAATATATTCAGTAAAAATATAGACCAACATTTTGCCCCAGAGTGACGATCCAAAGAGATAAACAAATGGCCACAGCGGTTCTGATTGAAGGTTGAGGGCGAATAAGAACGTAGTAACGGTAGCCAAAGGAGAGGGGAAAAGAAAGGAAAGTGTAGAAAATTGCGTGTAACTCAAAATGCTAGTTTATTTTAGAAGAAGAAATATAAAACCTCAACACTGTAGACAAAATATCCCAATCCGGGTGGGAAGAATCTGGCGATTCCGAGAGGAACATAGGCGAATGCCCATTTTGTAGGGATTATTCTAAAAAGGAAATGCTTACTCCGTCTCTATATCTCTGTTTCTCTGTCTGTATGTCTCTTTTTCACTCTCTCGGCCCCTCAAAAGGATTTTTTGGACTTAGTTTGTTTGATCTCTGCTGATAACAAAGCAATGATCACTATTTGGTTCCTTCTCTAGCAAATCTAAATAACAAGTGAGATACATTGTTTAGGGAAAACAGAATTCTTGTAAGATTGATATCCCCGCTGAACTAAAATGGCACGCCTGAGGAAGTAATTTACCTGATTTGCCCAACGGTTGAAGCAAGACTGAATAAAAACTCTGCAAATGCGGCATTCGCCAAGAAAACTCTGCAAACAATTAGAACTTATGAAAACATAAGTTAAATACCGATAGACATTTAAACTTTTCGGAGACCTCGTCAAAACCAAAATGAACAAAAGCAGATTGGCGCTCATTCCGATGGCTCCAGTAATAAAGAAGATGGTAGAAGCAATGTAATCACAAACAGTCCACTCCTGGTACATTCTGCAATCGTAAATATCACATAGTACGAAATGGGAAACGTGGAAAACGCTCTGTTGCTCTCAACGACAGACGGAATTGGTTTTTCGTTCCGGTGAGATTATAGGTAATGAGGTTATTGTGGAACAGAATATAACAGGAGAAATGGGGTTTAGAGCCAGAAAAAAACACGTGAGTAAGTGTGTCAGTTGCGAGTTTTACCTGTAAAAGTTCTACTTTATACCCTAGGTAATTGGTTTTTAAGAATAGCTGCAGTTACTTGATCGCATAAATTTAGACCGGTGTTTGGTGATATTCAGGACTTTTCCTAAGGTGTCTGAAGTTGTTTGTAACTGATTCCACCTGTCTGAACTTAATTTCATCCTCAGTCAGTGAAACGTTAAAGGTCTTTCTTTAATATTCAGTTTAATATATAAAATACCGTAATATAAAAACATCTGCACATTAAAAAAAACGAAAAAAGTTCGTCTGATATAGAAGAAAACAAACTTCAAAGGGAAACAGACGATAGTTTTATTCTTAGTTGAATGAGTTAATATGTCCGCTCATTATTTTCCCCCGTTTTATATGGTGATTGAAAGTGCATTGAAATAAGGGCAAGTGCTAGCAAGACTATTCAGATTACGGTAACTGTACTCTATTTCTATTCACAGACCTCAGTGAAATGTGGTAAATTTAAATTAAAGTGTAATGAGTCAGTAGAATAATTAGTTTTAGAAATTGCTAAAGCATTTTCTAAGATACACTATGCTTGATTTGAAGAGGGGAATACTGCTTTCTCATAAGTTCAAAGTTTGTCTCTCGAGCCTCAACTTTTGAATAAAGAATTTCTCAAAATCTGAGGCTCAAGCATGCTGGACCGATAATTTGGTCGGTCCGGCTGGGTGGTTCGTATGGGTGGCATTGGCTTTTCCGTCCGTACGAGATGGATGATCGTTCTGGTTCCCTATAGATGAGGCAACATAAAAACAACGAATGACAATTTTTATAGCCCTAAGATCTCTGGTGTGATGTTATATTATGGGAGTATAGGTTGATGAACATATGTATGAAACTCTTATTATTAATATGACTAGCAATTTGTGATGTAATGAACACAAAAATATTTTTAGACAAGAAACATTGTGCTAAATGTATTTTCAATGGGGCTGAGTGATGATTGTTTTCTGGTTATGAAAACTCCATTTTGCTTAACTTTGAGAACAACAAACCGCTGTAAGTTTTTAAGAAAGGATGAAGTTTATCATGATTTTGAATAAAAATAAGTGAGGCGTGAATTTTGTTCCAGACGATTTTATCTTCATTTCATTCGTTAAGTTTATGCTCAACCTAGCGAAAAAAACTAGGCATTTGAACTTTTCATCACATGTACGTGATTTTTTTAAAGGACATGGTAATTTTTTATCAATGAAACTAAAAAGACTCTCTCAATGTATTTACTGTTCTTTGAAAAGTGATGTGGAACAATCAATTATCGTTTAGAATTGGAAAAATGAATTTTTGATTGGCTGTTTTCAATTTAAGGCAGTGCAACAAACTCCATTCAATCAGGTGCTCAATGTGAAGGGGATAACTCATAGGAGAAATGACCGCGACTGAGTAATCGTAAATCAAAATGAGATGACCAAAGCTCAGGAGGAAAAGTCTTCAGAACCGGGAGCCACAATATGCGTCAGATGCTGATTAACTATTCAGGCGTCATTTTCTGGAAATGAGGGACTTCTGGAAAGAAGATCAAAAAGATCAAAGTGTATACAAAAGAGGTGATTCGCAAAGTAGGAAAAAGAAAATACGAAAGAGATTAGGAGGAGGAGAAAAATTCATGAAAATCCTGTCTCGATCTTAAGAAAATCAAGAAGTCAAATGTTTTCTCTCTCTGTCACCTGGTTTGAGCAGTTGAAGGGCATTCAATTGAGCATTTAAAGAGTTGTCTCTGATCTTTTGTTTCTTCTATATATAGAATTGGCGAGTGGAATACCTCTCTCTCTTTCTCTCTTGGTTCGCACCCCGCCCTTCATTTCCACTTAAACGAGGGGTAGTCCGGTGGAATAAGCGAGGGGAGGGTACCAAAGTGCAGCCGCCATTCGTGGAGGCGCGAAGCGCCGGAGCGGTCGGCCGCACTTTGGTACCCGACCCGAGCGCTCACCCGCTAATGCAAATGTTTGCCCGTAGGGCCGCGAAGCGGCCCCGAGGCGGCCGAAGGCCGCCGAAACCAGAAGGGAAAGACCCGCGGAGCGGGGCTTTAACTTCTGGTAGCCTATAACCGGTAAAGTTTGTGGGGCAATTGAGTAATCGATTGTATATATTTAAAAGTTGGGTAATAGTTGCGCAGGCGACTACATAGAGAAAAATGAAGGTCTCCCTACATGTCCATGTAGAAGTGAAGGCAAAGGACACAAAGGCAGCTGTCTGATGCATTGTTTCGTGTAATATGAAGATGGAATGGTTTATTGGGGGGAAAACTATGTATGTACCAATTGTGAAGCTTGGGGGAAAAGTGATTTCAAACGGACAAAAAGTGATTCTCGACATAAATTTCCGTTGTTTATATACCGTCTCCTGCGGAAGTCTTAAAGCAATGATCGTATGAGTTAAATCCGAGGTTTTGACGTGTTTCAGGATGTAGATTACGAGTTTCCACGCATCATGGAAGAAACGAGGACATTTGTCAATTTATACATTTTGGATTTAAAAATAAACTATGAATAAGCATTTCCTTTGATAAAGGCTGAACGCCGATGTGGATTTGTCTACAGCAGCGGAAACTTCAGGAGGCGCGACTTTAAACAAAAAGAAAATACTAGACAATTTTCGTATTCACTATAATTATAAGCAATCGCGCTTCTTGGTTTATTTCATTTACTGCGCAAACTTTTGAGGCAAAGATGGCCAAATAAATGAAGTAATTCAAGAAAAGCCTTTCACAACTGCAGTTTTCATAGTAGAATGATAGGAACATGTTTCCTTAGTGCAAAAATGTTTTGTAGCTTCAATAAAACATAAACTGCTTCGATTTTGAAGAAATTCGTTTTTTCATAGTCAAAATTTCATGAAAATTTGCCAATTTTTCAATATTCATCGCTATATTTAAGTACTTGAGGGAAAAAATGGAAATTGGGTTTTATGGCAGCGGTTGTGTGGCAAATTTCATGAAAAATTAGGAGAGCATTATATGGTGAAAATGCCAAAAACCGCAAAAATGGCCACTTTTTAAACTTTGATGAACAACAGCTCGCTCAGTTCTGGGTATTTACGGTTGCTGTAACCACAAAAAATTGATTATTTGTTCTTTTGAATCGATTGCCACGTCGAACGCCTATTTTGGAGCACGTTGAGCTGACTTACAGTAACCGAGGGTGACCTACCGTAACCCGGGTCAAAAAAATCGATATTGACCTAAAAGTCTCAGAATGATGTTTTAGATCAAATACATGTTTTAGACAATGTTTGGCGAAAATCCAACATGATTGATTTTTGATGTCGCACGGTTGCTTGAGTATAACAGAATGTCCGTCTTAAGCGAATTGTATAAAGGCGGATCGTCACTCTAATTTCCAAAGAACTATCAGCCTAAATAAAATGTTTTCCTTATGTTGGGGAGGGGGGTCATTTCCCATCTACGATGTTACAAATGAAGTAATTCAAGAACAGTGCGGCCGCAGGCCGCCTACAGTAGCGGCCGAAGGCCGCCTCTTCGAAATTAACTTTTCAGCAATTTTTTTCAAGCAAAGCAATAATTTGTGTATCTTCAAACATTCTCTTCGTTCAGGATCTCCAAACCTGTTGGTATTTTCGTCTTCTCAATCCTGGAGAATTGCCAAATCTAAGGATTCAAGTCTAATAACTCTAACTCGGGAAAGCTACCGAAACCTCCGTGGAGTTACAGGACGAGGGGTGTATCATTCAACAGTCCATCAAAAGGACAAAAGACCGGTGGGGTTTAAAATTGCCAAATGGGCTTCACTTTCGAGAACGAAGCAAGTCATTTTACAAATTTTTTTTGAAGATTTGTTTGTTTGTCAGAATTTGAATTCTGCTGATATGTATCAATGTTTCGTTTTCGAAACCCACACAAAAACACATAAAAATTTCATTACATAACGTTGTGTAGGAAATTATAATTATTTTTTTTGTTTGCAATTTTTTTTTGTAAAATGACTTGTGATTTTAAGACCATGTCTCAGTAAGGGTAGACATGGCTTTTAAGGAATAGGGACATTCGCCGAGGAGAGTTTTTATGGGCTCAAACACACTTTTTGAGCATCATATGATTTATAGAAATGGTCTTGAGACATTTTGAAGAAAATCGTAATTTCAAATTTTGACGCGCCGCGCCGCGCGGGTTACTGTAGCTTTGCGGAACTGGTTTTTCGAGGGTCATGTGATATATCATTCGAATCCAAATTGAATTTAGAGCAATTTTGTTGACTAAGTCAACATTGAGATCTTAGTCAGGAAACCAGATATATCCAATTCTTTTCACTCGATGGCTCAAAAGTTCACTAAAAAATTATTTAAAATTAAAAATGGACTTGTGTATCTGGGATTTTTTGATATGTTGTAAAGCATCAAATTCTAAACAAAACAAAACCTTAAGATCCAAAATCGAGGAAGCCCCAGATACCATTAGACGCCCAAAACGCGGAAAATAGGTGATGTTTTGACTGCAAAAATTTTCACACAATTTTGTCCGAAATTTTTTTTTCGTTAGAACTTACTGGAAATGATTTATATATTGTTTTTATAATATGTAAAAAATTACCAGTCGATCTTAGGCCTTTTGAACGGAAATATATTTTTCAAATCACGAATTTGAAAGATAGCCTGATCAAAACACCACCTTGCGGCGGCTTTTTTGCTATCAAAGTATACCTGGGGCCTCCTCGATTTTTGATCTTAAGGTTTTGTTTGGATCAGAATTGAACGCTCTACAACATATCAAAAATCCCAGATACACAATTCCATTTTCGAAATTAATTTTGTTTGAGTGAAACTTTTTTTGGCTTTCGGAGGGCCTAACTCGTTCCGGACCCCAACAATCGGTATTTTGCTTATTTACAGTGTTTCTTAGAATTGAATTTCCAATCGAACGACTTTTCCAGATTGAATTTTGGACCACGTTGAACGGAGATAGAAATTTGACATATTAGGCCACGCCCATCAAAATCCGAAAATCGATAATTCCCAATTTTGCCAGAAATGACATTTCTGGGCCAAGGGAAGTGCCTGGACAGCATATCAGCCCACACAAAAAAATATTTTTTGGCGAATGTCCCTCGTGTGATCGAGCCTTACCCCCGTCTTAACAACTTGAACAAAAAGCAAAAAGATAACATCGCCGGGGTTTTGAACCAATGACCTTCTGTTTACTAGCCCGGTCGCTCCCTGCTGAGCCAACTCGCCGCTGTTTCTCCTTGCGGACCCTTGACTTAAGTTCACGGGCGTGCAAAAACTGTCGGACATGGCGGAGAAAAATCCTTCGCTCTCGAAAGTGAAAAGCCCATTTGGGAATTTTAACCCCACCGGTCTTTTGTCCTTTTGATGGACTGTTGAATTATACACCCCTCGTCCTGAAACTCCATGGGGGTTTCGGTAGCTTTCCCGAGTAAGAACAAATCGAAGGAATCGGTTGTTCGCCTGTGGCCTCGAACCCTTTGGCTGTGGCCTGGAAATCTTCGGCTGTGGTCACCGGTTGTTCGGCTGTGGCCTTGAACTCTTCTGCTGTGGTCATCGATTGTTCGGCTGTGGCCTCGAACTCTTCTGCAGTGGTCATAGGTTGTTCGGATGTGGCCTCGAACTCTTCTGCTGTGGTCATCGAATACTCGGATGTGGCCTCAAACCCCCTGCTGTGGTGATCGATTGTTCGGCAGTGCCTACAACTCTTCTGCTGTGGTCATCGATTGTTCGGCTATGGCCTCTTAAACCCCTCGGCTGTGGCCATCGCTATTCGGCTTTTTCAAAGTTCCAAAGCAAAAGACTAATGACGGAATTTCGAAAAACTTTAATTGGTTGGATCTTAACTTTTAGAAAGTTGGATTATCAAATGGAATTCTTACGTGACTGTCTCAAAAACTGCTTATGATATCATAATTACAGGTGATTTTGCATAGTTAACGTACCCATAACGTGCATTTTCGCAAGCCGTGGCTTTTTTGAAGTGGAGCTGTGCGCCATGGCCTAATGGCTGGCAACCGTGGCTATGTCTAGGCACTGTCGCCCCGCCCCCTTTTCGGCGCGGAACGGGAGGCAAATCCTGGGCCTGGGGTCGTAAAAGCCTTCAAAATCAACTTTTTGGGGTTCTGAAAAAAGAAAATTGAAGAGAATTTGAAGCTCTAGCCTACTACTTGCTTTTTGGTAAACATATCTTAGTATAAAATGGTGCACCGCTGATCCAAACTTAAGAAATCACGTTTTTCGCCTGAAAATCTAATTTCTAGGTGGCAAACGCATGTTTTTATGTTAGTTTTTTGTTTATGGGGTACTTTAAGACATTTTAAGATGCCTAGCGTCAAATTTCAAGTAGCCGATTTATGGGGGTTAGGAACCGAAGTTGGCAAGTTGCACGGTTATGTTCAGTGCTCATTAACTTAAAAAGTTGAGCTATAAGGTATATTTATTATTATTTCGTTGAAAAGTACAGGTTTTTGCGAGTATTTTCCATACCATCTTTATATGATTTCCTTGCGTTTGCACCACTTTATTTACATAAGAAAATTGTTACTCTAATTTTCTGAAAATATAAGCTCGTTTCTATCTATTATGCAAGTGGCAAACGAAATATTTTATTACTGCAGATAATTGCCACTCTAGAACAGTAAATAATAAAACATTTACTGCGAAAATTTAGGTAGCCGATTTTTTATTACAGCGCGTTTAGCATTTCATAATGCTATAAGCGCGGCCTCAGCTTATGTTTGCGGCGCCAATGTCACTGAGAAGGCGCAGCGTGGCGGACTGGTTAACGTTTTGCTTGGAAATCTAAGGAAGCCAAAAAGAGTACGGATCGGATCTTCCTGTTGTTATATTGTTTTGCGCATTGTAAAAAGACTTTTGCTGCCAAACTTAAGCTTTTGTTTATTATTTAAAAAATCTTCCAACTAGAAATGACGTTGTATATAGGTAAAACTATCAAATATTAAAACTACTGTTTGAAAGGTCTTTTTCACAAACCATGTGATTAGTGAACGGGGCAAAACAAAATGCATATGAGTAAGAATTGAACCTGTGACCTTCAGATTTGTAAGCAAGCGCGCTACCACTTGACTATACAGGCGGCGGGCGGCGCGCTCCAGCTCCTACGCTGACTATTCCGTGTTCACGGACATTGAGCCGCCTTTTAGCGCAGTTCCGAAAACGCCGCCCTTTGGTGCCTCACAAAAACCGACGAAACTAAGCTCAAACTTAATCAAATTACATTTTTCAAAAAAGGATTTGTTAGTTAGAACATTATCTACGTAACCACGTTAAAATTGATTTAATTCAACAAGTTTGAAAAAAACGTGGTGGTGCCTAGCTATGTCTGTGCTTTCAAGCTTCTTGGTGTGAGGACATATTCAGAAAATCATCCATGCTTGATTCAACGGGATTATGTTGAAACGCTGGTTTGGATTTGTCTACAGCAGCGGAAACTTCTGCAGGCGAGACTACACTACGCAAAAAGAAAATATCAGTCATTTTTTTTTCACTTACTACTTAATTACAGGAAATACTAACAATCCGCAACCGGGTATCTCAGTGATCAACACACGAGTGCCATTCGGCATGTGTAAGCAAGAAACGACTATGAAATCTTTATTACTTTCTGTCTCATCGAAAGATCAGAAGTCATTCAGAGCCGGGCATTCATATTGGTCCCTGGCCTTCACAAAAGGACCACTGACAGGGTGGGGCTGGGGCATGGCAGACCATTCCTTTCCCTGAAACCATCATTTCCCCAAAACCTGATTGCTTACGGGGAAGAGAGATCCATCATTGCGGAGACAGTGCATGTTGATCGGGGCAGCCGAGTACAGCTCATGAAGTGCACGGGCCTCCTCCTGGTTCCATTCGATGGAATTGTACTTCTTATGGATTGGGAGGTTTGAGGCCAGACCGTATCTAGAAAAGTGAAAACTTCAATGAAAAGAAGAAGGAAACCGGTGCTTGAAGTATGCATGAAGGGTGGAATTGGAAATGGCCGATTTGCAGACCTCGATTTGAGAAGCGGGATAGTAGTAGACGTAGTTCACGCACATTTCGTCTTCGATGCCGTAGCCTCCCTAAATGTTTCTTTCTTTTTCTGTCTCTCTCTTTCTGTCTCTGTCTCCATGACTCTCTCTACCCACCAAGGTAACCTTATCCCTATTCCTAGTTTCATAAACACATGTTGTCGACAGAACATCCCCTCTTTTCACATGAACATACGGTCTGACTTGTTGTACGTGCTGCCACTGTGGAATGTAGTGCATATCGGAGTTGATTTCCCCGATTTTCACACCTAAATTATCCCTCGAAATGCATACGGTGATTATACCAACCGTCGCGGTAGTGGCTAGTCCATAGCTTTCTTCCAGTCAAATGAGCGTGAAGTTGACTGGCGAACACATAGATTCCACCTCCAGGCAGCTGCAACACACCTCTTCAATGACCTTCTCCTATAGATCTTACCTTGTCGGTGCAATCAGAAACACAGTGAGCGGTGATTGGGAAGGCATTTTGGCCAGGGGGAATGGAGTTTGCATCAGAGTAGATCAAACCGAGCTCCATGATTCCGGCGTCGAACTGCCTGAAAACTTTATTTTAAACCACAAATAAAATGAACAGACCTGAGCTGAGGAGTAGCTACAAATTGGAATCCAGAGTTGTCAATCTTTCCGACTTCCTTGAAGACATTGTTGTAGTGAATTTCCACCATGATGTACTGGTGAGCCTTTGCTCCTCCCAATGGGAATCCAGCCTCTTCCGGATAATAAACAGGCTAAAAACCTTAATTGGCTTTAAAGACAGCCCACCCCTTCTCCCATGGCCCAAGCTGCAATCACATGGCTGCAAGACTTGGCTTGTTTTGGTTTTGCCTCAGAGTTGCAGTTTCCGTTGTACTCTTCTTGGTCATCCGTCTGGCAGAGGAAGATTTGCATGTGGTGGACAATGTGTTCATGGCCTGGTTGAACGACAGCGTGCATCTGAAATATGTCATCTGTATCACAATTAACAAAAGAACCTTGATGACGTGGTGCTTCTTTTTAAGGATATCAACGGGCATCTTCTTCACAACACACCAGTAGGTGGTCTCCTCAGCTGGAATGAGGGCCGCATCGGCTAGAATAGTCAACTCCCTTGTGTCCTTTTCTTGCCGAGGAATGGGGACAGGGGCTTCGATCACTTGGCCAAAGCGGAGGTACTGAAGTCAGTAGGACAATAAAACGTATTTTCTCTTTGCTGTCTCTCCCCTTTCTCTCTCTCAGCGCCACGTAACTCACTTTCTCAACGGTAGAACTCGCAAAGTTTCTGGTGAACTCGTAGCCTCCCGCAATGATGAACTGAGTGGTTCCCGTCTGCAATTTGTGTTGAGTGAATGAGCGATAGAGTGTAAATTACCGTAATCGCGTAGTCGCTCGGATCGCAAGTCATGAACTTCCTCCTGAATTCGAACTTCTTCGGCCCCATCCGCGTCAGCTCGCAATCCTGAGCCCTGTCCACTTGAAGCATGAAGTTGTCATCAATGAAGTAGTCCTTTAAAACCGTTAAGATCCCAATTTCAGACATTTAAGTCACCCTCAGCTGTCCCTTTCTGAAAACGCACAGATCCGAATGGTTGAAGCTGCCATGATCTGAGAAGCCAATGCCAACCCAGTCCAAGTTGCTGTTGGAGAGGGAGACGGAGACAAGAATCGACTGAGTGGCATAGTCCGCTTTCCAACGCATAGTCACAGCTGTTTTGGAGATGTATTGGATTCTCTGAAAATTGAATTTCGACCATTGGAGCTATCCGTTTACCTCTCCTTCTTCGGCAAAGACCCCCAGAAGGAGGATGAGCAGGGCGACCACAAAAAGCATGGTCTGAAATCAATCATAGTTTGTAAGCTCATGTGTTTTTGAAATGAAAACAAGTTAGAAAATTATGAGAAAAAAAGATCTAAAAAATGGTCAGCATCCCCGTTCCCAGCCCTTCGTTCGTGTATCCAATTTGGTGTGGCTCCCAGGGTTACTAGGGCGCCTGTCATGGACACGCCGTCGCCCTCTGCCGACTACACTCCAATTTACGAGGATGAAGTGGAATCTAGCGATGTTTTCATTCCACACACTACTTTTGCAGAAGACTTGGGGGATGCTACTGGTTGGTTTTACGGAGCTAGATACTTTCAGAGCCGGGCAGAATGAGAGAGAGAAAGTGAGAGAGAAAGAGATAGCGATAGAGAGAGGTGTATATACTTTTTGAGCCAGAAAGGGAGAAAAATAATACCAACTGTTTGGTATGTTATGAGGTGACAAAAAAGTGTCTCATACCTTCTTTTATGGTGAAAAAGTGGTTTCTGAACCTTGATGGTGTTTCTCAAATCAAGATATAATAAACAAGAAGTTATATGTCTGGGAACTGAAATTCAATGGGAATCACAAAGACAGATGAGAATTTGCTTTCAGCCGGCCGTCTCTTCGTCGATCGGAGGTGGGCTGTCAGCCACAGAAGCGCCGATAAATACACACGAGGCGTAATGTTTAAGAGAAAGAAATGGATGGCTTAGAAAAACAGATTTCTGGGGAAATGGATTTTCGCAAGAGGATGAGAGATTGAAAATCATCATTCAGCAGTGCCAAAGGACTAAATTTGAAATATGATTTTTTGTTTGTTACGTTTGCCAAACTACACTAATTGCCAAGGAAATAGAAAATCTTTGGGAGCAATTATTTTCTATTTCCTTTAAGTTGTGGCAATTAAGATTTTATTTTCATAACTCCATCGCAAGACGAAGCCTTTAACGACGATTTTCAAGAATATGCGGATTCTCCCGACTTCTATATGTAAGTTTTTTAAAAACTGAAACCAAAATAGCTTTTTTAAGCGAAGCGGTGGAAGAAAAGCCAAAAATTGTATTTTACTCAGAAACCACCAACCAAGCGGAATTCATTCCGAAGCTGCCTGTGACGCGTTTTCGAGAGGAAAAGTGAGTTGGAAGCTGGATGCCAATGTTTCGTTCAGAAAAGTAGCTGAGAGAATAAAACTTCCGTTTTATGGAGAAACCACTAATAATTCTACGTACACTCCTAAAGCACTGCAAATAAGAGACACGGAAGATGTGGAATCGATTGAGAAGGCAAGGATTCCGTTTGAAGGAACCACCACGTACCGGGTAGACAGGAGGGCATCGCTGCAAATTAAGATTTCAAGGCCGATCATGACTGTCTTGCAAAGAAATTGGAGCGAATCAGAAGAAGCAGAAAACCAACCACGGTAATATCAAAGCTTCATCTCTCTCTCTCTCTCTCTCTCTCTCTCTCTCTCTCTCTTTCTCTCGCTCTCTCTGTCTCTCTCTCTCTTTCTCTCTTTCTCTCTTTCTTTCTTTCTTTCTTTCTCTCTCTCTTTCTTTCTTTCTTTCTTTCTTTCTTTCTTTCTTTCTTTCTTTCTTTCTTTCTTTCTTTCTTTCTTTCTTTCTTTCTTTTTTTCTTTCTTTCTTTCTTTCTTTCTTTCTTTCTTTCTTTCTTTCTTTCTTTTTTTTCTTCCTTTCCCTCTTTCTTTTTTCTTTTTTTTTCTTTCTTTCTCTCTTTCTTTGTCTCTCTCGATCTCTTGACTGACAATGCTATGACGACGGCTCTCGTGAACTTCAGATCAAACCGAAGCCGATCGATCTGGCTGAAAAATGTCCAGCAGCTACAATCATCAAGTCTCTTTCAATGCAAGTTTTGTTTTCACCGAAGTAATTCTTTTCAGAAAGGCCAAATTCGTCGACGGCCATTGGAAAATTCGCCAATCGATGATTCTATAATCTATTATTCGAAACATAACGACAAACAATGCATTTATAATCAACCACTGAAATAAACAGTCATTTCCGTCCATTCTTACCTCTTCCAGCGTCACTCCTCGAGGAAAACATATGAGTCACCCGTCTAAAAACAAGACGGCTGTCGCCTGGCGCCAGCTGGCGACAGCTCCTCTTTATAACTGCCGCTGTCCTCTCGTCCATGATCACCAGAGCCCATTGCTCTCTTTTCGCCTTTCCAGGCGAAAACCCGAATTCCTGTTTGTTTCTGCCAAATGGGCAATTACGGGTCTCGTGTCAGTAACAGTCCCGTTTTTGGCGGCGACAATATTGCAGGAGGGAGTCTTGGGTGATCAGTGACAGTTTTGTTCTCCCATGCCCTTCACACTGCTCTTTTGTGAGACGAAAGCAACTTAAGAATTCCCCGTTTTGTAAAGATGATATTTGTGCATACGATACTCAGCCAAGCATAGAAAAGTCTCATTTTTCTTTCAATCATTTTTCTATTTGTCTCAATAAAATGTAGAAATCAGCGCTTTTAGAATGATTAAATCTTTTATTGCCGTGGTGTTCCTTCTATCCTTTATTGCTGTGTTCGTTACAGCCGGACCCATCAACGCCAGGACGTTTGTAAGTTTTCTTTTTTTATTAAACTTTTATAACGAAGTTTTTTAAAAACTTTTAACGAACATTTCAGTTTCAAAGTTATTGAATTTGTGTTGAATATAGTTTTCATTGGAAAAGTTAAAATCTAGTTTAGGATCACTTCGGTTTGGTGAGCTGCTGCGACAGCCCAGAGCACTACAACTTCTGCCCGTACATCTGCTATGAGGAAGACCTCCCAAAAGGAAACCAAATTGAAGACTGGAAATAGTGAGAGCAAAGATGATTTGTTTTTATGCCTATGAAATAAATAATCTGTATTTAACGGCCAGAGGGTGATATGGATAGTCAAACTAAACTTTTACAAAAAACAAAGCCCCTCATTTTTAGCCAATCATGTGCGATCTTTAATTGCTTATAAGTTCAGCAATTTGGACTTGGCCGTCTTTACCGAAGAATTCTTCCCTGTCTCAGAAGGCTAGCAGAGTTTTTCTGAAACTCATAAATCTACATTCATTTATTTAATGCCTTAATGCTCCCAATAATCTCGTGCCCACCATTTGAATTTCAGACGGGCGCCTCTCTCTCAACAGGTTGTCTTATCTCTCGGTCGATATTTCTTCCTACAAAGGTCCCATGCCGCCAGTCAAGTTCTCCCATGCTTCAACTGCTTGTTGTCCTGCTTCTAGCCTCAGAAGCCTGGACTGCTTCCCCAGGCCTCGACCGACTTCACTATGATGATATGGATACAGCCACAGAAGCGCCTCTGCCTGCGGTAGCTCAGGCAAGGATGATTCTACCATCAATCAGGATTTCTTTGCAACTAGTTAAATTCTATGTTTCAGGTTCCTGCGGTTCCAACACCTCCTCCAAATAACGCAGTGAGTGGTGGCTCCCGTGGTGGGGGTGGTCGTGGCGGTGGCGGCCGCCCTTCCGGGGGTTCCCCTGGCACCGGTGAAGGCCGTGGTCCTGGCGGTGGTTCTACCGGATCCCGCGTTCCTGTGACGCCTCCATTTAACGTAAGCGTGCAATCTTTTATTCATTGTTTTTTTCTAGTTCCATACTACTTTCGTTCAAGTCCAAAGAATGTACTACCACGCCCAGTTGATGCACCGAATTCATTCGGATCCCCGTATTGTTTCCAGCTGGACTAGGGGCGGATTTGTAATTGAAGGTAAGATATTGTTTGGGATGCTTACAAAACGTATTTCAAGGATCTCTTGGAAGCGTCGCCAGTCCTCAGTTGTACCAAAGAAACAAGGCGCAAGTTGACGCTGCCTGCCCGGGTCTCGTTCAACTGTACGCATTCCTCAAACCAGGAGGACGTAAACGGAACTGTAGAAACATTGAAAGAAAGTATTTGCAGGGGTCATGTTAGTAACAACCGATCAGGGAGAGGTTTACAGACGAAGGGCTGCAGGTTGGTACGAAGAAACGGTTAGTCTTCTCAAACACCTAACGCTAACGAATGTTCAGAGTATTGGATGGTGTGCCCCATCCCAGATTTGCGGTGCAACCAGAAGGTTGCGGACAGTAACAACTACCGATAGAAGTAAGCTCTCGCGGGTCTAGTTTTCCAGTTTTAAGAAATCCAAATCATGTGGTTTGTTTCCAGAGCCAATACAATTTTGAAACAACTGAAAGCGCGGAGACACAGAGAAACAAATGTAAAAATTAGGATTCATTGATCTGTATTGTGCAAAATAATGATAGCGTCCTCACAACCAATATTCAAATATATAAATGGGATTCGCCTTCAGGTGACGTCGTCTTCACAGTAGATGACAATGAAGTGAACGTCCTCAATGCATCGCCACGTTTTAGAAATGGAGCTTCCGGAATCATCTGCTGGCTGTTTTAAGAAGTTTTTATCTCCGAAATTTACCATCGTCCAAATAAAATTCTGTATTTTATTTTGGATTAGAAACTATTAGAATTTTTGGACTTTTGAATTTTTCTTGCTCTCATCTTGTTCCTGCTTCACCGCCATTCAAAGACAATAAATTTCAGCGATTTGTGGGCAGAGAGTTCCTGCTTGACGTAAAGTGACATAATCGACTTGCCATAAAATGGTGCTTATAGTGAAGGAATGTCTAGACCCTCACTCTTCCAAAATCATATGCAATTATACTTGCCGTCAAAGCTACTTCGGCTGATTTGGCTCCTAAATTTGGCTTATGATACTATTTACCCATAGACCCCTTAAGTTCCTCTTTGGAGACAGTGTAATGACAAATCACCCATTTTAATGCAGGAACTGAATTTGCTCAATCTGAGTCTTCCTCTCCCGGGGGATAGATAACTATGAGTACTCTACCCGATTCTCCTCCGACCACCAGTGTTTCAAATTGGCGAATGCGGTTACCGCCTATGCGCTTATTAGAGGTTCCCCTCGTTCCCATTCGCCTGCCATGTCTCGGGAACTCCGCCGGAAATCCATGCACGAGGTCAGTCAAGCCATGATAATTAGGAACACCGGGGCTATTTTGGATTAACGCGTAGCCATTCTTCTGGAAATGGGGATTAGGAACGGTTAATATACACCTTGCACATGCACACGTACACACACTGGCATAACAACTAGAAGTAATTCACTCACTTGAGGGTGAGAGAGGAATTGAGGGGTAATGCGTATGTGTCTGTGTTGGTGGGAGTGACTATTTCTGCACTCTTTTGATTCAGAATACTATTTCCGTGGGGTAGGTATTTTCCCCGTTCCTGGTTATGATGACGCGTGTTACAATGGCGATCCGTCTCTAAAAAGCGCTGTCCGTCGATGATGGATGGGGAGGTGCGGCCATTTCGAAGCCAAATCCGAATTGAAACCACGACCGCGTATTAAATCATTCCGAGGTTGGCTGCGCAGTGAAGGGGAAGTCCTGGGGCCGGATGCCCTAAGGGCAAGCGCCGGCTGACTTCCAGTCGACCGCGACATGGACACAGAAGACGGCGAGGTAGGAACAGAGATCCCAAGGAGTACTTCCTCTTGGACTTTTTACTCTCAGCCTGTTTTATTTTGGGTGATTCTCTTCTTAGGTTCTCTGATTATCAAATAGATACATGCTAAATGGTGAAACTGTTAAGAAGAAAAACGAAACAGTGGTATGATGTTGCAAAACGCTTGCTAATATTGCTTGACGCTGAATGTACCAATTGCAGTGGAAATCATGAATCATTTTGGTTTTACCAATACGAAGATGACCTCTTTTAGTATATCATTTACCCTTAAAACGCCGTATCTCTAAAACTCGAGCAGGTCACTGACATAGGAAAAAAGTCATGGCGTCCGAATTGGCTGAAAGTCGGTGTGGGAGCTTCATATGGCATACTGAGTGTATTCTGAGAGGTTCAGCTCAAAACCATTTTTCCGTTTTGGGTTACGGTAGGTGGCCATGGAAACGGTATTTTGGTCCAAATTGGTCCAAATTCAAAAGTGGGGTGTTTCTTAGAATCCTCATAACATGCTAACAAACAATGTAATATAACACAATTTTGGTTTCCCACAATCTAAAAAAGTTACGAATTTTCAAAGACCTGAAAAAGTTTTTTTTGGACTAATCACATGCAAGACTTATCTTCTGAGGAATTAAACTGTTTTCATTAAATTTGCCATAAAATTACGCGTCGATTAAGACCTTAAGATAAAAAATCTACGATGACTATTGTTGTTAAAAATTTAATTTAATGTGAAATTTCAGCCAAAACACTTATAAAAGTGCAATTTGGTCACTAAGCCATTTCCATGTTTGAACCAAAATGGGGTCAACTTTGCTTTACTTTTAAAAATGTTGTTTTCTGCGTGTTAAAAAGTTAAATTTTTAACAACAATAGTCACCTTCGATTTTTGATCTTAAGGTCTTAATCGACGCGTAATTAAATGGCAAATTTAATGAAAACAGTTTATTTCCTCAGCTGATAAGTCTTGCATGTGATTGGAGCAAAAACAATGTTTTTCGGGGCTTTGAAAATTCATAACTTTTTTCTAAGGTAGGAAATCAAAGTTGTGTTATATTACATTGTTTGTTAGCATGTTATGAGAATTCCAAAAAGCACCCAACTTTTGAATTTGGACCAATTTGGACCAAAATACCGTTTCCATGACCACCTACCGTAACCCAAGACGGAAAAATGGTTTTGAGCTGAAACTCTCAGAATACACTCAGTATGCCATAGGAAGCTCCCACACCGACTTTCAGCCAATTCGGACACCATGACTTTTTTCCTATGTCAGTGCCTTTCAGCGCGCCGCTCGAGGTTTACAGAGACTGACTCTTAACTTAGATTCCTAGAATTTGCTGAAACAATCGCGATCCGTCTGAGAAGAGCGTACCCTCCTCAGAGCCCTGCAAATTCCCGTTCCCGGCCCGGCTCCTCCTGTTCGGTCGTCGAAATTCCTCCCCGGAACGTCTCTGATTTCATCCGTAGTTTCGTGAAAGTGCGTTGTCGCCGCAGCTGTCGCTGCGTCCGTGTCATGTCGCCGGACGGCCTGGCGTCCTCCGACTGGCCGAAAGGTAACTCAAGCCGCCTTCTCCTCACCCAAATCGCTATTTTCAACCGACGCCTGCCAAGCTTCGAACTTTTGCGGCCAAGTACGTTTGAAAAGAAAAAAACTAGGAGGTCGACAGAGGTTAGACGGAATTGGGGATTTCTTGAGGTCGCGGTTCTAGCACAGGAAGTAAGCATCTCGTCTCTTTTTTAAATTGGCTTTTGTGATTTCCTGCCTATCTCGTATTGTCTACTTGAAAACTTCACTTTCAGCGTCTTACTTCTCACGCAATCTAACAATAGGCGCAAAAGAGATAAGTAGGAGAGTCTTAAAAGACCACAGTTTGCATAAAACAGCTCCTTTTGAATTCTCCTCTCCTCACTTATTTATCGCCTGCCAGCAGGTGACATACCTGTCAGAGTGCAAGCGACGGGTATCAAAGCAAACAGAACGGCCCTCATTACGTGATTGTCGCCTCTGCAACCCAATCCACAGCGTAAATAGCCGGAGAAACAGGACGTTGTCGGTTTCATTGCGGAAATTAGATTCCTAGCTTCGAAGCCTACTAAGATTTTCGGATGTCAAGCGGGTTCATCTGATTATCAGGCGATTGTGGAAAAACTTCTGTCAAACCAAGCTACACTGGTTCGAACCCTTTCTTGAGTCTTCTTTTCGCCTTGCTAGAACTGAACAATACAATTAGTTTTGTGAAACAATCACTTTCCATTAGAGTTTTCAGCATTTGAAACTTCTTCCACATTTTTCTGCGCTTTTTGATTCTGAACCGCTGATAGCAATTTTAAGCCACCGATTTGTCTTTATAATGGCCACGAAAGCATAAATGGATTCAGAATGGATCACCGGAAGGCAACACAGACAGGAACACTTTGAATTAAACTTTGGGTTCAAATTTGGAAAATCAGACCAAAACTATCTCTCTCTCTCTCTCTCTTGTCATCTTCTATCTCTGCTCTCTCTCCAACCCCATTTGAATCCTGGATTAAATTCCCTGGATTAAAGATCGTCTGGAATTAATCAGAGTCGCATGCCGATGGGCTATTGTGTCGTCTCCAATTGGAGGTGCCTCCCCCGGGGACCCATCCGTCGCCAACCCCACACGTGCCGAAAACACCTCCCTCGGGATGTCTGTCTTCTGACCCTCAGGACAAGGGCAAACTGAAAGTACACGGCGAATGAACTTTTTTTGGGTGTTGAATAGGAAGTTAGTGTCAAATTTTGGGTATCTTTTCGAACTCTTTGAATAAACGGATTTGTTATGTAGTGGTTCATTTTTGACCTATTGCTTGTGCTTACTTCGTCTGATAGCAATATGTCCTCCAATCCTCAGGCAGTATTACACAAGAACATCTAAACATCCAGTACAAATTGTTATTTATCAGAATCGCTTGCAGTTTAGCCATCATCCACCCCTTTTTAATTTAGCATTTGTCTGGGAATTAGCTAATTGAGAAAACTATAACAAGAAAACAGTTTTCTTATTTTCTATATGTGAATCTATATGTCCAATCCCAGTGTTCTCCTAAGATCTCTAAAAGTTTCTTCTTACAACCGAAACACTGGCGTTGAGTCAGAAGGAATTCTGCAGCGGACGGTGATTTGTCAAGAAGAGCGCAGACCTCCCAGACACTTGGGCAAAAACCACTGAAAATGGACGGAATTTCGATTTTGGCCGGTGTAGGAAAGGTTCCTGGGAAGAAATACATGTATCTAAAGTTGGTTTCATTCGTTTATTTGTGGTCACGTAGAATAGACAAAAATAGATAAGAGCAAAAGGCATCTATTTTGAGAGTGAGATAGGGAACAAACCGGTGAGTGAGTGAGTGAGTGGTCGAGTGAATTCTTTACTATCTTTTTACCACTTACAACGGTTTATTCATTTGAAGTTTTCCTATACCAAAGAATGCCTCTACAAAACCCAACCCAAAGCCACAGCGTGAGCCCGTGTGTCCGTGACTGCCCTATCCAAATGCTCCGTTCAGATGGCTGGTCGGGGCGTGGTGTCCCGGCTGGTGTGTGCGGTCACGCCCTCTCTGGCGGCGCCCACCGCGATGCCGTCGACGCGTCGCCACTCCTTCCGCCCCGAGAGCGCCGATCCCAGGTTCGACTTTGAGTTATCTGCGTTCTGGGAATACCCGAATTCAACAGCTGAATGACCTCCGCCTTCGCGAATTTACATCTTAATCGCATTCGCAAATGAGAGGTCTTCCAATGATAGGAAAACAAAAGGTTTCGAGAGAGAAAAGGGAAGAATATAGAAACTTCTTTAATCTTAGAATTCAGAATTATTGTGTGTAATATGCAAAAACATTTGGTTTTCATTATACAACATTTTATTGAGCATACTGTAGTTTCTAGTCTCACCGAATTCAATATTAATTAAAGAATATCGATAGTTACATTCCATTTGATTTCTTTTAATTAAAAGCTATAAACAAAACATTTAATTTGCAAATGAACCATTATTTCGAGTACTATACATACTAAACTTTAATCATTGAATCATTTTAAAGGAAAATAAACGGAATGATGGAATGAGAGAGATTAGCAAAGTGTCTTCCGGATATTCATTTTCAGAGATGTGAGCAAACAGGAGTCTCTCGGCGACCGCGCGTCGTCCAAACTCACCCTCGACGATGAACTCTTTGACATCCTCTGTGCATTCGGGTTGGTTCTTCCTTTCATTTTAGAATATGAACTTTTATTTTAAACGGAACGATTGGGCTGCCAACGTTGGCTGAGGTTAGATTATGTCAATATTAAGCTGTAGAAATGCGCATTACAACATTGAAACATTGGCGTGTTGCGTAACAAACTGTGTTAAATGTGCGACAGTTAGAACAAATAGCAGCTGAAATTTACTATTTCTTCCTCTTCCTGCTAATTTTAGTTTGCTAACTCGCTTAGCTTCCCCAGTGAAAAAAAATTGCCGCTAATCATTGTAGTGACGCAATAGCTATTCAAATTTTGATTCATTAGGCGTTTTAGGAAAGATGATTGAAATAAAATTGTATTTATGAACCTTCTACCTATAAAATTCATTCTTTACAATTCCACTGGATTGTGTTGAGCTTTTGAGTATCTTTTCGTTTGAAGCGTGAAGTAATTCATTGTGAGGTCTTCATTTTTGGTTTGCAAATGCGTTCATTCTTCTTGGATTGCACTGGGGGCTTTCTAGAGAGAATTTCTATAAAGAAGAAAAGATGGACAATCGAAGTCTGCCAAAATTGAAAGTGAAAAGTTTATTCCACACTGGTTTCTTTAAAAGTTGTCAAGGTCAAAACAACAGTTGACGACATATAGTATACCTATCATATATTCCCGTTTTCTCATTTAGCATTCATTATTCCAAGGACAAAGAAAAGACGCCGAAGACCTCGGTGACTGTCCGATGCAAAAACCATTGAGACTTCCTTGCATGAGCGACATAATGAGAAAATAGCATTGGAACTCTTCAGTTATTATTTTGGGAAATTCCTTTTAGGATTTCGAGCTCATAAACCACAGAGAACACGCGATGGCTTCCACACAGAGAAATAGCTGAGGTCTGATGCCCCAGAGTTCTTACGGCCGGGTTGGTGCCCCGGAAGAATGAATTCATTTATGGTCCTCAAGTATGTGATACTTTTAGGCTAGCAAAATTCTCTGCAACCTGTAGCTTTATTTCTTCCTACAGTTTTTCTAGTTTTGTTTGACAGTGCGCTGTCCACCAAAGATAGCATATTTGTAGAAACAGGTTACTGTAGAAATCTCAACCTCACATAGACATGGACCTCTAAAACACGTGTTGGTCTTGTACCTCCCCTTAGAAGGTAGTGGCTGTTGTCCTACAAGACAACTGCTGTTATCATTCTTCGCCGTTACACCGCAGAGCCATGCGTTTGGCACCTTGCCGCCGCAGCTGATATATGATCCTCTCCATGTACCTGAGGTAATCAAAGCTCATTCTCTGCTCAAAACATGACCGAGTGAGTTTATTCGACTGTTTTCGTCTTCGAAATTTTATTAAAGTTTAAAACCAGTTGGGATACATAATTTCAGTCTTCTTCTTGATCACTGAACCCTTTCCGCTGCAGCTAAATTGTTTGCACTTGCGGGCACCCATACATTTTCTTTCCTATTTTTCTTCTTCAAATTTTGAATCAAGGTTTCCAGTGGTTTACTCTCTTACGCAAAAGATCAATGTTCATATCTCACCCGTTTGGTAGTTTATTTCGTGTAAGACCGGCCATTTCGAGCGACCGCCAATCGGGCACTTTCTTTCATTTCCCGTGCGGGACCCTTCAATTACCCGAAACCAAAGCCACGACGCCGATTACGGCCGTCGGCCCTTTCGCACATTCTAAGGGACTAGCGACCAAGACAGGGAGAAAAGTGCTAAGATTTACTTAAACATACTTTAACCAGCCTTTTTGCGCTGGAGTGTTCGCGCCGTACTCCAAAACCTTTAACTAGGCGAGAGCGTTCTTCCAAAAACCAACTATACACTTGAGAACAGGTTGCTATTCTCAAAATAGGCTCTCTTGAATGTGTTTGTGCATTGTTTTACATATGAATTAAGCTACACCCTTGATTTATGCACTTTTTAGTGTAACTTCCCTCGGCTGTCTTCCAAATGTCCTTTTTCCGTCTGTCCTCGTCCGAACGTCATCCTATCATTTGAATTGCAAGGGCAGCTCCTTCCAATCGGAGATGCACGGGGATTTCCACGAGCACATCCAAAGGCATACGGAATAAAAACGGGACTTTGCATCTTTTTGAAAGAAATTCCGCAGCGGTTTTTTCACGGCTTCACAACAATTCCAGCAATGAAGTGTAGTGCGAAGTTGTGAAGACTTTGAAAGATGAAGAAAAAAGACAAAACCTGAAAGTCTCAATTCTAACAAGAATGCAGAAAACGAGGGAGATTAATTATTTCCGGGGTCGTCGCAGCGTCCATCGAGTCCCTCGGGATGGTCACTTTGCATGAAGAGCCACAGATTTCGTTTTGGAAAGCCTTAATTTTCAGAATGCAAGTGACATCAGGGGCAGACAGGGGATATTTTCTTTATTCTTCAATTGCGAGAAATAAACTTGAAATAAAATAATAATATTTGTTTTCCCATTCATCGATTTGCAGTGGGTCTGAGATTTACCATGTTTAATTTATAGAATGCTTCAGCTACGGCATTTTGAGAGTTTAGTACTCAAAATGTTTGTTTTCTAGTACTTGCCCGAGCATTACAGTAATAAGAAAGCAGAAAATATGACCCGAACTTTTCTCTCTCCCTCTTCATCCGCCTCGCCCAAAAACCCTCTAGCTTTCGTTTTCCCTTTCCCCATACCCTGCGACCCTCTTCCCGCGAGTTTCGGCTGACAGTCTGACGCTTTGTTGTCTCTGGGGGCAGTTCCCTCCACGGCGTCGAAAGCAAAGGGGGCGTCCCCCAGCCGTTTGGCAACAATCTGAAAAATGGACGCGGCGTTCGTCTCTCAGGCTGTCCGGCCGGCGTCGTGTAACAAATGCGCCAGATAAATGACAACACCAATCATCCCGCCAGGCAACATCCTTACACTCACACGGATACTATCACGCGCTTCATACAGAAAAAGTGGTGGTTGGTGCCAGAAACGAAAACCAGAGGAACATCACAACATACAAAGCTGCCTCAGACAGAATTGAACAAACACCTTTTCGTTATTTCAAAGCCACTGATTTACCGTGGTTGTCAATTTTTGCATCCATATATACAATTGGGTAATGGTCTTGGTTCGCCCCTTGGTCATCCCCATTTCCCAAGAAGAGAGGGGTCGGTCGGTCGGATAAGCGAGGGGAGGGTACCAAAGTGCGGCCGTGGAGGCGCGAAGCGCCGGAGCGGTCGGCCGCACTTTGGTACCCGACCCGAGCGTTAACGCGTGTCTCCGTAACTTACGCAATGCCACGTAGGGCCGCAAAGCGGCCCCGAGGCGGCCGAAGGCCACCCAACCCAGAATGAAAAGACCCGCGAAGCGGCGCCTTTGAATTCTGGTAGAAGACATTAGAGTATCTACTGTTTTTTCATAAAGAGCGACGGTTACGCACAATTGTGCGTTCGTGCAGATCCAGATTTCATAAGAAGTGAATCTCTTTTTCGTTGTGAGACCTAAGCTTTCCTCTATTCGTAATAATTGGTTTTGATCAGAATCAGAAAAGAACCGACAGAAAAAAGGAAAAAAAAAATCTATTTCTCCATTTCAATGCCCGTAATAAATGGGGAAAACCGGGAACTATACACACCTCCCATCCTTCACAGCTTATGATTGTCCGGCTGCCAGCTGATTTCGCGATGCGTCGAAATTTAACGGCAGCTGTCTGCTAGCGGCGAATTGGCCTGTGTTTCATGGAGCCATTTGGCAGTTTAATTTCGGATTCACTGAACAAAGACAACAGACAAATAGACCAAGCGTCTGCGAACAATTCTCTTTTCAGCGTTCTTTGGACTGTGGGGAGTTGATTTGAACCAATTTTGGAGCATCCGATCTAATTCTCGACCTGTTTCGGTCCACAATGGAACATGTTGAAATTAAATTTTCAATGAACATTTATTTTTGAAGCGTATAAAACCACAGCGTCCGTCGGATTGAGCCCCTATCGTGTGTAAGACAGTTTCAATGGGTGGGAAAACAGACAGATCAAAGGAGCCAACCAGCCCAGCCCTTGAAAGTATGTCTGGTCAAGTTTATGCTTACAAAAAAGAATGGTTCATTGATCTTCTGATGAATGCCCATATACTCTGTAATGACACACTTTGGTAGCCAAGCTGCAACGTGAAGGAAGAATGGAAGCTAAACCCTGCCTATTTCCGTCGTCTCAAAATGGCAAATTTTCTGGTAGAACTGCCACCGGAAGTAAGAGTGGCTTGGATTTGTTTTCTCCGTCGGGGGCGTGTCCGGTCGTCGCCGCAGTGGCCGTTGTGAGCATGGTGGCCTGAGGCCATGGCCCTCGACCCCATAGAGTTGCTGCCAGCTGGGCTGGCAGCTCTGCCAGCCGTTCAACGACGACAGTCTGTATTCCATGATTTGGTTACTGTATTCCGGAAGAACACGGCCATGTTCTCTTTTCCGAGGCCTATGCCGCATTCTGGACCCAGTGGCAGCCAGTACAGACCGTCTTCCGACGAGTGCGTAAATCTATATTGCTCTATTTCTGTTCATTTGCAAAGATCACTTCATCAACTTGTTGGTTAAGTTGCCAGCTGCCATCACTTTCACCGATTTTAAAATAAACTTCTGCAACCACAAAACCTCCCTATTTAAAGGATTCCTATAAGCTTTAAATACAAGCTTTACAATTGAATATTTGAAAGCGATAAAAACAAGGAGGAGCTACAACTTTTTTTTTAAATTTGACTTTTTTCTTGAGTGAGTATCCACAAAATTTATATCTGGATGGGTGCGAAAGAAGTTTTGATCACTTGAAACTCACATTCACAGATAGTTTACAGTACTATCTCTTACCTGTTTTGGGGCCACCGTATAAGGACTTTTTTGTTATCTAAAGATAGAAAAGGTAAAAACCTAAAACATTTTGAATTTCTTATACGTCCAGGCCGTTCAGGTCGGCACGGGCAGCCAAATTTATTTAGGCCCTTGGCAAAGTGATGGACCTGCCTTTTTCTTTCGCCATACTCGATGAATCAGAATTTCACATAAAAAAGTAATTTAAAAGAGCCACTCCTTTTTGATCAAATGACTGAAATTTCAGTGATAGTGTTTTTGGCTATGCTCTTCTGAATCAACAATCGATTGTCTTTTCGTAGAATTCAAAGTCGAATGTTCTTCAAATTGCATCCGAATTTCGAGTCACGTGGTTGAATCTTCAAAAAAGGTGACGTACAGTTGATCGAGGGATTGTTTTCGAGGCGCCATCACTCAATCATTGTCAGCAACTGCGCACATGAATCTCCCGAGTGGACACTGGTCGCATCGATCCCGCTGTAGTTCGATCTTCGAAACAACAACAATGCCAAGGTTAAACAAAACTGAGTGAAAAAATAAAACTGATAAAAGTTGTTAAGTAAAGTTATCCAAATTTTAATTTCTAGAAAACAAATGCCACATCTTTTCCAGGTCGCATCTTTTTTCACTAAACTCCATGCTCTTATATAACTCTCGGAAACAATGCGAGAAGGCGAGCGCATCCCTTTTGATGATCGGTCTGCAACCCCAGGGAACAGGCAAATCCGTTTGCAAATTGTTTACCCAAACATTGTTGTTCACTTGGAAAATTTGATAAATGGAAAGAAATTGTTTTGAAAATGTGGCATTAGAAAAATTGCTGCTGCCAAATTGGGACCACTCTGATTGAATTGTCGGTTAAATTGCAATCGCACCCCCCAAGCCATTTGGCTCTACTGTCTGCATTTGGATCAATTGGAGGTAAATCAACCGTTTTTGTAAAGGGGAGAGCAGGGAATAATCGCTATTAATAACAACTAAAATGACTCATACATTGATACATACTTTTTAGCATAGTTATTGCCGCCGCCAAAGATACCCCAACAAAATTGGATGTTAGCTTTGATGGACACAACTGAAAATCGAAGAACTGATATTAAAACCACGCATAAAGCAAATGTTTCATTTGGTGTACTTCAAAGTTGAAATGATACTAAGGCGTAGTAGAAGCTGAATTATGCGATTACGATTTCCTCAGGAATAAATACGAGTATGATCGATTCTTAGTAAGTGGAGACTTCGTAGAGTATTTCTGTTGTTGGAGAATTCGATTACCCTCTAGCCCATGTTTTAAAGAGAAATTGTCAGATATTTAAAATTTTAGCTCAAATTTAGTCTCCCGTAATCCCCTTAAAAAGCGTGAAAAACCAGGTCCTGTGTCCCCAGCGTAGTCGAATTAGCGTAATCGGAGCACCGTTCATCGCTTGTCAGACGGCGGAGATGGATGGCGTCGGCCTTCGGGGGCCGGCCGTTTACAAATCTTATCTGAGTATTGCCCATCCATGCTTTCCCTCGTAAAGTCGGTCGCCTTTTTCGCCGACGTCGTGTGAGTTTAGGTCTTCGAAAGAGATTTTGAATCTATGCTTTTTTTCGCTGTTTCTTTCCTTGTTTACTTCTGAATTGCCTAATTCACTTCCGTAAACAATCGTGTTTTTCAATTTCCTCCTGAAATTTTGCGGGATTTAATTGCAATTAATATTTAGCGCTTAGCATCACATTTCAAATTTTAAAAATTTTTCACATCCATAAGATTTTCCCTGGAACGAAGTTATTTTCAGTTTTCAAATAAGTACAATATTTTTTACAATTATAATTCTTGTAAGATCGACTTGTAACAAATTGCTCATTGATCATTTTAAACTAAACTTTAAAAAGCGACCACGGTGGTTTAGAATCCTCGAATCCTTCGACTAGTTGTTTATGAACTTAGCGTATCACACCAAAAATTTAAAAAAAAAACAAGATTTCTCAGCGTTACTTTTCGACATAAATGGTCCTTTTTAGAGAAACTGAGACCTTTCTGGGCACAAAGGACGGTGGGAAGGATGAGGCGGACGAGGAGGGGAAGCCATTGACCAGACAGGCGCTTCTGGAGAGGATTCGGGAGAAGAAGGAGGTCATTGGGAAGTTAAGATGCCAGGCATGGAGCATGGCCAGGAAGAGGAGGACACTCAAGTGAGTTCAGCCAGTGTGAACATGTTTGCTTGGTGGCGTCGAGTTTCCACCCATGTCGATAGTTGCTCAATGCCTCTTTGCTGGTCTGTATTTCATCGTGTTTCTTTCTTAAATCCTTTGAGAAAATGTATTCATCATTGGAAAATACAATTTAAATGGATACTTTTTTTGGTTTAGATTAGCGCAGAAGTACCTGGAACAGCACGAGTCAAAGGTATCGAAGAGTCATTTGTATATGGAGGAGTTGCGGAAGAGAGGACGGCTCTTAAAACGACACTTTTCTAATTTTAAAACCTATTTAATTCCATGGGAAGGGAAGATCAAGAAAATAGAAAGTGAGTTTTCGTATTTTTCACGTGTTGTGGATTTTCATGTTGGGGTTTTGCCACATCATTCCACCTTTTCTATTCTCTGCAACAGCATAATCAGTTGACATAGCTTCAGTGGCGAGCATATTGTCCATGTTGCAGGTCACTTCGGTTCGGTGGTCTCTTCCTACTTCACATTCCTCCGTTGGATCGTCTTTGTAAACGTAATAATAACCCTCATGATCTTTGCCTTCGTCGTCCTCCCTGAATCCCTCGCAGACGCAGCCGCAGACCCAGGCAGGCGGAATCGGACGGAAACTCGGAAACAAATTCCCCTCAATGAGAAGATCCAAGCAGACGAAATAGCAGTCGTCTGGCATTATGACGTCAGTTTTTCAAAGTTCAGACTTTCAATTTCACTTTCAGGGTTACGTTAGATACTCCCCTTTGTTTTACGGTTACTATGGAGATGATGAATTTCTGGGTCAAAAAGTGAGATATGCTCTTCCTTTGGGATACTTTCTTACTACTATATTCATCTTTGCCTATTCGTTTTTTGCCATTTTGAGAAAGTACGTTATTGATTAGTTTAAGCATAAGAAAGACTTCAGAATGGCAATGAATGCCCGGATGTCAAAGATCTCAGGAAGCAAAACGGAACAGTACATTTTCAATTGGAGGGTCTTCACGGGATGGGATTACACCATTGGAAACTCAGAAACGGCGGCAAACACTGTTATGGCAGTTGTCATCAAGCTTAGGGTTAGTTTCGATGATTGGAATTGAAGGTCACGTGATAAGAAATAAGCAATATAATAAAAGAAAGTGTATTACTTTCAGGAATCCATAGCTGACATCAAAGTGGACGCCACCTCAAAGTTCCGATGGCTGCAGTTCTCTCTGCGGGTCTTAGCCAACTTGATCATCTTTGCTATGCTCGCCTTCTCCATCTACTGTATCACATTTGCAGTACAGAAGTCACAAACGGCTGTGGAACAAGAGGGAAATCTATTCACAAAGAATCAGGTAAGCTTTTTGTTGCTAAAAATATTCAGCTTTGCCAATTAGGGGAAAATAGATACCGGTTAGAGTTGGTAATGTGGGGTAGGTAATCCGGCTGATTTTGCATGTTTACAAATGCCGTTCTAGGTCCCATCGGTCGTAGCTACTATCACCCACGTCTTTCCCATGATCTTCGATCTCATCGGCAGAATGGAGAACTACCACCCGAGGACGGCTCTCAGAGCACACTTGGCCAGGTAAAACTGCTATTTGAAGTAAAATACACAATTAACAAGGGTGCTTGTACTTTACGTTTTGAACTACCTTACTCTGATTGTGGCCCTCTTCGACAAAATGGACGCCATCCGCCGACCTTCAGAAGGCCCGAGGACAAAGCGACAGATGGGCGACAGGAATCCCGTAATTTATAAATGCACTTTTGATTTAAATTTCTGTTTCAGAATCTTATTCGTCCTCCTCCTTACGCCTCACGGACGTTTGCAGACCAACAACAGATGTTAACTTTTGTGGATCGAGTGACGAAGAGATTTGATATCTACCGTAGTACAAGACAGGCTCCAACCACTCCGGTTACGGTAACTGAATCATTGAATTATTTATTGAATTCACATAGGTCACTCCGCAATATGGTCCTCTGAACGTGAACAATCCACAAGCTCTTCTGAGGAACGGCACTTTTACTAGAAAATTTGAGACAAAGCGGCTTGGCCCAGCTCCACTGCCTATTTTTACTCCTCCGCCGAGACCACCACAACCTTATGAGCCAGGAACTGTTATACAGGTAGATTAGAATTGAGTTTGGTTTGAACTTCTGATTTCAGCAATTTGGAGGTCCTGATTTCCCAACGCCCAGGACATTTACGAGACCACCGCCTCCCTCGAGAGTAAGGACGACGCCGCCTTGGCAAAAGAGCACGGATGAACCTCCGGCTACGATTACTCAGAAGCTGCCTGATGTAAGTGAAATAATAGACAAAGACAAAATTATCCTTGAAAAGAAGGAAAAGGGCTTGGAGAAAGAGAAGTGAGAGTGAGAGGCATACGACAGGGTAAACACGTTTTAGGAGACCACGTCCTACGAAGATTACACGGACGAGCCCGTTGTTTCAGTAACACCTGCTCTTCCACACGACGTCAATGGTATTTATTTGACCGTCAGTAGACTCTTTTTATTCAGATACACTTCAACTTCCGGAGCCTGCTTTGAGAAAGAGCTCTGCGGATGAAGTGGGAGGACCTGACATCTGCTGGGAGACCATCATTGGGCAGGTGAGTGAGAATAGAGGTTACCGTATATTTCAACAAAAGAAAAACAGAGACACATTTTAGTTGGAGGGTACATTCTATTTTTCAGGAAATAGTGAAACTCGTCACTATGGACCTAATAGTAACCATAGTCTCCATCATCCTCATCGACTGCCTCCGTGGCCTCTGGATTCGCCATTGCGCCTCCTGGTGGTGCTGGGACATCGAAACAACCTTTGTAATAATTTACTGTAACTATCTAACGCAGTTATTTAGCCTGAATACGGAGAATTCAAAGTGGCTGAGAACGTCCTTCACATCATAAACAATCAAGGAATGATCTGGTTGGGCCTCTTCTTCGCTCCTATGCTACCAGCTCTAAATAATATCAAATTGATCATCATCATGTACATCCGAGGATGGGCAGTTATGACCTGCAATGTACCCGCGAGGGAGATTTTTAGGGCTAGCAGGTACTCAGAGTGGATTTGGAAATGGCAAATGTTGTTTAGATCGAGTAACTTCTACCTGATGATTTTGTTGCTGTGGCTTCTTCTCTGTACTATTCCAGTAGGATTTGTGATTGCATCTACGAGACCTTCAAGGAGTTGTGGACCATTCGCGTGAGTTTTGGATCGGGAGACGCTAAATTGAAATTCAAACAATCAGTGAAATAACCCTCGCAGTTGTACTTTTTGCGTGTAGCGTGTAACTGACTTGCAAGTTGAGTGACCGATGAGCCGCGAGACATTACAGCGAGTGGCTAGAATAAGAGCAAGTGGGGTTTGAAATAGATTTGCACCCTTTTTCCAAGAAATTTACGATTTGCCTCTAGAAAAATCCGAAACTAACACATCATTTGATACGTGTAATGCTTTCAGTCGTTACGATCATTTCTACACTGTGATGACACGAGAGATCGAGAAGCGTGTAGATGCCACAATCCTCGGCTACCTCAAGAATGTGGCTTCTCCTGGAATTGTCATCCCAGTTTTACTACTTCTTGTGTAAGCATCTGTCTCTTTTTCTCTCAGAACTTTTCTTTAGGTTAATAATTTACTTCTTGGTCTCATTGGTCAGAGGTCTTCGGGAGGCAAACACTGACCTTCAACAGCAGTTGATTCATGAAAGAACGGAAGAAAAGAAGAAGATCTTCGAATTGGCTGGAGGAGGCAAAAGAAGGCAGGATGAGAACAGAGACAGACAGAAGAAGACGACAATCCAATACCTTCCGTTGGTTGAGCAGACGAGAAGGGAGACATGGAGGGCATACCATGAGATGGAGGAGGTGTCTCAAGGAGTCTCGGACTCTTCTTCTTCTGAAGACGAGGATGTGAGCGAGGAGTCGCCTGAGCTGCTCATCCGCACTCTTCCTCCTCCAGCAGGCACCGAAAGAGAGTTCCATTCCCAGGAGAAGGAGCAATTCCATCCCTCTTTGGCCTCTTTGGTGGAGAATGAAGGAGAGGAGGATGAAGCCCTTCGACAGAACACCTCTTCCAGTCAATCGAGGACCCTTTTCGATAGCCCAGTTGGTACCAACACCGTCGATATTGCAACTCCTGAAGAGATACGGTAAGTTCCCTTCTTCGTTTGTTTGTGTGACTTTGCGTTGCTAACCCTGCATGAGTGTGTTCAGTTCCATCCTTCGTCCTCTTCTGGAGATGAAGTACGGTGTCTCTTCGTCAAAGACTGCCTTCCCGAGGGATTTGGGCACTCCTCCAACGATGATCGTCAGCTCCAGAAGCAAGAGGAACTCCTACATCTCGCTGTATGAACTGGCCAACGTGGACAGCCACATTCCGACGTTCGTCACAGGCTTTTTTGTTTTTTCTAACCGCTTTGAGTTTATCCCTTTGCCAAATTTCGCTTCTTTTGCAGTTCACTGCTTATTGAAATGGGAATATCCGATACAGAAATTGCTAGCAACAGCCACGCAGCCGTTTCGGGACAAGGTCGCGAAGCGGCTGCGGTCCGCCGGTACGACAATGAATAGGTTTAAGCGGTTTTGAAACTCGTCAGTGAGCTCAAAAATTTAAAAAAAATGGACTAAGACGGCGAAAATTGAAATGTTGACCAATGTTCCCTATTTTATTTTTTTAACCCTGAAATTCTTTGTTAAAAGCCATTCTAATAATTTAATAAACTGAATGTTTTATAATTCGAAACAATAAAAACGTGTTTCAGAATGATGTCAACACAAGTGCTTCGTGGAGATGAAAGAGCAGAAGTACACAGAAACGGAGAAGCGGAGAGAAAACGCCAACAAGCTAAGGAGAAGAATGAGAAAAATGGACAAAAGTAGGAAAAGCCACAGATTTTGGAAGAAAAATGTTGTAGGTTCGATCCCAGCGGAAGTGCTCCTGATTTCCAACCCTGGCCTTCCATTGATGAAGTGAAACAGAGGAAAGAACAGCTTCTGAAGAGAACTCCTCTGGCTTTGAACAGGCCTCTTCCTGTGACCACCATAGGAGCTCCGGTGAGTTCACATTTTCGTGTTACGAAATATTTGACTTCCATCAATTTTTCATGAACCCAAAATATGTTCAAACCCTCATTCCATCAGTCGATTTGAAATTTAGGTGGAAACCCCGCCGGAAGGAAAACCTCCTGTCCCAATCCACAGTAAATACCAACAATTCCCTGAGGTTGAGTTTTTTTCTGCCAAGAATAACCCAGTTCTAGAGCTCCGCCTCTGAGACGGAAAGGGAGCATTCCGGTTCTCCCACTCGTCGCTTCAGGATCTCTGTTTCCCCTAAAAGACGGATGACTTCAGAAGAAAGAGAAGGTAGGACCGTTTGAGGGCCCTTGAAGAGTGTTATCTAGGTTCCTCTGGAAACCGAATCTACTCAATAAAACAAGAATCGACCACGGCGTCTACGGCTTCCTTGCCTCGGCGGGAGAGCGACGGACCTACTTCGCCGCGGGCGCCGCGCGTTGCCTTCGGTGAGGACGACAGCCCTCGGGTGCAGTGATGACACGACATTCCACGGATCTTCATATCCCCTTGTGATATCTCATCTATAGGACACCAATTCTCAATTTATACATAAACTTTTTCAATTTTAAACTCTTTTCAACGTAATCCGTAGTTTGTTTCAAAGTTGAGATTAGAAGTTCATTGACAGAATGCAGTTGCAGCTCTTTGAACGTTCAGAGACCAATTCGTGCAGTTCACAAACCTTTCACTATTCTGGCGTCAGCTTAGCTATCTTATCAAACAAGTACCATATTATTTTTGTGCAAAATCCAATTTCTGTAAGGGAATTCAGATGCTCAAGTAAATATATAAACGAGGTTCTGTTTCTGAGTCATCAAGGCCCTTCTTTTGCCTCGCATTCTCCGTCAGAAGCCTCAGATGTATCTCAAACTTCTTGTGATTCTAGGTGAGCCATTTATTGTATGGAAAACTTTCCTCTACAAATGAGGTAAACTACGCTCACAGATGAATGAGCTGGCTTTTTTTCGCCAGAAGTGATGCACTCTCGAGTAAAAGCATATGAGGTACTGCCAATATATAACAAAAAATCAGAAAGATTTGATGGCTAGTTTTATATTGAGGGATAATTAAATAATTTTGGGCTAATGTGAGGCTCGTCGATGTCCCAAAGTCTCAAAGAGATAAGGACTGCATCGGATGAAAGCAATGGAAGTTGTTTCGATGCCCAAATGGCGCAGTCCAATAACATTTTGCTTCAGTGGAGTTGTCTTATCAACTGAGCATCATATTATGCCATTACAAATTCCCAGTTTTGTCAGGGAAATCAGAAACTCTCGTTGGTATATAAAGGCGTTTTCTGAATCTCTTCCACCAAAAGCCCTCGATGCAGCACAAAGCTTTTTTCCTTCTGGGTGAGAAATCTATTTAACTCAATGACTTTCATTTTAGGAATTCTATCTCAATTATCCGTCGTTTCTGCGGATTGCGATGGCAAAACAATTGAGGTGAACTTCTTTATGACAATTTCCTGATCCTTTTGTAGAAAGTCAAGTCTTGTTATGCAACCTACCTCGGAGGATTCAATCTCACTTTGACTGCCAACGACCGCCTCCCAGACTACATGGTTTTCCACGATGCCCGTTCTGAGATGATGATCAAACAGGGAACCGCTTCCCTCCTGCCTATTTGCACGTAAGCATAGAACCCTGAATATAGCCGTCTTTAGTCTCTACCAAGCGTTGGAGTCGTGCCTTCAGCCCTTCACTTGTCTGGGGTACAAAGACTTTGAGAATTCGCTTGGATCAGGCTCCCCAATGGACTCTGACTTCTATTGGCAGGACCTGGCCATTAGCCAATATCAGTGTAGAGCAGGGTTTCAAAGTTAGTTTTTTCTTCAAAGAAACACACATACAACATCTATTTGAAGTCATGAACACTGAACTGGCCTGTATCGATGTTGCTGGGAAGCAATATTTGAAGCAGATCGAGGCATGTATGGCCGACTATGTCATCAACCAAAAGATAAAAGGAACCTGCAAGTAAGAGCTGTTATATAGCTTTTCATGCCATTTTTCAAAATTGCATGGTCACTTCAGAGCTCAACAGATCACCTTGAACTGTTTGACCACTATCTTCCAGAAGGGATGCGACTGGAACTGTGGAGTTTTCATTTGTAATTCTGGATTGCAATGTGCTTTTATTTTGTTTCAAAGGTGACACTTCCTTTAGATTTCAACGCAATCGACGACACGTGTGAGGCAACCAACAAAGTCTCCTGTCCGAATCCAAGACAAATTGCAACTGATGCCTTCGTGCGACGCCCGCCTTTGGGAATGTTCTAGATTTGTGTTCCTTCAAAACAATAACCTAATTTATCGCCTAAACAATCGTTGTTTGTCCTCCCTACAAACAAATAAATGAAATGTCACAATTTCAAAATGTTCATTCTCTTTTTCAACGAAATCACAGGATTCCATAAGTGAAGTGACCGAAAAGGGCACTCGCTTGACGCGGAGATGGACAGGAGACCTGATTGGTCGTCTGGCATGTGGCATCCATCGAACTGAAGCCTAAATTAAAGTTTATATCAATTGAATGGAGTATTGCTGACCAGCCAAAATGCAGTTGCACATGAACACTCCAGCATTCCAATCGCAGGCCTTCTGGAAGATGTTCGATTGACAGTTCAGAAGGGTCTGTTCAGACCTGAAACCACGATTTCAAATTCAAATTCAAATGGACTTACTTGCAATAACCCTTTGTTTTTACGTTGCCATCAAAGTCCGTAATGCATTGCTGTAGTTGAGTAGGGTACCGATCTCTGGCAGCTCCAATGCAGCTCATTTCACTTTGGAAAACTAAAATGTTAACTTGTTGTCTCGTTTTCAGAAGTAGAAAGAGAAAGAGAGCGAGAGAGCGAGAGAAAGAGAAAGAGGAATGGTTTAGAGAGCAAATTCTTACTGTTAAATCCAGCTCCACACTGGTAGTTGCTAACTGAGAGGTCTTGCCAATAAAGGTCAGAATCTGAGGGAGTCGAGGAGCCGAGAGAATTCTCAAAGTCGGTGTATCCCAGACAAGTGTAAGGCTGAAGGCAGGTCTGCAGGGTGTGGAAAAGACTGAATATTTTCGTTTCTTTTTAAATTGGTAGGTCTCTACCTGCAGATGGGAGTGAGAGCGGGGCTTCCATTCTGAGCTACCCAGGAGAGACGAGCATTGTGGAAGATCCAGTATTCAGGGAGACGGCCAGCGGAGGTGAGGGTGAGGTTGAAGCCAGCCAGGTAAGGCACGTAGCAAGCTTTCACCTTCTGTAAAAAAAAAGATAGTTTAGATGTTTTGGACCTTTCAGAACTCACCTGAATCGTTGGAGCATCACAGTTGGCAGAAACAACCGCAAGCAACGGCAGGACGCCTGAAAACTGTTTTGAAATAGAAAATGAAGACCGAACCAAGCAGAAGAAGGAAGTTGCGAACCATTGGTAGCTGATGGTTGGTCTCTGGCTGGAGCCATTATATGGAGAGAGATAGGTATAATCCCTTGGAGAGATAAGCAGTAGCAAGTAGTTTGTTCCCGTGAATCAGCAAGTCTCTGACCGCAAATGATGAAGATTCACTGATAACGACGAGATTATTGAAGAGAAACGTCATTTGAGCAATGAAGTACAGTCCATTCAGTGTTCTGATGAAACATCTTTTTTCCAGCGATTCTTTTGATTCAGATGGATGGATTGGGATAAGTGTATCGCTGCATATTTCTAACTGTTGTTCACAAACAGGGAAACCATGTGGTAAAGTTCACAGGATGTTAATTAAACATGTGTGCTAACAGATGAAGGAAGCGCCGTTCATGTTTACGAACCATGGTTTACAAAAGCTTTCGATTCTTGCGGAAGATCAAAAATGGCAAAAAATCTCATAGACACGTATACATAAGGCCAAACCGGCTAAGTGAAGTCAGTAAGAGTTGGCCGCCAGGCGCCGACTACAAGTCCTAACAAGTTTTTCTTACAAATATCTTACCGATGAAGTTGTAAGTTGTCAAAGTCACCAACAGTGCAGCTTCAAAATAGCACAATTAACGTGCATTCATATTTACCATGTGCCCCAATGTTCTTTTGGCACAGATGTATGCGGGAGATGCCATAAACAACTTTATTTTACTATAAAAGGACCACCCTTAACCATTAATCAACCTCAATTCAAATGGCGTATGCCATCGACCCAGTAAGTTCTATAATATTGGCAAAAACGCACTGCCTCATCAGGTTTTGACCTGGTTTTGACCTCTTTGCACCGACTCTACAATCATCCAAGAATTCAACACCACTATCACTCGGACATAAATGTATTTTTCGGATTTGCAAGCCAGGGATATCTTCCAGAGGGTAAGAACATTGAATTCAACTTTTAATTTCCTTCAGGTGTTATGGGCAAAATTGTGGATCTGGATGACTACGAGAAATCGCCATAAAAGATCCAGAATGGATAGACATTAAGGTTAAATGACAATTAAGATATGAGTAATTGAATAAGTTTAATGTTCTGGTTATTGTATCTGGATAAGGTTGAGGGTCGCCCTGGCTATAGTGATAGTAAGTGGCTCAAGCCTCTGAAACATAAGAATTGCAGGCCACATAGTCTATCCCAATTCTGCTTCTGAAATGAATGACCTTAATACGATTGAACGCTATTTGGGAACTAAATCCCCAACTCCCAATTGCTGGATGTTTTAACTATGGGAGATATGGACCTAATAAAGTTTGAACTGTAAATTTCACTCATCACTGTCACAAATACAGACACATTAACACAGACAGGAAGAAAACCAGCTAATTGATTTCTGCTCCCTCTCAACTTCTTCCATGAAAGTGAAAACATTTGCCTACTTTGCACAAAACACTCGGATGAACAAACAACATTCGGGGATTCTCCAAGGTCGCCTGTCGCCATCCGGGATATCATCGCGTGTGATCCACGAGATCTGGTTCGCCAAACACCTTCGGGTTGTCTTCCTTCATCGGCTGAACGCCGTGAGTCATTCCCCATTTCAGCTTGTGGGAGAATTGGACTGTACTCGTTCCAACGGAGAATGCCGCTTTGGTCTTTCGACCACATTAGACACAATGATCGCATTAACTGATCAACTTTGTTTCGGTACATTTGCCTTTCTCCAAGAGTTTCTTTTGTTTAACTTCTTCTGGAATCGTTCAATTGACCACAAAATAATTTTTACGACTGTTTTGCGTCATTCGGCCCAGGAATGTTGTTTTGATACCAGGAAGTGTAAATACCACCTTGGCAATTTAGGGAATACAATTGTACTTTAAAACACCAAATGTCTTCAGTCTTTGTTTTGTGATTGAATTTTAAAGCCTTTTCAGTCATGGGAGCCCTTGACAGCCTCACCCATCTCTGCGGCACAAGGTTTCGTTTCGCCCTCCTAGTGCTTGTATTGCTCTGCCTCTCTACAACATGGTAAGGCCTTTGAGTCTTAAGGTTGAAATTTAAAGTGTTTCTAGGGCAAACATCCTCAGCTTTAATCTAGCAACAATTTGCATTAACAATGAAATAGGCAACATTTCAAATCATGCAAGCCATATTGACTCTAGTAAGTTCCTTTTGACTACTGGAATACTTAATCTTCAGGTGAGCAAACAATAGCCATAGCTTCAATGGCCGCAGGAGCGGTGGTAGGCACTTTCCCAGTTATTATGTTAGTCAATCAATACGGAAGTAGGAGTGTATTCGGAGTCCTTGGATTGGTGACAGCAGTAGCCACCCTTCTAACTCCATTGGCGATCAAGGTAAGAAGGTGGTCTTATCTTCATTTGAGAAATAGATTGGTTTCGAATGGCTCTGTGTTTGTCGAGTGCTTCAAGGAGTTGCCTTTGCTGCAAATTATCCAGTGATTGGAGCTTTTACTGCAACTTGGACGTACCACAAACAGGTAAGAAGAAAAGGTAACGAATGAGGAAGAGGATAGATACAGAAGCTGCTGTCTTCTGCAACTCTTTCAGACAGGTCTTTTCGTCTCAATCCTCGCTTGCTACATTCAACTAGCCCCCATCTTCTCAAACGCAATTGGCGGTGCATTATGCGACTTCTCTGGGTTTGATTTCACTATGTCTTCATCTTACCTACCACAGTTGGGCTTCAATCTATTACCTTCACGGAGTCATCACCACTCTTCTCTTCGGTCTTTATTGGCTAGCTTTTCGCAACAATCCCTCAAAGCATCCGTTTGTAGGAATCGAGGAAAGAGAGAAGATTGGAAGAGGCAAGGCTGGAGGGTCAGTGCACACCTTTAATCCCATTTTCAACCTTTAGAAAGACAACAAAGGCAGATGTGCCTATCAGAGCCATCCTAAAGACCCCCGCAATCTGGGGGATTTGGATTGGTGCCGTTGGCAATTTTGTCATCTCCGATGTTTTCTTTGTATTCACTCCCGTTTATTTATCCGAAGGTAGAATCAGCCTGTATCGTTCATTTTTCTTTAGCTCTTCATTTTTCTACCTCAAATTCTGGGTTTTCCGCCATGTATCCTCCCATAGCTCAAGTTATCACCAAGATTGTCATCGGTTAGGTCGGCTTTCTTTAGAAATATCCCAGGTTCAGGCTTCGTGTCGGACAAAATAACTGCAATTTCGGATACTTGGAAGTTTAGAATCTTTAATTCAATTTCGTTCTTTGGATCGGCTGCTGTTGTAGTGGCTTTGGCATTTATGGAGGATCATCATGTAGTAAGACAGGTAGTTTTTCTAAAACTTTTCTATTTTAGACCGCAAATTCCCCTGTAATAGCGTTGGCATTGGCCATACTGGGAGTAAATACGGGGGGTTTCTACAAGGCTGGGCCTTTTATTTCGAAGCAGTACAGGTTATTCAGCAGCTCTCTCTCTCTCTCGCTCTCTCTCTCTTATCTCTCTCTCTCTTATCTCTCTCTCCCTTCCTAATATGAATGTCACCATTTAGCCACATCGTCACTGGCATAATGTCTCAATGCAACTGCATTGTCCTTCTCATCCTTCCATTCATAGTCCACGCCGTGGCTCCAGAAAACACAATCCAACAATGGAAAACTGTTTTCCTAGTAGTTGCTGTTATAGTGGTAAGTTTTAACTTAATGTTGAAACAGAGAGGGAAACTTAAGGTCCTTACCAACATAGTTTTTGTCCTTCTAATAAGAGGGGAGCCTTGCCATTGGACAAAAGAAGGCTACAAAAGTTCGTCGAACAAGGTTGTGGACGCGAGAAATCGAGAGATTTACATTGTCAGTGAAGAGAAATTGGAAGTCCGTTAATAATTTTTGGAAATGTAATAAACCACTTTCCCAATTTAGAACCTGTCTTGTGAGTATCTCTTCATTTTCCTTCTCTCTCTCTCTCTCGCTGAATTACAATAAACCTTTGTTTAAAAGTTAAACCAACCCTAGCCTCCCTCCACCCATTATTAATCCTCCACTGTGCTTGGGAATCGTCAATTGTCATGAATTCAGTACCTAAAGGCTCACGGACTGCAACCTTAACACTAATTCCTTACCAACGCTGGAATAGAAGGTTCTCAGTTTGACCAGATAAGGGCAGAGGGCGTCCAGTTCGGCCTTGTGCCTGGTGTAGGCATCGGTATCGATAACTTTTCCAATTTCACCTAAACGGATTCAATTTTTTCAATTTCTGAACGAGTGGTTTAAATGGTCCAAAAGCAACCTTCGATTCTGTATCCACTGGACATCCATAAATCAGTTTCATAGCGATCGAATTGGAAGAGATGGCGTTGGAGTCCATGATTGTACAATCGCAACAGGGGAAGTTGGAAGAAGGTGAGCTGTAGAGGGAGGTAATGCATTGGCAATAAGGAGAACCTACCGGACTAATACAGCCATTTGGATCAACGTAACGATACTCAATTCCAAAGGTGTTGTACCAGAATCTATTGAAAGAGACGATTGGGGTTGGGCTGAGTTCACTCTCAATTATCTGATTGTTGAATTGTGTGCAGCAGAATCTGAACAAACCATCTTACAATTAGCCATAAATCCAATTTTTACCTTGGATTGGTAATTTCCTTTCTGGCGTCAGCCTTGATTTCAATTCCGTTTTGACGACAGCCATAACTGCATTGCTCATTGACCATTTTTGTGATTCTCACTTGGATCTTTTTTCCTTGGGGGGCCATAGCTTACGTTTCAACCAAAGGCTACCTTCAGACTTACCGTAATCCAGTGATTGCACATGGTGTAAACGTCTCTGATGTTCCTGTTGTTCTGATCTCCAAATGAAAATTCCTTCTTCTGCCACACTGGCGAAGCTTGCAGTGATTCTCCACATCCAGTTGGCTAGAAAAGGAAAACATATAATTGGTTCAAAAGCCAAAATCACTCTTTCGTCGCAGAGAGCTCCTCCATAGCCTTGAGGACACTTGCATTCGGCACAGTTGCGAGGATTCGGGTAGCCTTCGTTTTGGCACACGGCAGAGTTGGCAGCTGTGCAAGTCACTGAAATGAGCGAATTGTAAGTCTATTCGAGCTTGCCAAGCCTTGATTCCAACTGCCTACTAAAGGACTTAATGACCTTAATACTCACCGTTGCAGTTGTAGTGATAGTTGATCATCTTCATGTCGTAGAATGTAATTTGTGTGCCTCCAATGGTGTTCATGTATTTGGCGTCTTTCGGAATGATTGAGAAAGAATCACTTCTGCTAGTGAACCTAAAACAAGAATTTCTCTTGCCAAGGAGTGAACTTACGCATTTGGTGGATAATGCATGGAACTTCCGTACTCATAAGGAGTGTACAAATAGTTTTCGTTTGGACCCTGCTGAGCAAAGTTTTCTCGAAGGTTTGGCTAAAGTGTATTTAAATTCCATTGAAAATAGATTTTACGTTGACATCGTTAGTATTCACATCTATAAATGTGTTTCTATCAGATCTTGACTGTGTGTGCATTATTCCGAGAGAATGGGCAAATTCATGGGCAGTAGTTCCAATCTGAAACATTGAAACTGTCAGCTCCAAATGAAAAACTCACAACTTCGCATCCATCTCCGAGGGAGAGAAGTTGTTCGCCGCCCCACATTCCAATTCCAGCGTTGCATCCGGCGCCGTTGTAAACCTAGAGAGGAGGTTTACAGAAAAGTTAAAGAAGTGTGTAGTTGGTTCTCTAGAATTTATAGAACCGACCTTCACCCTATTGGCTGCCGTGGCGTCCTCCACAAAGTTGATGCAAGTGTGAGCCTGCAAGAGGTCGTGAGCAGCGCGGACAGAGGCCTTCTTGCGGTCATCTGAAGTTTCAAGTTTACTTTTAAATGAAAAGTTTAAAATACTTAGGGAAGGGTCGAAATAGAAGTTGAGGGTGCTGGCCGTCCATTTGGTGGCAAATGAATAGGCCTGTCGTTTAGTCCTTCCGTTCAGTTCTTGTTCAATTTCATTCAACTGAGCTCCAAATTCAGATTCAAAAAGCTTTGAATTTCACAAACGGGGAAAGGAGAATATCTCCTTCGAAGAGGTAGTCTGACACTCCTAGACGATTGTTCACTTCGAAGAGATCCGTCACGTTTTCATTTGGCTTGATCGTGTTGAGAGGGACAATTTCCTAGGAAAACGCTTATTCATCAAATCTTTTTGAAGAATCACCTTCAGACGCTCTTCCAAATCGGAAGATGCTTTGCCGACGGTCTTTGAGAACTTCTTCCGGATGCGATCGAGACGAGTTTTCCTTTCGTCCAAATCCATGCCCCATGCCTTCAAATCAATAGAATGCGACAAACGTAAAATGACTACCTTTTTCAGCTTGGCTTCCGGGGTCTTCCTTTTATACATCCAAATGGGTTCATGTTCGATTGTTAGATCTCGAACACCGGAACACATCTGAATAAACAGCACCAGACGAAACGCTTTTAGAGTACACACAGGTTCAAAGAAACAACTTCTGATTTTCGAACAGTTCGGGTTAGGTGAAGATACTTGGTCAAGAAATACAGATGTAAAGAACGCACTTGTTTCAAAGATGCCATCAGCATCCGGAAAGTTTCGGATGATCCCATGCTACTCACAGTCACTTTTGGAATAAAATTTTCATCGTCAAACTGTAATTTGTTATCGTAATTTAAATAAATAAAGTCTCATTCGAAAAAAAACGAAATTTTAAAGTTTTATTCAAAACTCACCTGTCAACAAAATGTACTTTTTACACTACTGATTAAAATGACCGCCTTGTATGCATAATTAAGAAAACGTATATTTTCAATTGAAAGAATTCTTTAAAGGTGTCATTTCCGTGCCTCTTTTACTTCCGAAGATAGTAAATCAATTACGTGTAATTTTTCACGACATGTCTGGTTTTCTGTTGTTTGATTAGGCCATTTACTCTTTAGTGCAAAAATGTGGGCGACTTTGGAAAACTAGCGATGTTTGATTTCAAAAATCATCGAGTTCAATTTATGTAAAACATTTTGTACAAATAGCAATGTTTAAAAAAGTAAACCGATGGTAGAACTTCAAAGGCGAATTCAGATCCTCTTATCAACTGCTTCTCTGACTTAATACTGTAGCACTGTTGAACGCCGTTTTCTTCGCATAACAACAATTCCTTTTTTTTATTTTGCAAATTTCTACATTTGCAATTTTTACAGCATTCTTCAGTGTATTGTGCCCCTCATTCTCCCAGTCGTTGAAACACAATCAACCACCTAAACTGTATTACTAAGAGTTGAAATTATTATTTCAAATTGTATTTTAAATTAAAATGAGTCTTCAAATCAAATTAAAGGCTGCAATGTTTGAGAGATTTACATTTCCAGTGGAGAACAATCGGAAGTCATTTAAGAAATGTGAAGGAAAGTAAAAATGGTCGCCTTGTTATGGGTAAGTCTTGTAAGAATCGTTTGCTTCTCCCCCAGGCTGGGAAATAAAAATCGGGCCGGCCTCAGGTCTGATAACGATTTTTAAATTTAACTGATTGAACAATACATTTTGTTTCAACTTTTTGTCTGACTTTTGAAACTTTGAAACTCTCTCTCTCTCTCTCTCTCTCTCTCTCTCTCTGTATTTCACAGTTAACTTTATTATCGTGATCGCGTATTTAGCCAAGGATCAAAAGAGCCAGCAGATGGTGTTTGAGAGGGTTCCTGCGTAACGAGGATTCTGCCAGTTGAGGGTTCCCAGTTCATTGCTGTCAGTCGAGAAAATCATGTTTCCTCCGTCATGGGCAGCCACTAGCCGTAGATTCTTATTTGCTCCACAGGTTTGATGAAGGGAACAATACCCGGCAGGCTAAATCACAATTTACTCAATTTAATTTTTAAATCATAACTTACTCTGGCCTCTTTCCACCCATTGTTCAGCCTCCACTGAGCTTGGGAATCATCAGTTGTCATGAATTCAGTACCTAGAACAATATTTTCTAAGAATGTGATAGGAGAACATGCCGATGCTTGAAAAGAAGGTTCTCAGTTTGACCAGATGAGGGCAGAGGGCGTCCAGTTCGGCCTTGTGTCTGGTGTAGGCATCGGTCTCAATCACTCTTCCAATTTCACCTAACCCAATGTATTTGGTGTAGAACGTTTAGAAGTTTACCTTCGATTCTGTATCCACTGGGCATCCATAAATCAGTTTCATAGCGATCGAATTGGAAGAGATGACGTTGGAGTCCATGATTGTACAATCGCAACAGGGGAAGTTGGGAGAAGGTGAGCTGTAGAGGTGAGCAATTTGTACTAGCACCAGAAGTTAAAGCCCCGCGGAGCGGGGCTTTAACTTCTGGTGCTTGTTCAGAGTGAGTCTCACACAAAGGGAGATTGCTCACCTCGCTCATACAGACGGCCTTCGGCCGCACATGCAGGCGGCCTCGTGTGAGACTCACTCTGAAGCTTTTTGGCCAAAAAATAGGCTAATTCCGAGACAACCATCGAGAGAAGGGCGAGAGATAGGGGAAATGAGGAGGCGCAAGCAGCGCACGCAGCTAGCGCACTTTCACCCTGGGACACCAAAAGCTTCAGAGTGAGTCTCACACAAAGGGAGATTTAAGCCAAATGTATAAGAGAGGAAGGACCAGCCGCCCTGCGCCCGTCGCGCCTTCGGCGCGAAAGTGAAGACCGGTGCCACGGCCTGCGGCCGTGGAAATGGCCGGGTGCTAAAATAGGCTAATTTCAAGACAACCGTCGAGAGAAGGGAGAGAGATAGGGGAAATGAGGAGGCGCAGGATAGCGCACTTTCACCCTGGGACACCACACACACACACAAACGGATAGAGACCATAAGCGGATTGTATAAAGGCGGATAAAGAAGTACTCACAGGGTTAACGCAGTTCTTTGGCGGAGCAGGTCCTGTTGTAGTTGCGGCCTGTGCTGTCGTTGTGGTGACTGCGGTAGGTTTCACCGAGGCTGCTGTGGTCATAACTGCTATTTTGGTAGTAGCCTCAGCTGTGGGCGTAGACTCAGTTGTAGTATCCAGTTTGTCCAAGTAGCGGTACTCAATTTCAAAGGTGTTGTACCAGAATCGGTTGAAAGAGACGATCGGGGTTGGGTTCAGTTCACTCTCAATGATCTGATTGGTGAATTGTGTGCAGCAGAATCTAAACAACTTATTTATAAATTAATTATATATCCCACCTAGGATTAGTGATTTCCTTTCTGGCGTCTGCCTTAATTTCGATTCCATTGTAGGGACAGCCATAGTAGCATTGCTCATTGAACATTTTCGTAATTCTCACTTGAATCTTTTTTCCCTGAGGAGCCTAAAATTTTATATGTCAACCCAATCCCTTTCAACGCCCTCTTCGAACCTATAGCACTTGGCTAGATCTAAACCAAATTAAACTGTAAAAATTATCTTTGCACAAAAACCTGACTATTTCAATATTGCGACTTAGATATCTTTTGAATCAATCTCTGTTTTGGCGTATTTTTGCTACCTACCGTAATCCAGTGATTACAATAAGTGAAGACGTCTCTATAGTTATTGAAGTCAGTCTTATCACCGAAAGTAAATTCCTTCTTCTGCCAATCAGGGGAAGCTGGCAGTGATTCTCCACATCCAGTTGGCTGAAATGTTAAAAGTGAAGGTTTCATATCAAACAATCACTCTTTCGTCGCAGAGAGCTCCTCCATAGCCTTGAGGACAATTGCATTCGGCACAGTTGCGAGGATTCGGGTAGCCTCCGTTTTGGCACACGGCAGAGTTGGCAACGGTGCAAGTCACTAAACGATATACTTTAGAAATCCATTTCTTTAGTCAACCTTACGATTAGGCCTTAATGACCTTAATACTCACCGTTGCAGTTGTAGTGATAGTTGATCATCTGAATGTCGTAGAAGGAAATGTCGTTGTTTCCCATTGTGTACAGGTATCTCACGTCTTTGGGAATGATCGAAAAAGAATCCCGTCTGCTAGTGAACCTAAACTAGAGCAGTACCTTGTTAACCGGTGTGAACCTACGCATTTGCAGGATAATGCATAAAGCTTCCATATTCATATGGTGTGTACAAAAAGTTCTGGTTTCCGCCTAGTTCGGCAAAATTTCCGTGAAGAAGAGGCTAAAACATCATTTAGTTCGGGTAAGAATGAATTGTACGTTGACATCCGTAGTGTCAACATCGACGTAAGTGCTTCTGTCAGATCTCGCATGGGTGTGCAAGATTCCTAGTGCATGGGTAAATTCATGAGCTGCTGTTCCGATCTGAAATTTATAACATGGGTTTTATTGTGAAAAAACCTACAACTTCACAGCCATTTCCAAGAGATAGAGTTTGTTCTCCACCTGACATTCCAACAGCTGAGGAGCACCCGCCGCCACTGTGAACCTGTAATCAAGAAATGTTTAGACAATACTCACAAAATCTATAAAACTTTTTTCGACCTCAGCTATTCCTCAAATATGAAAGCTGACCTTCACTCGGTTGGCTGCCGTGGCGTCTTCTACAAAGTTGATGCAAGTGTGCGTCTGCAGGTAAGTGTGAGCAGCACGGACGGAGGCCTTCTTTCGATCATCTGGAGTTTCAATTTTACTTTTGAGTTTTAAAATGAAATACTAATGGATGTGTCGAAGTAGAAGTTGACCGTGTTTCCTATCCATTTGGTAGCAAATGCAGAGGCCTGTCGTCTGGTCCTTCCATTCAGCCCTTGTTCAATTTCATTCAGTTGTTTCCTGAACTGAACATGAAATAAATTAGAATTAGACTCACTGCGAAAGGTGAATATCTCCCTGGAAGAGGTAGTCTGTCAATCCCAAACGGTTGTTCACTTCAAACAGATTGGCCATTGCATCTTTGTTGGGCTTAGTCGTTTTCAGAGGGACCATTTCCTGAGAAAATACTTACATGTTAGTCACAATTGTTTTTAAGGATTACCTTCAGACGCTCTGCCAAATCAGGAGATGGCTTGTTGATGGTCTTTGAGAACTTCTTTTGAATACGATCAAGGCGAGTCTTCCTTTTGTCCAAATCCATACCCCATAGCTTCAAACAAATAGAATTCATAAAATATAAGGGGTAGATTACCTTTTTCAGCTTAGCCTTTGCTTCAGAAGACAGTTCTCCATAGCGAGGCTCTTCGGATTTAGCATCGTCGTCGAAATCGATCTGATACCCATCAGATGGAGAGAAGGCGAAAATGGGGAGCAGCAGAAGAAGAAACTTCATTTCGAATGACCATAGCTTCCAGGATGTTCCTTTTAAACAGAAAAAGAAAGATCATTCCATCTCGAACACCGGATGCGCATCTGAATAAACACAAGTGTGTTCAGAGTACACAGAGATTCTTTTTACTAATTCTTTTCACACAAAATTTGTGACTTTTCTTGTTTTATCAGCCGTTTTCTCTTTAGAACAAACTTGTGGGCATTTAGAGATGTTGAATTATTGATGAATCAAAAAAGCTCTAAGGTAAATTTTCTTTCAAGTGTTCATTTTTGTATTTGGTCAATAAGTAAGTAAATTCAATATAATTTTTGATCATTTTACAAAAGCGATTTTTCAAAAGAGACAACAACAAAAGGAAAAGAAGGAGAGTATAGTTAAACAGGGAAATAATAACAAATCTAATTAGTGTGCTTTTTCACAGGAATTGTGACTTTTTGCTGTTTAACCAGGCATGTTTGCCTTTTAGTACCAAATCGGGACAATGATTTTAAAGATTTTCGATGATGTTTGATTGGAACGCCTTATTTTAAAAGAAGTCGCATTTGTTGCATAGGAAAAACGACAATGCACAGTTTATTCTTTACATGAAATTTTCACGGTATGTCAGTGGCTTCTAGGGTTTCGCCGCATCCAGACCAATTCACATTGTTCTCCCATTGGAAGAAGTTGTTCTCCACCTTTCATTCCTAAACCAGAAGAGCATCCATTTCCCTTGTACACCTAAAATGGTTTTTCTATCAAAAACCCAAACCCTTTTTTTAATTTGAAAGGCTTCTGCCAAACAAGTAAAACAAACAATACAGGCCAACAAGTAACGAGATAAAAGGGCAAACTCAAATTTTAAGGTGATAGGACATGAAAAGGAAGATGTTGCCCTTTCGGAGATCAAAACAATGATAAAACCAGGAAATCAACCATTTCCACGTGGTGTTTCCCATGCCAAACTCTCCTTCATTCTGTTCACGCCAGTTGTGTCTTCGTCAAAGTTTATGCAAGTTGCGCCTGCAGGTGTCGATTATTCTTTTAAAGATTGGAACGGCTGCTCATGAATTCGCCCATGCACTTGGCTTTGAGCACACTCAATCACGCTCAGACAGAGACACCTACGTGGATGTGGACTTGTCAGATGTTCCTGTAGGAACTAACGTTTTCTTCATTTATTATTCAATTTCAGGAGCACAAGTACAACAATTTTGTAATGTCGCAGCCGGGCGACGATTACGGTAGTCTTCCATGGATAGTCTTTGGTTGAAAAAGAACAAAAATGAAAACTTCAAAGAAAACATTGAAAAGGATAAACTATTTATTGCTCGACGTAACCACTACGACACGATTTGTGGCAGTGAGACCCGTAAATTGGCGATTGAGAACCGTGTGTTTTCCTAGACGCCGTCGCATCGAATTCCATCAAAGTAGACGGTGCTTCCGTCGTACCCGATCATGTCCGGCCTTCTGTAGTCAATCAAGGAATCCCGGAACAATTCGCATTGATTCAGGGCTCCTTGGGCTATCAGGTTGGCAGATCTGCAGTGGAGGGCGAAGCAGGCGGCAAAGCAATCGGCGGCACTGAAAGAAGCGTAGGAACTGAAAGAAGTAGTGGCAAACTTCTTGACAGCAACTGTCTTCAGCACCCTTCGACCGAAGAATGCCGTTTGGTAGAGGGCACTGTAGGTGCACTTTCCAGCTGGAGGGTATGTTGAGGCAGCCGGGGTCGTAGTTGTTGGCTTCAAGGTCTGAAAGATCCAATTAGCAAAGGATTGGCTATATATCTAAATCTACCGTGGTCGTCGTAGGTGCTCGTGTGGTAGTGGTAGTTGTTGTAGTTGTTATTGAAGTCGTGGGGTCCTCTTGGGCAGATTTGTCAATTTTGTCAGTGAATTTGACTGTTTTAACTCCTCTTGCCTTCAGACTTGGAGGTGGCATTGGGTCTTCTAATTCGCTTGCCTGAATTAGAGATTTTAAGAGAAAACCAGCAGAGAGGTTATATTTTCGACTCTCTTCTAATCACGCTTAACTGACTTACCAAATCATTGTCCAAACCCATGAAATCATTCTCTTCCAGTCCTTCGGTCTCCGGAATCCACCGATTGATTTTAACAACCCTTCTTCTCTTCTAAAACCATTCTGTTCATTTCTACATCAAGCTCACCTTTGGAGGTACGGTAGTGGATAACGTAGAAGAAATGGCAGTGGAAGCTTCAGTTGAAGTGGTGCTTTCAGCGGGTGTGGTTGATTCTTCAGAAGAAGTGGGCAGTTCAGTGGTAGTCGAATTTGTTCCTTCTTCCCTTGAGGAAGCCCAGACATCATCTTGCGTAACGTTTGTCTTCTGAAAAAATCCTTCTAAAAGTTAAAATTTCAAACTCACAGGTGCATCGTCTGATTTGTTTTCACCTTCGCAGAATTGATCAGCGTACTTCTTTAGCCTCTCTTCTGGAACGATGAAACGTTATACTATTGGTTGGATTTGCTGGTTAAATGAACGGTAAGCAACACAATCGGACGCTGGTTTTGGCGCCTGTTGGTCTACTCATCCCAATTCAAAAGCTCTTTAACTAATAATAAAACAGATTTTCAAAAAAAAACTCCAACCTAAAAATTTAGAACATACTTCGGTAAAAATTGGTCTACCTTTGGTGGCGCATTTGTATTCAAAGTAGCTTCTTGGCTGAGAATTCGAAACGAAGTTAAAGTTCTCGGGACTGGAGAACCGGTTGTGCTTGCTAAGAAGGCAGGTTGCGCCCTCGTAGTAGTACTGGAAGGACTGGCAGGTTTCTCCAAATCTGAGTAATTGGTCTTCCGGAGCCAAAGAAAGTGACGTTAGAGGCAAAGAAAGAGGCAGAGGAGAGAGCGGAGTAGACTCACTTGTGTTCCGCGGCTGCACATAAACACTTGCACTGTTGAGGCGTGGCATTTGTGTCCACATGAAGGGCAGTTCCTTCCAACACGTAAGATGGCAGTTCCACAAAGCAAGCGTCGGAATACACTAGGTAGTTGTAAGTGATTGCCACTGGGGGCCACTAACCTCCTTTGTTTTTCGATTTCTTTGAATGCGTTGCTTTGGCCACATTGCGGCATCCATAGGTCTTCTCCGAATCGACTAGCTGAGAAATTGCCTTTTCTAAACACAACACTACATCATTTCTCCGTAGCAATATACCTCTAGGGCAGGTCAGTCCCAAATAGGTGACATTGAATTCAGAAGCCTGAACGGAGAAGAACCTTGGCTTTTCTTGTCTGTCTTCTATGTTCAGGACGCAGTCTCGTTCTCCGTGGTAGTAAGTGGCAGAAGTGCAGTCGAAGCCATGACGACCAGAGGCCCTAAGAAATGTTGATCCACCAGCAATATCTATAAACATACCTGCTGTTGGCACAGAAACACTCGCATTCTTCGATGCTTACATCGTGTTCGAGAGCTGCCGCAAAGGAAGTCATCATGTGCCTGCTTATTCGCTCAAAGCAGTCCGAATGCTCTGAAAAGGCAACTTTTTCATCCTCTCATGTTTTGGACTTTGCCTGTTTCTCTCAATCTCTCTCTTTCTCACCAATATTCAAAGGCTCCGTCGTAGTCTCCAACAACGTAGTCGTTGAGGGTTCGGTTACTATCGTCGTCTCTTCGGCAGCGGTGGTGGAAGCCTCAGTTGTAGCTTCTGTGCTGGCCTCAGTGGTCGTTGGTGTTTCTGCTGTAGTTACTGTCGTTGTAACTTCAGTTGTAGTGCTCTCTGTAGCTGGTTCCGAAGTTATTGGAGTCTCAGTTGAAGTAACTGAGTCGGTCGTCGTCGCTATCTCAGCGGAAGTGGTAGGGGCCTCAGTAATCACATCAGTAGTGGTAGCCTCTTTTGTCGTTGTGACCGGCGTAGCTTCTGTAGTTGTAGCTTCAGTTAAGGTGGTTTGCTCTTGGGTAGTAGTTGCAGACGTAGAAGTCACAGTGCTGGCTTCCGTAGTAGTTTCGGTTGCCTTTTCAGTCGTAGCTTCAATCGTAGTTGTAGCTTCAGTCACCACTTCTTGTCTACTTTGCTTCTTTTCCGTTGTTGTGTCTACAGAAGTTGTGCTTGGTTCTTCAGTCGCTGTGGTAACACTGGTTGTGCTTTCAGGCGTTGTTTTTTCACCTAATGTCTTAGAGCTTGCAGCTTGGGTGGTTGTAACTAAAAAGTGGATATAGTGGTCACCACATATAGCAGCCCTACTTCCAGGAAGATACGTGACAGCCTTCCCATCCTTGCACAGCCTTTTAGCAATATTCATCAGAACTAAAAATATATCTCTTTTTCTAATATGGAGCCCTTACCATTAGGTTCACAATCGATAAATTGATAAGTGTATCGATGATCATCGATCAGATCGTATTTCCCCAGCTCATTACCCTAAAACCAAACTTTGCCACAACAAATAAAGTCTTACGATGTTAAGTTCACATGTCCCGTCCACTCTCCAGTTGAATGACTTGCATAGCTTTGGCCTGTCCTTTTCGTAAGTGGCAGCACAAAGACATCTAAACCTTTTTGTTTTCTTACACTGAAGGGTCAAACCTGCAAGAGGGTAGATCCACTCCCTTGTGTGTTTCAAAATCAGCTCCAAGGAGAAACTTTCGTTCTCTGAGGCGGAAGCAGGTCTGCCCTCTTCTTCTGATCGTGTGTCTTGAGTCCAGCACGGGAAGAATGGAAGTGAGGTTTTCAATTATCAACTTGTTGAGAAAGCCGGGGTCTGCGAAGTCACGTGCTTGCACTGAAAAATCTAGCATTTTTTATTTTGACTATTTGATCAAAGCGTTCTACCCTTTCGTGCCCGCACAAATATAAATCAGGCAAGACTTTGATCAAATTACCGTTGTTCATTTGATTTCGTTGTTTACTTGAAATACATCAGAAGTTGTTTTGGTTTTAATGTGTGCAACTCAATAAACAATCAAGAAAAATGTTGCTTAACTTCCAAATTCACTACAGAGAGAGAAAGAGAGTGAGAGAGATTGAATTTGGCTTCTTATTTCGTCTGCCTGAGTATCATACCCTGGCCTAAGTTCCCGCAATTTCCGCAAGTTGTAAAACTCCGGGATTTCCATTGGTATGTCAGGTCAAGTAGCGGCGATTACCCCGGAATCCCTTAATTGTTCCGCAAATATGGTGCATCCCTTGTAAAAGTTTTCAGATGTTCTTACTCGATCGAGATCTTCCAAGTTTAGGAGGCGATAGACGGACTCCATCGTTGGGTTCTCCTGTGACTATCTCCACTTTCTTCAGAGTAACCGGTATTTTAGGATATTCTTCAGGTTCCGTGGAGATTTTCGGTCGTCGAGCAAGTCCTGAAAAGCAAAATTCAAAAAAAGCAAGGCATACTAGATTTATGATAATACTTTCTCTTGTTTGAACTTTGGCGCTTGCCTGAGTATCACATAATGCAATAGGTTCAATAAACAGGCAATAGTGCCTTTTTTGTTTATCCTTTGTACTCACGATCAGGCAAGTGCTGGCAGCCAAATTCAAAACGTAAGGTTTTTACAAATTCGATTGTATATCGATTCAAAAAAACTGACTTGTTTGTTCATTGCACTTAGTAACACAGGCGATCTGAATCAAATTGCTTGTCGAATTCTTCGTGCTGAACTCTTTAACTCGTTTATCATTATACCTAAATATTTTATTAATGCATTAAATTATAGAAATCACCTGCAATTGAGAGTATATTCATAGGAGATGGCACAAGTTTTAGCGAAGATGTTGTAAACGGCCGTTCGGCAGAAGTGACGATCTCCACAGAAGGCGGCACAGGCTGCCACCGAAGGCAGATTTATTCTGAATTGTTGTGTTTTGGAAAACTGTGGAATTGTTACGCTGTGTAGTAGATGTCAATTGACATGGCTCTGTCGTAAATCACCGGTTGGGCGAAGAACTCCCGCTGACAGTCATCTGCCAATGCTGCGCTCACAACAGTGAGCAGCAACGGCCACCACCTCATTCGGATGTCTGAAAACGGTGTTTTGGAACATTCTATAAAGTATGGATGCAGGGGTAAAGAATAGAAATTAAGGAAAAGCTATTCAAAGCAAAATCTCCCCAAAAGGAAGACTTGGCGGACATTTCCTCGACAAACTGAATATATATGACGACAATTTTGAGAAATATAATATTTCAGTACAGTACATGAGCAATTAATTGGCTGTTTCGATGGGCAAGGATTTCAATTTTTCATAATTCCCATTTATGGCATAGAAACCTCAGAAGTTGATATCCGATTTTCACAAAAACCTATGAAGTCTCTGTGGAATTGAGACATCTCTTTTATCGGAATGAGTTTAGCCGCACCAAAAGAGATTGTGAATCTTACAAGAACGGAGAGACTCAATTTGGTGGTTCAACAAAAACATTTTTTAGAATTAAAGGTTTGTATATAAAAATGCCAATGTTTCATTTATATTAAGTTTTCTGTTTGAAATGAGAGGCAAGAAAAACTAAAAGTCAAACCGAGCAATATTAATTTGACGAGGATTATGAATTGTAAAACTTTCCGGATCAATCTCGTCAATGAAAATAACGGGCAAAGTAACCGGTATGGCAAAAGAGTTTACGTTTCTACCATTTAAGTTTCTCCTCAAGGCTAGGTGGATTATTCGCGGTGTATTCATCTTTTTTCTTTTTTTTTTAGGATTATTAGTTAACTGAGGGAGTACTCCTTTACAAGAAATTCCTAGTGTGAAACAATGGATAAATCAATTTGTTCTCGAAAAGTGGGCAGAATGTAGTGGCGGTTGACTAATCGCGGTTCCGGCGAATGTAAAAGGCGATCATTATCGGATTTGGAAGACATGAGACAGGCAATTACAGAATTTGTGAAGGGTAAACATGGCTCACCATTGATTTTGGCAGAGAGAGAGAGAGAGAGAGAGAATTGTGTATATGTGAATGTAAGTGTGCGTGTGGGTGCGTGTGGGTGAGAGAAAGACAGAAAACTACAAAAAAGAGTGGTGAATGGAAGAATATGAAAAGTTTAATATATCGAAAGTATAAAAGAGTCCAGCCGTAAAATAACAGTGTTTGGTCAGTGGGTGAGGTTCCTGAGACGATTGTCGTGAGAGTGTAAAGGGGTCGGTCGATGGTCGAGTGGCTCACTCCGTCTTCTCCGAAAACATCGCCCTTCCGCCAGATTTCTCCCGTTTTCCCCATTGTGTGGCTCTCGTTTTTGCCCATTTCAGCGCATTGTAGAAAAGAGAGGTTCGAGGGGAAATTGCGCGTGTAGGTGAAAGGGCGAAGGGGGCACCGGTCGGTGGTTTTTGCGAATGGGCGGCGGTCGTTCTTCCGGCTGCCGACGGATCGAAATCTTCGGGAAACTCTCGGAACAACACACGACGAGTTATGAGATATCGCTCTGTGGACTCGATCCGGACGACGCTTTTTGGACGGTGATGTTAACGAATTAGAACGATTTGCAATATGGGGGAGAAAAATCGGATAATTTTCAAAATTTATGCAAAAAAAGAGAAATAGTAGCAATAAAAATGGGAACAAACATACATACTTAGCAATACATTCACTTTGTATTATGCAATGTCCCCGTAAGCATGGCACATCATTAATGTCGTTTCCACTTTATTCGAAATTGAGAGCATATGGGATATTGAAGGCGTATAGAAATAGAAAGAGTATTTAGTGATCAAAAAAGAACAAAGATAAACATAAATAAAAAAATCCATGTGCGTGTGAATTTGTCACTAAAATATACTTTGATGTATAACCGTTCCTGGGTCATTTCTAATAATTAACGCAGCCTGAAGCCACATTCAAATGCAATTTGTATTCTGGAAGAGTACAGTCATAGCGAATGGAACAGTGTTTGCCATGCAACATGACGTGTCCGGGGCACAATGACCGAATGACCAGCCCTTCAGAGATTGTCGTAAATGGAACGTTGCATCGGAAAAGGTTCCTTGTATAAAGATATTCAAGGCAAAGCCAATAGGAGATGTGTTGGTGGTTGTGTTGCAAAGAGGATTTAGGGGGAAGTGGATCAAGGGCCGTCGGAGACCGACTTTGAGACGATGAGGCGCGGCGGGGGGCAGGGGCACAACAGACAGGAGGTGCTTAACCTAATCGAAGATACGCCTCACAACACACAGGTTTCATTCTACACTGGGAAATATGTCGATCTACATACAAGCTACAATCAAACGCCGTTGATATCAGGAGCAGAAGTCCAAAAGAGAGGCAGAGACAGAAGTTTCATTGCCAACCCCTGACTGCATCGAAAACGAAAGTGATAAATAAAAAAGCCACAAAAGCAAAATCCGCGCCAAGGTAACAGTGCCCCTCGGAGGGAAAGTGCACCTAACTGGCGGATTTAGCGGCGCCGACCGGTCAGAAGTTGCCGTGCCGGAGGAATCCCGTCGTTCCCGGGCGATGCTATCGGACGTGTTGCGCAAAGAGAAGAAGAAGCGCATCTGTTGCAAAAGGAGGAAGAAACAGGAGTGTCCGGGAGGAGTCGCCCCGGGGGGCACTGACCCGGAGGGGATCCTCGGCTTAGACGGCGAAAACACACACGCGACCTCGATCTGCACCGAGTCACAGACACCCACTCGTGGCAAAATGGCAGCGGATAACCGAGCGCTCTATTTTTGAGGAAATCGTCATATTACGCTGTTTAGCCCTTAGTCAGTGAACGGCAATCACACAAAGGGATACGGTGGGCATTGGCATGTCCAATTGCTTCCCAGGTAGCCCCTTTGTACAAATTTTGAGAATCTATTGTTACAGAGATTAAATGTACAAATTTAAGCTGGACTTTTAAAAATGGCGTCAGCGCTAATTGAGCACTTTTCCCTGCAAAAACAGGTAGGTTGAACCTAACTGAGAAACAGGTATGGCAAACCTAAGGAAAACAGTTGTAGACACAATCTCTAACTGGTTATAAGCCAATCTAGTTTTGAGTTGCAAACTTGAATGGAACAAAGGGAGGGGGCGCTATGAAAGAAGAAGCACGCTTGCTAGAAATCAAAGTAAAAATTCAGAAAGAGTGTGGTCGAGAAGGATAAATGCACAGAAAAAGGAGACAGACTAACAGTGAGGAAGAAAGGGATGATAGGCTGTTACATAAAGGCTGTGTCGTGGATCGTTCTGCCAGACATACCGGAAGTTGGGAAAAAGACCTGTGGCGGATACGTCTGCGCATAGATTAATTGTGGCGATGTCCCGAGGCCGCTGGAAATGAAATGTGACGAATGAGTTCGCTGGACATGGGAATGCGGTCGGGAGCGAAGAAAACGCTGATTCAGGGTTAGCGGATATCGGCTATGACGAGAAGCCGCTACTCGGCTTATCTCGCCCGGACGGGTTCGGTAAGCGACGGCCGACGGGCGAACAGCTGCACTTTCATATACATCAGATACGATCTTGGAACGCATGAAAAAGATTGACGTGAATGGGGAAAACTGTTAAAAATGAGGCAGATTTACGATAGGACTGAAGAGAAAAGGATCTTCCTTGTAACTGGCAGAAGTCAGGTTTGGGGATGACCTGAGGACACTTTCTCTAATATAGACCTTACTGATTATTTCGTTCTCTTAAATCTCAATACTGGACACAATATATGTCTCGCTATATGTTTATCTTCACTCAATCTGCCAACATACTGTTATCACACTGTTCTCTGCTCGACTCTTTTAGGTGAAAGTAGAAAACAAAGTACAAGAAGTTTCCCTGCCATTTCGGCCAGATGGAGATGTTCGTGCAGTTCTCCGGATGCTGCCGGGAGGCGTGTTCCCCAAGTAGTTCCTGTGTATTTGCATAGCCCAGTGAGGACACGAAAGGGAGCGTTCCTCGGGCGAAAGCCTCCGTGTCAAGGCCGTCTTCCGCCGGGAAAAACGACCGTTGACGCAGTCGTAAACGTGTGCATTGTGCCCATTTGAGGGCAAAAAGCATTGACACCTGGAGTCGACGATGCGTAAGCAGCGCATTGAAACAGTCGTTCCGAAGCAGGGCGAAAAGGGGGCGACTTCGGAAAAAGCCGCGGAAATGTGGCGGCTAGTTGCAATGAACGGGAAATATAGTGGATTGGAGGTTAGAAACAAGGTGGAAGCGGTAGAGAGAGAGAGAGAGAGAGAGAGAGAGAGAGAGAGAGAGAGAGTTTAGTGCTTTCAATCTTTATCAGCCTCAAAACACATGAAAGAATACTTTGTAGAAAGTTAGCTTAGAAAGGTACAGGAGCCCTCTCCTGAATGTGACCCTTGATTGCAGGAACACTGTGGATGCGGCTGATGAGCTGCTGAATGTGAGGGAAGGCGGAGAGGGCGCCCTTCTCTCCAAAGTCCTCCACCTTGCTGAAGATCTCAGCCACGAAGATATCAACCCAGGTCTCCTACAAGCATCGATGTGCTAAGTATCGGTTACCACTTACGGTATCTCCAATAAGGAGGTTGTTTCCATTCTCCAAGAGGAACTTCTCAACGACGGGGGCAAACTTTTCAACATCAGGCATCACTTTCTCCTTGAAGTAGGTATCCTGAAAAGAATCTATGTGAAGCACAGATTAGAATTATTGAGGGCTACAAATTCAATTTACGCTTGGCCTAATGTTGTACGTGTTTGGATCGGACGTACCTTATCAGCTTCGATGAATCCAAGAAGAACGGCACCCCAGGCACCGAATCCAGGAGCATTTGTCATTTCCTGAAAAGAAGAAATTCATTGTATAGAACTTTACGATTTGTGCATCGCCACTAAAGATTGAAATGTTACCTGGACGTGGTCGGCGATCATATCAAGTCTGGCGCACTCGACGGCATTGCGACCGGCGCGGTCTGAAGATTCAATTAGTTTACTTTCAGTTGAGAGGTTTAGTCAAGCCAACACACAATTCATGTTGGTAGTTCTAAGTGTGATTTGAAAACTCACTGAACTGATGCCCGAGGAAACGGAGGATGGCCACACTCTGTCCAATCTGTTGTCCATCAACTTCCAAAACGGGCAACTGACCAAGAGGCATTTCTAAAAAGTTTGGTTTGGAACTTTCATATCGAACTAACTTAGAGAGGAAATTTTGTTTTCTCACTCACTTCCTTTGATTTGAGGCCACTGCTCCATGGTCACTCCCTGGTCCTCATACTTGACTCCTGAGATCTTGAAGAGCTGACGGATGGCGTCTCCTCTTCCACGAAGGGGGAAGTAAATCAACTTGTAATGAACCATCTGCAATTTAAAACATAAATAGGTGAGCTGGAGAAGTGAAGATTTGAGACGTAGATATTCTATGGCAGAAATGAATTGGTGGAATCACGAAACAAGCGAGAGGACTGAGGCTGAAACCCTATACTGCCAACGGCACGTATTTGCGATGCTGGCGAAGGGAAATGCGTGGCGATAAGGGAAGACGAAGCAGCTCGGCAGGAAAAGACGTTTATCGCTTGGAGTGTTTGTCAGCCAAATATTGCTTTTCGGACTCAAAGGCACGCATTTCAAACACTTCAGGATCATTCCGAAAGAGGACTCATTTGGATTCTAACGTAGAAGCGGCACCTGAGGAATAAAGGAGTCATGTGCATCTCAGGGAAATTCAGCTTCCTTAAATTAATCCAAAGTTGAAAATACTAAATACCATTTACTCAGGCTGAGCAAAAAAGGCAAAAAAGAGTCAAAATAGAAACTGCGGATACAAAATGTTTTCACACAAGTACCACCCTTTTTATCGTACCAGTTGTGGTTTCATTAAATGAGAGGGCAAATAGTGCCGAGGACAGTTTTATTGCCAACGGGTTCACACCGCCAGAAGAACATTTGAACTTTTGCCACAGAGCTTATAGATTGCAGATCACCGATACAAAACCCTCTAATTCCGTTGCATTTTGCATAAAGAGACTGGACACAAACATCAATGTTGCGGAGATTGTACTGTGTTATCACGGATATCACGAACGCTGGCTCACTAACCACAAAATACAGGGCAAATGGGTAGTGATTCTTCCATTTTTTTCGATTCTGATTATTCCAAACCACAGTTTTGCTTCCAGAACACTTTATTCAAAATGGAATCGGTTTTTTCAGGCACTTGGCGGTGATAAAAAACCACTTTTGGAGAGAGATAATATTTATCCGTACACAGAGCAGACGATTAAACCGCTGGCTAAGATGACAATTCGATGGGCGCAAGTCATGAAACCCGCCGAAGTCACCAATCAAACTACACAAAGGCGAGAAAAGCATTGCTTTAGCTGACAATTGGGAAACAGTCATGAATTGAGAACTACGATTCCAACACCACACTGTCTCAAATCAGCAGATGTAGTCTGGTCTCTCCTTGAGGTACTTTTGAATGGCAGGAACGTTGTGGATGCGTCTGATGAGCTGTTGGATGTGGGGATAGGCAGACAGGGCGTCCTTCAGGCCAAAATCCTCCACTCGGCTGAAGGTCTCAGCCACAAACACGTCCACCCAGGTCTCCTGGGAGCAGATTAAACAAAGGCAGTGCATAACTTACAGTATCTCCTAGGAAGAGATGACTTCCATTCTCCAGAAGGAACTTCTCCACTGTGGGAGCAAACTGCTCTACAATTGGCATCACCTTCTCCTTGAAGTAGGCTGTCTGAAAATTAAAGTTTTTGATAAAAACAGCTAGACTGCCTTGTCGGTTTGAATCCTGCCGTAGAGTACGTAGGCCCACTGAGCGAAGTCAGGTTGATTTCTCATTTCCTAAATCGCTTATTGGCTGTTAATTAAAATTTTTAATTGATACTCAGGCGACAGTAAAAAAAGATATTTATAATTGACAAACTCTGCTCAAATTATTCGGAATAAAAGTATTTTTTCTTCGTATATTTTTGAATACCTGAACATAGTCTGCGATCATGTCCAATTTAGCCGATTCCAGTGGAGTTTTTCCAGCGCGATCTGAAATCAAATCAGAATTTTTAACAAAACTATAAGTTTCGAGATATTGTAAAACAAAATCCTTACCAAACTGGCGTCCCAGAAAGCGAAGGATAGCCAAACTTTGGGAGATTGGTTGTCCATCGACCTCCAACACTGGCATCTGACCCATTGGCATTTCTAAATGAACTCGAAGAGTGAAACCGGGTCTGATTCCTCACTTCCTTTCATCTGAGGCCACTCGTCCATTTCGACCGCTTCGTTGTCAAACTGCACCCCAGCTAGTTTGAAGAGCTGGCGGATTGGGTCGGCCCTTCCACGGCAAGGAAAGTAGTAGAGTTTGTATTGAACCATCTAAACACAATTCTTTGTAAAAGACATTCAGAAGATAACAACGAGAGTTGAGTTTTAATAAAACACCCGACCTGGGGTCGGGTGTTTTATTCCCGAAATCAAGAGGTTCATCCGATTCGTCGCATTGAACACTAGAAAAGGGTGTTTTTGGCGCTGCAAACGTGTTTTTGATACCGATTCCCTGTTTACTGTTTACTGCGGGCGCTCACCCATCACGGACTGACACGGCGCCACACGGCTGACTGAAAATAGGAGTAGTGCTTTGGACTCCTGGCCCGATAAAGCACTACTAATTTCCTATATCTGCTTCAGATGATTGAAAAAAGTATTGGCAGAGAGAGAGTTTGTTTTGAAACTAACTTTAAAAAGCCTAGTATTCTAAAAGCCACAATCAGTAAATAAGGAGTCAGAAGTCGAGTGGCAGACTATCATTCGTTCCAATCGCCTGATCATCGTGCGTTACCATTTTCAATTTCCGAAACGATCTTTGCGTTTTGCAAGTAAACGTTTGAGAAAAGAGATACAAAGAGAAATTTGTTTTAAAACAGAGACATTCTAAATGTATAAAAGAGAGTAATAAAAAAGTTATGCAGAAAACAAGGGAAAATTTAAAGGCAATTGATTTGAGGATAGCCAAGATGTCAACAAATTCTTCATCGAAGCTGCCTTGAGGCACTGAATCGTAGCCTCAACAACAAGCAAACATCGAATGAAAAGTGATAAAGACGAAAGGTCGATCGATACAAAGTGCCCCGAAAGAATTCAACTTAAGCATGCCTGTTTTACCTCCCTAATTCTATCTCTCTTTGTTTCTTTCTTGCATTCGTTCTTTACATTTTTATGTGTTTCTATCTCCAACCGCTTTCAGACTTTTCCTTATTAGCCCGTGAGCCCGTGACGCCACGTGATTCCCCCATATAACCCCTCCGCCGTCCATTTCCTCTCATTATCCCTTCTGCGATGGCCGACAAGTCTTGCTACATGGGCGCCGGCGGCTGTCGATTTTTAATCTTGTTTTCCTTTGTATCCTGCATGTCTTTCCTTTTATATACGTGATAAAGTGAATATATACATCATAAGTTATCGTCTTCAATTGTCAGAACAACCAACAGACTGGCTCCTCAGAGCGGGATCCGGCATAACGAGCATTCCCATCAAGTACGTCCAATTCATAGGAATCAGTTGAATAGACGATGTTTCCTAAATTGTTTTAGTTATATCATCATCATTCTACTATTTACTCAATAGATTTTACTTTTTAATGTTGTATGTGCAAGTTTACAAAATATGGAACAAACCTCCATCCTTGGCCACTGCATATCCAAGGTCCTTGTTGGCTCCACAAGAGTTACTTGACACACAGTAGCCAATACTCTTAACATCTATTTTACTCATTTGCATTAGTTTCCATTTACATCCAACTCCTGCCACCCATCGGATAAGTGTTTGTTTGCTTGTCGCGAACTGGTAGTCATGAATTCAGTTTCTGAAACCAAGGTTGAGGGAGGGATTAATTCTTACGAGTCGAAGGATCTATGAAGGCTCTGAGTTTCTAGATCAGGACAGAAGAATTTCATTATGGGACTGTTCTCATACAAACTGGAGCTCACCACTAGTCCAACTACTTCTGAAGATAAATATATTTTGTCAACTTTCCCAAACCTTCAATGGCGTAGCCTTTGCTTACATCCTGAGCTATCAATGTGGGATTGGTAAGGTAATGGTGTTGAATCTTTGGGTAATTGTATAGTCTGTAAAGTGGAAGAAGGGAGGAAAGGATCTGGAAGTAGTTGTTCAATTATAATGGCAGAAAGGATTACAGGGTTGTTGAACTGGGAAGAGGCCGTCCTAAGGGCCAGCGTCAAGGCAAAGAGAGAAAGAAGAGAATACATTTTGAATGGAAATGAAAGAAAGCCTCTTTTTATAGTGCCTTGGAAAAACATACAACTTACATCAACATTTAAATATTTGTAAATAAAATAAGAATATGTTTACTGCAAAAAAACAGCTGTTTTTGCAGAGTTATATCAACAAAAATAAACAGAAAAGACCAATGACAAAAATAGATGTTGCTAATATTCTGGGTCCCGCCACGATTTCATCTTGAACAGTAGTTTGTATCATCATTCGATGGGGGCCTACGTTTTTTTTTTACAACAAAGTGATTTTTAACACCAATAAAGTGCTTGAATGAAACGTTTGCACCCAGAAGGCACTCTAGTAGGAAAAGGTGGTTTTCAATCGGATAAAAGTGTTATCATTCGAATGAACTCTGAGATAAGGAAACGGTAGTGTGCATTTGAGTCGATCCAATAAGAAATCTTTTAAGAACCCGCCAGAAAATATTTTGTAACGTAAAAATAAGACTTGAGATTTTCCATAAGCATCTATTAAAAACTTTTCTGTGTTTCGCACGGCCCATCAGCCTATCCGTTCTTCTAACCGATGGGAGGGTTGGATTTTCAGCTCATCTTTATTCAATTAAATCAAAGAAATGATATATTTCTTTATGATCTACCCACAAAAATGGAAAATAGAAGGCGAGATTGAATGAGAGGTGGGTCTACGAGCTTTGTAACCAGCGGACGTCAGAAGCAGTTGAGGCTAAAACGAGGGTTGACCCTTTTACCATACAACAATCGTGAGTTTGTATCCACCCCAGGGCAAACCTTTTTGTGTTCTAAATTAATATTTTAGTGTAATAAAAGAACGTTTTAAAGTGTTTTATTGTCATTAAAATCATTTAGTCTTTATAGTGCGAGCAAAAAAATTACGTAGACCGGATTCGAACCCTCGATGTTTGTCTGACAAAAGGATCAAGTCGAGGATTTTTGGTAAGCGGGCCAGGATATCCTGTTATTTTTATCTTTGAACATAGTAATTCCAAATGCGATGTTTAGAAAATGCAAAAGGTCAAATGTTGCTTTCGATAGTTAGACTTGTCCTCGGATACAGTTTGTTTGAACGGCGACCGATGAACACTTTGCCAGGGTTACTGTAGTCTCGACAATCCAGTCGCTATAAGTGCTATCATAGAAAACCTCACGGAGATACGTGGCAAAAGTTCAAAATGAGGGTGAAATCCGTCTGAAACGAATTAGCAATACAAAATTACCGTTACTGTGCATGTTTATAGAAACCACTATTCAATTTCGCAAATTTATAAAATCGGCAAGAATCCAACATAATGTTTTGCTTGTCAAAAATTCTTCCCCTGCAACTAAATTACGATTAGAATGTCTGTCTTTGAAACGTTGTATAAAAAGTGAAATCAATAAAACTTTGACAAAAGATCTGTCTGTTGAATGAATAAGAAATCAACAATTAGCTACTACATAATAGTGAGGTTATTAGCAAACTATTGAACTTCATTGTTGGCTAAACAGCAATACGGGCTTTGCCGAGTGTGACCAGTTGTGCCCTACAATTCTTTGTCCTCCAGTTCTGTCTGGACCATTCTAATCAAAATTGTTTTTGTACTGATAACAGAAAGAGAACTAAATGAACTCCGAGTCTACGGTATAAAAGGAAGCCTTTTGGGATCACTTCCATCAGCCATGAAGCTTCTTCTACTGTTGCTGCCCATCTGCGCCTTTGGTTTTGGCTTCCTCCGTCCCAACGTTGAGAACATTATCGACAAGGCAGAAGACTCTTCTCAACAGCGCTTAGGAAAGCTGACTTCTGAAGAAAAGGCCAAATTGTCAAAGGTTTGAACTCCAATTCTATGTAAATTCAGTCTTTAGGAATGGGGTATGGACATTGAAGAACGCAAAGTCCGCCTCGACCGAATTTCCTCCAAAGCCTCGTCGATTGCCACTTCCAAGGTCAGCTTTGCAATTAAAAACCCCATAAAGGTAAGAACTACTTGGCTTAATATTCTCAAATTTTTAGAGCTTTCCTAAGGTCACAATTACTAAGCCAAGTGAGGGAGTAATCACTGACTTGTTCAATGTCAACGAAGAAGCAGGTGTTTCTGACTATCTCTTCGAAGGAGACCTCCATCTTACAGAGTATGCTATAAAATCTTAAAGTAAAAAAGTGGTTGATTATAGGAGTCAATTGGATTTAATCGAGAGTAGCTTGACTGAGAACGGAAGAAGGAAACGACAGGCAGCTGCCGCCGCCGCCAAATGGACAAACAATACTCTTTACTTCTACTTTGATGCTTCAATCGGTATGGACAATTTAAACTTTCCTACAGTATATTTCAGACGACGAAATAAAATCGATTGTTCGCGCCGCTCAGAGTAACATCCGAGCGCACACCTGCATTGACTTTGTAGAGGACCAGAAGGCCGAAAACAGAGTGAAGGTCAGTGGGGGAAAACTGTAGTGGTTATGTCGTTTTTGATGCACAAAAGTGCAAATTCTTTCTTTATCCTGGTTATCGCCAATTTTTTAGTTGATTGCTTAAAGTGTTCACCAATTTTGCATTGCGAGCGCTGTCACATCACATCACTGTTTGATAGCTGGTCTTCGACTGTCTTGCATTCAATACTCAGCTCGCGCTAATAGCCCAATCTGTCCACGTAAGCTGCAAGTATTCACCTATGTGGTCAATTTTTCTTCAGCTCAACATTATTCGAACGACTTTTTAAGGTATACAAAGGTGCCGGGTGCTCCTCCGCTCTCGGAATGAGAGGTGGAGAACAACTCCTTTCGCTGGGAGATTACTGCGGATCAGTAAGTCTTTCACTTTTCCTGTTCACTTTAATTTTCAAGATTGGATCAGTATCTCACGAATTTTCGCACGCCCTCGGATTCATCCACACCCAATCGAGGTCCGACAGAGACACCTACGTCGATTTGGACTTGAGCAACGTTCCGGTACAAAACTAACGCTGTCCATCAATCACACTAGTCCTTGTAGGAAGACAAATACAAAAACTTTGTAAAGTACCCGCAGGATCAGAACATTTTGCTCACTCCTTACGAGTATGGAAGTTCTTTGCACTACTCTGCCGAAACGTAAGCTGATGGAACATTTGGATACAGTGAATGTTCCAGGGGGGCCAAGGGGAAGAATGGATATGTCATCACACCAAAAGACGAAAACTACATTTACACTCTGGGGCATAGACAGGTCTCTTTCTACGACCTGCTCATGATCAACGACTACTACAATTGCAATGGTACGCAGACATGGATTCCTACTATGGCCCCCTTTAGCCACCTGCACCGTCGAGAACTCTGCCGTTTGCCAGAACGGAGGCTACCCCAACCCCCGCAACTGTGCCGAATGCAACTGCCCTAGTGGCTACGGAGGAGCTCTCTGCGACGAGCTGGTAGGTACAGTCAAAATACACAACCTAATACGATTTAGCCATCTGGCTGCGGTGAAACCTTGGAAGCTTCCAGCTTTTGGCAAAGCTATTCTTTCAATGTGGGAAATGCCGAAAGGTCCCGTCGTTCGAATGAAGATTTCCTTACTTGCACCCACTGGATTACGGTAAGAAGCGGTTGTACGCAATGAATGGTTGTATTTAGGCGCCGGAAGGAAAGCAAGTTCGAGTGAGAATGACAATTATGCACAATGTATTTTGCGATTACGGATGCCCATACAACGGAATTGAAGTGAAATCCTATGCTAATCCTCAGATTACCAATCCCCTGTAAGATACATTTACGAGTTACTAATTACATTCTGTTGTTTGCAGGTATTGCTGCAAGGAGTTCATAAACAAAACCATTACCAGTGAACTGAACCCAACTCCAGTTGTGGCATTCACCCGAGGCAGCAACTATTTCGAGATCGAGTACCGCTTTGTGAACGCAGAGGTCAAGCCCACGAAGAAAACAACTCCCACGACAACGACTGTTACTTCCACTTCCGAAGCAAAGACCACCACAACATCTGCTTCTACTTCGACTCAGAAAACAACGGAAAAGACAACAAGCCCAAAAGGAGAAACTACCACGAAGCCAAATGAAACTACTTCAACTGTTGAAAACACAACCACTAAACCCATTGAGAAACCGCCTACTACAGCTCCAGTGGTCCCACCAAAAGATTGCGTCAATCCAGTGAGATTTCTTTTCATACAAAACCATCCTGTTTCAGCTAACCTTCTCTATGATTTTCCTGAAGCGACTTATCAATGATCAAATACAGAAGCACAGTTACATCTCCGACAACTTCTTGGTCAACAATATGGTGTCTCAAGGCTTCCGAGCCTACGGTACACAGCTTCACAGTTTACATAACGTAATGGAATATTTAGGACAAATCGGCAAAGTGGTGGACTGCGACGTCTACGAAGACAACAAAGCGGTTCTTGAGCCCCTGTGTCCTTCGCTTGTGAAGCTACGTAGTTTTGTTGACACGAGCGGTAAGGACCATTCTTTCTCAAGTGAATTCGGTTGTTTAGTTTTTGTTCAATTCATGACTGTTGATGACAACGAAGCACAAGCGAAGATAGACGCAGGATGGCACGAGGCCCCGGTAAGGTTGAGTCTTTCACGATGTTTTACTGTTTTCAGTCCGTTGGCTACTGTTCCACTTCCAAGTCTTGTGGAGCTAATCGGAATCTACGATCGGTGACTGCTTTTGATAGCGGAGACATTATTTACTCAACCTATAACAAGGAACTGAACGATCTGAACAGCTCCCATAACTACGAGGGGACTCTGAGTCCCACCATCTGTTGGCTCTTCTAAAGGGCTCCATGTACCTTGAGAATAAAACTTATATTTGAATTACAAGTGTTATTTTACAAAGTTACGAATAAGGCGAAAGTCAAAAGTCATCAATGAACTGTGATTGAATAAGCGCCCACAGACGTGTACTATAGGGCAAACAAGAGGCCTGAGCAAACAACGAAAATCACAAAATGGGAACTTCCATAGTAATGGTATTATATAATTTTATTGGTGGTGTTAAACAAACACAAATAGGCAATAGAGTATTCAAAGTGCGCTCAAATCAAAATTGAGTAATAGCTCGAAAGCACAGGTAACATGGACGATTCCATTTTAAGGCAACATCGCTTTAAGAGATTTGTAATGCTCTATAATTTTAAATTTAGCTGTTTTCTGAAATTCTCAAAGTCCGGATAAAATCTCTTCATTGGTATCTGTTTGTACTCTAAATGCGTTCAGACTGGTTCTGTTTATTCAGATGCGTATCCGGTCTGTCAAAAAGAAATGGACCCCGCTTTTTCTGTATAAAACGACCGCCCTGGAAACTATGGACATTCGAAATGAAGCTCCTTCTTCTGCTTCTTCCCATCTGCGCCTTTGGCTACTCTCTGCCTGACTGGTACATAATCATCTACCCCAAGAACCTCGCTACGGAGAGTTGTCTTCTAAGGACAAGGCTACTTTAACTAAGGTAGTTATTGTGTTTGTCCTTATCCAAATTATTTGCAGGCATGGAGGATGAATGTGGACGGAAGGAAGACTCGCCTCGATCGCATCCGGAAGAAGTTGGCAAACCCTCTTCTGATTTGAAAGATCGACTGAAGGTAAGCAATTTTTTAAGTGTGAAAAACAATGTCAATTTAGGAAATTGTTCCTATAAAAACGACAAAGCCCAACAAAGATGCAGTGACCGATCTCTTCGAAGTGAACAACCGCCTGGGATTGACGGACTACTTCTTTGAAGGAGATATTCACCTAACCCAGTATGTTTGTTTAAAATGTACATAAAAGGCTATTCAGGGCACAACTCAATGAAATGGAGCGCAATCTGAATGGAAGGGCCAAGCGGCAGGCCTCTGCTTTTGCTACCAAATGGACAGGAAACACCGTCAACTTTTATTTCGACGCTTCCATCAGTAGCTTAATTAGTTATTTCAAATTAAATTTGAAACTTCAAATGATCGAAAGAAGGCTTCCGTTCGTGCTGCCCACACTTACCTGCAGGCACGCACTTGCGTCAACTTTGTAGAAGACGCCACGGCAGCCAACCGAGTGAAGGTCAGTTACAAATTTGCGAGAGAAAAAAGCTTATGAGATGAAACCGATAACTTCTGGGAGAACCGTTTTCTTTATAGATTTACAACGGCGGTGGATGCTCCTCAGCTATTGGAATGTCCGGTGGAGAACAACTTCTCTCCCTAGGAGATGGATGTGAAGTTGTGGGTTCTTTTACTGCATGCTAATCAAACTTTGCCATTAGTTTGGGACATCTGCCCATGAGTTCGCACATGCTCTCGGATTCTTCCACACCCAGGCCAGATCGGACAGAAACACATACGTAGATGTTGACACGTTCGATGTTAAGGTGAAATCAGTGTTAGCGTTGGAATCAGTGTTTCATTTAGAAAGGTGCTGAAGGAAACTTTGCTCAACAGGCTGCAACCGATAACCACTTGTACACCCCTTATGAGTATTGAAGCTTCATGCACTACGGAGCCAATGCGTAAAGGTGTAGATTTAGAAGAGGACTTTCCTGTTTTAGATTTACCAGCAGATACGAATCCTTCTCAATCGTTCCGAGAGACGCCAAGTACATGTACACAATGGGCAATAGGCAAATCTCCTTCTACGACATTCAGATGATCAACCATCACTACAACTGCAACGGTGAGTATTATGGTCTTTAAGACCTAGTGTAGCCAAAAGAAACGAAGCGTTGTAACATTCAGCATGCAGGTTTAAAATTTGCTGATTTCAGTGACTTGCACCGCTGCCAACTCTGCCGTGTGCCAAAACGGAGGCTACCCGAATCCTCGCAACTGTGCCGAATGCACCGTCCTCAAGGCTATGGAGGAGCTCTCTGCGACGAAAGAGTGATTGTTTGATATAAAACCTTCACTTTTAACATTTCAGCCAACTGGATGTGGAGAATCACTGCCAGCTTCCCATGATTGGCAGAAGAAGGAATTCACATTTGGAGATCAAAACGATGATACAACCATCAGAGATGTCTTTACTATGTGCAACCACTGGATTACTGTAAGTCTGAATGTAGCCTCTGGCAAAATCTTGAGTTCAGGCCCCTCAGGGTAAGACGATCCAAGTGAAGATTACGAAAATGTTCAATGAGCAATGTCAATATGCCTGTCCCTATAATGGAATTGAAATCAAGGCAGACGCCAGTAAGGAAATTACCAATCCAAGGTTATGAATCGCATGTTTCTTTAACAAGCGACTTTCAGATTCTGCTGCAAAGAGTTCAATGACAAGGTCATTGAGAATAAACTAAACCCCACCCCGGTGGTTTCCTTCAACAGACACTGGTACAACACCTTTGAAATTGAGTACCGCTACTTGGATGACAATGTCGTGACTACAACTGAGCCTACAACCACCACTGCTGAAACTACCACAACCAAAGCAGCAGCTGCAACAACAACTGTCCCTGTGCAACCTCCCGCAGTGGTCACCACAACGACTGAAAAGACCACAACTACCACAGTGCCTGCTCCTCCAAAGAACTGTGTCGATCCTGTAAGGACTTATTATTCAATGGGACAAATCTCTATCTTCATCTGACTTTCTCTCAACTTCCCATTTTGCGATTGTACAACCACGCGCTACTGAAACATCTCTTCCAATTTGACCGCTACGATACTGATTCATGGGTATCCAGGGGATACAGAATTGAAGGTAAGCTTCTAAACCTTCTAAACCAACTGAATCCGTTCAGGTGAAATTGGAAAAGTGATTGAGACCGATGCCTACACCAGGCACAAGGCCGAACTGGACGCCCTTTGTCCTCATCTTGTCAAACTGAGAACCTTCTATTCCAGCGTTGGTAAGGAATTTGTGTTAAAGCTGCAGTAACTGAGCATTAGGTACTGAAATGATGACAACTGACACTTCTCAAGCACAAACGTTTCTGAACATGGGATGGAAAGAGGCTAAGGTTTGTTTTCACATTCAAAGAAACTGTAATTGTAATTCAGCCTGCCGGATACTGCTCACGTCACCAAGCCTGTGGAGCCAATAAGAATCTACGTCTTCTGGGAGCCCATGACGGAGGAAACATGCTATTCTCCACTGATAGCCACGAACTGGGAACCCTCAACTGGCAGAATCCTCGTTACGAAGGAACCCTCTCAAACACCATCTGCTGGCTCTTCTAATCTAAACCTCTTGTGGTTGAACTGAGTAATAACACTAATAAAGTTGTTGAATGAAGTGCAGAAGCGATTTATTACTAGCAGATTAACAATGTTTTCTTTGCTTTGGTTGCTAGAACAACCAACAAATCGGAGACTTTGTTCGCGTTTCCAAGTATTTTTCAATCTTATTCAGTGTAGCCATCTCACGGTCATCTGTTGAATACACTATGTTACCTGAAAATATTTTAAAGTTTGTAGCTTTTTTCTCTTTAAAATTTATTTCAGACCACTTACTAGGACTGTAGCCTTCACGAACCGAAACACTCTCCAGCTTCTTGGTTGCTCCACAGGCCCTGGAGGATACGCAGTATCCAGCACTCTGAGTAAGTGTATTTTGTAGTTTACTCTTCAAAACCTCTATCTCATCCCAGCCGTTGATTAGATGCCACACTGCTTCAGAGTCAGTTGCTGTCATGAACTGGGCCGCTAAACAACAGTTTCGTGTTGAATGAGGAGATTCAGATATTCTAAGGAATAGGCGAAATTTTCGCTGATTTCATTTTGACAATAACTATAAATGCTTAGCTAAAAGCCACGTTCGCTCATGCACTCACTTGTAGTAGGATGAATAAAGACACGAAGTTTGACTAATTGGGGGCATGCGTTTCGGTGTCTTCTGGAGTTCCTCTGGTTTTTTTTCTAGGTCCACAATTCGGCCCAATGGGTCTGAAACCAACATAAGATATCCTTCGCAGTTTTCAGTGCGTAATTGAAGCCAGACAGCCTACCTTCATACTTAAAACCCATTTTCTCGAAATCTGAAAGACTAGATGAATCAGAATGGAAGCGGTGTTGTATTTTGGCGGCATTGTACAGTCTATGGAAAGGGATCAGAGAAGAAGCAAGCTGAAAGAAGGACTGAGATGTAAGCTTACTTGTCCATTTCTTTAGGAAACGACGGCCTGGAAAACGCAAAAGACAAGGACGAGACGAATCATTGTGCTGAACGCATGGAACGCCGTAGTCTTCTTATTCCTCTCAGGGTGAATAAGTCTCAAAGTAAACCAAGTGTCTTTGCGTGACTTTCCAGATTGGGCACGTATGCCAAAAAAGAAAGTAAGGATGATCAACAACAGTACTTGGCTAACTTCACACAACCAACAAGTATGATGTAAAAGTCAAAGTGTCATTTAACATCGTATCTTAAAATAACCGGCACACACTAGCCCGAGTTCCCTGATATCTATCGATTTGACTTACTGTATCCATCTCATGTACATCAGTTGAAAAAACGAGGTTACCTGAAATTTGGACATTTCAAAGTTTGAAAATCTCTTACTTGGACTGAAGCCAGCACGGACACGCACATACTCGAGACTTTTTGTAGCTCCACAAGAATTCGACTTTACGCAATAACCAGCACTTTGTTATGCAAGTCAACGTTCCATTTTACACCTCTTTCTTTAATTTCACAATTTACCACAATTGCGTGCCATCCCGTGGCGCGTTCAAATTTGATTAGTAGTATATAATAGTAAAGGCCTACAATTGTGATTATTATTGAGAAACTATTTCGCAATAGGAGCTGAGATAAAAAATTGCGATGTTCCAAAAAATTTTGGAATTTTAAGTTTGTATAGTAATCAGGTTTTGAGCACTCAAATGGCATTTACTGAAACCGCATTAGAAAAGTACAACTTGGAAAAATGGAAAAATACGAAAAAAAGTCGTCATTTTCGCAAAATTTGAAGCTTAATAGCAGGCAGAAGGGGATATGCACAAAGCTGATATTTCAATCAGCCCTTTACATTGACGGTACCTCAAAGTTAAAAGTGAATTTGCCATCGATTTCGCAATAGGAGCTGAGAAAAACGCGGTTGAAATTTCCAAAAAAACGCCTGAAACGAGATATACGGCATTACATAAGGTGTTCGGTGTAAAGCATCTGGCCCATACATTGTCATCATACAATATTAGAACCTTAATGTCAAACCCTCCTTCTTGAGAGCGTTTTTAAAATTTTTATTTTTTCACGGATGCGCCTCTTTGGAAGGCTCGATTTTCAAAACAGTTGGCGGGGTGGGCATGTAACTCACGCAGGTTGTTAATTGCTCTATTGTCTAAATGTTTACGAAGTTTCATTCTTCTATGACAAAAACAAACCAAGTTCTTAGAGCCTAAAAACACCGTTCCGTGCGAACGGTGGGGTTATCGCGTAAGGGTGCGGTAGGAGTATAAAAGGAAAAAAGCTCGCGGGGTACATTTCTTTTTAAGGGCATCCAATTACGAGTTGTAAGTGATACCAGCCGCCCTGCGCCCGTCGCGCCTTCGGCGCGAAAGTGAAGACCGGTGCCACGGCCTGCGGCCGTGGAAATGGCCGGCCACTAAAATAGGCTAATTTCAAGACAACCATCGAGAGAAGGGCGAGAGATAGGGGAAATGAGGAGGCGCAGGCTAGCGCACTTTCACCCTGGGACACCACACACACACAAACGGATAGAGACCATAAACGGATTGTATAGAGGCGGACCAGGAGTGGAGGACCGCCGAAGGCGGTCCTCCACTCCTGGTCCACCTCTATACAATCCGTTTATGGTCTCTATCCGTTTGTCCTCCTGGTCCTGGTCCTGGCATGTGTGGAATCAGCACATCAGTAGCTTTTGTTTGATAGTAAACTTGCTGGAAACTATAATTTTAAAGAGGCGGCCTTCGGCCGCTAGGGAAGGTGGCCTACGGCCGGTGTGTTCGCGGCCTTCGGCCGCAGAGTACGCGGCCTGCGGCCGCAAAAAGGTGCCTGCGGCACCGCCAGCCGCGTTTGCCCATCAATCGCGAGGAAATGACCCAGCACTAAAATAGGCTAATTCCTAGACAACCATCGAGAGATAGCGAGAGACGGCGAGAGATAGGGGGAAATGAGAGAGCGCAGGTTATGCTAATAGTTACAAAGATAGAAACATATACACACCATTGCTCAAATGTATTAAGGAGGATCGATTTTATAAGAAGCGCGCTGGGAGGCGGTGCTGGCGAGCGGAGTGAGCGAAGCGAACGCAGCGAGTCAGCACCGCCGACTCTTATGAACTAAGCTGTTAAACAGAATCCACGCAGGGGGTCTGGGGGGCCGCAGGCCCCCCAGCTAGGGCGCGTCTTGGCGAGCGTTAGCGAGCCAAGCGCGCCCTAGTCCTTGTCCATTTCTAACAGTATTCGCAAAAAATATGCGATTTTTTTCGAGCCGCTGACCCTACCTGACCCGTCCCGCGTTTCAGCCATCCTATCTATATGAAGGGGAAATCCGCTGGGTGGTAGGGTCCACTTTTCCAATCAAAAACGTCAACCCACAAAACTGCAACAAACAAAAGTTTGCGCCATGTTGGCGAGGTTAAAAATAGTTGTTTTTTTAATCGATGAAGTAACTGGCATTCCGTCCACCTCTCGAATAAAACTTTTTCTAATGCAACAATTGAATTTATGGGCACGTACCTCTGTATGTGTGAAAAAGAAGAGATCTGGCCCTGCAAAAAAAAATCTCGTTCTTCTGAATTTAAGGTTTAATACTTCAAAAGTATTCCAATTTAAAAATCGAGTTTACCTCTTTGTCAAATTGAGTGCAGTGTTCAGGTTCATCAACATCCGTGCCAGGCTCTTTTTTCTGTTGGCACAGATGTTTCAATAACAATTTGTAAATAAAACCGCATCGCTTTGTCTCTTCTCCAATTGTACCTGTAGTCTCAAATAATGGGAATAATAATTTTTTGACCTGCCAGGCATGAGCCATGCGTTCCCTTGATTTGAACACGGTCTTTCTAGAGTGTGCAGTCGACAAACCCTGGCAGGGGAACCTAGACATTTAATATTTAGGCAAATTCACGTAACAGTGGTCATAATTTCCGTCACGTGCGAATTACCATACTTAGTTTCCCCAAGAACGGTTCATTCTCTCCTTCCTCCTATGCGATGCGGTTCCTCTGCTCCTTCCTCCTCTTCCTGTTTTACTTCGTAGTTCCCTCGACATGTTGTGATGTAGGCTACTCTTCTCATCTCCTGATGATGTTACTCAGGTTAACAACATCACTAACGTCTATTGCTGCTTCAAGCATACGATTAAAGTTAGGAAACCACGCCTAGTGAACTTAGATCCATATAATTTGAGGAAGGGTGACGGGGTTTACCGAGGTAACGAATACCTTATACCGACAATGTCGATTGGTCATAGTATTTGGAGTGACTAGGGACTGCCACGTGTTCTACGGCTGGCTGCATTATATGTTGAGGATTCCGAACGTCACAGGACCACCCATCAACATGAGCGATGACTCCTGCGCAGAAAAGAAGATCATATACATGAAGACGGTATATTATTTGAAGTATTACGGTAACAAAGGGATTCAGCAAGGAGTGGAAAGGGAAATGGTCTTTCTAGTAGATGCCCACGACCGTCGTGTAAGGGCAATTAGTGCCTTTAGTGGAAACCAAGTGACATTGAACGAATCGCTGGAGTGGCTGAAGGTGAACCCGTCCGAAAGGGCAAGTATGCTGTTTACGGGACCCGTGGATCAAGGATTTGAAATTGTCTACTTTTTCAACACCAATTATAAGGCCTACGTATTGGCAAAGAGTCAATACACCCTGAGGGTTTACGAGATGAGGGTGTTCATTGACAACGACAGGACACAGCACGCCTATCTCAGGAAACATTGTGGGTTTGGAGTGAGAGTGAATGAGTGAGTGAGTGAGTGATATCGGGAACGTGTGACTGGATTTTAACTATATTCCTCTTTCAGTCGTCGATGTGAATCCATTGCTCTTTCCTCCAGATATAGATTACATCGTGAAAGATCAATGGATGAGTAAGAATTCCATAAAAAGGTAACATTTCTCAGCGCTTATTTAAAGTTTTCTTCCAGAAACTACATTTATATGCAAGCTAAATCAACTGAATTTGATGAAAACTATACTGCGTTTACACAAATTCCGTTAGTCTCAATGATGGCCAATTCCTTCCGCCATTTTTCCCCCGGCATGTATGAATACACAAACTACGTCTATAGAGAGAAATCAAACCGATTTAACATCCTGCCGAGCGAAGGATGCAAAGCGATAGTCCCCAGTTTTGTGGTCCACCCCCATGTTTGGAGGGGAAGCGTGAGTTCTCTCTCTCTCTCTCTCTCTCTCTCTCTCTCTCTCTCTCTCTCTCTCTCTCTCTTTCTTTCTTTCTCTCTCTCTCTCTCTCTTCCTCTTATTTCCTTATTTCTATCATTCAGGGCATATTGAATTCCAAATGGGTTGGCTTTTCGATCTCGACGCGACGCAACATGAACGCCCGGAATCTCCACAGAAGAATGGCAGCTCCCCACGTGATCAGAAGGAGGAATTCGGTGGACCTGAGGGATGGCTGGGAGAAGCAAATCGGCGTCTTCTTGGGCTTTGTCGTCGGCATAGCGGGGGTCATCTACCTCATGCAGCTGTCGACGAAGCTGGTGCAGATTGCGATGAAGAAGGAGAAAGGATCAGCGAGTACAAGTCTCACGCAATAGAACATTCCAGACTAATCGATAAACTAATAAAAAGTTTTAGTCGACTTACTGTATTTGTTTGTTCAATCAATAATTATTTGAATGAGTGTAAAAATAACTAAAAGTAGAAAAGAAAGAGGGTTTATTCAATTGCAATGGTTATGACACAACTGCTACAGCACAGTGGCGTTTCTTCTGTACAGGGAGATCTTCTACTCGGCGCTCTCATTGATTGTGTAAAGTTGGTGATCTGAGTTGTCTCTCATCAAGATTCCAACGTCTTCCTCAGGCGGAGAGCCAGATGGCGCTGAACGACCAAACAATTAAACTTTGCTATGTAAAAAATACTTTCATCTTCAGCATTCGCATCAACCGTGTGCACTCCGAGGGATCCCATGGCGGCGAGGATGATTCCTTGTTGAGTGGACTTCTTTCTCTTGGAAGACTTTCTTCCGAGGCCGAAGAAGGAACGCCGCTTCTTCCTAGAATTGAAAATGGAGCATTAATGGCAGTGTTTCTTACGTTTTTGACATGCTTCTGGCTCTGTTCTGGAGGAGTTTCATGTTGTTGAGGGCCTGCTCCCTCTTCTTCTCTTTCTCCGCAACTCCAACCAGATTTCTATTGTTGTAGAACTGTAATTACAATATGTCTATGTTACACCTCTGACTCATTTTCTCTTTCCCTCTTTCTTTTACTCTTCCCTTCTCCCTCTGTCCATCTTACCTCGTTGAGTGGGTTATTCATCAACGCCCTGATATTCACAATGTCCTTCGTCAGTTCGTCCGTCTTCTTCTCAACATCCTCATTCTTATGATGATACAAGAACTCCTCCTCTTCCAACATTTCCCTCGTGAGTTCTCCCGTTTCGACCATTTCGTCCATCCTCTTGATTGAGCTAGTCGACGCACTAACTCTCATGGCTTCTCGCACAGTCGCCGCCCTGTCCATTTCAACCAGTTTTCCCTCCCTCTTTCTCTTTTCAGTGTAATTCTTCTCTAACAACGGACGAAGGTATTTCCTAGACCATCGTGTAAGAATAGCCTAAATATGCTGTTAAAACGTAATTAAAGTCGAACCAACCACATAGCTGGTGTCCTTGTACCCACAAATGCCTTCAATGCCCTGAGATAGATTGGCAATCATTCCTCTGTTGAATTCCAAAAACATGTAAAAGTTGTCTTCTTTTTTGGCCAAGCGGATGTTCAAGTATCGCACGAGGGGTTTGATTGTACTTCCCTGAGACAGCAGACTACAAACTACAAAAATGCTTTACCTGGACAAAAACGGTGAAGAGGATGACCATGTAGGTGGCAGAAAGAAGGGTATCCTTCACTGGGACGTCGTTGGAAATCATAAAAGCAAGGGAGAAGGAAACTGCGCCTCGGAGACCTCCGTAGGCCTTAAAAATTTAGATGGAAGATAAAAAAATCTAGTTTACCATGATCACTTGCTCCTGGAATGAAATGAAGCGAACTCCTCCGGTGAAGTGGTTCACGATGTAGGTCAGGAAGAAAACCACTGAAAGGTTGCAGAAAAGAATGATGAGCTTAGGTTCTCACAGGCCAAGTCAAGAAGACTTTAAAAAGAGCTGCTTACCTGAAACTCTAGCTACAGTGCAAAGTACAATGGAGTAAATGGAGAACAGAGGATGCCATTCTGCCCAAAACCACTCCTGTTCATTGACCAGCATCACTCCCAGGACAATGAAGATCAAAGACTCTGCCACTGCACTGAAACCCACATTTTATCCCGTTCTGAACCATCTGTGACTGTTTCTTTGCTTTGTCACAGTCGGTATAAAATAGCTAGATTGAGCTATAAATTCGAAACTACTCTGCGTTCCGGTCCTTATCTAACGAACCTCGTAACTTTTGCAAAGTAGGTGACACTGATGTAGGATTTAGAGGCGATGTTACTGCAGGCGTAGTGGGATTGGAAGAGACCGCAGGCGATGATACTGAAAAAACACTTGGAAAGAGAAGAAAAAGAGACTACCCAATGATTCCGGAAAAGTGGAAGAGCTCACTTCCCATGTAGGCTAGGTAGGCCATTCCGAAAAGGACCACAGGCTCCACCACTGAAACAGGAATCTTTAGAGAGAAAGAGAGAGAGAGATAGAGAGAAAGAGAAAGAGAAAGAAAGAGAGAGAGATAATGATATACCTCTAACATGCTCTGTGTAGCGTGTAATAAACGCAGAAAGAAGACCACACAATAGTCCGATGAACAGACCACCCAGGGAAACACACAAGAAGGCAGCCAACCCAAGAAGAACCTAAAACAAGTAATTATTTAAATAAAACCGCATCTTACATCAACAAATCTAAATTCGGGCAATTCCTTGAATTCAGCCATTAGATTATAGCAGACGACCGTTACGGCATCATTGAGCAATGACTCTCCGAAGACCATGAAGTAGAGCATTTTGTTCACTCCAACTTCTTGGAAAATAGCCAGCACCTGGATTTTAAAATAGGAATTTAGTACTTTTAAGAACTCACAGCTACAGGGTCTACGGCAGCAATGAGTGAAGCGAAGAGAAGGCAGTCGAGGGGTTCAATTCGAAAGTCGCCCATCATTCCCAGTTCGGAGAAGACTACGAGGAACCCACCGATTATGACGATGTTCAATACCGTTCCCTGAAAGAGAATGTGCAACAATTGATTTTGGTCCTATCTAATGTAAATTTTACTTTTCAACTCTTCTGGCAAATTACTTCCTTGGATTGATTCTTGATCCATAAATGTCAGCCTCTGTCGCCATTGTCATTTTATGGGTTTTCTTTGGAGATTTTGGTTCCGTCTAGACTATCTGATAGTACCACCATTTTTAGGCAAGTGTGCATGTTATTTCGCGCTAATATGATGCAAATGTGCAATAGTTTAAATTCTGATGTGTTCCTTACGTTGTTCTCTTAATTTTGTTTTGAGACAATATTATTATGGTCTGCAAATCTAGGAATTTCTGTAGTTTGCCCGTGGAGGCAATTGAACATTGAACATTTCGATTTCCCCGGATCTGGGACCCAATGGTTTTTATCAGGTGGCCGTTTTAAGTGCTAAAGAGAATGGTTTTTAGGCTCGAAACTATTCCTTTTAAAGCGAAAAAGTTAACTTCGGCGTGGGAGACCAAAAGAGCGCAACGCGACCAACAATTGCTTTGAGGGAACCTGCACATTTAAATTTATTTGGAAGACATAAACAATAACAATCTCTTCTATTTTTCTCGTTCTTACGGTGAAGCTTGATTGGCAAGGTCTGGATAATGAGAAAAATAGTTTCAAAAATAGTTTAGCCAGGTAATTTCAGTTGCTTATGAAAAAAGACTCTCTGTTATTGTCTTGAAAAGGATAGAAATGCAACCCACGACTACTGCGTAGATGACGATGGTCCCAATGTTTTCGATGAAGGCTTTGTCTTTCAGGGAATAAGCCGCTTCCAGGATAATCGGTGGCAGGAGGAAGAAAAAGAAAGTTTTCGAGTTGAACTCGAGGAATTTTATAGACTCGTGGGTTGAGTCGCCACTGAAAAAAAACTTTCTATTAGAACTTCTAGACTGTAAACATCAAGGAGAAAGAGGAAGACAAGGGATTCGAAGAGTCCCTTTCTGCTGCTCTTTCACAAAACTCACATGAAAACCAAACCACAGACGACTCCAACAAGAATCAAAGCGCAGGATTCAGGAACGAGGGCTTGAATCATTCCGGAGTGGTGATAACCTTAAAGTTCTTTGTTCGTGAAAAGGGGGAATAAAAGAATAATCTTTCCTTACCTAGTTTGAAAAGACCAATAACTATGATGAAAAGAGTGAGAACCAGTGGTTCCTTGACGTAGTCGAACTTCCAGGAAGCCACTTTGATCCCATGTGATTCGTGTGCTTCATGTTGGCCCTCTTTGGCGTGAGGGAGGTGTTCTGCTTTTTCTTTCGAATGATCCTTCGAAATCAATTCCTTCAAAACGGATCTAAAACAAATCAATAGTTCAGAAAAGTCGTGGCTAGACCTCCCAACACCGACGCTGTCTGCGTAATCGAGAATGTCTGTCCAGAACTCTGTCTCATTCTCCAGATTGACGATGATCGAAAGAGAAAGTAACGGAAGTAACAGGCAGAGGAGGACCGGCCGCATGGCCGAGTGTAGGAGCAGACGCGACTATTGCGCTCTGATAAAACGCCCATTAAAGGAGCCGCGCCGTCATCCAAGTCGACTCCGCTCAGTTTGCATTCCAGCTGTCGATCAGAAGGATCGTTACGAGGGAGCATTCACTTTCTGGATGGGAGGAAGGGGATGTTGGTGGATTACGAGGTGGAGGAGAGGTAAAAGGAAGGTGCACTTCATATGGAAACAGTACATCCGGAACTACTGAAAGCTACTTTACTTTATCAATTCTTTTCAAACTTATGGAAAACTTTTGCTTTACGTGCTTTTGGCCAATTATAAAGGACATAGCTCAGTTTTGAACGCAAAATGATCTTTCTTAAATTGTAAAGCATTGCTATGGGATGACAATCCGGGTAGCCGCTTTTACAAACTGAATACAGGTGTCCACAATGTGGAAATGCCTTAAAACTCAATATTCCATAAAATGCAAACCTGGAAGGATCCATTCGATGTCTCAGAATTTGTCGGCTGGTGAGTGCTGATATCCATGATGGAGGCTTCGATTTTTCGCGTGGATGATGCGATTATCCCCAGGCTGATCCGTGGTTCCCACTGCGTGTGTTTTTATGAGTGACAAGAAGAACATGCGAAGAAGGAAGTTTCAGTTTTCATTTTCATTTAGTCAGTGTCTAACGGAAAGTCTTTCCTCCTCTAAAACTGTTGCCTAAACAGACATTTTTAAAAGACGCTGAAAGCTATACAAAAATCTTATTGATATGAAAACGTTTTCATAACGTATCCATTATTTTCAAGTAATCATTTCCCAATCCGAACTGAGAATTCGAACTGCAATAGAGAAATTGACGCAATGGAGTGGCGTAATGTATGTTTTAGATATCGTTTTTTAAGCTGAAACAATGTGTTCAATCAACTCAAGTCTTTGTTGCGAAGTTTAGATTTCTTTGGGTGGACCCTCGAAAGAACTGTGTAATTTACGATACGGTAGCGGCCTGGACAAAGTGCTTCGCCACTTCCGTTCCCACTATCTCGTTGAACACGCCCTTGTAAACCACTTTTCATCGAAAACCCCCAGTCGTCCTCTCTCTCTCTCTCTCTCTCTCTCTCTCTCTCTATCGTACTCTCTCTTTCCTTGTGTAAAAGTTCAGTTGTGAGTAATGAAGCACCGGGTGGGCGTAATGACTCATTATCATAAACTCTCACAAATTACCACCTTGTCTCCTCTTTTCGGAACCCTTTGATCTGGTGATTAAGGCAATAAACCCAATGGCTCAGATTACATTCCGTGTTCTTATCAAGTCAATTGCTGTCTTTGGGAAAAAGTAGATTCAAGTTTACGATATTGAAGATATTTTTAATGAAAGAGGAACTCTTGAAACAGAAGGTATTTTTCAAAAATTTTTGACATATGATGATGTTAATTTCAGCTTGATTCTGGGTAGGGTAGTTCAGTCTTTGGTGATTTGATTCAGTTGATCAGGCTTTTCAATGTTCCAACCGACTGTCATAACATTTCGCACTTGAATCCTTATCTCCGCCATGCGGGCGCCGATATCACCTGAAACAGTACTTCTAGTACTCACAAAGGCACTTTAGGTCGTTAAGAAATCGAAATTGGGAAGGAAAGGTAGCCACATTCTGAGTGGGAGCCTGGATGTGATGTGTAGTCTCTCAGAAAAAGAACTGTCGTCTCCGGATTCTAGGCCCATAAAGTGGTGCCAAAAATAGCCTGCACACAGAGACCACTGACGTATGCCCTGGGAGAAGATTCAGTTAAATATATGGGAGAGATTTCATAAATGAAGCCACCTCGTGGCGCTGAATCTCTACATCAATTCGTGGGCAAATGGAAGGTAGACATGTAGACATGATCTGATTAACACGACCTACCTCATTGTCTCATCCCATTTCACCCGATGCGGTTGATTAACTTCCTAAGCCTCTTCATTCCTTTCATTTTACTCATCTCAGGTACCACGCAGCCTTTCTAGTACATTTCGTATTTAGGCATTTATTATACCTTCAAGAAGAAGATCGAGCAAAAACAGGGGACAATCCAAAAAACGCGAGACAAAAGTTGAGCCATACCTGCAGGATCCTGCTTATGTAATTCCACTCCGCCTCATTCTGAAAAATGGGAGTTCTATCTGCGCTTACTGTTGTCTCCTGCCTTTTTCTCCGTTTTCTGACTCTTTTCATTCTTTTTGAAATCGTTCATGAATATGACGGAAACCTGCCACTACATCAACAGTGTATCACAAACTGTCAAGCGCAGAGTTAACCTAACCATCCGAGTGACCTACGACACGAACGATGGGGGTAGGGAAACAGTAATCTTCGTGTACCACGAGGGCTACTATTCAAACAAAGAAGCCCTTACTCTGAAGCAGTTAGCCATCTTGGCATATTCGAACTTTTCTGGGGAGATTGAGGAAGTGCGGTTGGAGGGCGCAAAGCCATCATTCTGGGTGCGTTTTCATTTACTTCCAAAACAATGCTACTGTAGGCAATTCAAAAGAACTTCGAACAGGTCGTGAACTTGTTTGCCTTCCTCAGGGTCAGAAGGGTTGTCACAGTTGATTTCGACGAAAGATTTGGCTGTGAAATCCCTCGTGACCGAAACCCAACGACATTCTTTGCTAAATACAAGCCGTCTGTGTACAAAGGACCCTTTCTCTATAATGGGGAATTGTTAACTCCACCCTTCTAGGCCATGAGTTTCACTCAATGCCACACGAAAGGATGATATTTAGATGTCCAGTATTTCTGTGCAAGTTGAGAAACATAATCGATGGGAGCGAGGTTGAGCAGTTTCTCCGAAGAAGTGCCTGCCCTGATATCACCATTTCTGGCTATCGGTGTCCTATGAGCGTCATCGAGAATCTCCTACAGGTAGAAAGTGAGTGAGCGTTAGCCATACCGTATTTTCAGACCTGGGCTCAGGGAACTCGAAAGATCGGCAGACTCGGCGTTTCTGTGGATTCTGGTTGGATTTCACTGCACCACACCATCGAGCGGATTGATGGAGCAAAGTTGGAATTGTGGCTGGGTGAGAGATGCGGCCTTCCCCATCTGTGGACCACCTCCATCGAATAGATCAAGGCAATAAAGAGTACAAGATATTGTCCGAACTGTAGAAGACAAGATACCGTACTAGTAAAAAGAACTAAACTAAAAACATGACACATTGAAGTCAGACAGATATTAGTATTTGTTAACCTCATGGAATTTCTTACCGCCTCCGGCTTATTTAACAATGCTTCCCTTTTCTACATCCTGAGATTTGGCTAGCAAAATGACTCCTCCCTGACCGGTTCTACTTCCCATTTCTTAGAATTGCGGTCTGTCACCGAGTTCACTTACTTTTGTGTATGTGTTATTATTGTTCGTGTTGTATTTATTTTCTGAGGAAAGCTGCTTTTATTTCCATTTTCCAGAATGTATCAAGTCAACGATTGTAATGAAATCTCGAACTTTTATTCCAGGCATCTAGTATACACGTATCTGCTGAGGTCATCTCGCTGCCTACACTGACTTCTTCTTTCCTCCTGAAAGAGGAAAATAAATGGTACAGTAAATCCTACCATTATCATCGTTTTTCACCAAAATCTGCACGGCCGCGTCGACCGGAAGGGAGGAAATCCGAGGCGAAGGAGAGGCGGGCTCCTGGGGCCGCTTGGCGGTCGTGGCCAATGCTGCAACCACGGCGGCCTTCTCCAGTTCCTCAAGACGAAGCCTCAACGCCTCGATGGTCTGAATTAAAATAGAAGTGACATCGGAGGGCAGCTCACCTTTGCCGTCTCCTCGCGGTACAAATCGAAGTCGTCCTGTTTGAGAGTTTCGGAAGTGGTGAGTTTGGTGTAGAAATAGTAGCCGGCGAAGACGCCCAAAGAGTAGGAGAAGAGGACCACCTGCTGGACGAAATCAGAAGCCTAAAGAGATTGGATCTCAGTGGTCGGAAGACCCACCTGTTCCAAGGCAGCTGCTTCAGAAACCTGGGCATTTGCGGTGGTGGTTTCGCCCAGACCGAGTCTCTTCATGCGGAGGCGCGTCGTCAGACGAACAATGCCTGAAGGGGTATTTACAGCAGAAGGAGGAATTACCTCGTCCTATGGGAATAAGGAGCTTCTGGCGAAAGATGGGGTGGTCCTTTCCGTATTTGATTACTGCGTCTGCGATCGGTTTGGACACCTCAATTTGGGAGAAATTTTGGGAGAAAGGGCTTCAAATGTACCTGCCTAGCGGCGATCATGAAGACCTGGATCATAGGAAACCCCATCCTAAAACAATGGCAAAAAGAAATAAAAACTTAGACCCTGCTTTTTGATATTTTAAAAACTGACATATGATTTTGAGGAGACATTCAACCAACACAAAAACGGCAGTTGCGTCAAAATCCAGTCGAAATAGTCAGTTTGCAAAAACAGAAAAGAACGAAAAGAATAAACTTTTCACAATTTTATTAGATTTAACAAATAACAAGACCCGATTTAATTCACAAGTATTTCGTTGGTTATTGGTACTCTGCCCGCAGAGTCCAAGTCTTCCTCAGTTCGTTGAAAGACGCCAGTTTCTTCAGAATTGCTCTGAAGTGGAACTGCTCCGTCGGCTTCACTTTGTCCTAAACTTTCCTCATTTACATATTCCAAACAAGAAAACCTTGAATTTGCCGATGATTTCGTTGGTGTAGGCACTGCCGCCCTTCTTCGCCAGGAATTCCTTCAAAGAGGCTGCGATTTTCGAAAATTTGTCGTTCGAGTCCAACTAAAATATCGGATTCACAGGAAACGGGGAATTCCTACCTCCAATCCCCCATTGGCAACCCCTGCCTTCCTTTTCCTGTTCCTCATCGCTTGCAAGAAGTCGACTTGCCCACCATTCCCACTGAAAGGAAGAATATAAGGCTACAGTACCCCTTAATACCTGAAGGCGGGCTTCGAGTCCTCGGCATCGGACCAATCCGAGTGGTTTCCTTTGTTTTCTTTCGGAACTTCCCTCTTCAATTCCGATATGTAGCTCTGGCGGGGCCTAAAATAGGATTTGCCAATAATTGGACGGCGGTGAACATTCTGAGAGTGGCAGCCGCTGCTTTGGCCACACGGTCCGCCTCCTGTTCCATAAGGTGGTTCGATCGCTGCTCCACGATCAAATCATCGTGTTTTATGACGCTGCGGACGCCGGAAGACTCTAGCAAATGGCCCAGGACGTAGTCATCCGAGTGCTGAAGAAACAACGAATTCCATAGATAGATAGATAGATAGATAGATAGATAGATAGATAGATAGAGAGAGAGAGAGAGAGAAAAGTTACCTTGTTATGGTTCTTATCCTCACCCTCCGTCTTCTCCTTCTTCGCTTTCTTCTGTTTTACCAGCCCGGGGATCACATGTTTTCCATCCAGTTTCGTTTGAGACCTCACTTTCGCCTCGAGCGGAGCCGCCATTTCCGGATTCCTGTAAGTCAGGATATACTTCTGCCTTTCAGTCAGAGCATTCTCCTTCAGTGCAGTTGTCCTACCTGGCAATCCTCCTTGCAATTTCCCTGAGTCGTTCCCTGTGTTCTTCCGTGAGTTCCACCACTGCACTGCCATCATCTTCTTCCTCTTCCTTAACCTCCCTCTTCTTCTTTTTCTCCTTCTTCTGCCTTAAAAACAGCATATTCCATAGTTACCGTAACCCACTTTCCATCCCGTTGGTCGAAAAAGTTGACTTTGTTGATTTCCGTTGTAGTTCCTGCGAACAAAGCTCCTGTTTCGGTGCCCTCGCTGTGCTAAATAAACCAAATTATATTAGAAATACCATGGCTACCTTATCGGCCAGGGCGAACAACTCGTGCAGGTCGTTTGTTTTGAAGAATCGGCGCTGTTTCGGGTCCTTAAGAATCCTGTTGCTGAGGAACTGCTTGAAAATTTGGCTGAAATTTCTTTCTCGTGGGAATTGGGCAATTATACCGATGGTAGATCTTCTCCTCGATGGTTCCACTGGAGATCAGTCGGTACACGGTCACATTCCTCCCTTGGCCGATCCTCCACGCCCTCTCCCTCGCCTGCACATCTGTGGAGGGGTTCCAGTCTGGGTCGTAGATCAACACCTGCAATTCTAATGATTACCAGTGAATGGATTAGGTAATGCCTTGTTTGCGCCGGTGAGGTTGATTCCGAGGCCACCGACCCGCGTCGTCAGGAGAAATACGGTAATCGAAGGGTCCTGAAGAGATGAAACTTGGAATTAGCAATGGGCTACCTCGTTGAAGGATTGGACCAGTTTCTGACGACTTCCGATGCTGGTCGTTCCATCCATGCGCATGTAGGAATATCTGAAACATTACTGCCGTTTGCGGTTGAATCTGTCTGATGTCTGTCTCTGCCAAAACGAACCCTTCGCAGATAAGCATCGTCTCCAGAATACTGAGCATCTGTCTGCTCTGGCTGAAGAGCAGAACCTTGTGTCCTCCCTAAACCCAGGATTTCCATCTAATTCCATCCAGCATACCTTCTTCCAAAGGGCCAGGATATTCTTCACAACCACCATCTTCCCACTCCTTTCGTACCAGCCGTAGGCCAGTGACGGATCCTCCAACGGGTTTCCATCTCCTGAAATGACCCTTCAAAATGCACTTGAAACATATCTACCATGTCTATTTGGTCCCCCGTTCACGAGGTCCGGGTGATTGCACATCTTGCGGAGAACCGTCAAGCCGACAAAGGCATCCATACTGCCTAAAATATTCGCGTTCGAGCTCGATTTCCCTCATTCAGACCTTTAAGAATGCGATTGCATTCCCTGGAAGAGAGGTAGTCCTTGTAGAGTTCTCGTTGTGTGTCGGTTATCTCGCAGAAAAGGACCTAAACCCCGAAAGTTACAATACACATGCAGAGGCACCTGTTCATTCTTCTCCGGGAGCTGAATGCTCATCTGGACGTCTTTCTTCATCCTTCGCAGAATGTAAGGGTTGATGGCATCCCTGAACAATGTCGTATTCATTCAATCGCTTCCAAAAACGAAAACTACCTCAAAATCACAGCGCATTTGTAGGCGGTGGTAGCTTGGAGCTCAGTTGCGTTGGCGTATCCTCCCTGGGTGATGGGGATGGCGAATTTCTCTGTGAACGTCTTCAGAGAGCCCAGGAGACCGGGGTAGACGAAGTCAATCAGAGACCTGGAAGAAAGGAGACGCGTCTAAAGAAGAAGTAGCAGAGGAGATAGCGTAAGTCGAGAATTATACAGAAGGAGGGAGAGCGAACTAACCACAACTCCTTCAGGTTGTTCTGCATAGGCGATCCGGAGAGAATCAGGCGGTGAGGGGTGGGGACGTCTTTTAACGCCAATGTAGCCTGAAATCAACACTGATTGGTTCGCTTGTGAGTAGATGTGGTAAACATACTGGAGAAGAGAGAGATCAACGCTACCTGTGCCTCAGGATTCCTAATCTTATGTCCTTCATCCAGGATCACGTAGTGCCATGGTTTGTTCACCAATTTCTTCTGTTCCTTTGTGAACGTCGCATATGAGGTGATCAGAACCGATCCTCCCCTGAAGCACCCCTAATTCTCCCACTCCAGACTCTCATTCTACCTTCTATTCACGACCATCTTCGAGATGAGTTGGCCATAGGATCCGTGGTAAGTGCCACAGGAGTGGAGGACGGCCACGCGGCACTTGGGCATCCAGGTGTGGAGCTCCTTGACCCACTGCTGCATGAGAGTGGCGGGGCAGACGATCAGAGTGGGGCCAAGGCCAATGATACTGGAAGAGGAACGTGGGGAGACAGGGGACGACTCACTCGACGGCTGGGTCGTTCCCCTGCGTTTCATCCAAGGCCCTCAGGAAGGAAATAACCTGAAGGATAGATTCTAATTCTCTTTCTCCTTACCTGGATAGTCTTCCCCAGCCCCATCTCATCCGCCAAGATCCCTCCCACATTGTGCTCGTGCAGTTCGAACATCCATCGAACTCCCGTCTTCTGATACCTACAGTAATCCTCCCACCCATCGATCGATGAACAAACTTGTACAATCGTCCCCAAATGTCCTTAGCGATCCGGTAGGTCTTCTTAATGTCGTGGAAATCCTCCGTCTCTTCCGTGGAGATCGACTGCATCCTCGTTTCGAAATCGGCATCGTTGCCGTCGTCTCGGTAGGCGGAGGTCGTCGGAAGAGAAGGTCTTCTGAAGCAGCACTTTATGCATAACGAATGATAATTACCTTTTCTTCGCCTTCCTTACAGGCCTTCTCTCTGGCGAAGGTTTCGAAGCTTGTTCATGTTCGAAGCCCTTTTCAGATTCCGGCTCAGACGGCAGGTATTCATCCTCATCATCTGAGATGATTTCGCCCTCTTCTCGAGAATCTTCCTCGTCCCCTGGAAAGAAATATTCAATTTTTTTTTCAACGGAATGTTTTAGCCAAACTGTCGCAATCGGATGCCAAAAGGGTCTTATTACACAACTGTTCACACCCAATACCACTGAAACATCAGGGTTAGCAGATTTGGGGACCGGTCTTTCCAGGTTTTCGGATTTTCAGACAGTAGGGTTTGTCTAGTGCCATGTATACTCCACACTAACCGGTCTTTCTCTTCAATTCGAACGGCGTCTTCTGGCCCAGTCGAATGGTGTCCGGCAGGGCCATCAGCTGGTCGAACTTCGACGGTCCCTCGCTCGTCTCTCCACAGCCCATCGAATTAAGCATCTAATAGTAGTTATTTGAATTAAAGAGGGAAATGGCCACCTCCCGTTCCACTTGTTCGTCAGTGGCCGCTGAGACCATTCCGCCCAGGCCGACCAGCTCATCCTCCTCCTTCGTCTCATCCACGGCGTTTCCGTCCATCAGTACCTAACTGTAACGGCGGATATCAGTGGTTTTCTTAGATGGAACCCACATATTTCAGATATTACATTTAAAAGTCAAATATGCCGTGAAATCGCAAAGATAAAGTAAACATTCCATCAAAAACTCACATTTTGATCAATAACTTCATGAAATGCCAAGTAACGAATACCCGTCCAATTTCGAATGGGTAAACTATACAATTAACCCAAATTTAAGTGAGGTTTCGCACGCCCCCAACGTATTTAAAAGTCACAAAGAACCAAGACATCTTATTCCACTACCCTTGTTTGCAGAGGGTGCAGCAACCTCGTTCGGATATCGTCGTAGGACCGCGGAAGAAACAACTCACCGGCGGTAAAACATGAATTAACCAAGCAAAGATAAACAAAATGTTAAAGATAAATAATTTACTTCGTAAAATGAATAAAATGGTCTAATTTTTCTTCTTGTCGGGGACTCCGCCGATGATCTTCCTTCTTTGGGCGAACATGTAGAAGTAGAGCTGGGGGAATCCTGGAAAAGAGGAGATTCTGGCTGAAGATTTCGGTTTTTTTCCACCGATAATAAGAACTAAATTCCATGAAATGCAGGGGTCACACAATAACAACGTCAAAATGTGCTAAAAATAGATAAAAACGAACCAGGAATGTAGGAGATGGCGGCGAAGATGAGTACCCACCAGAAGGAGATTCCCATGTTAAGCACATTCGGCATTTCGAGGGTGTAGTGCTTCTTCTCGGCGACCTGATAAATTATTTTAAACCAAACTAGAACCAATTACCTCAGGGAGGGAGGCAAAGAGAGTGAGGAGTTCTCCGGTGACTCCCATGGGGTAGAGGACGATGAAGGTGGTGTAGCGGAGGTAGGTCAGGAAGTAAGGTACGGCGCCGAAAAGACCCAGGGCGTAGAAGGAGTACCGGATGACTTCGGTCACCGACCAGGCAATCAGCAGCAGAGGCACTCCCAGACTCACGCGGCTCTGAAAAGGGAGGATTTGGGAACAAATGATCGAGTGGCACGGATTTGATTGAACTCTCAGAAACTTCAGGAATGATTTAACGCCCTCTCATCCACCCGAAAAGCCGAGACTTTCCTCTGCCAATTGCGATGGTTCCTCCGGTGGGCAATTGCTCCCCGAACTGTTGTCCCATTCAGAAGGCAAGATCGAGATTGCAGCGGGTAAATGGTTACCGGACCGATAAAACAGATTAAGACAAAACGAGAAACAGAGGTGGCCGCGGGCCATGTCAAGCACTATGTAAAATTTTCTCTCTGACAGATAAGCCGGAAAATGACCTAGCCAAGGAATGACGACTCGGCTGGTAAAATCTCCCAGTGTTTGTTCAAAACCGCCTAACTTACGGTGACGCAGGTGTGGAGGATGGGCCAGACGAGGGTGACTCTGCTGGTGACCTGCATAAGCGTCGTTCCAAATGGCGACCTTACAATTCCGAACAAAGAGTGGAAGACCTGGATTTTTAAATAAAAAGAAGTTTGAAAAAAAAGAAATAACCTCTAGGATGGCGGCGGTTTGGAAGATCTTAAGGGGCTGCTCAACGGAGAGGTAGAGCTCGGAGAATGAGAGCCCGTCCGCCAGGCCGCAAATCGTTTTGTAGAGGATGAAGGCCCATCTAGAATTACAATATTACAGGGCTGTTTAAAGGACTAACCCGAAGATCTGGACGGCGTTGTAGACGAAGAGGTAGAGTTGAGAGGGCTTCATGATCGAATCACCCACGAACTGAAAGAAGAAAGTAATGCCAGTCGGATAGCGAAAAGCGGAATAAAACGAGTATACTATAAACTAAGAGAAAGAAAAGAACCTGTAGAGCAGCGGGACCGCGATGGACCAAAAGTTTGCGAGTCCGCTGGACGAATTCAGCGCCACCGGTGCCCAGCTTATCTGTAATCAGACGATTCGCGGATGGCGCCACACCACAAGGTCATGAAACGATCGAGGGAATGGCAAGATCGATGGAAAGACACCGACGGAACGGATTTACAACGGAAACAGCAGAGGGCAAGGGCTACTGGGAGATTTAGGGGGCTGTCCCGATAATAAACAAAATTGTTTTGAAACGGCAAGATTTGAGTACTCATACTTATTTTCATCTATTAAGTATAGAACACAATAAATCTTGCGCAAGGGAAATAATTGAGAATCAAAAAATTAACGCTAAGCGAGCGCATACACTGGCACAACCCCAAAACATTGTTCGTGGCGAGACCCATTGCCCACATATGTTGGAGTAATGTGAACACATGGCTGAAATCCATATAACGGTCGTGAGATAAGGAAGGTACCAAGAAAAAACTTGTGGTATCTGAAACATCAGGCAAACAAATGTTTGATAAGGGGAAGTGAAGAGAATCATCAATCGAAACACCTGTGGCGCCATGCTGCGATCGGTGCAGAGTTTTAGAGGGGGAAAAGAACATACGGTAGACTGAATAAAAGATGAAGATAAACTGTTAAAACCAAATACTGTTAAAATTACGTGTTGAGTCAAACGGTAGCGTAAACTAGACGTGATAAATTTAGCATATCAGTTCATGGGATAGGCGTAATTACGAAGGAGAATCACTTTCTCCATCGTTCTACAGGATGTCGGAGCGCCCCTCTCGTCCGAGGGACAAGAAGTCTTCCAAGTCTCGTCGCCATCCGTCTCGAAATGAAGAGAACCCAGCCAGAGAAATTCCCTTCCGGATGTCGATGTGGTGGCTTTTGCTTGAATTCACTGAGATCTAATTTATCAAAAGCAACTCTGTCATCGGCATTTTGGGTCGAATAAACCCGTGGAGGACATCCTGGAGCTTGCACACAAGTCACAGTAGACAATGGAGAGTGAGTTATCCCACTGATATTCCAGAAATTGTCATGGTCAGCTACAGATGTTTGGAAGAACGCACCAAGGACTGGCACTACCTCACCTACAGCGTCTTGGTTTTGTTGATGAAGAGCCCAACTCTGCGGTATGCCGTGACCCACCTTTGCTGCCCGATGGAGATTCAGCCTTAGTAGACCGCCACTCACCTCCCCTCCGAATAATCCGAACTAAGACGATAAATTCAATAAACCGTGGTTTATGTTTCTATTTTCTAACATGCTATGAGATTTTCCCACTGATTACGAAAATTTTATGACCTTGTCTTGTAATTGGTACGTTCTTTGAATAATTACGATTGAAAATATTTATGTAAAAGAGGGAATGAAACCGAACCCTTAGAAACTGGAAACATACGTCAGCCCCAATCATTGCGGATGTTTTTATATGAAAATAAGTTTTCTCATACAATCCATTTTTAGGTGAACCAAAAGGAAACTAGTGTATTTTTTTTGTTGTTGTATACTTTGTCATTTCCACCGGCGTTCATCACTTGGAGTTAAAATCAATTTCGGATCGAAATTGGAGGTTTAAGGTTAAAAATACCCGTTTCGATTGGTTAAAAAGCCCTATAGGGCCGCCCCTAGGTTAGATGATGCGGATATAGGCCTCCTTTGCGGTGAGATTTGGCACTTATACTTGTTCACTTTTCAAGAAAAAAAACAAAAAAAAATTGCTTCGGGAAAAACTCAGTCCAAAGCATGTATGCAGTCGATTCTTCAATCTTCAAATTAGATTCTCATAGAATAAGCCAGCACTCGAGTCAGGTTTGCTGCAAGAGTACTTACCATTAATTACAAATTGTGTTGGGTCCCGCCACGAAAAGTCGAGTGCCGCTGTGGAAACTGTTGCAGAGGGCTGTTATTTTTCGACGAATATTTTTAAAACATTTATAGTTGTTGCCAATCCTAGTTCTCGGAAAAATTCTAATTTGTGCCAAAATTATGATGTCGAAGTTAGAATTTCTAACTTCGACATCATAATGTTGGCACGAATTAGCATTTTTTTCAAGAACTAGGTTTGGCGAGAGGTATATCGGACGAGTTGTCCAATTCCCATTAGGAAATGGACAACTCGTCCGAAGATGAAAGTTGGATTTATGGAATATATTCTCAAATATTTTGGTATTGTTGTTGAATTCAAATGATGATTTCTTCATAAATCAGTTGTCTTGAAATTCAGAATTTTACCATTCTATTTTTAAAATAATTTTAAACCTGAAATTTCTTTAAAAAGAATTAATATTCATACTTAAAATATAGTGATGATTCATAAATTTGAAGAGTAAAGTGCGAAAATTCCTTTTTTAGTTATTCAAACATATTATTCTTCAAATTAGAGTAATTTATTTGAAAATTACTCGGTTAAATAAGAAATTCACGAGTTCTGATTTTTCGACAAGCCATTAAAATTCATTTTGAGGGACAACTCGTCCGGTGTAACCAGCGTTTACAACCGAAACCCCGACAATTCCCCCGCTCCAAAGGTGCGACTTCTCAGAATTCCCCCGCGACAATTCCCCCGGCCCCCGCGATAATTCCCCCGAAAGTAAATTGACTTTTTCAGCAACCAAGTCTGTATTTGCAATTATATTTTGTAACAACATAAGTAATAAAGCTGTTTTTAGCTAGGAAGGGGTGCGTGGAGTGTACGCGGGGCCCCACCCCGCGGATTATTTTTTAAAAAAATGATGCAAGTACTCCCGGGGGAATTGTCGAGTTTTGGGGGCGGTCCTAAACCGCCGGGGGAATTGTCGTTGTCCTCGGGGGAATTGTCGTAAGAGGGTTGTAAACATCAGGCGGACGAGTTGTCCCCTACGTCATCGCCCGAGTTGTCCCTTTTCCATATTTTCAGTCAAACGGCGGCACTACGGTACACCAAGTTATAAACTTACTAACGTCTCAGTGGGAAATTCGTTTTAAAGTTATTGTATTTATATATCCGGCGAAAATTGCCTAAACTATTTTTTGGTATTTTGATCGAAGTTTCAATTCATTTCTTGCAAAACAACCTCAAACATGTTGATATCTAAATAGTCACTCTTCTTTTTTGCGTATGCTTATGAGGAACTGCAGGACTTTATCTTCAGGTCTCTAGAAGATACTATGGACGCAGAGGCTGTGAATCCAGAAATTTCACGTCCCACCAAGAGAAAGCTCAACGAGGTGTGTTAGTCTTTTTGTCAAATTGTGGACTCGGCCACTTTTCCCGGGTTTTTAATTATATGTTTTTAAAAAAATGCAGGGCTTGATGAACGACGAGGAGGAGAAGGCGCTGGCGAGGAAGCTTTTCGGCGTCTCGAAGAACTTGGAGAGCAGCGATGACGAATTGGATTCAGAAGACGACAATGCGGACATCACGGAGGTTTAGACCTTTACAATAGCGGATTATTGGTATTTATCAGATTTCCGCCTCAATTTCGACGAAAGCCGTGTGGAAGGATTATGACGACGTGGAAGAGGAGGAGATTGACCTCCCGGCGAAGAAGGGAGCCGCCTTCTTGAAGAAATCAACGGACGGTGAAATCAAACTACAGAAACAGGTTGTTCTATAGCTCATCTAATGTCATTTTGATTTGTAGGAGTACCAGCAGAGGCTGAGGGCACATTTTATCCGCACCCACAATGCGGGAAAACTTCCCACGTGGGCACAGAAGGAGAAAGAAATCATCACTGGAGCGAGGGAAGACGACTCGGACGATGAGGTCGACGCCGCGCTGAAAATGATGACAAGATCCACCGGAAAGTGAGAGAATTGCGAATTTCTCGGTTATTTCGGATTCAGCTATACTGAGAAGAGTGCCCTTCTGCCGAAGACGATCATTCAGACGAACATAATGCCGGATATTACCGTAGGACACAACGACGGAGTGAGTTCCAGCGCTTTATAACGCTCGGACAGGATTGTTCCCTGTTGGAACATCACGCTTCCATTTCTGTTTCGGGCTAGCCCAATTTTGGACCAGATGAACTGGCTACACTCTTTTTAGAGGCCCATCTCTGCCGTTCGTTTCCACCGATCAAAACCGGTTATCCTCAGCGCTGACAAAGGAGGCTCGGTCAAGCTGTTCCAGGTTCCTTTAATCTCTTTAATACCTTCAAGCTGTCTATTTTGTTTACGACCTTAATTTAGGTGGACAACGAAGTGAAGAAGGAGCACTTTGTGCAGAAGATCAAGATGTCCCGTTTCCCCATATGCAGCATGGACTTTTCCGGAGGAGAATCCGTCATCTGCGGTTCCATGAATCAGGTTTAACCACAGCTTTTATTTTAAACTGGGTTTTCAGGAGTACCTGATGCGCTATAACTTTGTCACTGGAGATGTCACCCAACTGAGACTCCCTTGTTGTAAGTGCAGCTGTTTCTCTTTCAAAACGTGGATTCTAGCAATTCAACGGCAAGGGGCCGGTCAATTCGCCATGTCTACGGATGGCTCCGTGATCGCCATGGTTGGATTCAGCAACCAGGTCCATCTGGTCTCCGCCGCGGTAAGAAATGCAAAACTATGCCTGCTGACGTGTCAGGAGGTCTCATTGGGCCCGCTGGCCCGTTCTTGTTCTGCGTAATTTATAGCTTTGCCTATTTGTTTATTTCAGTCGATGGAGCACATCCAGTCCGTCTCCGTGTCTTCACCCGTGACCTCCCTCTCCTTCCTCCCCGGATCCAACACTGAGCTCTGCATCCTTACAGGTGTCTCAGATTTAAAGTTAACATCAATTTCTTTCAGAAAACGGGCAGGTGAATTTCTGGCAGGGCCGTGCCTCCGCCCTCCACTCCTTCATCGACGAGGGAGCCATCCGTGGAACGAAGCTCTCCTTCAGCGCCGATGGAGCCTACCTGGCCTGCGGGTGAGCCTCATTCTCCTAAAAGCGTAACCCCCGTTTAAAGGTCTAACTCTGGTATCGTGAACGTCTACGAGGCAGCCGACGCCAAGTTCAACTCGGAGCCGAAGCCATTGGCAGTGGTGAAATCCCTGCTGACCAGCTGTGATTCCATCGCTTTTAACCACGACAGCCAGGCCCTGGCCGTGGGCAGTTCGTTCAAGGTGAGAGGATGGAGAATTCAATTTATTCAATTATTTCTAGGCGAATCAGGTCAAACTCACTCATCTGCGTAGCAAAACGGTCTTCTCCAACTTCCCGCAGCACTTTGAGAAGGTTTGTTGCTGGCTGACTTGTGCAGTGTATCTATTCTCGACAGCATTTGGAGATAGTGTCTCGACGATAGAGGAATGTGGCAACGTTGTGCCCTTCAATTTGAAGGCGTAAATTCCAAAATCGATATTTCCGGATAGCGAGTGGTAATTAGCGCCACCCGGTTATCAAGAACCGATGAAGCATTTCCTAGGCTTATAGAAGGTAGTCAAACAAACGAAAATAGGTAGCAAACAATTCAAACTACAAAATGTTGTCATCAGTAATCTAATCTTTATGTTCAGATCCCCCACGCGACATGTCTGGAGTTCTCCCCTCACAGCGCCTTCCTGGCAGTTGGCTGTCAGAACGGCCGTCTGCGAATGTACCGTCTGGAGCACTTCTCCGACTACTGATGACACTGCGTTATCACTCTGTTGTTCTTTGTTATTGTTGCCAATGTTATCGCTGTTTTCTTCGATAAACGTTACCCCTATCGTTTTTAAAGGTCTGTGGCGTAGCATCGTCCATTATTACCTCCGTTGATTGTCTAATATTCCCAATCGGGTGGCAGCAACAGGCTGTCGATAAGAGAGCGGCTTCTTCCGGTTATCGCAGCACACTTTCCCTTCACTTTTTCTGCGAAACTGGATTTATGTTCGATCAAGCTATTTAAAGAAAATGAAATTTTTGTTATTTTATTACAAAATATTTGTAAAATCAGGACATTTTGCAAGGTCATTTTAAATATAAAATAAGTTTCAGGGGATATGTCCAGTTTCTTCCGCGGCGCCCTCAATCTAATACAGGGAGAAGCGGGAGGTCCGTGTTTTTCCTTTTGAAGTAATTTTGTTTTTTCCAGGTGCCGATGGGGCATTCCACCCACTCGTAGGGAAAGAACTGCACATAGGAGAAGCCAAACTACGCGTCAAATCACTCATTGCAGAAGGTGTCTTTTTTAAAATACTTTTGCGGGCTTTCTGTGGAAGGTAGAAAATCTTCCTATACGTGTTTATATTTATGGTTAATTCGGGTGGCAAAGTAAGTTTTCGAGTGACATGTCCCTAAGGCGGGTATTCACCGCAAAACATACCCCGGGAGGGTCCGTCCGTGGACGGCCCCACCCTTAACTTTTGGGTCCAATTTTGGGGTAGTCCCCCTTAACTTTTACATGTTAGGCCCAAAATCAACATTTCGTAAAAATAGAGCCTAACCCCCCTTAACTTAGAGATTTTTTGGGCGTCTACCACCCTTAACTTGGGATAACCTGGATATACCCAAAGACGTATCATAATAGTCGAAGTTTATGACATACCACCGTACTAAACCCAGCTAACTTTTCCTTCTTTCTGGTGGTTTCGCCGTCGTCTTTTCTGCCCAGGACCAAAACAGCAAACTGTTCGCCCTGAAGCAGCAGATTGCCAACGATGTGGATGCGGTGCAAGCGCTGGCCAACGAAGTCGGCGTCATGGAGGAGGTGGTTCCTTTCCCACCCCAATTACCCTTCTCTCTTCAGTTGCGCGGCCACCCGAACATTGTCGGCTACTACAACATGGCCAAGACAAAGGCGTCGAACGGCGGCACGGAGTACCTTATGCTGATGGAGCTGTGCACGGGGGGATCGGTCGTGGACCTCCTGAAGACGAGCACCCTCTCCCCCACCCAGGTCCTCCGCATCTTCTATGCGTCCTGTAAGGCAGTAAAACACATGCACTGCAGGGATAGGCCGATTACTCACAGGGATATCAAGGCAAGGGAGACTTGTGGAGGGAGGACAGGGCTGTTTAGGTGGAGAATCTGCTCTTCAGCCAACAGGCCAGCGTCAAATTGTGCGACTTTGGCAGTTCGACGAGGGCCGTCTTCCATCCAGACCACTCGTGGACAAGTGGCAAAAGGACGGCACTCATCGAAGAGGTTTGGGAATTTCAGGCAAACATTCCTTTTTATTTCAGATGCAGAAGAACACCACTCCCATGTACAGAGCCCCTGAGATTCAGGACGAGTACATGAACCTCTCCGTGGGACCTCAGCAGGACGTATGGGTGAGCCTCTCTCTCACACGCTCTCTCTCTCTCTCTCTCTCTCTCTCTCTCTTCCAATCATTTTTATTCCAGGCCCTGGGTTGCGTGCTCTTCTACCTTTGCTACCGCGTCCATCCCTTCGAAGACTCCGCCAAACTGCGGATTGTCAACGCCAAGTACCAAATCCCGTCGCAGGACCAGAACTACACCATGTTCATCCCTCTTATCCGTAAGTTCTTCCATCCAACTAAACCATTTGGCTCCAGAGTCTTGTCTGAAGATTAATCCCGTCGAAAGACCGACGATCGCCGATTTGGTGGAGAGGACGGAGGCCCTGGCAGCCGCAATGGACTTGGACCCGGAAGGGGCCGTGCCTGGAGTTGGCCACAGTCTGGTGGGATATTTAGCCAATCAAGATGGAAATGGATGGTTTAGGGAGCTCCTCCCAGCGAATCTCCTCCGATGAATAGAGGATCTCAGCCGAATCGAGCCATCAACAGACAGGAGGTTGGTTATAAGACATTTTATGCTTTATTTTATTTTCACGAAGGAGATATTTATGTAGCCACGTCACATACATGCACATGTAATCCTATTCCTTGATAAATTTATATAAGCTACGGTTTCTAATCATTCCGGCGCGCTACTATTAAATTCTAAACATATTGTCAAAAAGCAAGGCCCCGCAGTCAAACCCACTTAAACGAACTGTTCCAGTGGGCATATGCTAGCAAAAATGTGTATTATTGTTGCCAAAAAGCGGCTTTTAGCAAAACAATCAGGTCAAACTGCCTATGGTTGTCCCTGAAATGCATCTAACATAATATTTTGCCATCAAACTTCACGGACATAACAGTTGTAACTTCCCCAAAATGGTCTCACGATACTGGTATTCAACCATACACTAAATTGGGCTCCACTTGGTGGTGGCCCCGAAGGGCCAAAAATTTTGGGGTAATGTAGGTAGGTACCTGTGGTACTTGGTAGGGTCCGCAGAGGTCCGTTGATAAAAGTTACATTTTTGAGAGGGTCCGCGGAAAATTTTCGGGGTTGTGGGGAATCCGCAGACCCCACCCGGACCCCCCAATTTGGTATATATATGTGATGACCAAAAAATCAAAGAATACACATTACTTTCTTCTTTATTTCAATTGTGCCTTTCCAGGGAGACGTGTCGCAGCAGGCGTCGGCCATGTTCGGAGCTCTGAAGGGCCAGGGAATGTCCCTCTTCAAGAACATTAAGGACCGCTCGGCGGCCGTCGTTCAAACAGTCCAGGTTCCCTCATTTGCCTACTCCACAGTATCCCAATTTCAGTCTACTTACGGTAGTGCTGGCCCCGATGTCGTGTGGCCCACTTCCAGGATGGTGCTGGCTCCGTTGGCTGAGCACGTGCCGGAGCCACTGGCGGCACAGGCCGAGGAGACGCTGAGGAACTTTGTCTCCGCAATGGGGAGGCCTTTCCTCATGGCTAATATCTCCAACAGGTGATTCCTTCTCTAATCGGCTCAATCCCTCTTCAGAATCCTTCGCTGCGAGTATCCCACGGCCCCTCTGGAGAGCATCCTCCAGCCTCCCCTCCAGAGCGCCACCCCCACCGTCAATTACCTTCTGAAGATGTGCCGGGCAATCACCCAATTCCTCCGTCAGAATCCCAATGGATTCGTCGTCTTCTACGGTCTAATGCGTAAGTCTCTCTCTCTCCTTACCGAAAACCTTTCAGCGCACTGCGTCCTCCTATCCTCCGCCCTCATCCTCTACAACCGCCTCCTCTCCCACCCGATGAATGTGCTGGAATTCATGATGGAGAGGAGGAAGGGCCTCCCTCCGCTCCCTCCCTCCTACCACCGAGCCCTCGACGTCTTCGCCAAGGTCATCCACTCCTCGAGTGCCGATCTCCCTTCCGTAGGTGGCTTCTCTCTCGTCGATTCCCCTCCTCAGATTGTCCACAACTGTCCTGTGCAAGTGATTGGGTTGCGGATGGAGCCCGTGCCCCTCTTCAACCGAACGAACACCGGCTGTCGTCCCTTTGCCGAAGTCTTCGTGGCAGGCACAAAGTACTGGAGCACATCCAAGGACTACGACCAGATGAGGTGATTCCCCCTTCGCCGTCCCTAATTCCCTCTTTCAGGGCCTTCGAGATGCCGGAGCGCCACGCCGAGATTCCATTCGAGAAACTTCCGGTCGGAGATGACGTTACCATCATTGTTTACCACGCCCGCTGGAGCAAAATGCAAAACAAACTGCACCAGGTCTGCTGTTTAATTAAGGGAGGCATGGCGTGGGATAATTCCAGATTCCCATGTTCTCCCTCAGCTTCCACGCCAATTTCTGCGATCGCAGCAAGACGACACTCAGTTTCCACACATTTGATCTGGATATTCGAGGGGAGGACTCGGATAAGTTTCCGGAGGGATTCAGGTTTGTTGGAGAAAGGAAGAGTGACAGGGACTGGACGGATGGAGGGACTAAAGAATCAATTGAAACTGCGAGAGAACTCAATGACCTCCATGTTATCCGCTTCTAGAATTTACGCTTTGTGGCTGAGCAGGCTTTTTCCGATGCATAAGTGGCACCGTTTCGGGATGCCATAAAGCCCTCCTAATGGTGCTTGCCAGCTGGCGGCACCGCCAGTTAATAGCCAAGCGAGTGATCACGCTTCCGGCGCCTTTCGCAGCGCCACCGCCTATTCTTCGGCTGCTGCTTCTTCCACTGTGTTGCCTCCGATTGATTCCCGGGATTCCTCCTTCCCCTCTCCCTTTTCCCCGTCTAACCAGATAGGCAAAGCGGGGATAATTAGAGGGGAAGGGTTTGTTTTCGGGGCCATTTGAATGAGTGGACAGGATTACCGCCGGCCGGCACGTCGCTGGATTAGCCACCGACCGGAACCGGCGGTGCCACCTGTCGCCCTTTCACCTGGATTTGTTTGTTTCATTAGCATGGGAAACAAGGTCTACCGAATGGTAACCACTCATTACCGTAATCCAAGAGTGCATTTTGATCAGTGACTGTTTTATTGAGAGAATCTTTTCTTTTCCTCTTCCTGAGAGGTTCCCCTTGAAAGCACTTCAAAATGTCCTTTAAACTGCTCTCATCGGCTTTGTTAATGGCTCTGTTGTTATGAAATGCAACGGTAGAATAATCATAACATATCGAGAGTGGAGTACTGTTACATTAACATTCACATCGTCGTTCCTTTCCATTCTAGACACTCTAAATCAATTTTACACTTTGCTATCCTTGCTCCCAACTGTAAACTACCCTTTGCATCCACCCCCTTTCCGTGTTTTTCCATTTCCCCATCGATCGCTAAAGAATCATCGTTCGATTAGAAGTGCGGCGAGTGGGAAATTGTTGTTCAGAGACTTTCGCTAAATGAATAGCCAGTGCCAAACTAAGCTGTTTTCATAGAAAACAGTGTCCTAGGAACCTGGAAGGCCGCCTTTTTCTCGCCGTTATTCTCCTCCGGCGCTTCTCCCTGATGACGGGAAAGCGTGTTCCAATTTCTCCAATTACCGCTGTCCTCTGAGGAAAAAGAAGGCTTTCCTGCCAGTCGGGTGGTCTCAATTCTCTTCTGAGAGACGTCCTTTGATCTGCCCTCCATCGCCAGACAACCCCCATTTAATTGTGGTCTCGCGCCCTAAATAATCGATTTTCGCACATTGGGATTCTCACGGAAATCCCACGGTCCTTCTCTGTCATCCCACACATTCGTCACTCTTGTTTACACTTTTCTCAATTGCCATTTTTGGAGTTTTCCTATTTTAAAATGTCTCGTTAGGGTTTAAATAATGCTGGCCGGGAGCTACGGTGGGTACCAGCCGTTGGGTCACAAACCGCATTTTTTAAAAAGGTAGAGAGAGAGAGAGAGAGAGCCAACATGTGTAATCCCCATTCTTTCAGAGTCGCTTTGAATCTTCGCATCGAATCCCTCGACCGTGGCTTCAACAACCCAGGTGTGCAGCCTCCCGAGTTCCTCGGCTACGATCCGGACTCTGTCCAGCCCAAATACCTGGTCGATGGCGGCGAGGAGTACGGTAATCGAGGTGCAATAGTCCTTTAAAACCTTCTTTCCTTCAGATAACATCAGAGGTGCCTTCGAGGCGAGCAGTCAGCCGAAGACTGCGCCTGTGAGACCGCCGCCAGCAAAGACGGCCGCCCCGACCACAGATTTCTTTGGGACGCTGGAGTGGGGACAGACGGCCCCCAGCAACCAGGCCACCGTAACCAACAAGGCACAGGAACAAGGGGTGCGTTTTAGAAAAAAAAAATGAGTACGTAGCGACTGTCTTTGGCACAACTTCTTTCCCAAAGTGAAGACAACCCTTTCAAAAGCAATATCGGAGTAGTGGACATTTATATAAGACAGCTTAAAAGACCAGATGGTGTGAATTACATTCGGCGTTCTTTGCCTACCCTAGAAAATCCTTGTCATTTAGGCCGACCTCTTCGGTTTCCAGTCCGCCGATGTGAACCCCGTACGCACGGCCTCTCCCGCCGTCGAACGTCCTCAGGCGATGAAGGTTTGCCGGAGAATCTTCTCATTTTAACCTCGTCCTTTGAGAAAATGGACGCCGAGGCTTACGAGAGAATGAGCGGAATCCGCGTCGGAAAGGAAGCTGTGGACGAGGACTCTGCCAAATACCAGTGGGATCTCGGGAAGAAATGGACCCTCCTTTCTTTCCAGATTCGACTGCGATAAGCCAGTGCAGCAGGAGACTCCCATCCTGGGCGGACCCTCCCCAGTGCAATCCCAGTCTTCCGTCTCCAACACAACCAACGACGAGATTGATCTATTGGGATTGGGAGAGAGTGCGTTTTTATTCTTTTTTCTCTAGTCAAAGGCCAAAACACAGTCTTCAACAATGTTGAATGAACGTGGGTATATTTCAGTCCGAATCGGTTCCACTGCTTCCGCGGCCGACCCCTTCGCCGACCTCCTCGGTTATGGCTCAGCGGCCCCTCCGGCTGCGGCACCTCCCGCGCACACAATTCCTGACCTCTTCGGCGATTTCGCCTCCTGTAATTTGCCTTTCTTTACGATGCAAGATCTAAATTTAGCTACTCCGTCCGTTCCTATGCATAGGAATGTCTCCGCACCGACGCTGCCCCAGCAGAATGGGAAATCGAATGCCTTCGATCCCTTTGCTGATTTCCTGAACAGCACCCACAGTCTGAGCAATCCGGGCAGCAAACCGGGTAAGGAGGGAGAAGTTAGGAAGGAATAGGGAAACCCTGCATCTTTTTAGACGGCATAGATTTCGAAAGGAAATTTGTCTTGCTTTGCCTAAGAGGCCGTTATTTTAGCGCCAGCCATATTCTTCGCATTTCAGATAAAGAGGTGGTGTCTAAAAGAAAGTTCCCACAGTTAACGACCTTAAAGAAACGTAAGAGAGTAGGTAAAAAAAACTTAGGCCTCACAAGCACCTGTTGCCCTGGTGTGCCAAAAACGTCTCCTAATCGTCTATTTTGCAGGTTCGGCTGGCAACAGCGGTACAAGTACTCCAAAGCCCTCCCGTCCGAACTACAGTCGCTCTGCCTTCGACTCCATGAACCCCATCAACAACCCAGCCAAGCCCAAGGTCACCGCCGATTCCTTCGGAGACCTCCTCTCCAGCCACGGATTCGCCGGAACCTCATTCAACAGCGCCCCCAAAACCATGGCTGACATGCGGAGGGCCGAGGAGATCAGGGACCTGGACCCCGTACAGATCAAGGTACCCCACTTATTTAGATAACGGTAACCCTGCTTTCTTCTGTAGATCCGCGATTGGACCAAGAACAAGGAGAAGAACATCCGCGCTCTGCTGGGCTCGCTGGACGACGTTTTGTGGGAAGGGACGGATAAGTGGCAGCAGCCGCCGATGGGAGAACTGCTAAACCCCGGACAGGTCAGGCACCGACTTTGGCATGGCGATGATTACTGTATTTCAGGTGAAGAAATGGTACCGTAAGGCCTGTCTGGTGGTTCATCCGGACAAACAGGGCGGAACGCCGCAGGAGGAACTGGCAAAGGCCGTCTTCACCCAGCTGAACGAGGCCTGGACCGCCTTCGAACAGGCCGGCAGCCCTTCGCTAGCCTAGATATGCATACAGTACCCCCTCCGTAACTGTAATTTATTGGTATTCCCGTTGTGATTTTTGCATTCTCTCTGTCTCTTTTTTGTGATTCCCGTACCCTCTGCCACGGGTATGTCTCTTTCACTGGCCCTTGCCCCGCATAGCCTCTGTCCATCTATCTATATGTGTGTGGTCATTTGTGTATAATAAAACGCCCGCTGACCTCCTTTGGCCGCCAGCTGATTGATCCGAACGATCAGCCATCTATTCACAACACGACGCCCGGATGAGGCTCCTACTCCTCCTTTTGCCCTTCGTCTTAGCTGAGGTGGAAGTCGTGGAGAAGACGGTGGAGACCACGGCAGACTGCCAGTTTTCGGTTCACAAGGACGGTCCTGGAGGGGTGCCAGTCACTGGTAAGTGACTGAATTCAGAGGAGCCATGATTCACTCTTCTGGTAATCACCTTTCTTTTTGAAGCAGCTTCAGTGGACTCGAAGATTGGTTAATTTCATCTAAGTTCCCAAACTTTCACAATCCAAAAACCACAGTTTCCTACACACGATAAGCTAGAAAAAAATTGGCAATTTATTTTAAGGAGTTTCTTTTATGAATCGCTCAACGTTTTTGCGAGTGACAGTTTCAAATGTCCTAAGCCTCGCTTTTCAACTGAACCATCCGAATTGTGCCTATAGCATGGAACAGGTTGTTTTCCCGTATTTTTCAATCCTCCGCGTTGCTTTGAGCGCCATAAAACAATTTTTCTGAAAGTTAAATTATTTATATTCAAAAAGAAAAATGTACATCGTTTAAACCAAAAAAATTGGGCCGAACCGGGATTCGAACCCGGGACCTCTCGCACCCGAAGCGAGAATCATACCCCTAGACCATTCGGCCACTGGCTTCTGTTACTCCCCTGCCATTTTATAAAAAAGCACCCTGTCGGAAATTATGAGATTGTTTAGGAGTCGAATTGGATGTTCAGCTTTACTATAGCATCAAATGTAAGCCGAAGAAGGGATACTGTCTGAAAGTGGCCAATTGTACAGTAAATCCAGAGGAATCGTCCTCTTCCCCTTATCCTATAATCGACGGCGATGGATGTTCCCTGGAACCTTCGCTCTACAATCATGTATCGGTTCGTTTTATAAACTAGCAGGATAAAAAGAGATTAAAAAAGAAATATTCTCTAATTTTCAGTACGAGTCCGACTTCTCCGCTGGAATCGTGAACCCCCTGCCGATCCGTTTCCGCAGCTCCTCCTCCGCCGTCCTCCTCTTCTGCGTCACCTCCCTCCAGCCGGCTGTCTCCGGCGCGTGTCTCCGCCCCGCCTGTCCGTCCGATCTCGCCTGAATCTCCACCCGCAATATAGCCCTTTCGCCCGCGGTTTGGCCCACTTTCCGGAAGGACGGACACTATTTTAATCGCCTCCTCCCCACTCAATTCCTCCTCTTTCTACAATATTCTACTTTTATGTGTGTCTTTCAAACAAAACAATTAATTTTTCTGACGTAGTTCTATTTATATTCTATTAAGAATAAATCGAATGCGTCAAGACTTCCACTGAGTTATTATAAATTTGCTTAAAACAGTACAAAAGCCAAACACACACCGGGTTGAAATGAACACAATTTTCTATCTGATTCTGTGTTTTTGAAGAACTTAGAAAACCCACGACAAAATTTATCGTTATAAGTCTGAAGAAGGAATTGTGGAAACCAACCGCAGTTACACAAAACTTTTGCCAGCATAACCAGTTTGCCGACCCGCCCGAGGTGCACGGCTTTATGTTCTTCCCAACGTTGTCCCAATCTTCTTCTAATCTTACTGTGCTAAACATCCTTAACAATCTAGTGATGAAGGAGGAAGAGTAAATACTTTGCGGCGTATATAAATGCATGCATGTTAAAGAAGGATAAAAATAAGGGCAAATAAACTGTCCACAGCGATTCTCCCAAAACTGCTACCAACATATGAAGGCCATAATCAACTCAGATGAAGAGAGTTTATATTCCTCTGAACTATACCAGGCAAGCAGTTGAAGCAAAATTAAGAAGACGTAGTCATGAGCCACTGACCAAACTTTTCCTTTGAAACTCAACTCCAACTATAAATTACAGAGCAGGATTTTACAACTTCAAGCAGTACACTTAAGGAATGACCGTCTGGCCCTCCCTCCGTGTCTCGACTGCCCGTCGCGGATCAGCCGTTTCCTCTTTTTTTACTTTTCCCGTCGCGCCGCTTTTAATCGTCGCCGACCAGTCGTATATTTCAATTTTGCCGCCGCCAGCGGACTAGTCCGAGTAAAAACGATCGGTCTCTGCCTCCAATTTCGCCCTATTTTTTCTCTTCTGATTCATTCCAAAAGAGAACAGGGTCAGGCGGTGGCCACAGATTGATTGCCGACAGCCGGCTGACTCAACGAACCGCCCGGAGTGGATCTCTTGCTTTTTCCTGAGGCGCCTTCTACGGCAACAACTGGAGGATTTGGTCGAGGCCATCGGAGAAGGCCGAATGAATTTTGTCTTTTTGCATCCAGAAGCAAAATGAAAGGATAATATTCCGCACTTTAAGTAATTGTCTTGCGGAGAAGATATTCTTGTTCTATCACTACCTGTAGCGTGTGCACGTGTGCCAGTGCCCTTTACTACGTCTCCCATGCCAACCCTCTTTCCCTCCACTGGTCACTTCTATTTGCCTTCCAATCGAATGCCATTTCCAGCAGTGTTTACCCGCATGATTCCACGATGGTCGTCTCTCCTCCTCGTCGTACTATTCGTGGTCCCGGTTAGATCCCAGCGTTGGTTTCTTTTTCTTAATCCTATCAAATCAATACCTTTAGTATCGATTGATGACATTATCAGCCGTGCCCTTTCTTTGGTCCGTCCTCTTTTCGACACCTCAGCTCCTCTTCAAAACGATGCAGTTGTCAAGAAGCAGATGGTTCCTTCCCCAAGTGACCGAAGGGATACCTCCATCTTGGGGTCTCGACAGCAGAGTCCGCTGGACGACCTGCCCTTATGTAGAGGCAACAGTAGGTAGTCAAGTCGCTTGGCTTCATCGCAAACCCTCGTCTTCAGAATCTGCCAATTCATGACTTGCTCAGCAGAGAATTTCAAAAAAGACTCTGCCTTCAGTAATCTTCAATTAGGAGCTCAAATCCTTGGCGATACTAAACTGCGCCAAGCCATCTCCAGGTAAAAGGCTAGTCTTCTGCATTTAGTCCTGTTACAGTAACCCTGAGGCGATCGATGCAGTCTGTAGAGAGCAGGGGATGGATGAAAGTCAGTGCAAACTGTTCTCCAAGGGATTTCAGTTGATCGATAGGTAATATAGGCAAAATCATTCAGTAGTTGGATATATAGGTTTATTACGACGATTGAAGAACCGAAGAAGGAAAAACATCCAGATCCGGAACCTGTTCCTATCCCAATTCAGAGGGATAACCAGGTCAGTACCCCCGCAAAGTACGGTGAGGGGTCATAAACCGTTTTCTCGTACTTTTGTAGAACCGTTAAATTTCGGCCAAAAATGGTGAAAAACGCTGATAATTTTTTTGTCCATGAGATTGTTTAGGTTCTAATGGACGACGACTACCCACAAGTCCCCGTGGCTTCTGATGCCAAACCTGTTGTGGCCCATGGTTCGCAAACGTGGAGCAGCCGCATTATTCCGCAGAATGGCAGGCTTGCGTTCTTAAAAACAAAACAAAGGAATTTTAGATGCTCCCCAGATGTACGAAGTACGAAACGATTTGGTGGCTAGTCTCACTCCGCCTCCCTACAACCCCTTGACCAATCTCTTTCCTCCAATCACCCTCACTCCCTTCCACCCCCCTTCTCCCCCAACAGCCCCTCCTCTCGCCTTCCCAACTGTTCCCTCCTTCATTCTACCGACGTTCAAACTACCCCAAATGGATAAGGGACTTTTCTTTCCAGCCGATAAACAACTCTTTGGACCACCGGGAAAGGTACGATAGAACGAGATTCAGAAGGCAGTGGATTCAGGCTGAGTCTATTATCCGGAGGAAGCGGGAAGTCGAGGCAGATTTCGATGAAGAAGAGGAGAGCCAACGAGTGAAAAGGGATTATTATGACGAGCTCACAACTGGCAGTCAGGCGAAGACAACGAACAAACCAAAAGGTAAATGGAACCCTCGAATAAACTATGTTTACCAAAGAAGGGCCTACGGAACTTTGCAATCAGTACCGTCCCGTTTTGAAGCAAACATGACTAAAGCCTTTCATAATTTTCAGCAGGAGAATCCGAAGACTACTACGGTTCATTGGACGAAGGGGAAGAGCCTACTTCCAAACCGAACCCCCTGCGAGACTGTGTGCTGCTCCTTGGCCTCCGAGGATAACGTGTAAATAGAATTCAGGACGTTTGTTATCACGGGTAAATAAACGTTTTTTCTTCTTAAAAAACATTTGTTAATCATTCTTTATCACATTTTGCATTAGTTTTGAACGAAGTGGGGATACCTGTGATTTGCCCACTGAAGTGATAAATACTAACGGAAGTACGGTGAATGGATAACAATTAACAGACCGATTGGTTGATTTAGGTTTCAGATTTCTGTTGAAAAAGCAGGCATGAAAGGAAATAAAGTATAAATATAATCTTCATCTTACGGGGCGAGTTATTTTTATAAGATGCAAAAGTCAGGCCGTGTCGTTTACCACATGTTTTCGAAAGATCTGTGCTAACAGGATTAGGGAGCGCCTGGCACGATTCGCGGAGCAGGAATGGAGCCCGCAAGAGAGTGGTAACCCACAGAAGCTTGTTTTCTCCCAGAAGGCTAAACCTCTACATACGACAGGGGAGATGAATCAGAGGAGACTGCAGAATGGCCAAGTTGTCTCAATCGTGCTGAAAATGAGACCACGGGAATAATCATTCTGGCTCTCGATGAAATATCATTGTGTATCGTTCATAGTAAAGGTAGGCCACAATTTGTTGCAAAATACATATTTGTTCATTAACAAAAACGCCAAGTTTACAAAAGTTATGTTAGCACAGCTGTAAGCGGGGGTAGCGTAAACATCCAAATTTGGTTTTATTTAAATATAAAAGGGTCTCTTTTATTTATAAATTAACCAACATGCATTTTCACATTCTCTCTCTTTTTGTCTTGACCTCATCTATCTTTGCCGTGGTCTCCCAAAAGACGATAAAAACTACAATTACTACCACCACTCCGTCTCCGGTTCGCCAATTACTACCTAATTTTCAATTTCAGAAACTCAATTCATGACGACAGATAAAACAGAAGTTGCGATTTATTTATACGATGGGTGGTTCCAAATTAGGGTAAATATTTGAATGAACGTTGGAAGACGGGTATTCAGAGCGCGGGATACTGTGTCTCAGCCAAAGATTGTGGAGCTACAATTCCTCTGGAGAAGGTTTCAGTCGTCCTGGACATAGTCCGAGTAATAGATTTTAACATTGAAAAAGTTTCCTATTCTCAGGCAACATTGTCTATTCAACTTCTGCAGCTGAAATGGACGAGCTCAATCGGAATCAACGATACTTGGGAACTAAATCCACCACTCCTATCTGCTACTTATTCTAACATGTGAAAACAGACAAAAGGAAACACCCCTTTCGTACAACTAATTAAGTTTTCTACTGCATATATTCAAATTTTAATCTCTTTAATTCGGATAGCTCTAGGCTAATCAAATTCTATCAATTCTATAATTCCGCGTTTTTATTTGGAAAGTTTGTGTGTGGTCACATTCTGACGCCTTATATTTAGACCACTTGGGATTGAAAACAGCGAGAAAGAATGCTATTCTTTTTATGTAACTTTTATAACTTTACAAATACAATAGAATAATCCGGCAGGAAGACTTCTCCCATCATTGCTCGGAATCCTAGGGTAGATATTCTATGGAGATTCCAATAGAACTTCCGGTAGTTCTCATTTTCTTCGGGGAAAATTCTCCCGCTCACGGTTATTTGAGAGAAATTAGAAAAGAATTCGACTATTTTTGGTAGCAGCTCCCATTCGCCTCCTTCCATATCCACGACGAGTAAGTCAATGTGTTTACCAATGTCTGACAACAGATCTTCTGAAAGAAGTTTGATAGAAATAGAGGATGACTCACTGAAGCTTCTGAAGTTATTGCTATCGGTGTTGTTTCTTTCAGAAATAATCCAAGGATGATGGATTACCTCTTTTCTGATTCTGGATGAAGTTGAATACAATTTCTAAAGTACAAACCCAGGCGCAATTGGAGACACAACATGGACTTCCTTCAGCTGTGAGAGGTCGCGAGGAAGAGACTCCACATCCCATCCCTTGAATGTTACAACCATAAGTGTGTGAATTTTATCAGTGAAACAGAAGGAAGGAAAAGCGGGTGTTTGGAGGACAGCATCACAGATGTTTTGACTGTCCTCGATGAATTTTATAAGACGACGTTGCTCTTCCAAAGGAGCGCCTGAAAACAAAGTCTGCCTCTGCGAGATGAATTATGAGAGAGGGTTTCTATCTCTTCTGAACTAACCCATTCCAAAGACAGGTGCACTTTTGATCTCCTTCAGCCCAACCTTAGCCAAACTAATTCGATATTTACAGTTATGTGGGGTAGAACCACAGACTCCATTAGGCACAGCCCCCACAAGGGCATATCCATGTTCAAAGAACAACCAATAGAGCAGCTTATACCACTTGGTAATCACATCTTCGTTCCGGCCGATGGCAAGTGTGATCAGGAGCTGTTTGGCATCCATCATCTGAAAATAGCCGAAGGGAAGGTCGCTGACTCACTGGAACCAGTTTGCGGATGACATCAGGCTGATCTTCACTTTGGAAGGATGAAGTGTAAAGATCGAATTTAACAACGTCTAGCCTCCTTTTCTTGAAAACTTGCTCAAAATCCCATGTGTGCCAATATCTCCATTCGTCCAGTTCAGTCAAATAGTTAACTTCCACGTCGCCTTCAAGAATTGGGTTAAGAAATAGGAAACCATACCTGACAGTTTGTCAACTACCTGACTTCCTTCAGGAGTGAAGACAATCCATTTCTCAGCCCCCAGTTGGCTTTCCAAATCGCCAGATGCTAATTTGTCACCAGAGACAGAGGCCGCCGATCTGAAGGGATCTTATCGGACATGAATTTTGGCGACGATCGGTTTTTCAACATTGGAATTTTACACGACTGGGCGGGTGGAAAAGAAAAAAAAGTAGAAAACAAGAGAAGGTAGGGGCACAGAAGTAGAAAGACAGGAAATGAAGTTGTGATGCTGGTACGCAGGGATTCATGTTGCTAGAGACTGGTTTTAGACAAAGACTTGTTAGTGGCACAGGCGGATAACAGGCTAGAGACGCAGGTATGTGATAAAATTAGACTGACGACATGTCAGAGGTACAAAATGATTTTAAAGAAAACCAACCTGAAAGGTTTTAATTCCCCACAAAGAATATACTTTTCCTTGCCTTCTCCCAGCCGTAAGGAATCCTTACAATCGTATTGCTTTGCAGCCAGAAACTCGTTCAATCGCAACCTCTCAGCCAAATCCGAATGCAGTTTTGGAGGAAACTTCAAATGCACCGCGTTCCAGTCAATTTTAGGCTTTCTGAAATCAAATTCAGCAGTAACAAAGACAACATACATGTCTGCGTCATGCACATCTGGTATTTGTAATTGGATCCATATTCTTCCAGCGACTTTGAAAGCAAGAATACAGTTCAGAAGAAGAAAGAGGAAACGGTAGACGACTAAGGGGCCTTTCATCTAAAAATGATTACACATTCAACAAAAACGAGGTAGGAAAGGAAAACAACTGAATGAAAAGAGAATAAATGAGCGGGATTGGCATTGGAGAGATCCTTGAATGAGAGACCTTCGGCGGACGATCGATTGGGTCAAAGAAAACAATATGCGCGAGAGGGGTCGGGATCGGAGTAAATCGGGCGAAAAGGACTGTTTTTGATAGACAATGAAACTCAGGCAGGATGAAGCAAAACTTCCCCGGGACCAGTCCAGGCCAGTATTCTCTTTGCCTCCTCACTTTGGCGAAGCTTCGGAAAACTTTCCGTGTGCAGGTTTCAATTTCAGGCGATGTGAGAAGTTGAAGAAAAGAGTAAAGCCAATAGACAAAGCTCAGAAAGATGTTTGTAGAAAAAGATTAAAATTCCATAAACACGGTCCGTCTCGGCTACCTCCATTCCCGATTAAAGCAAGTACCTCCAGTTTGTTGGGGCATTCTGTTTCCCATGAAATCACCCTTACATGGTCCACGAGTACTGTTCGTGCGCACGCGAGAGTCTCGAGTGGCGCTATTGACTTGGATGAAAAGAGGCGTCGTTCAGAAGACTTTTACGGCCGAGCGACGAAAAGCCCGACGGGCATTCGACCGTTCGGCCCCGGAGGCCAAAAACAGCCCCCTGCGCCAGTCCAGGCCAGTATTGTCTTTGCCTCCTCACTTTCGCAAAACTTTCACTTTGACTCAGCTACAGTGTGGTGGCTTTTACTTTCAGTAATGATTTTATTGAAATAAAGAAATAGACATAAACAGACAAGAGAAGAGACGGTGATTAACTTCCTTCATCTCTCCTCAATCCATAACACATCATATCATGCTAATTGTAGTTGGTATCTGTTTATGCTTCTTCCCGCAGCTGACCATTCCCGTTCTTTTATTTGCCGTTTGCAGTATCAGACACTGGAACCTGTTCCTTGCCCAAGAAGAAGCTCTTATTTTAGTTTCTCATTCCCTGGCAGCATAAGCCCTTCTACCGTATCCCCATATCTCTGTTACAACCTGGTATGTCGTGAGTCAGCAGCCGGCGGTTCGCTTCCAAACTGGCTGTCTCACAGAGGCGGCTTTTGCTGGTCGATTTTTCGCCTGGCAGATCGCGTTCTCCCTTGCCGTCCAAATCTCCCCTACAAAAAGTATAATCCACTGTTTTAATACGCTTTTCTTTTCAATTCACGGCGATACACCTGGCCAGTTGAAGCCCGTTGAAGCTCCGAATCGCCAGCCACTTCCTTTTGTCGATGCAAAGCATTTGAGGCTATTCGGCATCATTTTTGTCAACCTTTCTTCATTTTGCCTTTACAGTGATTAGGTGTTCGTTTTAAACTAGGAATCCATTAATCTTCCTACTTTCCCTTTCTTCTTCATGTTGTATCTACATTTCGTATTTATCTCTACTTGTCACAAAAAACTTCTCTCCACTTTTCTCACTTACTCTTTATCTCTCTCTCTCTCTCTCTCTTCTTTTCGCATTCACATTGTCTGGTATGTGCTGCGTCCGATAGGAATCAAAGACCGTGATTTTCATCCGATCTCTCAATGAATCCGATAATGTGATAGCAAACATGGGTGTATTGCAAATCCTCTTGCTTCAGGTCACAGGACATATTAAATGCATAGATCTATGAGACGCTGTTACATAAGGCAAAGAAGAATTTGTTGTGCTTGGTTGAATGCATGATATCGAGGATAATGTTCACATTCTTTTCCTCAAACAAAGTAGCGTTCGCGAAGAAGTCATCTAGAAGATCCTTTGAAACTTTGATTTGTCAAATCCTCTGCGAACATTTCAACACGTGTAATGGATCGTTTCTTCCATCGGCGAACACGCGACAAGCGCGCGAAAAGCGAAGGATAAGCCTCGTCCGGTTCCCTGGGTCTTCGACTCTCCTCTTCCTCTGCTCTGCTTTATTCTAATCTCCTAAGAAGTATCTCGTTATTGTGGCTGCCGAGAGTATCCCAGGAAGTGGTGGTCTTGTGTTGACGGACCGGTCCGTGCAGCCAGTTCGGCAGCTGGCAGGGCTTGTCCTTTGCAAACTGGTCTGTAATAGGCCGGCCTGACCCCGATCCACTACCTCGCGCCTCTTTTTATTATCCACACTATCTATCCGATGGGAGAAGGCATCTGCCATCTGAAGACTCCCTCAGATGTTTTCCTTTATTCGCACTTTAATTAAGGTCAAACCATTTTTTACAACACTGACATATCTCTTGTAGATCAAAAATTCGTTTGACATACTCTGACATCCTCCCTTAACTCAAGCATTCCGTTTCAAAAATTAGCATTAAAGCCATTTTCCATATGAAAATGTTGATTCACAGGTTGGAGCCTTATATTTAGATGGGAAAGTGGGGCCAAAGTTTTTATGCATTTAGCGATGGTACCACACCATGCCAATGTTTCGAATGTTTTACTTATACGTTGCATAAAACATGAGACTCAGTCTTTGAGAAAACTGAGTACCAAAGCGGTTTGAAAATTAGAAACCAGTCCAAGAGTTTGCCCCAAATCTCACATTTTTGAAACATCTCTTTGCCTTGTTACTAGCTCTCATAAAACTCCTGTTAAATAAACACTCCTGTTAAATGTTGAATTGAGTTTCTATTTTTTACATCCTTTTTGCCATTTTTAAGTAATCGTTCAACAACTGCATTTAACGTATTTGAATTTAAGTAATACTCATATAAAAACTAGAAATTCAATCTACCGACAATCTTTTCAAATATTCAACTTTTCATCAATACAATTCTTCTTGTGTGCATTGTGGCATTGTATTCTTTCCGTAGTTCTGGTTGTTTTCTGTATTTGATTACTGCCTTCCAACTAACCAGTCTTCGGTCCAACTCGTGTCTAACCGCCCGGAAGAAATTCCATCCCAACGTCTTCTTCCCCATTCTCTGTTGAAAATTAGTTGAATTTTAATAATATCATACATATATTTTTAACCCTTTTAATTGAAAAATGTAACCGTTGGATTCCCTAAGACTAGGTGTTTTCCTTACTTTCATCCAAGATGTATAAGGTTACTTATATTTCAAAATCGATGTCTAAATAGAAAAGGCTTCTTAAGCAGTCCTCCTGGCGAGTAAACTGAATTTACAAATTGAAGGCTGAACTTGACGCCATCTGATTTCAATGTTGCCTATGATTTCAAATTTCGACTTCTCTGCCGCGCCAAAAAATTTTATGCCTACCAAATGTCCACAATAAAATGTTGAAATGTCAAAACACGCATTGAAACAGAGGAGTGATGTGGCAGAAGGTTACCACCATATTAAGTTGGCGGAGAATCTACTTAATTTAAATCTAATAGTTTCTGAATAATTGAAAATAAACACCAAAATTAAATGAATAACTTTTCCAAAGCAGCAATTGCGCTCAACATAGGCTGTTTTATACCAAAAAAATTAATTGTAATTCTTTGCTGGAGTATTTCACAGCCTCTAATTGTTTGAAGAAGTGGTCACAGTGAGACAGAAGCATACCTGTGGCATAGGAAATTGCGATTTAGAAGCGGCTGAAAAGTTGCATACGGCTGATGAATACGCTATTTCATTGAACAGTTTTCAGCCACAGATACGTAAACGTAACTCAGATTATTTGAAGTTGGCTCAAATGTTACAGCAAAAGGCTAACTATTCTTTACGCCAAGCTTATTTTAATCAGCAGGTCGACCTGCCATTCAATAGAGTAATACATTGATGACGAGAGTCGTTCCAAAGATTGCAGTTTTCTTTTGGTGCATGATGCCACTGTTTTGTTCAATGCTTTCAATGTGTTCATTGCCTTTCCTTTTCCTTTGGCATCCTCGCTTTCCCCGACCTTCCTTTCCCCGAACCAGTCCCCGTGTCCATGGAATCCGCTTAATCACCTCCTTTCTCTCCGCTTCCTCAGCCGAATGGCAGGAGAAAGTGTGGCGAAAGTGCGTCTCTTCCAGGCGGCGATTGCGTGCGAACTGGTCCTGCGGGATATCGGCAATGAACCGAAAAGCCGTCTGACCACAGATAGATGTCGCGTTGGCAGCTGCTCCTCCTCCTCGTCCTGCCGTATTGTCAGGTAACTGTCCCTTCCCTAATCCCTCCGTGACAGCCGGTTGGCGCTACCTCAAATCCCCTAAGCGCCAGCCGACTGACCGTTGCAATTCGGATCCGCTAACAAGCGAAGCAGCACGAAAAACCGAAATGGGAACGGCCACGGCTTTGGCACAGAAAGACGCGAAATCGAGAGGATTCAGAGGAAATTAGCGGTTTATTTCATTTTAGAATTCAAAGTATTAGACTGGGGCGTTTATGTTCAAAAGAGCGCTCGAATTATAAACGTGACCGGCTGGTTCGGCCACTTTGAGAGGACAATTAGATGAGGCGCAATGAAATCCGTTTCAGGGACTACACCACAGGTTAAACAAACGGGAACTACAACAAGTATTTGGAGTTGAGGAGAAGGAGCAGGTGAGAGAGAGAGCGAGAGGGAGCGAGAGGGAGGAAGGGAGGGAGAGAGAGAGAGAGAATGAATGAAATTTCCTTCAGGTCCCCGACTACCACCTAGTCCGCCCTGAGCGTGTCCGAACGGATGATGGCCGTCTCCGAATGCGAATTTCCGCATGGAACGAGACGTTCGAAATGGAACTCCACCCGAAAACCCTGCTCAGTCCCTCCCTCGTAGCCGTGGTTCGCAACGGAAGCGATGCCACAGAGTACAAGGGCCTGGATCCCGACTTAGTTCATGACTGCCATTTTCAGGTTAATTTCAGTTTTATTCAGAAAAATGATGAATATTATAGGGAAGAATCAAATCACACGGGAATGCACCGGTAGCTATTTCGGATTGTCGCACTTTAATGGGAACGCTTCATTTGCCTGAACATTTTCTAGTATTGCAGACTATTCCCAGAAGAGTTAGACATCATCAGGTGAGCGTTGGTCATCTGGTGTAATGATACTGATTGAAACGTTTGAGAACAATTTGGGAAAACTGCAAAAAGAAGAACATATGAAGCCAAAGCTTTGCAGTAGACCGCGCGAAGTTTCAAACACTGTCCTTTATGTGACAAGCGATGTGTTCCACGCGTCCTCATAAAACGTTTCGGTCGTGTTTTCGCGCAATCCGACTGGTCAGTGAAAACGGCGGCGGAACTGGTAAACATTTCGGGTGCACAGAGATGGATTATGGTTGGATTTTGGTTTTTGGAATAGTTTTTGGAGATGTGAACTTAGTAACAATGAAACAAAAGAGGTCGAGAGAGTAGAAAGTAAGCTCGTGTGTATGTGTGTACAATCAATTTCTTTCAGAAAGAGGACCACCTAGTCTTCAAAAGATCGCCGGGTCTTCTAACGAGCCTCGAAAGGACCATCCAAGAAGAAGTTGTGAAACTGAACGAATACCAAGAGCCTTTCTGTGATACGAGTGAATCAATGGATGAAAACTCAGGTTTCAACCTAATTCACCCTTCACAATCTTGTTTTAGTCCACCTTCTTTCCCACAACTACAGTATCCCAGCCGAAGCCAAACTCGATTCCCCCGTAATTTTTCCAAACATGGACCCCATCACTCTGGAGATCGGCCTTTTCTTGGATTCTAAACTATTCGACCACTTCAAACGGTAAAATTCCACATTCTGTCAAGACTAATTGAATTTAGAGACTACATTCAAGAGGCTGAACAGCATCTTTTGGATTTCTCGCTGGCTTTGATAAACAACGTCCATGTTTTGTACCAGCAGCCGACACTTTCGCCTAATCTGGAAATAGTGATTGTTCGATATGAAATGTGGAAGACACAGCCAGTTGGTTCACTTTTACTTTATTTCCCAACTTAACGTTGGCAGCCCATGTATCTTAGATTGATACTCAGGCGAGAAGTGAAAGGCGAATCAGAATGACAACATGACTCTTAGAAAAGCCATTCAGCCATGCCTGTGCCCCTATTTGACTTTTGTACTTTGAATAATATCATTTCACATACAATATCTAAAAACTGGTATTATGATGATCTTTCTAGAGCAACCTTGAGACCTATGTGCACAAGGGAGGCCAGGCCCAGTCCTTACTCGACGCCTTCTGCCGTCATCAAGCTCATGTCAATCCAGGAACTGACCTCACGGACCCTGGGCATTGGGACCACGGAGTGCTTCTCACTGGGTGGGAAATGGCAGCTTCGGCTGACTTTTGATGATTAAGCTATGACATCTACCACACAACTGCCTCTGTGGCCGGAGTCGCTCCGGTCGCTAGGATGTGTGACCCTCTCTTCGCCTGTTCCCTCGTGGAAGGACTGCATCTGGGAAGATCGTTTGTTCTCGCTCACGAAATGGGCCACAAGTAAGTCTCCTCTCCGTATGCCTGTCTCTGTCTTTTGCTCCTTTCTCAAAGGAGATTTTTAAAAGTGACAGTTAATCAATTCTCTTGTGCTTACTCGTTTTACCTCTTTTTCACCATACCGGTGGGTCAAATTCGCCTTTCAGCATGGGAATGGTCCACGACGGAGTCCAGAACCAATGCAGTCGTTCCTGCTGTCTCATGTCCGCCGTGAATGGAGCTGGAAAGACGACCTGGTCAGACTGTTCCGTGCGCGAGTTCAACGCTTTCCTCATGCAACTGGAGTAAGGCTTTGTGAAATGTTACGTCAATCGTGGGTTTAGTGAATCCGGAAGGGGAAACTGCCTGCGTGACGGGGCTTCGGGTCTCACGACGCACAATCATCTGAATGATGGGAGGTCTCCGGGGCAGAGATTTACGGCAGATCAACAATGTTCTTACTTCTGGGGAAGGGAGTACAAAGTGGAGATTCCTTCCGGAAGGAGCATGGATGTGAGTTTAGAACCCTTGTACTATGTATAAAGGTACAGTCTCGTATTAGTCAAATGTATGGCGTCGTAGACAAAGGGACGGGACCACCCGGCAACAAATAAACTAGTACCATATGACATCAGGCCACCTTTTCTTGTTTCTATGGTCATTATGGATTTCCACGGCCCACACACACTGATTACCTATATAAATCTGCAAATGAAACCACTGACGTCACTATATCAATGTAATATTCAGGACATTTGCCGTATCCTGTGGTGTGGCAACAGTGGCTCCACCATCTCCACCGCCCATCCGGCCCTCGAGGGCTCGTGGTGCGGGGCGGGTCGTTGGTGTCACGAAGGCCGCTGTGCCCCCTGGCCCTCCCATCCTCCACCGGCTGTCATCCACGGCGGGTGGTCCGAATGGAGCAGCGGAGAGAGGCTGTGTCCAGTTCAACAATGCAACGTCCAGGGATCAATCACCATCAAGGCCCAGCACAGAGATTGTGTGGCCCCTGCGTTAGTTTTAATCCCACTCCTTAGATATCTGATGGTTTAGTCCTAACAATGGTGGAAGACAGTGCTATGGATCGTCTATTCGAGGAGAAATCTGTGGATTCCATGTTTCTCATTGCCATAGTGGCCTCAGCCGCCAGGAGTTCAGTGATCGGGTGTGCTCTTCAATTAAACACGATCCTGTCAAATCGGATAAACAGCTCACAGGAGAAGGATTTGAACGTGAGTGATTCAGCCTAAGAAAACCATGTAATCGTTGATAATACGTAAAGAAAAAAGTGAATCCCACGGGAGGGATCGGACCGACGATCTTCTGATGGTAGAAGTCAAACGCCTTATCCTCTAGGCCAATGGCACGTTTCATTTCTCGGTCGTTTTTTTCTTTTTAGGAAAGCTTGTATCCAAAATTTAAGTTTGAAGTTGAACGCGTTTTAAAACATTGTGTTGCCAAGTTATAACACTGCGATGTGTGTTGAATTCAAAAGTACACCACATTGGAAACCAATTACATGTTACGGCCATCTGGCGTCAGCCCCCGTGCCCGCGTGGCCTAGAGAATAAGGCGTCTGACTTCTAATCAGAAGATCGTCGGTTCGATCCCGGCTGTGGGCTTTAGTTTTGTAAATATCACGACCAATCAAACTTTTCTATTATATTCCAATTTTTTTCAGATTCTACCCAACCTTGCCGTGTCTGGTGTCATCTGATCGACTCTGAACTCATTCGCAACAAAGGCCAATTCCCCGATGGTTCTCCCTGTGGTGATGGACAATTCTGTGTCTCCGGTGTCTGTCTCCCAGTCTCCTGTGGGAATAAGGCCGTCGTCCAATCAGACGAAGACTGTCCCATTGGGGCTATTTCCGATGGGGAACAACTCAGCAGATGGAGAGATTGGTAGACAAACCGTCTCTTCCTCAGAATCCCATTCCTAGGTCTCCTTGGTCTGAATGTAGTGTCTCTTGTGGTTCCGGTGGAATCCAACAGAGGAAGAGGTCCTGTTTCGATCCCCTGGGATTGAATAACTGCAGAGGACAGCCGGAGGAACAAAGGAACTGCCAGCCGTCGCCTCCTTCCTGCCAGCCAGAGGAGAGTGAATGGTCTTCCTGGGGTCAATGGGGAGAGTGCTCTGTCCCATGTGGCGGTGGCCATCGACGTCGGGACCGTGCTTGTACCCAAGGAGGCTGCAGAGGAGAAAGCTTCGAACTACAACCCTGCAAGGAACAGGTTCCTTTCTTTCTTGAGATTCAACTAAAGCATATTTAAAGGTCTGTGTGGAGGACTCATGGGGCGATTGGTTGCCATGCTCTGTCAGCTGCGGCATTGGATTCCAACTCAGAGAACGCCTCTGTGCAGGAAAGCTGTGCCCAACATCGAATAAACAGGCCAGGACTTGCAATGAACAGGTAACTTGTAAGTATACTTTCTCACAGACCAGTATTCAGGTTTGCCCATCGTCTTCATCAAATTCAGTCTATGGGGAGTGGTCCCCATGGACAGAGTGCAGTCAGTCCTGTGGAGAAGGGGTTCAGTCGAGGCAGAGGCCTTGCAGAAGAGGATCTTGTCCTGATAGACTGACCCAGAGGAGATGTGTCTTGAGGGCCTGCTCAACATGGAATGCCTGGAGTGAATGGGGCGCCTGTCAGTCATGTTCAAGTGCTGAGACCAGGACTAGGACAAGGACTTGCAGCAACTCTTTCTTCTTCGATCCTGTGGGAGACTGCGAGGGAGAGGCTGTAGAGAATCAGGGATGCGATGTCTGGTGCAGCAGAGGAGAGGAGGGATTCTCAAGCCACAATGCGATTGAATTGCTGACTGCCAGGGGGAGGAAGAAGGTTTGTAAGAAATACCAAGAAAAATTGAATGCCCGCATGTTCTTTTCAGGTAGTAGCCCATGGTGGTCGAATTGTGCCAGTTGGTGCTGAATGGGCTCAGTGGTCCGACTGGTCCAAGTGCACCACCACCTGTGGAGGAGGAACCCGTCGTCGCTCTCGTGTCTGCGTAGGGGAGGGTTGCCCTCCACAACCTCTCGAAGTAGCCAGAGAAGCATGCAATGAACAGAACTGCGAAGACGGTAGTTTCTCAGCCTTGAAGTTCATCTACGATAGTTTCAGGCTTCTTCTGGGGATCGTGGTCCGATTGGAGTGAGTGCAGTCTATCTTGCGGGGATAACGGTGTCCAGACGAGGAGGAGGAAATGTCACGGGTTCTTCGCCTTCCAGGTAAGAAGAAGACCTAAAGTTTTAGTCATTGCGGGAATCGAACCATTCTTGGAACAAAGCCTATGTACCCCAGGCTCGTTTACTAGACGGAATTTTTCTAGGCGCCAACTTGGTTCCACATTTCAAAGGGATTTTCTGTTTCAGTGCTCCGGAAACTCCATCCAAACGAGGGAATGCAGCGACCAGCCGGCATGTGAAACAAAGAGTGAACAAGTAGACAATGGTTAGCTTCGTTTTATTTTGTCGTATTTAATTTTGCAGTCCCCTCATGGTCCGCCTGGTCTCCTTGGTCTTCTTGTTCCTGCTTCACCTCAACTGAGACCCGTCGTCGGTTCTGTCAGATCTCAGATCCTGCTCTTCAAGGCTTCTGTTCGGGCCCAATCTTGGAACAAAGACCCTGCACCCCAGTCAATTGCGTGGCTGTGCCGGGAGGATGGTCTTCTTGGTCAGATTGGTCCGTCTGTTCCAAAGATTGCAAGGGAAATGGAGGCCACCAGATCAGAAACAGAATGTGCAGTGAACCTCTGCCAGCTAACAGGTAGGTAGAAATGAAGAGAATCAGTGGAAGAATGAAGAATCGATTGCATTGTCAAGGATACATTAAAGCCCACTCGCCCGCTCTGCTCAGATGATATGTTTAGGGGAGCCTATTGTACAGGCTACTCCTTCGACCAACGTCCATGTGCATCTACAGACGAATGTAGGACCCCTGTTGACGGCGGCTGGTCAGAGTGGACGGTTTGGAGCGAGTGCTCGGATAACTGTAACAACGGGCATAAGAGTAAAACAAGGTAAATCAATCGTTTAAAAATAGGACAAACCCCTTTTATGTGCTCATTGATTGATGCAGCACAATTGAAAATGGTTCTAAATCATAACTTTCAGATACTGTACGAACCCCCGTCCCTCCCACGGCGGTCAGCAATGCTACGGCTCTGATTTCGAGCTGCAACCTTGTTCCGACCCCTCGAAATGCCAATGTAAGTCTTAGAATCTTTCACTCTTCTAAGTTCTGCATGATCCGCACCGCATGCCCTTTCAGCCACCGACGGCTCCTGGAACCAGTGGTCTCCGTGGTCAGACTGCCCTCAGACCTGTGGTTTCGCCCTGCAGACGAGACATAGGGCTTGTGCCTCCCCCGCCCCGAGGGATGGAGGCTCACCTTGTGCAGGAATCGCCATGCAGTCTTCCGTTTGCAACACCGACTTCTGTGATGGTTAGCACTTGATTGGCATGATGCATGGATTGTTTTGGGGGTTTGGGGTGGTGAAGGAAATTTTGTTTCAGAGGCAGTCGATGGGGATTGGTCGGCTTGGCAGCCGTGGTCTAAATGTATTGGTAACTGCGGGATAGGGTCGCGCATCAGGTAAGCAATTTTTCTCAACCATTCTCTTTTCTTTCTTTGTGACTCTTCTTTCCTTTCTCGAAAGGTTCGTATGACTTTTAGTTTTGTGAAAGCATCTCATTTCGCCAGTTACTCCTGTTCTTTGACATTTCAGCAACGAAAGACCAAAATATCAGAAATGTCGTCTGCCTGTAGTTGTCGGTGTTTGTGACATACAAACGCTAATTCGAATAAACTGAGAAACCTTTCATAACTGAGAAACATAGATCAAAATGTGTATTTGCTATTTCAAAATTGACAATTGCAGTGAAGACAAGCAATTCGTAAAATTCATTGATGAATTGTCGAAGAAAATGTGAGGAGATAAAAGCGAAATACAAAACAAATATTTCAGACCTGTACGTTATTTTAATTTCCTATGCTTTCGTTACTCAGCCAAATGCAAAAATTCACATTGAGATAAAAAACATAAATTTTTGTTCAAAATCAGTTTTGCCGCATCATTTCAATGGGTCAATCTTCATAGTTAAATCGTTATTGAATAAGGTACTTATGGCAACAGTGGCAGTAAAATCCATTTGCTTTGCGAGATTAGTAGACCGTCTCTTCCCTTTGCGCCAATCTTTGCTCCATTTCGGTCCGCATCCCGCTGTCCCCCGATTGTCCTGTTCCTTTGGGTTGACTCAGTCTCCCGAATGGCCCTGAGCTGAAACTTTTTCTGTACCGCCGTCATAGGACATTAGTAGATAATTATCTTTTCCTCTACGTAACCGTTTGGCTAACGTTTCAAGTCGCCCGGGAAGGGCAAATGAGCAGCGCGGATCGGATCTTTTCGAATGAGGTGCTGAAAATTGGGCTTAAATTTAAGTTGCAAAACTAACATTACTTTTCAGGATCCGTGAGTGCTCCTCTCCCTCTCCTTCGGGCGGAGGTGCCCCTTGCTTCGGTCGAAGTGCAGAGTCAGAAGAATGCACCCAGGAGGAGGCCCCCTTCTGCAGTCGCTTCGTCCACCACTCCCAGACCTTAGACGCCCTTTTCCCCTCTCATTCGTAGTTATTTATTTGTTCTTTTGTTATTTCAGCCAAATGATCTCCCATTCCATGAGTGTCTTTCTATTTATTCCTGCCAATACACTTCATATCGTGTTTCTTGAAATGGCTAATTGAATTAGCTGCCAGGTATCAGTCTGCACATCCGATTTCCGCACAAACCGCTTCCTCAGGCGGCATTCCGTCCTTTCGCCTAAGCCGCGCCGTTTTCACTTTGAAGGTCGTCTCGCACTTGCATACATAAGGGCAGTCAAAGTTTGATGGATCACTTCCTTATTTTCATCAAGATCTCACTTCTGATATAGGGTACGCAACTGAAACTTCCTCTCAATTTGCTAATTTGGTCCGGTGACTTCAACTTCTGCAAACAGTGACTTCTAAAAAGGATAAATCGAGTAAACAGTTGTGTGGCTAAGGTGAGACCTAGTTTACTTTAGCCTTCACCTTCCATTTTCCTCCTCGGCGCACCAATTTCTGTTTTCGTTGTTATTACTAGCCAACTTATTAGAACCCTTCTCATCCTCAGATAAGGAAACATGTGTTTCCATGAGTATAATCGTTTTTGCTGACATCGTGTGTTTTGAAAAATATGGTAATTGTTGTACGGTAGCGGTTACATTTTTCTAATGAAAACAGTGTTCCAAACCATACAAATCTGATGCTAAGAAGAAATAAATCATTGGAATCTCATCTTTCAAAGTAAGCCCAGTTTGTTTTATAGCACTCTATTTTCCTGCCATAGAGAGCTATCAGATCGTCCTTCAAATGATCAGTCGAGGGTAGCCAAATTTTGGACCTCTTAGTAATCAGATGGAATCTGTTGTCCATTCGCTGTCAAAACAAAAAGTACGCGTACTTTTATAATTCGATTCTTGATGAAGGGATACCGTAACCTGTCTTTCACCTTAGCTGATGCTATAAATAGCTGAGGTTTTGAAAGCACCTCACACTCTGTCTCTTTCCGTGTCTCTGCTACTCTGAATTATAATTTCTGAATGGAAGTTGATCAAGAGTAAAATCGTCTTCGAATTGAAATTCAAAATGCAATCCTTCTCTTAGCCGCCATTGCGTCATGTGGCGACTGCCGCTTGTCCGCAAACGTCCGCCCTTTGCTTCGAAGATTCCCGCTTCCGATATCTCGTACGCGTGCCTACAAATCAGTTCACTTCATTCCCTTTTCTGATGCTTACAAGTGTTTCATAGAACGATCCCAAGACAGTTTTGTTCATGGCATGGCATTACAATCACGTTTATGTAGTCCTACGATCACCAACTACATATGACGACAACCCTCACTCGTGTAACTACATTTAGCAAGGAGTAATATGAAATTTGTTAATCGAAGTTTCAGGAAAATTGGACAAAGCTGGCAAAAAAATACAAAAACGAGAGACAGAAGGAGAGAAAGAAGAGAAGCATCGCTGTGTCTCTGACAGTCTCTATTCTTCTTTCCTCTATCCCTTTCTCTTTCTCTCTCCCTCCCTCTTTTTTTGTTACTTTCCATGTTCATAATAATGGCTCCTTAGGTGAGCTTATTTATTTTCTCTGAAACTGTGTTATGTCTCTGCTTTGTCACCACCGTTCTACCTTCCCTCCCATTCTTTTCCACTCGTCGCCTTCAAAGATCATTTCCTAATTCGTTTCGGAGTCTATCGTTCTTACCCTCGTGTTTTGGTTCTTTTTCCGAAACGCGATTAATTCCCCAACCAGAAGAGTGCCAGTCTCCCTCGAGGTCGCCCAGTTCTTCACGCTTTTCCCCACCCGAAACGTAATTTTGGGATTAGTGCCTCCGCTTCTGGCACCTTCTATCCCCCTGTAAGCCGCCGTGACCATGTCTCAAGCGCAGATCTTGTGTAGTTGTTCTGTTGCCTCTCTGGCCCGCAAATACCCTTTGGCGATCTGCCGGCGGAACACTTTCGGTTGTTTTACGATTCATTGTCCTTTTGACGGAGGCGATGATTTATTAGGACAGAGCGTGTTTCTTCCGAAAGAGCGGCTATCACCTGTTGACGGCCGGTTGCGTCGTTGATAAAAAGCGATCGTAAATCCCGAAGATGGCGGAAGAGTGGGACTTCATTAAATCACTTAGATGCTCGCTCTTCTCACGCTTCTGCTGGTGGGGACGACGGCCATCGAATACAGGGCGCCCAGGGATCGACAGTTCCAGATTCAGGGAGTGGAAGTGGTGGACGATGAGGTTAGTCACGTTAATGGTTCTCTCTTTCTATCTATCTATTACTATCTCTTGTATCTCTCTTTGTTTCTTTTTTTCCATAATAAAATTGTTTCGGAGACCCCTAGGACGCTTAAAACGTCAATTCAACGGAGGATTCGCCCCGCAGCAGCAATACATTCTTCCTCAGCAGATTCAACAGTACCCTGGAAGACAAAGAGTATTCCACGACCTCCCAGGATACCCTTCTGAGCCGGTGGCCAGGCCTCAGACCGTTGTCAGCTAAACATTCTTCTAAAATGTTAAGCTTTTTTAGGTGAAGCCGTCGAAGCAACACAGAGTCCAGCAGCAGCAACCACATGTTGATTTCAACGGGGCTAGGTACTACTACCCTCCTAGACAGCCCTTCCCTCTGCCCAAATGCTTCCACAACCCCACTGGATACGTCTGCTGCAATCAACATCTCAACGATCTGATTGTGGAGACTTATACTGAACTCGACCAAAGACCCAAGTTCCATACGTGCAATGTCAACGCTTTGGCCACGCATTTACAGGTAAATCGGGGAGATAGGGAGACAGAAATACAGAGAGAGAAGATAGAGACAACGAGGCAAAAAACAAAGATGCAGAAGAGGCAGGGAATGAGAAACTAATCCTTCAGGTGCGAGCGGAGAAACGCTTCAACGTCACCTTCGAGACAATCGCCGCCTACGATGACTTTGCCCAGATGATCCACTTCAAAGACGACTACGTCTGTAAAGTTGAAATGGGCGGAAAGTGGGATTAACAATTTAAAATATATAACTAGATAATTGTAGGTTCATGTTGGCCTATGCGACAGTGAAGGATGTGAACAACAGGTTCCTCCGCCCACCAGTGGGCCACGAGGGACCAGCGAACTTTGTCAGATCAAACAGACAAACGAACTCTATGTTTTTGTAGAGAAAAGACATATTTACCGTGCATTAATGAATAAAGAGAATATTTCTAATTTGCTGTGCCAACTCAAATGTACTGCCTGTCATTGCAAGAAGCAAATTTTCGAGATCCATAGTTCCGAGGCCAAACTGTTCTAGTGTAGGAGTGTAACACTAAAAAAGTTGTCTCACTCCATCAGGTGACTTTCGATCTTTCTTTTCCTCCCTCAGTGCAAGGTGACTTTTGTTGTTTTCCTTGGTTCAATCGAAACCAGCGCTTTGATCCTGTTCCATCTGTTGTTTGTCGACGATTCTCCCGCGATCCCCTCTATTTTTACCAACTTTCAAAACCAATCCGAAATGAATGAAAATCTTGTGTTTAAAGTTACTTGTATTTTGTTTTTTAACATTTTTATTTCAATCCAGGTATTTAAAATGTTGAAATCATAACGTTGGGATAGAAAAAAGTTAATGTTTCTTTAGAACGTTTGGAGGGTGTCGAAACGTGCCTATTGTTCACCAGACCAAGTTTACCAGACCCTAAAAACAATGTCAGTGAAATGATTCCATTGACGGCGATAACAAATGCACCCGTTTCCCCTACTTTTCCAATAGTCCACCTGGCACCTTTCGAAGTGGGCGATCTAGCCGCAATTTTTGCAAACATCGGTTGAAAGCTTTATCCATATATTTGCAGCATAAATCATGTCAATAGTGTCATTTTCTCTCTTTTGCGTGTGTCCTCCGTGAAACTTGTTCCCATCCGCCGCCGATTATATGCCAGGGCTTGTTTGCCCAGCTCGGTCGACCATCGCTCCAAAAATTGTACAATTCGCCGGATTAATCTCCTCATTTCCTGGAATCGAGGGTTTTGAACTCTCTGTTTTCATTTGGCCTTCTAGGTAGTCTGGTGTTAGATCGACGGACCGACGAGGCGTGAATCCGGCCGACGTCAATGGATCCCTACCAGCGCCTGGTCGACTTTTCTAAGATTCTCTCGGGAGACAGGAATGAATTAAAGGATGAGGTAAGTGATATAGGAACTTAATAAATTCTAAGATTCAGGAGATAATTACCTCTTTGGAGCAGTTGAAGATTCACAAGAGGAAGGCAAGTAGTGCGGCTGAGACTTCCACGGCTTTCAGGCAGATTTCGGATATGAGAGAAGTGGGTTTCATTTACAGGGATACAATTGCGCGAAGCGCGAAGCGCTTCGCGGTGGTTTGAGTTTTCCGCGGCGCCCAGAATGGCAAATTCTCCCGTATTTGAATACACCCTCGAAACAGGCGAACCAGTAGACGTATCATCACCAAATTTGCTGGAGGTGTTGGAACCCTTGGCAGGTCACTGCGCGCCAACTTTCAGCCAAAATTATTTAGGCATATTAAAATTAGGGCCGAATAAGCGCATTCTTGTTGCAATGCGTTGCGACCGGTTGTATAATGGTGTAAGCGACGGACTCATAAACTATCGGCTAGAGCTCCACGCCCGGGTTCGAATCCCGCCTGCGCTAGTTCTTTTGCTTTTTGGTTCATTGATTGAACAGTATAGTTCTAAAATCATTAAACATAACTAGCGTGGTGTAATGGCTAAAGCAGTTGACTGGTAATCTGACGACCAGGGTTCGAATCCCCCTGCACTAGTTCTTTTGCTTGTTGGTTCATTGATTGGACAGTATAGTTCTAAAATCATTAAACATAACCAGTGTGGTGTAATGGCTAAAGCAGTTGACTGGTAAACTGACGACCAGGGTTCGAATCCCGCCTGCGCGATTTCTTATCCTTGGGGAAAAAGTATACGTGTTGGAACCCTTGGTATTTTGCATGGCGCAAACTCGTAGCAATGTGTTTTAATTGTTGCGTTTTATGCATTCACATTTCTAGTTATCATTCAGAGAATGATTACAAAAAGAGAACAATTCATGTGTGTGAAAAAGAGAACTTTAAAAGTAGTTGGGTGGTTTGGGTTTTCTGACTCTATAAAAAGAGAACAATACAAACATCTTTGTGAAAAAATAAATAGACTTTTTTTGGGAGTACTGTAAAAAGAGAACAATAGAATGTGAACCTAGAAACAATCCATACCTTCCATTAGCTACGAGCTGAAAAACAACCAAACCACCTTTGTCTTCCTTTTTTGCGAAGTTACAAAATATGCCCGTTAAAATATATATTTTTTAAAGCTAAAAGCAATGGACGTTTACCTTGCTGGTGCAATTACTTACAACGTTTCATAAAGTATCGTCGCCGCACTTCATTAAAGTTTGGTATAAAACATTTAGTGCAGGTCATATTTATTGTTTTAGTAGTTATTGTCATCATAAAAATCTTTGCACCGTGGATCCAGCTTTTTCTAACCTTAAAGTGTTTGGATTAAAGAAATTTTAATTTCTCAAAGATTAAAGTGATTAAAAAAACTTTAAAAAGGGCTTACGGTTTGTAAGGATTTGCGAACTCTTGAACCAATCAATAATATGTTTTAACTACTTAAAGGGACAGTCAGGCGGCTTTTGCAACTTTGTCTCATATGAAAGAGAAAATTCAGCTGTACAAAAAACTTTTTGGGCCCTTATGTCGGAAATCCCTTGTTTTTGAGATATTCAACCTCAAAGTAGCCGATTTCGGGTTTCCATCCGCAGAAAGTGCGGATGGCCCGGACGGTCAATGTGTCCTGCGTTTAGTGGCATTCAAATTTGAATGAGACATTGAGGGAAATGAGGAGTGCGCGAGACAATTTAGCATTTTTGAATATGCAAAATGGACGACCGTATCCTATCATAATGAAATGAAAAGGCCCCTGACTGTCCCTTTAAGGAGACGCATTTGCAACAAATCATATTGGGATTAGTGTAAATATGTACATACCCATTCGTGTCAGTTTACTGAAATTGTGGCAATTTTTTTGGTTAAACATAATTATTCCCGAGTACAGGTCACTTGATAAAAAGTCAAACAGAAATGTGTCCATCATTTCTTTAGAGGAGGCAAAGGTTTTGAATTATGGATAGTTTATTCGCTAACCATTTTAAGACTACAAAACATATACAACTGTTTAAGACAGAGGTGGTTTGGTTGTTTTTCAGCTCGTAGCTAATGGAAGGTATGGATTGTTTCTAGGTTCACATTCTATTGTTCTCTTTTTACAGTACTCCCAAAAAAAGTCTATTTATTTTTTCACAAAGATGCTTGTATTGTTCTCTTTTTATAGAGTCAGAAAACCCAAACCACCCAACTACTTTTAAAGTTCTCTTTTTCACACACATGAATTATGTATGAATCTATAGTATCCTTTAAAAAAAACAATAATTTAATGTTAGTTCAGATTGATTCTATCTTATCATCCCACTTTGATCCTAAAGACGTTCGGGCGATTTCAATCCGCCTGGACCCAGCCATGATTAGACGGGACACAATGGCTAGGTAGCGAAAGGTTTATTTGAAATCAACTGAACATTTCAGAAAGCAGTATATGATTGATAAATTCCGCCAGGCGGCGTTCCGTTGTATGAAGAGGAGGAGGAAGACTGAAGGTAGGTCACTTCTTTCGGCAAAGACAGCGGCAGCAGCAGATGGAAGTCCACACCGCATTGGAGGTCTTACTGGGGTGCAGCGGATGGCCCGGGTGCTAGAATGCGTTTTTCTTTAATGAAAAGACACTCTGGCTCGCATACATTCACATATCCACCAGGAGTGGCTTCCTACCTTTGAGGAATTCGTGGCTACAAAGAGCGGAGTTGGCTGGGGGTCCGTCTTCCTTGTCAACCGGTTGCCCATTCCTAGAAATCCAAGTTTAGCTACAGGAAATGGCTTAGGGTAAACAGCCAATGCGTAAAGTTAGAAGCACTCGGCTGTTTTGGAAATGCAGGCTGAGGTTAATTCTGGCGTGACAAAGGCAGGAAAGGTGGCACGTAGGCAATAAAAGAAGTCACGAAACTGCGTGTGAGAAGGATTGGAGATCTATGGAACACCAACGGGATCAGCGAAGAAAGGAATTTTGGATGTTACTGCACACAAACGTATTTAGCCGCTATGGATCCCTATGCTCGCTTCATTCGCAAGGCCAACATCACTGTGATTCCGACGAAAACCACTTCAGCTGTCTACTTGAACAAAGTTTTTAAGGTAAGAACTTTTCACCCGACAAAAGAGAAAGAAACAGTGCTGGACGTGTAATTTGGAGAAAGTAGGGACAGTGAGGAAATGATGGAAATGAGTGCCTCTTCCGCTCGTACCTCAAAGTGCAAATGGCAACCTTAAGACCATCTTTTACTCTCTGCAGCCGTTTATATAACAGTCTATTTACAGTATGTCGTGAAGAGAACAATCCTCCAACACCGGAAAGACGTGGGCGGGGATCCGTGGGATGAGTTCTTCTACAACGCCTATGGCATAAACAAGGAGAGCATGCGATTGGAGTTCTCCGCGGAGGAAATTGCGGCACGCGGACAGGAGCAGCCGGAACAGACGGCACGAATGGCAAAGGTGTCGACGAACCTTCTGAAGGGAGAACAGAGGAACAGAACACCCTCGCCCCACATGGCTGCATTGGGTAAGGGAATTGAGTGAAATGGAGGAGTGAGTGAAATGTGATATTTATAAATGGTGAAATGTGGCATCCGAAAGAAACAAAAAGTAAGAATAAAGACACTAAGCAGCAAACAATTCATCAACGAGAACGACACTTGAATCTTAATTTGCTCCCATTGATAACCTTGTCAACAAACATTTTCAATAACAAATTTAGCAAACACCCTGTGCTCTTTTGAATTTCAAGCTCAATTGTCACACAAAGAAATAGAAAGTTAGATTTACAGCAGATAATTGTCAAATTAGCCAAAACTAAACCACAGCGGTCAGCTTGGCAACGCGGCCGCGCCGGCTCGTAGCTATTGCTGGCTTCTGGAAGCCCCTGTGGTCAGAGAGCAGAATCACGGGTAATCAAGTATTTCCAGTTGGGGGGCCTCCGGAAAAGGATGAAGGTCTGCGGAAGAAGAGGATTCCAAAGACGGAGATTCCTGTTACGTCGCATCCGAGGTTTCGATTAGGAAAGGTAACTCCTCTTTCTCTCTTTTTCGTTCTCAATTTATGACCATTCTTACCGTCTTAGCTTCCTTCCTTGTCAATGAAAACTATCTTCAGGTTCCCCACTCACCAGATGGACGAACTTCCCTCACCCGAATGTTTTACCTCCCCCTGTTAGATCATTCGGATCATGTTGGATGAAATGAATCCTACTGTTACAAAGCCATGCTTAGCAGGATTTTCAGGCAATAGTAGATTGTTAAAACATCGAACAAACATTGTACCTGCTTTATTATACTAACCAAAAGTACAAATCATTTAATTTGTTCATCTCTTCCAAGGGATATGTCTAATTGGCTTCTGTTCTAAACTCTTCTTGTATTCATCAGTGACCATGGAAACGCTTTCGAACTCAAAGTTGCAGTTGTTGGCACAGATGGCAGTGATCATTGGCTCTATCGTCTGCCAGGCTTCGTTTATGCTCATGTCAATCCAATGATTACTCAGCTGAATCAATTACGACAGAGGAATAATGGAACGTACCACTGAGACACGTCGGAATCGGAATTTACTGAGATCACTCAATGCCATAATAGTCTCTTTCAACCCTTGAGCACCAATTCCACCCAACATCTGCAAAGAGATTGGAATCTCGGGAGAGGACTTACATCACTGGTTCCATTGTGAACACTGACTGTGATTTCTCTTGAGAACACAAACATTATTGTATCGTATTTGAGAAGGATATGATTTCTGCACTCTGAACAGAAGTTGTTCGCTGATTTTGAGGTTCGACGGAATCTTGCGAGGGTTTTAGGTTGCATCTGTAAGGAAAGATGAAACATTAGTCTATTTCCCAATCGATTAATCGATCACTTTCACATTCACTCACTTACCTTCTGCAAAACCGAAAGTAGTAATTTAGGTGGCACATTCATCCCTTAAAAATGATTTTATTTACTTCCTTCACAAAAATGTAAAATCAACATAAAATGCTTGCAAACTAATAAAGAGAATAAGTTCAAAGTAGTGGGTGGTCTGTCAGCTGGTGCGGGGGTGGCCGACGTAGGCCGAATATCGATCGGCACAAAACAGATAAGACTTATTTATTTGAGATGTCCAATATCTACTTAAACGGAAGGATTCGGGGTTCGGTCAGTCGCTGGGAGCCTCTTCCTCCGCCTTCCCAGGGGCATCTTCTTTCAGTTTCTCCTTCTCAGACTGTTCGTGCTCCGCTTGGGAGGCCTCGCGCCCTGAAAACTCCGTTTTTAAAAGAATTATATCTAAAATAAAGACTTTCATTTTTTGAAAATAAGAAATGGTTTACATCTTATAATGTAAGTCTGGTAGTTGATGTAGATACTGAGAGACCCGAGGGCAATGGAACTGATCGATCCAATCGTGATTGTCACGATTTTCAGAATACGGAAGTTTGCTGGAAACGTTAGTTTGATCTCTTTCTTTCTTTCTCTGTCTCTCCATCTCTCTACCTTTCTGTTTCTCAATCTTCTCCGGGTCCCAGAAAGGCTTATATTTAGCATCAGATCCATAGTTCGCATTCTTAGAATTGCTGAATTTCCCATTCTTTGGTTTCTCGGTTGTTCCTGCAGATGTCACATTCTCTGTGTTTGTGATGTTTTCAGTTGTCGTGTATTCTGATGTTCCTCCCGTAGTTGAAGCCACCGTCGAAGCTGTCGTAGAAATCGAAGAGTAGCTGCCGCTTGTCGAAGATATGTTGTTTGATCCGAAAGTAAAAGGTACACTGAAAACTGGGGAAAACAATTATAAAGTTGTTCGGGAAAATTACCAATCAGGCAAAACAGCAAACGACCGCTCATGGCAACCGAAAGGGAGAAACAGGGGCATTTGGGATAAAGTTCACGTAAGGGTAAGGGCCTTACGTGGGTTTACGAGGGGTTTAATTTGAAAAGGTAAGCTCAATTATTCACCGCAGGATTCCATGTTTGTGATTTCTTTGCAAGTGTTTGCCCAAATGTCACCCATCCCTCGCCCTGCCGTCTCCCTGGTGACGTGGATGCTCCGAATTTCTCTAACCTTACCTTTGTTCTATGGCTTCCCGTCGTACAAAGGCGCCCAGAGACACAGCCAAGGATATTATTCTCGGTCTTGCGTAGGCATAGATTCTAATGATTCTTTAATGATATGGTTTAGGCCTTCAGGAGCCGGACCCAGGCAGCCAAAGGAAGGTGTGGCTACGCCGAAGGTAAGTGTCGCTCAGTCTATTGATACCCAGGGAAACAGTCACACAACTTATGAATTCTGGTTTTGAAAAAGACTTTCAGAAAGAACAACCCCGACCCACACCTCCTGTAGCTCCAACCGTAGTTGTGGACCGGAGACCTGATAACTCTGCTATTCATGGGCTGCAATCTCAATTTTCGCAACTCCAGAAGGAGAATAAAGAGTTGTTTCAGGCTGAACAGGTAGCTGACCCTATATTTTGTAGGTGACCGTAGTTTTAGGAGGCTAGAAGAAGACTTGAGGCAAATCAGACTGCAAGGTAAGGTGGTAAACTAGAATTTTTTGAATCAAATTGAAGCTCGCGGAGTTTCGAAGACGTTTTGAGACAAGTGGCCTCTCTGAACAATGAGATCAGTTCATTGAGACTTCAGTTGGAAAGACAGGGACAGGAGATAAGTCATCTGAATAGGGAACTTCAGAAAAGAGCGGTTTTCGATCCATCGGTAGGTTAGGAGACAGTGAGAGTGCGTCACGTGTGCGCTTGTGAGCCACTTTATTTAGAAAATCTCTTCCTCAACCCAACAACTCGATACCAAAATCCGGGACAACTCAAATCAACTCTCTCAATTAAAGCAATCACAAGAAATGGAGAAATCTCAACGAGATCGAGATGTTCGGAGCTTAAATGATCAGTAAATTACCTAAATTAGTTTTTATATCAGCATATATTCAGAATCTCAAGATTACAAGATATCGTGCGCCAACAAGACCAAGCAAGATCAGATATTCTGAGTAACCTCTCGAGGAAAGACATGGACAAAGTAGGTCAAACAGCCTTTATTTTATTGAATATTAGGATAAAATTACGGAAGAAGCTCGTCGTCTGAACGATAGAATCAATCTGATTACCGGAGAAGTCACAAGGAATACCACAGAGGCCCAGGAAAGGATGAGGGACGACTTTCAGAAGAAATACGGTAGTTTGGAAGCAGTGGGTTCATTTGGAATACTTGAAATTTTAAGACGAACTTTAACTCATCGTTTTAATTTTGAATTGTTCCAGCCGCTTCTTTCACTTGCAAATATTCCGTTGAAGATTCAATTTCCTTTGTTAAATGGCGGTAGTCATTGAAAACAAAGCGTAATTAAAAGGCGTTTTCCATTGTCTGAAACCCCAATTTATTCTTCGTACCTTATCCAGTGAATTCCAAATTTAAATTTTAAAACAAAAGTTTAATTTGAATTTACAGCAGCTGAATCAAAACCTTCAAAACATAGCTGAACTTGACCGAAAACTCCGATCAGAAGGGGAGCAACAAAACGTTTCGAAGCAACTTCAGGTATTCAATTGATTTGAGAAATCTTTTTCTTTCTCAAAGCAAGATCAATTTTAGGAAGAAAAGAACAAAAACAAAGAAAAATTCAAAAAGGTGAACGAGGCCCTGGCTTCTTTAGAGAAACATTTGGAGAAGGGGAACAGAAAAATGGAATCACTTCTGGCGGCTGAAGTAAACTCCAGGTGGTGTTGTCTTTGAATTCTTTAAGTTGACATTGCAGACATATTCATGAGAAAGGTCTTTTGTTCAAGATCCAGGAGGTAGAGGAGCATCTGATTGGTCATCTGGCTTCTTTGAACAAGTCTGTGGAGGATGTGAAGGCTGGGAAGAACAGTCGAGTGCCGAGTCTTGACATCGATGCGGTAGGTCATTGCATCTAAGTGTTCCTCTCTCCTTTTCCCCTCTTCCTCATTCTGCTCCTCCAATTCCTCGGACTCATCGTTTCCATCATCCACCCAATCCCATCCGATGTCCGTCTCCCAGTTCACCCACTCAATTTCTCTAATCCTCCTCGTGCGACTGAGGGAATCCTGTCAATTTGTCTTTGTCGCTTGCGTGAGAAGCGGTCATTCTTCTGCCTTTGGGTTGTCCTTCTGTTCCGGGTATGACGCAGAATCGGCTGCAAATAGAAATGAGGCAGAACCATTGGGGGATTCTTCCGCCTGAACCATCTATTTCTATCTCACCCTCATCTCTCTATCTCTTTCTCCACTTCCCCAAACCTTAGAGTAAAAATCTTAAAGGGGAAGGACCGCGTAAAAATAATTTTTCTGATTTTGCGAAGAAATCCTATATCTCATTCCCAGGATTTCGAAAAAATACCATTTTGGACCAAAATAAACCGATTTAGGAGCGGTTGAAACTTTGGGGAAATGGTCATTTGAATTGCCGCCAACTCTGCGTCTCCCCATTTCCCACACTCTCTCGCCCACTCTAGCCGTGTTTACGTGCGGCAAACGCGTAAAACGGTCGTGTAAACGCGCCCCTTTTGCGGTCGAAATCATTTAAAAGGGGTATGTTTCTGAATCGTGTAAACCATATCTATTCGATGAAATAATTGTGAAGAGACTTTGAAAAATCAAATTTACGAGGTACTTCGCCTTTAACCTAAATGACTCTACTTCAGTAGAAAGCATTTCTAAACAAACAACGTCAGCATGTCTCTGTCACCAAAATACCTCTGTTGACGTGAAGGCCAACTGTTTACCAGTATTTTGCATTGCGATCTCTTCATTTCCATATAATGTCAGTGGTCTCTAGCCTTCTGGTGGTGGCTCTATGTCTTATTTTCCCTTTTTATTATAGGTCTGAATGCTTGCTCTGAGATTTACAAGTGTTATGTATTTCGCAGGTCTTATTAAACCAATTTGCACCTTAAGGAAACGTTTGCCACCCTAAACCGCCCTCATCAGCCAATTAGACGACCTTTCCGGCTGATTTCAGCCATTCTTTGGCCCACATGCCATTTCGCCTAATGCCCTAGGCCTCTTTCTAATCTCCTGAAGCGGCAAAAGACAATCACAAGAGCCCTCCTCTCGCCGTTCTCCATTCACCAGCCCCGGTCTGTCCTTTCTTCTCATTTCGTGAAGATTCTTCTATCCCGTAGTCTCTAAAACTACCCTGATAAAGTTCTACCGTAACCCTAAGAAATTACTTTCTTTAGTTACGACGTGAGATGGAGGCAATCGCAGCGGACAAGAACAAACTAACCATGGAAGGTCTTCTGAAACTAGAGGAGAAGATCACCACTGTGCAATCTGGTAAGCTCCGATCTCACCCTTACTTTCCCTATTCTAGATTTCACAAACCAACGGCAAAACCTACAGCAGAAGGTTTCAAACTTAGACGACAATGAGGCCAGCAGACGGCTGAAAGGACAAATGGGGAAATTGGACTCTGTGCAGGTTAGTCAAATAAAGCCGCCCCACCCCAACGGCAAAAAGGCAACAGTCGCAATGGTTTCCGTCGCCTCTATAGCTCAGTGGCAGAGCGTCTGTCTCGTAAACAGAAGGTCGACGGTTCAATCCCGTCTGCTTTTGTTGACTTTTCTAAGAGAACACCAGTTGTTTGTGATTGCGTGACAGGGTGTACATAGAAATCGGAGACAAAATGTGGTTGTACCAGGAGTGACGGCCCGCCTTCGGCGGTCCTCCACTCCTGGAAAGTGTGTGATCAACACATCAGTAGCTTCTGTTTGATGGTAAACTTGCTGAAAAGGACAATTTCAATTAGGCGGCCTACGGCTGCAGTGTTCGCGGCCGTCGGCGGCTCAGTGCGCGGCCTACGGCCGCAAAACGGTGCCTCCGGCACCTCCAGCCGCATTTACCCGCCAACCGTGAGGAAATGGCCGGCCACCAAAATAGGCTAATTTTCAAGACAACCATTGAGAGACGGGCGAGAGAGCATGGGAAATGAGAGGCGCAGGCAGAGCACGCAGCTAGCGCACTTTCACCCTGGGAGATTCAGAGTGAGTCTCACACACACAAAGGGAGATTTAAGCGAGGATTTCATTTCCCCGTTCAAATTGTGTCCGTGTGTCCGTCGTTCGTTAAATCGTTTTTCAGGAAGACATGGACAAAGTTCAGGCGAGGATCAAAGACAAGGTGGAGAATCAGATCCCGAAGGATGTGAGCTCAATGAATTGAAATCATTTTCACTAATTTTCAGCTGAACGAACTCTCGGCGAAGCAGGAAAATATGAGGCACAAGTTGAACACAAGGATTGACCAGGAGGAGGAGGAGAGGTGGGGAAATTTCAATCTGGCACTTTTCAACTATTTTGCAAATTACAATAATTAATCCTTTTTGTTTAATTGGGTGTTTTAATGCCAAATGGCTTCCAGAATTCCAGTAAGGACCATAACCGTTATTTCGTTGCGGGACTCTGTGTGATATCAAAAAAACCTTCGAGGGAATCTCCATTCAAAGCCCCTTTCCCATTCCATTCGCACAGCTTCAGCCTTCCGAAATCACCTTATCCAAAGAGAAAATTCATTGTCACGCACACCTGCCGACAGACCAACAATTTTCCCCGAACAAATACTGATCGTCAAATTTTACGTGCCCTTTTTTTATCAAATAACTCCTCAAAGCATTTTTGATTAGTTAGAAATGATACTCAGCCCACAAGAAGAAGCCAAATTCAAAACGACAGTTTTGGCCTAACTTTCATCTTATTTCCAGATATCTGGCAGTGAAAGAGCTCCAGGATGCCTTCCAACGTCTTCAGGAGATGAACAGTGGAGTGGTGGAACAAGGAGGAGCGGTGGGGTCGAAATTTTCAATTTAATAACAGAAAAAGGCAATTCCATTAAAATGTTTTTTGATAAAATCATGTTTTATCACTCAGCTGTCCATTTCAGTCCCTTAAGAAAGACGTGGATGAAGTAAAAACAGCAATCAAGAAGCTCGCAGGGTCAGTGACCACTGTCAAAAACGTACTGGATAAGAAAATCACCGATGAAGCAAAAACTGTGGGTTTTTGTTCCTTTTTTAGAATTCCTAGTTTTAATTTATTTAAATATTTTTAGAGGGAACGCGACATGAAGAAACTCCAGGGATCGGGAACGCATTGAAATTAATAAATATAACGTTGTAAATAAAGTGTATTTGGGCAAAATGGTCGAAATATAAGAAGTTTAGGGTGGGAATTTTGGACCGTGGTGGCTGTGACTGACCCCCGTATCAGATCGGCGGCGCCGAGTGGGGTAGCCAGCGGCCGGCGAAGGGGCGACGCAGCAGCAAGTGATGTTGACAATTCTACTAGGTCCTACTGACTGAAAGTGAGGATAAATCATCCTGATGCTAGTAGCTGCCAAAACAATAGATTCTTATTTCATATACATAGAAGCTTCGCAGGAGCCTTTTCAGGGCAAATCGGACTTTGGAGGAGTAGGCGAATGGAAATGGGAAATTTTACTCTAAATAAGTGGAGAGACGTAAGGAAAAGAGGGAGAACGGCCGTATTACTGTCCAAACCAATTGTGGGTGCCCAGACCAAAAGAGGATTGAGAAGATAGATACACCTAGAGAAGAACGAAAAGAATAAAAATAAGATAGATAAAACAGAAATTTATCTCCCCATTCCATCCAAACCGTCTGACCGCTGAGGTGTTTAGCCTCCTCCGTCGTTTGGTGAAAAACATCTGTGCATGTTTGCCCATCGGGTGCCATACAATTTCCATGTCGCTCCATTGTCGTCCCCTCCTTTGTGTCGAATTGCCCAAGTGCTCATAACCCTCGGTCGCATCGATGTTTCTCCGATTCAGCCTTCTTCTACCTCCATCAGAAGCCTTTAATCCTAGGCTATCTCAGAAGACTTCATTTCAACACTCTTGTTTGGTTGATCATAATTTCATAAATTACCCCCTATCTTTTGTAATTAGCAGTCGCTCGTTTGCTAATAAACACTTCCCAGAACGTCATTTCCATGTCTCATGATGCCGTTCGGGGCAGAAGCGTGAATGAAGTAGGCGCTCCCTAAACCTGTCTCTGCGCCATTACAACCAGTCGACTGTCATTTTGTTCACCTCCCGCCACGTGCAGCGGAGAAAATGAGTCATCTTCTGTTTATGCGGCGTCTGAATCAGCGGATAACCTTGGGCCTACTTTCGATGACAGCGGTGGCTGCGAACCAGCTTCGTCAGTCATTTTGCCTACCTTTCGGTTTTTTCTCACAAGAATTTTACAGTTATGACAATCGTAATGATTTTCACTGAGAAGTTGCTATTTTATGGCTGTCAGTGACGAATTACTTCCGAAGTGCGCGAGACTGTAACCTGTTCTAACGAAAAAAGAAACATCGACGGAAACATTGCTTTCACTCTCTCTCTCTCTCTCTCTCTCTCTCTCTCTCTCTCTCTCTCTCGCCCTCTCTCTCTCTCTCGCTCTCTCTCTCCTTTTCTCTCACCAATACCCTCTGTCTCTCAATTTCTCGCTTGTCATCTCTAAATATTTCCAATCATCAATAACTCATCCGCCGTCGATCAACTGTGACCGCTCTCTTTCTGGGGCCACTTTACACCCAGCGTCTAATGAATGATTCATTGGAAAATTATTTTCTAATGGGAATTCGTCTGTCTCTTTTGATTTACCATTTGCATCTGATGCTATTGATTCCCAGTTTTAAACTTCTACATGTTCGTGTTGATTGGCGCGCTACGTCCTTTTTATCAAGAGAAACCTAGTCTGTACATGAAGATGAAAACCAAAAGCAAAACTTATAAAGTTGTGTATCCAATTATTGCGTAATTTCCGCTTTTCCCATCTTTTTGTACGTGTGAATGTGAATCCGTGAGCGTTTGCACAAACGTCCTGTCGGCGAAAAAAGCGCAGCGACGAAAACATGACGATAATTGAAAAGATTGTCACGAAACATTTCTGTGCACGAAAAACAAGCGCACTAAGGACAGGCGTGACGAGCGAATTGGGAAATCGCGTGCTTTTAATCCGACATTGGGTTCGCCTGTCCTCAGCTGAATGGGTCTTTTGAAACAGCCTTTTATTTCAAGTCACACCTTTTCGTCAAATTTCAACCAACCCCAATGGAATCCTTCTTTTGAAATGAGCCGAGTCTTTGGAGAAATCCTGCAAAAGAGAACCCCAATCAGAAAATGTTGTCTGCAAGTTTCTCGGTTCCGGGTGTCATTTGCATGTTCGTTCGGTTATTAGATTTTGCTTTGCTGGCATCTTTTTTCCGTTTTGCAAAACTTGTGATTCACTGGCATTCAATAACAAAGTCAATAGTGGCTTCAATGATCCTATCAATCATTCAATAGTATACTCTTTACACATTGTATAGATACAAAAATCCTTCGTTCAAAATTCAAAATTCTTCAAACTGAGAATTCAAAATTGTGAGAAACAGATCGCATTAAAATGTTATACTTCTTTAACATTTATTGTAATATGATAAAAGCGGTTTAAGGTAAATCTAAGAACGAATTGCTCATTCAAGGAATCCTTGTGAGACCTCACTTCTGGGAATTGTCAACGACTGGCTACGTAATACAAACTAATGGAGAAAAACATCTTTTTGAAAAAAGTTAAATCGCATAAGTCCTTAATGAAAGCATCTAAGTTTCGCAAAAGGCGCTATCGTAATTAGACCGACGATATTGGGATTAGAAGCCATACATTCCTTTTTACGAGGTCGCACGTTCATAATGATAAATAACGCCGGCACTTTTCAATTTTTGAGTTTATGGTTACTTTTGCACCTGCAAAACTGTACACTCTCTCCTCCTGCCTCTTTTCTTCTGCTGTCCAGTATGCCTTCATCAGATTCAAGCATCTGAAAGTCTCCTCTTTGTCTCTCTCGTTTACCATCAGCTGAATTGCAAAGCGTTTGTTTGTGGTTGCATCCCCAATTGTTTACACTGCCCTGTAAACGCCTGAACCGCGCCCCAAAATGGACTCATCCCTGCCTATTTGTGTTTTTTCTCGCTGCTATCAATTGATAGACCGGTCAAGGTTCCCTTTTCCTTTGTCAGTTTCTGGTCTGAAAAAACAGCCTGTCTATTCTTTCACATGCCTTCTCTTCCTTGGATGGCTTGAAACCCTAATAACCGCAGAATGCTCTCCTTTCTCCCAAAATATAAGCAGAACGGCCCGAAAACAATCGTTCCCCCAAATTATCGTTCTCGCGTGTGGCCGTCGCCATAAATAGTGGCGTGTATCGGCTGCCAGCAGTGGGTGGTCTCTCCAGCCAGCCGGCTGGCAGCAGTGCTGTCCTGCATAAACACCCTCTCCTCACACTGGGCTTCGCGCACGTGAGTGCGCGGATTTAGAGGCCTCGTGACAGCCGACTGGCATGAATTTACGGCTGGTTTCCTCGGTTTCATCGCTTTGACCTCGGACAAAATTGTTGGCAAATAACAGGGAGAGGTTGTAAAGCGTTGGAAATGCGCCCTGGGTGGCTGCTGCTTACGGGTAATGCTGTTTGGGTCTCTTTCGATTGCACTTCTGTGTGCTCAGGTCGAAAACAAGGCAGCCATCCTTTGAAAACGCCCTACGACGCCAAATCTAACCCTTTCCTGATGAATTTGAGCCAGTTCTTCCGAGACAGATTCAGATTCAACTCAAGAGAGAAAGAGACAGAGAGAGAGAGAGAGAGAGAGAGAGAGAGAGAGAAGGAGAAGGAGATTAGATATACTCTTTCTTCCTTTTCCTATCTTCCTTCTTCTCCCTCTCATTTCTGTCTCTCTTTTTTCTATATCTTCCGTTCCTTATAATTTCTTCCATAGTGGTCCCAACACTTCCTTTCTAGATGAAAACGTCAAAAACCAGAGCCCAAGGTTCCGCTACGCCATTTCCAGAGAGAGCAACGGTGTCAACAAATTTTTCAGAAATAGTAGCATGGCTTACAGAAAATCAGTAAACAAATGTCATTTCTAGGAAAGTAGAACATCAAACATTTTATAACCCCTTTCATACAAAAAACTTAACTTGGAAATTTGCATTTCTTCCATGACCCAATAAATTTGTTTACCAAAACAGTTGTCGCATAAGGCGTTAATCCTTGAATACATCGTTTCGTGTCCGTTTTCGGGAGGACGAGAGATATTTTGAACCTTTGGATCGATTTTTTCCACAAACAGTGCGACGACTGTTTCTGGACTGTCTCTGTCTTGGTTTCTATCTGGGTCTCCCAGTCTGTATTTTTTCGCTTCAACCTTGAGATGTTATTCTTACCACGAAAACAATGCTTCATTACCCTCCCACCTCATCTTTCTTCTCCCGAAGGTAATCCGAGGTCAGCTGAACAAAGAAACACGCAGGTGGTTTGCCACCAGTCGCCTCACAGCAGGTCGACGGTTCAACTCCCGCTGCGACCTCTCACATCCCACCGTTCGCTAATGTAGTGCCACATTTCTTAGGGCTTCTGGAATCATTCTCATCCTCGTAATTTCAGAAACATTTACGCCTTCAATTCCATTACTCCTTCAAAAGAAAATGGATTTTTGTTGTGTTCCAGAACCTTTTCTCGGATGTTCCTAATCCGATACCGAGGTCAGAACTGCGGTAATTGTGGTAGAAAGGACCATAAAGGGCTATTAATGGCCACTGTCTGCGCATTTGCATAGGCTGCCGCTCCTTGACCCCTGACAGGCTTCTTTGTTCCTTCCTCCGACTGCCTTCCTCCTCAGTGTGGCTCTTTTTCCTCCTTCCGGCTGTCAGATGATCGAAAATTCATATTTGTCTTTGGGAGGTCAAAGAGCAAGGGAACTTGACGGGAAGTACCCAAAGAGTGCAGAAATTCACTCAATATAACTGTTTATCTTTCTTTCTTTCTTTTGCATTCTCCTTTCTCTTTTCTTATCTTTCTGTGAGTCTTTTTCTAAGCCTCTCTTCCGTTTGCAACCCTGCCGTGCAAAGAAAAAGCTCCGTGACGCATTGTTCAGGTTCAGTGACCACTGTAGAAACCCAATACCCGCTTTCTTTCTTTCCAAAGTTCAAAGCCCGAGGCAAAGGATAGAAAAGAAGAGAAAAACACAGAAACAGTTGCATCTTGGAAAACTGGTACGCAGACACTTTCCTATCTTCCTCTGATATGAATTGTGAAAAAGGTGAAATTCCTGTCTCCAGGAATTGTTTAATCGCCAACTGGCTCTCCGTGAATTTCCCCAACTGAGGTTATTCCTGGCTGTTCGCGTGAACTGACCGGCTCTTCTGCCCTTTCCTTTCGCAGTGCCGTCTGTCCAAATATTTGATAACCGCCCCTTCCCGGGTGTAATGTCAGGCAAACATCAGATGACCGTCGCTTAATCCGTCTTTTGATTCACAAAGCTCCACAAGAATCCCTTCGCTTCAAGGCTTCTCAGCCTGTTTCTCGGCTAATTCATACCGTATGCTTTGGCTTTAGCTAGATCGTCTTTTGAACTCTCTGACGATCTCAGTTTATCTCCCTTAAATCTCAGCCACTATATTTTCAATCTTCAATAATTTAACCGAAAACAAAATGTTTGAACGCAAAAACAAAAAATTGGGCCGAACCGGGATTCGAACCCGGGACCTCTCGCACCCGAAGCGAGAATCATACCCCTAGACCATTCGGCCACTGGTGAGCAGTTGGCGCCGGCGGTTCACAAACAATCAGGCGCTGTACCTTGTGGTAAGCTGCTTTTTTAATTATTGTGATAGTTAATTAAAATTATGAAGAAAACTAAACTTTTTGTAACACATAACAGTAAGGACGAGATTTAATCAACCAAAGTGTTAAAACTGATGGCAAGTGCGATTTCAAAAAGGCTTACACCGACTGGTACAAACAGGCTCTGGAATCGTCTCGTCCTTATCAAAACGTACACGTGCTTCGTACACTCGCGCCAGCCAGCTGTCTCGCCAGATCAGTGACAGCCGTTCCCTTCCGGCCCAGGGACCCCCTTCCCTCGGATGATTCCCTCTGGCGCCCTTATCTCCCCTGCAAGCGGTCATTCTGTGATCAGGACGCACTCTCTCTCTTATCTCAACTGTCCATTTCACTCTTTGACATGGCCTGTCTACTGTCCGTCAAATTCACGCGTTTATGCACGATTTTCGCAGTTTCTGCTGGGAACTACGACTGCCACGTGGACCATTTGGAAAGGGGCCTTCAAAATGAAGTGGTTCTAAGTTGACAAAAATTATTTTTGTCCTTTGAAATCTAAGAGTACGCTTTCTGTTAAAGACATTGAATCTTTATCGTAAGAGGAAAAACAAACATTTTCAAAGGCCGCTAGAACTGAATCGGGGAACAACAATTTAAATATCCTTGCCTTTTCCCTCTTTCAAATTCTAATATTTATGTTTTACTGCACCCTCATTGGTTTTCTTGTGATTAATGAACCGTATGATATCTTGAAGGTTCGCGCAATCGGGCCTACCAGATGGTTATTGTGGGAGAAGGATCCCCCGATTCGTCTGGGTTTGAAACACTCACGATCAGGGGAATATCCACACATGCCAACCTGCTGGAATGGGAATTTTGAGCTGCTCAGATGTCCATATCTTCCAAATATTGTATTTGAAAAATGAATTTCTATTTCTACCATTACTTTTTGCTAAAATTTCGAAAATAGCTGATAAGGCTCTCCCTAAACACGGGCCCTACAACAAAATGTTCTGATTGTGTACTTTATCTTCTTTAGTCTTGTCCGAGATTTGATAGCAGAAAGCCACTGATTAGCATAGAAGCGACTGATTGCACGTCTTTATTGTGATTCTTTCTTTATGAATCCAAATTCAGTTCTTAATTGTTAGAAGTATGATTTTCATAATCGGATTTCATTTCTCTCTCTCACACCCATGTCTATGATAGTAAATGTTTACACGCCGTTAATTCAAACCAATGCGATTATACTCTAAACACATGGGTTCTTATTCCTTAGTCCTCCTTTATGGCCCTTCTTCATCTTCATCCCAACGCCGGAAATGGTCATATCCCTTTAACAGTGTCGCTCGGTTCAAGTGTTTACCCGCCCCTTCAATCGTTCCCGCTCTGACTAATTGTCGAAAAACCCTCCGTTATCATTTCTCTCTTCTCTCCATCGTGACAATCTCCACAATCCACAATTCCTGTACTTTGTCTCCCAAAAACGCCCGTTTCAGTCGTGTTCGTAGATGAGTGTTGGCGCCCGGCCAAGGCGCTCGGCTGGCCAACTTCTCCAGAAAGCGCAACATGTACATAGTAGTGAGTTAGAGAGAGAGAGAGAGAGAGAGAGAGAGAGAGAGGAGGGAGGGAGGGGGAGGAGGAGGGAGGGAGGGGGAGGGAGGGAGGGAGGGAGGGAGGGAGAGAGAGAGAGAGAGAGAGAGAGAGAGAGAGAGAGATAGGGAGGGGGAGGGAGGGACGGAGGGAGGGGGAGGCAGGGAGGGAACGAGGGAGTGGGTGGGAGAGAGACCAGACCTTAATTTCAGGTTGTCTTTCTCGGTTGCAGCGGTCCTTCCGCTGGCTAGGACTGCTCGTCGGCGGCCACGCCGTGCTCTTCCTTCTGATCTCACTCCTCTTCTCCACGGTGTCTTATGGGGCCTTCAGTTTACGAGTAGCTCAACGATTACAAGTGGGTTCATCCCCTCTACACTACTTACCTCTAAACATGCCTTAATCCCAAAGCCGCTTACTTTTCTCTTCTTCAGGACGGGTTCATTTCCTCACACTCCAAAGCACGTGTCGAAGAAGCTATTAGGGTAATTTTATATTAAATTAACGGAAAGTCGGAAATTTAGGTCCAATTTGAGGGTGAGGAGAATAGGAATGTTCAGCGATTCGTCGCCTTGGTTAGGAAATCAGGCGGTGGGAATTTGCTGGATCGAGAGGTTCTTAGGGACGTTAATAAGGTAAGGTTAATCTTGTTTTATTTTATTCTCAGAGTTTAGGTTTACAATTTTATGAAGAACAACATAACAGTAGAGATCGAAGGAAAGGAGTACAGACATTCGGAGATTTGTGAGAATCTATGTGAAGTCAACCAGCTGCTCTGGGCTTTTAAGGTTAGAATTCATTTAATTTCAATCTTACCAGCAAAGTAAATTCGAAAAATAAAATGTAATCCAAAGTAACATTTTTAACCAAAAGTTATTATAATGGTTTTACGGTGTAGTGGTCCCGCTCAATGGCTTCTAAACCTCGGGTTCAAAAATTCCGATTTAGAGAAAATTAGCATGTTTTTCTTCAGAGATGTGTGGAAGGAGTCTACGACTCTGAAGACGTCTTTGTCGACCATCCCCAGTCTCGTTTCCAACAGTACAACTTCCTGATGGCACCCCACGTATTCGGAATCACTCGAAAAGAGACAGAAGTTACGAATACCAACGGAACTGTTTTCATTCCCTTCAATAGCAATCTCACTTGGCCGGTACGAAGATTTAAAAACCACAAATGAGATGTGTTTAGACTCATAGCAACCGAACGGCTATCTCTTCTGCCTCCATGATTGCCTTGTACTTCCAAGCACCAATCCCAGACGACAACAGAACTAATATCATAACCGAATGGGAAGAAGCCATATTCCGGTGGTCTTTGTCTCCTTCGAGGCCCTTTTCTCATCTGAGGATAGACGTGATGGGAGACAAAGTGTTGGGAAGGGAGATGACCAAGAGTGGCCTTTCTCTTCTGCCTCATCTCATTTCCGGGATTTCTCTGACTATTGCATTTGTGACAGTTATGGTACTCTACAATGCATCTACCAGTGGGAGGAAGGACTTTGGATTGGTTGTCATTGTCATAGGTTGGTGAACATGTTCAGCACATCCTCATTTCCTCACATCATCCCATCCAAACTTACTCATATCCTCCCCTCCTCTCGAAGAGAAACCCCTTCTCTTCAGGAATCATTGCCTCTCCCCTCCTGGCAGTTTCTTCCACCTTCGGAATCATGGGCATCTTTGGCATTGAAGCCTACCCCATGCACATGGTAATCCCCTTCCTCATCCTAGCCATCGGGGTGGATGATGCCTTCCTAATGACTCATTCCTGGGATCGTCTTCGACCGAGAGTAGCTCCCTTTGGAACCAAGAATACTGCCGATCTACTGGCACAGGTTGGTTTTTGTTTCACTTTAGATTGAAGGTTTCTTTAGGTTTTGGAGGAAGTTGGACCTTCCATAACAATTACTTCTCTTACGAATGCCTTGGCCTTCGCCATTGGATTGGCCGTGTCAGCTCCAGCTATGCATTCCTTCTGTCTGGCTGCCGCTGTCGCCATTGTCATGGATTTCTTCTTTGAGATTACTCTCTTCGGAAGTCTGTTGGTTCTATCAGCAAGAATCCAAAAGGTAAGATCTTAAGCCAGTTGGTAAATTCAAGCCTTGGTTACAGCCCACGGCTGACGTATTCGAAGCCCAGAAGCGTAGTGATCCAAGCCTCGCTTCGCGTTACTCAAAAGAACTCACTCGCACCCGTACCAGATCGGCCGTTCTGATAGGAACAGTCCTGTTCTTCCTAACCAGTCTCTATGGAACAATCACAATGGAGACACAAGTGGATTCCCAGAAGATCATCCCCAATAATTCTTCATTGAAACACGCGGATCATCTGTTCAAGGAATTCTACTGGAAGGTAGGCCGATTTCAAAGAAAGATTATAACATTGTTTCAGGAGTATGAAGCCATTTTCATCTATGTCAACCGACCGCCAGTTCAACTGACGGCTGATTCTCTGAAAGAAATGAGGACGATGATTGGAGAGTTCGAGGGAATGCCCAGGGCTATTGGAAACAAGTCGACCATGTTGTGGCTGAATGATTATGAGAGGGTTCGTGTTTCTTATGATCCTCGACTAGGGTATTCCAACTTGACTGCTGATGGGAACAACCTCAGTATAAATTTGAATAAGACAGGAAGAACCAAAACTAGAAAAGACCAAATGTGGAACTAGCGCTCCACTAAGATAATTATTTTGATCCTTGGTTTTGGCGACCCGTATCTCTGGCATTTTTGTTTATTCAACCATCTTCATTAGATTTATGAAAAAGTTAAATTCACAACAGTGCCGGTCACAGTCGCATTTTCCCTTAATCGCTTCCCTAAGCAGCAGCTCTAATGGAAGTATATATGAAACCGTTTTTGCAGGCCATGAAACCCCTGTATTCCTTCTATTCCGCCCTCGGAGGAGACTTCTCCCTGGACTATGAAGAGCTCCCCACTTTCCTCGCTGATCCCCGAATCGGAACCTTCTGGAACAGAACTGTCAAATGGCATCGAGACGAAAAGTAAGTCAACCACACAAATGGCATTTGTATTTTGTTTCTTTAGCAATCGAGTGGTAGTCGATCAGTTCTACTTCGTCACTGGAATCCACAACGCAACCACTTGGATGCAACGGGCGGAGAATATGCTGACGTGGGTTTTTCCTTAATGAAAATGTAAAATGGGGTTCAGATGGAGGGATCTTGCTGACAAGTGGTCAAAATTCAATGTGACAGTTTATTCTGAGAATTCTGGAGTTTTCGAAGGAATTTTCAATTTGGCTGGGCAGACAACTCTTGCGGCTGTACTGACATTGGTTTCTATGGTGGTCGTTTGTCTTTTGTTTGTGCCAAGTCTGATGGGAGTGATTTTCGCAGCATTGGCTATTGCTTCTATTAGTATAGGTGGGTAGAAAAACAGAGAAAGAGAGAGGCATAGAAAAGGAAAAAGAGACAGAGACACTTTCAGGAGTACTCGGCTTCCTCTCGCTCTCCTCAATGGACCTCGACCCAGTGACCATGTCAGCCATTGTCATGTCAATCGGCTTTAGTGTGGACTACACAGCCCATGTCTCATTCCACTTCCAGCACTCCTTCTCCGTCCTTCCGAGGTATTTCACTCATTTCTTCTAACCTTCATTTCTCAAATGTTCCAGTAGTGCTTCATCCGCTGACTGTGTCCAATACACGATCGAAGCCGTGGCTTGGCCGATGGCAGAAGCCGCCGCTTCCACTCTTGTCTGCTTCCTCCCAGTTGCCTTCCACTCAGACTACACCCCGACAGTCTTCGTAAGAACCATCTTCTTCGTGGTTGTGTTTGGAATACTTCATGGGTTGTTAGTCCTCCCTATGGTGCTATCGATGATCCCTAGGAGATACTTTGTCTTTGGTTAGTCTTTTAAGCTCAGAGGCATTAACCACATTTTCAGAAGCTAAGACCCCGTTGCCTGTGAATAGGACTTTACTTGTCCCTCCGACGCCTGGAGAAGGAAAGTTACAGCCGCCGGCGATTCTGCCGTCAGAACCGTCGTCATCGAATCTGAGCGGGGATACCACGGTCTCTCTTCTCACCGGGTCATAGCCTCAGGTCTTACGTCGTTCACTTGTCACGCCATCTGTGCTCTCGCCACATTCATACCGGTTCAGTTGTTTTGTGCAACTCAAAGCTTTAATAAGAATGTTTGATTCATTTTTGACTATGGAATCATTCCTCTCATCTTTCTATCTCTCGCTGTTTCTTTCACATTCAAATACAACCTTTATTTTTTAAGCAAGAATCGTCGGAAGAAGTAGTCTCCACGCCAAGCAGCGTCCCCAATTGGCATATAGGAGGGTGATCCTAGATCCACTCCATAAGTGTTGTAGTACCTATGTTTCAAATGTTCCTACAACACTTAAACACTTACTGAGCCTGAGAGACGTCCAAAATCAAAATCAATACCAAAAGAGCAAGGAGAATCTTGAGCATTATTGGGAGGGCGGCATCTGAACGAATTGGAATCTATATATACTCCCAAAAAAGATGACTTTGTCCCTGAAAACAGCAAATTTAGACGTCGGGATGACCATAACGAGAGATTGTGTAAATTTCCAGATTCTAAAACAAGAAATCGTCTGTGTTAAACAAGAACTTGTATGGCAAACTTAGAAGATGGATATTTTCAGTTAATTCGAATTAGACCTTTCATATATGAACTTTGTGCAATGGCATCGTAAACATCAAAGTGGATGAAGAAACTAACAGGTTGTCTTCTGCAAAACGTAAGAACATCGAAACAAGTGAGATAAATATGGATGTTTATATATGTTCACTCAATGTATTCACAACGCAGTTGATTGAATTGAGAACTATAATCAACTGATGGACTATGCCTCTACCCTTCGCCGTTCTCTTTTCTGTCGTCTCGGCTTTCAGAAACTCAGAAATCTGAAGTAATCGAATTTCTGAAAGCAATCTTCTCATACACTATCATAAACCGCCGCCATGACAGAGGAAGAATAAGAATTCCTTGGAGAAACAGAGAACAGAACATGTCTTGACTGGGGAGATCCAGGCATTCCTCGGGGGTTTATAAAACATCTCTCTACCCTGAAAGAGGAAAGTTCAGCCAAGACGATTCCTCCAATTCCCTCTTAAAACCACTCACTGCATGATTCTTTCATTTGCCGCCTCTTTACAAATGCTTCCTTTCCTCGCATTTGACTCAAAATCTCTTGCTACATTCAGGAATTTCTTAATTAAATCTTAAAAAGCTATACATCTGAAGATACCTGGGATTCCAACACGAGCACATTCATCTGCTCCATTGCTGGCCGCACCTCCATCTCGTAAATCTTCAGTTTGCCAAGTTCCTTTCTCAGCCGGGGTAAGTATTCCTCCAGAAGCATAACTGCCAATTCTGTGGTATTCAGGGGAATGACAGGTTCATCCGCGAGTTCCCTAGCCAACTCTGTCCAGAATTGGCCGACTGCCTTATGAATTGAGAATCCATCTGTATCTAGGAGATGTTCATTGACAAAAGGAGTCTCATAGAGGGAATGGTATAAAGGGTAGTTGTCCCTAGTTGTAGCATTTCGAAATTTGAAATCCACCACTGGAACCCCGGCGTAGTTCAAGAAAGGGGCGTGGTCGGAGCCTCCCCCTGGAAGAGGCATATCCGGACGGGGCCATTTCTCGGAAGGAAAGGTGGCTATCCAACTGTCGTAGAGAGTGGCTTTTCCTAATTCTCTATCCTTTCTGTTGGGATTTGGCACTCTTTTTGCAGCATTGATGGAGGCGGAATAAAGGGATGGAGTGGTCGTGACATGCCTATGTAAGTTTGACTCAGACTTTAGGGGGATTTGGACCTACAGACTGGTATTTCCGTAGAGGCAGTCCATGTTTAGGTAGGCTACAGCTCTATGTTGGAGGAGATTTACGTATTCTTCAACGAACTCGGTGGATCCAAGGAGGAAGTGCTCTTCGCCGTCCCAAGCTGTGAACATGATTGTCCGTGCTTTGAAAGAAAGGGGAAACTTCTCCGCCTATATCCCTCCTACCTGGTCTCCATCCCGCTTTCCTCTTCACATCTACCATCCCCCTTGCCATTTCTGCCAAAATCGCAGTCCCACTGTTTGGGTCAATTGATCCATACACCCAGGCGTCGTAATGATTCCCCAACACAACATATCGATCCGGTTCCACAGATCCTCTGATGTAACCAACAATATTCCTTATCCTTCTGGTGTCCAATGATCCGTGAACTTCTATTCGAATAGTTTCGTTTTTCTCAAAACCAGTTCCCACGCGATAAGTCACATTCACTCCTCCTAAAACTTTTACGTTTAATCAAATATTAGAGAGAAAGGAGAGTGAGAGAGAGAGAGAGAGAGTACGTACCCTGCCAATCCACAGGAACTGCAATCCCGTCCAGCCTGTTTAAAATGTGATAGGCAGTTGTGTAAGAAACAGGCAGTACTGGTATGGACGGCAAGGTTCCTTCTAGTTTTGCCTGGGATAGAATTTGCTTTCGAAAGATCTTTCAAAATGCACCTCTTCAGTGGTCCTAATCCTGTAGAATCCCTTCTTTGATGGATACAACGGGGTCAGTGGATCCCCACTGCCATGGATGATTGATCCCCGTTGAACTCCTTCCGTTGGCATCCAGTAGGTCTTTGGGTAGACGCTTTCTGGACCATCTCGAGCGACGTCATCTGGGTCTGAGAAGAGGATTGCACCAGAAGCACCGTTGAGTTGAGCTGTGTAGACTTTGTCTCCACGGAAGCCTTCTCCATAACGCATGAGCACTAATTTTCCCTGAAAGTCTGAGAATAAGAGAGGGAAAAACAGAGGCAGAGAAAAGGGTGAGTCTCATTCGCTACATCTCTTCCTGGCTAACCTTTACATCAATTCCCAAACTCTTCAAATACTCAAAATCTCCCGCAGACCCTCTATTTGCATATACTATCTCTCCAGAAACAGTTCCTTCTGCAGAATATGCCAACCATTGATGCCCTGCATCTGAAACAATAGATTTATTCTCCATTTCTTCAGAAACCAACGTTTAGCCCCTTGTTCGTCCGGAATCAGAACAGGACTCACTCCAGAAGTACTGAAAATCTTCCTTCCTTCCTCATCTTCAATGAAAAGTCTATTGGGTCGATCGTAGTCAGGATAAGACAGTAGCACATCGTAGGAAATCATATGAACGTCTTTACTATTTGCCAAAGTTCCCTAATAAGGCCTTACCTTCAAGCCCTGCTTCCTGCCAGAGTCTGGCTACCGTATCTCCCACTCTATCGTTGGCTTCTGTGCCTGCTATGTGTGGTTCTTTTGTCAGCAATCTGAGGTTTGCTCTGATTCTTTCGCCTTCGATGGAATTCATCAGGAGATTTGAGGTAGTCTCCACGGAGTGGTGGTATAGACTGAGGTAGTCGTACCAAAGGTAGGCCGCTTCATTGGGGTTTTGAGTCTTCAGAAAGAAAATTCCAACTGCGAAAGCGAAGGAAACGGCGATAACTTGAGTGACGTGTTTCATTTTCGAAGAAACTGAAATAAAACTTTAATTTCTAAAAAAACAAGGAATAGGAAAGGCAAATTCACGGAATGAGACGAAACGAGTTGATAAGACGGATCAATAGGTAAACAGCTGACTATGGAGAGCAGTAGCAGAATCAACAGATATATTTATTCAGAGAGAGAGAGAAGAGAGAAGGGGGGAGTGCGTAAGTTCACTTATCCGCCAAGGTCTTTCCCTTCTCTCCTCTGTAATATCCCAAATGTCCTTTCTCCTAAGTCCTCTACGCTCTTTCTCATCTTTTCCTTTTCAGTTATATCTACTCTCATATGTTTCTCTGTTTTCAATCTCTCCCTTGCCTTCAATAAAGTCTCCCCGACACCAGTTAGATGTGCTCTCTCTTCACCGTTCGTCAACTCCCCTCTGCTAGATGTTAACAGGGTTACCCAATAAGGGCTAAAGGTTGTATTACTTTATTCCGCTTGTTCTATATCATGGTGCTGGTTCTTCCAAGTGCAAAGTCCCGTGCAAACCACGCTAGGTCCCGCAACGATCCGCGGGTGGCAAATTGCCAGGATTTCCGTTTACAGCCGCTCAGAGGTTTCGGTGGTAGCACGCGCGCATAAAATAGCGGTAACCCGAGTTTGGCACAGTCCGCGTGTTACCGGTCGAGCGGACCGCGGCTTGGCGTTGGACCAGCGCGCGTATTGGGCAACCTTTTAGCCGTGGAGCGTGAATTGGCGATGTAGCTGATTTATTTTCAATTCTGGAATCTGTCCGCCACCAGGTATGAACATTGAAAAATCCGGTTTATTAACTACGCTATTCTCCACAACTCATAATGAGAAAAAACCTCGCACGAAAATGGGGAATACTGACATTTAATAGAATACCAACAAGTTGAGGGAGAGGAATAACAAGTTTTAGGAGGGAAAAGATAACAAATCGAGGGAGGGGACTTCTTGATGCGCAATGCTTCTGGAGATCACAGGAACTCGTCCATGGGTTTATTTCTAAATGCGAATATTGCATAGGTTGCCATCAAAATTACCTCTTTCTGTCGTTCTTCCAATGGAACACCTCCTCCCCCGTGGTGAGATCTCTTCCCATGGACGTAAATTGGAAGTGTCGAACCTTTTGGCTGAAAAGCGGAATGTCCTGTGAAGCCCGAAAATCTCACAGCGAATCCTTCATAATCGCCCTAATTTCTGCATCCCACGCCGATCGTCCTTTATGTAGCTCCATCAGCTTCCGTTTTCGTGCAGGCTCGTCTACTCCAAGTTGTGCGTAATAACTGAAAAGGTGGATTTGCGCGATTAACTGTATCTGCCCACCTTGAGACCTCCAGCAGCTCGGGCTGAAAGGAAGGCTTGAGCTCCTCGTAATCCAGGCCGATTAATGCAGTGGAAAACTCTGAAAATGGTAATTAAATAGGGAAGCAGGCTCACCGTGAATTTGTTGAGCGACGGGAATTGGGAGTTCCAGGAGACGTTCGGCTACGGGGCCGTCACGGATGGCATACTTCTTGATATCGATAGGGTTTTGACAGATCTAGATTACACAGTGTTTGTGGGTCGAGCCACAAACAAACGTTTTTAAAAATGTGGCGGATGGCTTTGGCCAACTGAAGATCCGCCTTCGATTTGGTCCACACCCAATTTCCCATAAACGTCGTGAGCGAAAAGGACTGCAATCCGTTGACCATCTGTTAGGAGCAACAGCTCACCTTAAAATCCGGATATCCCGAGGGCAGTCTCACGGCGAGTTCCGCTTGTCACCAAAGGGCGTGCCGGGTCTTTGGTGACGTCATCATAACAAGTGTCTAGCCGTGGAGCAGGCTTTTATCAATGGAGCACGATTAGGAAGCATTTTCCGAACAAAACTGCGATTTTAAAAGCACTCCAGATTTTGGAAAGAGCCAAAAAATCTTAGCTACCGTAGGCTTGTCGCATTACCGCTGCGGGACCCATACTTGTCCGCCCTTTATTTGGGAACGTCGTTAAGACCAGCGCTGTGGCATCTTTTTGTTCTTTTGAACTCGCCGTGAGTCTGAATGGACCATTAACATTGGCAAGTGACGGCTGAATCTCCAGCAGATTCTTCTTTCGTGCTCCAATCACGGCGGCCTTCGCGGACTCCCCGGTCCGCCGGATCTTTTCGAACTGAACGTTCATCTAAAATCGCAACAATTAAAGGGAAAAAGGGCAAATTCACGATAATATCCGAACCATTCCTGTAGTGGGCGAGAGTCTCAGCAACCGTCGATGTCATCAATTCGTCCACGCTTTGGACGTATACGTCCGAATCGGCCGCTTCTTTAATGAATGCCTAAACCCAGGTTCATATTTCCAACAGAGCACATCGCATACCTTTAAGAGGCCATCAGAGAAATCGGGGTCCGCCTTGATCCTCGTCACGACAACTCCCAGAGCACAGGGATCTACACATCCGTTATTCCAGGCTCGCCTCAGCTGTTGCAGCGGGTTCAGGAGAGGGACGTATGCACGAGAAAAATTAAAACGGAAATAAATTAAAACCGACGAGCTTTACATTTTACGCCAAGGCGGTAACCCGCGCTCGCATCCCTCGCGCATTTGTGATTTCAGTTTTTACTACGGTAAGGCGGTAATACGCGGCCGGGCCGCACGCCGCTTCCCACATATTACCGCGCGGGTTACCGGAGCCCACCGAAATGCGCGCGTGTTACCACCGAAATCTCTGAGCGAATTGAAATGGTTTCGTTATTTTTTGATATTCTATGTTTAATTTGGTTTGTTACTTTTTATTTATTTATTTTTTGTAAAAATAAAAATAAAATAAAATTAGTACTAAAATAGCATGAATAAAGCGGCGCATCATACTTGCAAGGTTACATGATTTATTACCGATTCACAAATACGTATTTTACACATGAACTCACTTGTTTTGTGTTTTAATCAATAGTTGACTTTTTTAAATTCATTTCACAATTAATAATTATTACAGTTTAGGAATTTTAAATTCGATGGTTAGCTTTCATTTCCCGTGCTTTCTTTCTTGCATACAAGCTGTATTGTGTGTGAATTTAATGTTTATTTTTTCTATTAAAAAAATTAAAATGATTTCTTTACAGAAATGAAATTTGAAGACTCGAAGGTGGTTATTCCGGGAGAGGACATCTTACCAAGCGAGGCAAATATTCGACCCGGCCAGGGAACCTACGAGATCCACGGGAAAATCTACGCCTCCCTCGCCGGATACGTCTACGTCAGGGAAGAACATGTGGTTCGTTGTGAATCATTTTATCATACATATTTTTACACATACTTTAATTAATGTAATCTTGGCAAAATTCATCCAATACGTGTAAAGGCGTGGGGCATAAAATGCGAATTTCGCTTTTTTGCGTCTCTAAAAATGTCTAGTTTCCAGCAAGACGCCACCATAAAAATCGTGGAAGTCCGTCGGCGGGAGGAACAGCAGGAGCACGTGATTCCCTACATTGGCGGCGTGGTCACCGCCAAGATTCTTAATATAGGTGCCAGGTTTGTGTATTTATTATCGTCTGCGGCTTTCCTTCACTTAAACATTTTTACTATATGTTCTTTCAGATTTGCCAAATGTCAGCTTTTGAGCGTGGAGGACAGTCCTCTCTCGAGCGAGTTCACCGCCATCCTCCGGCGAGAGGACATACGCACGACGCACCGGGATGAGGTGGGTCCCGAGTGGGTTTCTGTTTATTACTGTGGTTCTGCAGGTGGACTTGGCCAAATGTGTGCAGCCGGGAGACGTGATTCTGGCGAGGGTTATCTCATTCGGCGACAATCAGACGTCCTTCATCCTCTCCATAGCCGAGGAACAGCTCGGAGTGGTTGGTTTTACGCCATATTTTTTTCCTATGGATATCAAAATTGACACGAAACGACTCTTTGACATTCCTTTGAAATTGGCGTGTTATTATCTGCAAGTTATTTAAAAGTTTCACATCCCCCTTTCCAGGTCTCAGCTGTGAGTGACAACGGCGAGCGTATGATGCGCCTCGACTTCGAAACCATGAAAGGTCTCAAGTCAGGCTGCCTGGAACCGCGAAAAATCGCCAAAATCCCCGATCTCAACAGTAAAAAAGACGAGAATTGATAATTTATATTGTTGTTTGTTGATTTAATTGTTACCGGTTGAAAGAACACTATTTCTATTGTTTTCTGGAACATAGGGGTCTCCACCGCTTATTACCTTCGACAGTTTGTTGTTTTACAATAATGTTCAGTTTAGAAACGAATGTTGTTCGGCGGTGGTTGGTCATTTAGCGTAGGTTTTAGTCATTTAAATCTTATTTTTGAATTCTTAGAGTACCCGTGAGAAGAATGGACCCAGGTTCTTCCCGGCCATGCCCTCTTTCCATACTAATCCTGTTCGAAGGGGTCCTGATATGTGAGTTTCCTTTTCTTTATGGTTAAAAAAAGTCATGGAAGACTCGTATAATAGTCCTTTAAACTGGGTACCTACAGGAATCACTAAGTCGAATGTCACAGAAAATTTAAAAGCACTTTTCTAGTTTTCTAAAGGTCTGTTTGGCGTTTTCAGCTTCCGCCAGAACCTGAATCCTCCTCCCCCGCCTCCGCCGCTCTTCCCGTCCGCCCAAAACGAGGACACGGAATTCCGAGGAAGAATTAGAGTGGTAGGATAAAACCCAGGTTTCTCTTATCTATGCAACTCTCTTTCAGAAGAGATATGGCTATCTCCAAGGGAGGCCGACCCGCTGGGCGCCAGTACCTTTCGGTTCGGTGGAGCGACCGGCGACGGACCCTCCTCGGATCAACGAACCCGCCTGGGAAGACGTATTTATTTTGTCATAAATGCATTGATATTAAAACAAATTAAGGTATGCCACAGAGTGAGGAAGGCCATGTCGGAGAAGATGAAGAATGATTGTGTGAAAGTGAGGAAGATGAACGACGAAAGGAGGATACTCTCAGATGAGAGGGCGGTGGGGCAATTGCTCTTTGTTGACGTTAAGGGATTCAGATGTTGGCCCATGGCTTCAATCCCTACACTCATTTGAACCTGCAATTGGCCTCCTTCAGTCGCAAGAAGGACAGCGGAATGGGCGTTTCTGTCGGAGACGGAGAGGTTAGTTTACGAAGAAGAACTTAAAGACGGGACAAATGCGGCAAGAATCACATAGGAGCATAATGACTGTTAATTATAATTTAAATTCATTGTTAATGGTAAACTTTTTTTTTAAAAATGACTAAAAGCTTCTAGGGGGAGAAAACGACGATAAAAACGCGCACGGGGCACATTTCACCGTTGAATGACAATCATATTCGCTGGTTAGGCGGGAACGCCGACGCGCGGCGACCTATTTTCATCAAAGTACAAACTACAATCAAGTATCAATGCAGTTAATTTGAAATTAATATTTTTAGAGGCATGATGAGCACCATTCTCGCCATTCCCACCACTCCCATAGGTCCCATCACTACGAAGACCACCGTTCTGATAGGTCCCATCCCTACGAGGACCGCCGTTCTGTGAGGAATTCGCGCAAGCTGGTCCGCTCGCACACGGAATACCGCGACGGATTGCCAGTGCTCACAAGTGGCGTTACCACGGAGGGCATCTCCTACCCCAACAAGTTGTGGATGAAGCGACCGGAGGAGGAGGAGCTCGTCAGGGTGAAACCCCATGAATCTAGCGAATGTAGCTTCCTATGGAGATTGACGGGTTACGGTAGTTTTCAGACGTTAGAGACGTTGAGGTGACGATCGAGGAGTCTCAGTCGTCTTCTGAGGTCACTCCCCCGGACTCTCCTGGAAGGGTGAGGGTGGTCTGCGAAGAGGAAGATGTAGAGGTGATGGTGCTGGAGGTTAGTGTAATTTGCAAAGAGTTCTTACATTCTCTTTTAAGCCGGAGGAACCGGAGATCGATGTGCTGATAATGGACCGTGTTTTCAACGGAAAGAAGCAGTACTGTGCCAAGTGTTTTGTAGGTTTTATCTAAGTTCGCCCTATTTCCTACATTTCAGGGATGTACCAGCACGCGTTGGTTCGACGAGGAGTTGATTTCTGCGAAGAAACTCATCGAGGACTACGAGAATAAGAAGAGGAAACGTGAGACGGAGGAGGTCGTGGAAGCGGAGGCAATCGGCCGTTCTATTTCATGGGGAAGGATGAAGGATAAGGTCAGTCTGGTACTCACAGTTGGGTGTCAATGATGACTGTCTCGAATTGGGGGAATCACTCGGTGGTCTACTCTGATCAGGTGACGAGATGCTTGTTCATCAATCAGCGGTTGTTGTCATTGTGTTCCTATTAAAATTAGGGTAGATTTGTAAAATATGACGAATTTTCAGCATCATACCGCCCCTCATGACAGGGGATCGATGTCTCTTCGAATAATCAACGGACATAGGGTCACAGGAAACTCCAGGGAGTGCTACGCCCACCTCAGCAATAACTGCCAGGTTCCCTTCACTATTTCCTTTTTATTGCATATTTCAGTCCGGTATCTTCTGTCGCTTCGAGCACGCCGGTTCGAGATCCCACTCTGAAAGCAAGCTCTGTGCTCGGTATGTTCTCTGTCTGATTATATTTTATCCCATTTAAGTCTCCTTCGTGGCCGTTGTCGTCCGGACAACGGCGACTGTTCCTCTGCCCATTCGGCCCTTCTGCCCCACCAGTTCCCCGTCTGTGCCTTCTTCCTCCGCGGCGACTGCTCCACCGACAATTGCCAGCTGCTCCACGTGCGCCACTCGCCCGCCCTGCCGCCCTGCAAGGAATTCGTTGCCGGCGCCTGCACCAAAGGAGACTGCGTGAGTCATTGACCCAGCGCTCGCGTGACAGACGCCTTGGGGGCGCCCGTCGCCCTACAAGTCGCTGGTTCGACCCCCGGCTATGACGATCCCAATCACACGAGTCAGACAGGTGGTCTACGCTTCTTTCCTACGTTCGGTCAGAAGTGCACCTAAAGATGTACGACTAATCTTCTCTCTGAGCCTTTTACCTGTTTTTTTCCATTTTATAATCTTTTTCTGGGAAATGGAATCTTTTTCAGTGCGAGTTCCCCCACTTCTACCCGTACGAGATCGTCAGGCAGAGGGGCTGCTTGTCCACGGAAACGTGAGTTCCCCTGCTTTTGTGGCGGATGCATACTTTTTTAAGGCCCGACCTAACCGCTATACCACAGGATGAGGATTCAACCGTTTTTCCATGGATGGAATAGAGATATTTCGATAGGTTTGTGGGCGGAGCGAACGGCTTCCCCCTTTTTCTATGGAATTCAGGTCGAATGGCGGTGGCGAGTGAGAGCGGATTGGAAGAGTTGGAATAATTCAGTGAGAAATGAGGGTGGTGACATCAGGGAGGATAAAGTCAAATTAAAAAGAAAACCAAGGAATCCGCCAATGGGATTGTCCGCCACTTCCGTGTGGCGTTGACTCCCAAAATTGGAAACAATTAATTTGATGTTTGAAAGGGGAAAGTGTAGAATTCGCCTCTAGGAAATAGTCGTTTTCATAATGCTTTTCAAAGCTTTAGGTATAACATTAATCAGAAGACAAGTGTAGAAAAGTGAATTGCACCGACTGGGACCGAACTCTGGTCGTTTTGGTCACCGGTTGGGTTAGGAATGCCCATGCACTTCAGGGTTCTCAGATCAGGGGGCGTAAGAGTTTAAATGTTGTAAGTAGTCACCACAGTATTTCTTTTTAAATCTTGTCATCGGTGAAAAACCTCTGGCTTTCCAAAGCCCATGTGAATTTCTCCTTTCCCTTCCGATCTGCTCGCCCCACCGCCCCTCCCTTCTTATCCTCATTTTCAGTGCTCTCCTTGCCTTCTTCCCTCCTTCGCCTTCCTTCACAGGTATTGTTTGCATTCCGGGCGGATCCGGTCGTCTCTTCGTCAAAATAGTCTCCTAACTTATATCGAATAAACCATATTTAATCAACTTCTCTTGTTGTTTTATTGCTCGTGGTTGAAACCATCGTTACCTTTTCCCATTGCCTTGTGTTTGTTTGAATGTGCATCGTTCGAATAGCAAACTGTCTCTGCCACCGCGTGCACGGCGAGTGTACTTCCGCCACGAAGGGGACCATCCCCAGATGGCGGAGGACGGCCAGGAGCAGATCGTCGACGGAGAACATTCGGAAGAACACGTGGTCCACGAGGAGGATGAGGGCCAGGAGCAGATCATCCAAGATGAAAAGTGGGTCTAACTCATAGAAATACCTCCTAGCACGACTGAACAAGTCGGATGAGGTGTCCAATTCCATTGAGCGCTTTCTGAAGATGTAGAGCACAAATCATTCAATTGCCAGTTCGGTCCCTTTCGGCACCGTTTTCTACGCCCGATGGACCACTCTTTCTAGTCTTTATCCGGTCCGCCCTTTCAGAATGGACCCAGTGCATCGGGAAATGGAGCAGGTCTCCCGCGCCGATCAGATGGGTAATCGTCCTTGGCACTCGATGCTTTCCACCAAAAGAGCATATCCTGAGGTATTTCCTTTCTTTTCCCTTTAATCCCCAATTAAAGGAAGAAGAACTGGAGGATGACATGGAGCAGCACTACGCTCAGGGCGGCTACAGGCGTCCGATCCCCGACGGACCAAGGAAGAGGGGGAGGCCGCGGAAGTTTCCGCCGGGCATCCCGCCACCGGACTATCTCTCGAGGATCCAGGCGAAGGCCATAGACTCACAAGTAGGGCTCCCGAGGGCCTTAGATGCCAAGCAGTACGTTCAGATGCAGGAGATGGAGTACGAGGACGAACACCAGGCACCGCAGGGGGCCAGGGTGGTCGCCATGAACTCTAGACTGCTCACGGGCAACGGCAGGACCAACATGATGAATCCCGGTCAGTTGGCTTTCTTTTTAAGAAAAGCGCCGGTACAGAGACCAAGACAAGCTAACAATTCCGCTTTCAGGTCCTCCGCGTCTCCAGCAGCCGGCACCCGCTCTTCGCATGCAGACCGCCTCCCAAATAGCCTCCCAGCGTCTGCCTTCTCTCGGTGGAGGGCCTCCGAAAGAGAATAAACCGCTCAAAGTGGTCACTTTGCTGTGAGTTCTCTCTCTCTCTCTCTCTCTCTCTCTCTCTCTCTCTCTCTCTCTCTCTCTCTCAACCCTCTTTTCCAGGCCAAACTCCCGTAGATCGGGATCTGGTCCCCCACGACCTGTGGTCAGTGGCATTCGCACTCTCGGACAGCCGGCTGTCCAGAAGAACAAGATTCCCCAACTGTCGATCGAAAAACAGGTAATTTTCCGCCGATTCCCTTCTATTTTCAGTGTTTTCAGGCTGAAATGATCATCAGCCAGACGGTTAAGCAGGGCGACCGTCTGATTCCAGGGCAGAGCCTGTCCGAATTTAACAAAATTGTCGATACTCTCAATGTAAGTAGCATTTTAAGCAGATAAAAAGGTGTAATTTAGGGTCAGATACTGAGTCTTCAGGAGGACAACAAGAAGCTGAATAATTTATATTCCGGGCTCATAGAGTTCAAAGACAACCGGTTAGTTGTCATCATTTTCTTTGAGGAATCGCCGCTTTCAGGATTAAGCAGCTGGAGAACCAGGTGGAGAGACTGCAAAACGAGGTGGCGACGGCTATGAAGAACTGGCAGGCCCAGTTGCTGATGGCCAGTCCGCAGGAGGAAGAGGAGGAGGTCTCCAAGGAACAGGAGAATCTACTGGTACGACATTCTCAAGAGATGTGAATCAGCAGATTGGCAGAACACGTTTGATTCGACATACGAAAACTTTAACCTTCAGATCCACCGCATGAACCAGGGAGGTCGTCCCCGTCTGACGCAGGTCACCACCACCTCCGACGGCCAGTGGATCATCGCCGACCCGAACGGAGACATGCAGGAGGAGATCATAGAAGAAGAGGTGGACGAGGAGACCTTCCTCAGAATGCAGCAGGAAATGCAAGAAAGTGAGTATACAGTCGAAAATTGAGTTTTACTAGTAAACAAAAGAAATAAGCAAGCAACAAAACAAAGAAGGGATTACAAAACTTTTTATTTCAAACTCGTTTAGAGTTCACACACTAATAATAAAACTTTGCTGCGTATCCTCAAATGCGGAGTCCCTGCTTCTCGACCACATTGTGCTCTTCGTCGGCGGCTGGCTCGTCGTCCCTCTCCAAAACGAACCTTCAACCTTTCTTTAGACTCGGTCAGACTGAGGCATACCTGGGCAATTCGTTCTCTGCCGGTTCGCGCTCAAAGTCAAAGTTGTCCTCGTGGTCTTTGATTCCTCCAACCACGTGGTAGATCTCCTGCACGAGGCCGATGATCTTCTCGTAGTCCTCCATCAGTTCGCCCTCCTTGTTGATGACGTCATAGATGGCCTGGTACTGCCCCGGCAGCTCCTTCAGCAGACTGTTGAACTTCTCTCCGCTGAGTTTGGAGGCAACGAGATCCTCGAGGCGGTCGTTCTCCCAGGGAAGACCGTGGACCAGGTAGACGAAGAAGTAGAACCACGCCTCGACCTCATCACGGAGACTGATTCCACAAAAGTCGTGGGAACCCTTGTGGAAGGCCCTCGGGGCGAAGAGCGGTCCGCCGACCCACGAGACGGGGAACTTGTTTCCCTGCTGCTTCGTCTGGCGGAGGTCGGATACATCGGCCATGAAGAGATGGCGGCAGCTGGCGTCAAAGTGGAAGGCGTCCAGGGAGAGGCTACGGGCTGCCCAGTCCATCTTGTGCATTATGCGAAGCATCTGAAGACACTTTGTCGAAAATCTCCATAGAAATGGATACCTGGAGGACGTCTTCGGCCAGTCGGGCGCCCGACCCGTGGGAGAACTTCTTGCCGGTGAAGTCGATGCACTGCTCGAGGCTGGGTCCGCCACGGTAGTAGAGGGCGAGGAACATGTAGTCGTCGTGGTGGAAGATCGAGTGCACTTGCGAGAAGTACCTCCAGTGGTTCTCCTGCTCCGCCTTGCACAGGAACTTTGCCTCGTGCTTGGCCGTGTCCTTTTCGTCGGTTGCCAGGCGGAGGACCAGCTCCTTCTGGTCCGGCGCCAGGGCGAGGTAGGTGGCACCGACGGCGTCGTTCCAGCCGATCCTCTCGAAGATCTTGAGATCAACAATGTTCAAATGAGAGAGAAAGGGGAACTCACGATGCATCGGCCCTTGATGAAATGGCCTTCCTGGTACATGGGGAATCCATTGAGGATCTCGAAGGGTTTCTCCTCTCCTTCGAAGACTTCTTCCTCTTTGGGAGGCGGGAGGGCGGGGCCAACGGCCTCTTCCTGCAGCTGAGGGACGTCGGACATGGCGGCAGGGGGGAGGACGACCGATCCACGGGAACAGCAAGGAGAAACTGAAGGGAGAGAAGGGGCGAGGGGTCTTTATGGGGGATTATTGACATGCTAATGAGGACGCGTGGAGGAATCTCGACTGCAGCTGGGAATTTGCATTTCGGATGACCGGAAGAGCCAAACTGGCGATGTTAGGATTAGCCGCGGGTTCGGTGATAAATCCCATGCAAATCAGAAAATGTTAATTATCGCGAAAATTTGAGGTCCGTGGTGCTAATAAAACATCTTTGGATAGTCCTGGGGGTACCACAGACTGCCTAATCCGATTTTGAATAGACTGTGCACTTCCAGGGCAGTTCCTGTCTTTGGGGAAAACGTTTCGTAGTCTCACAAACATTTTCGAAAAAAAAATCGATTTTATTTTCGAAAAGCCGTTATATTTCCCCTGCTTTCGATCCCCTAATAATTGCTTTTCAGGCGGAGGAGAGTTGATTGTCCACCACGAGGTCGAGGGAGAGGAGGTGGTCGACCGCGGCCCCGAAGAACACCACCAACTGGCCTGAACCCCCGTCCAACCCAAGATCTCTCTTTGTTTTGCCCCCATTTCTCCAATAAAGTTGCCACTTATCCCTTCTTTTCTATTCCTCGTCTCTCGTTTAATATCGAAATAAATTAAAAATGTTCATCAAACGGATGTTTTCAGGGTATGACTTCTATAGTCAAACTTGAGGCGCTGTCGGGCGTCAAAGACGATGGTCCTCTCTGCTATCTGCTTCAGGTAATCAACACTGAAGCTTGAATTCAGAAGCCTAGAAGTAGCTGGTCGATGAACCTTAGAAAATCTTCTGCGATGTTTTTTTTGTTGTTGTTTTTGTCGTTTTTTTTATTCCTGGACAACTCCTCCGCGACAATTCCTCCGCCCAATGCGACAATTCCTCCTCTCCGTTAGCCCCGCCCCCTCAACACGACAATTCCTCCGCGACAACTCCTCCGCGTTCACCGTCCAGCCCCTTCAATAATCCGCGGGGTGGGGGCCCCGCGTACACCCCACGCACCCCTTCCTAACTAAAAACAGCTTTATTACTTATCTTATTACAAAATGTATGTACAAATACAAACATGGTAGCTGAAAAATTCAAATTACGGTCAAACTGTGACTAATCTTTTTGCGCGGAGAAGATGTCGCATGGCATTGTTTTTTGCGGAGGACTTGTCGCTCGGTGGAAATGTCGCGCGGAGGAGTTGTCGCCTTGCGCGGAGGAAAAGTCGTGGGCGTGGCCCGGAGGAGATGTCGTGGAATCTTTTTTTTGGTTGGCAGTTGTGTTGGCAAGTCTACGCACATGGTTTTACAACCAACCAATGGAACTATGTTAACTGAACATGTTTTTCGTGTCAGCCTTCTACGCGAAACACTTGGTCGTACTGTTTTTATACCACGGGATATTTTAAAACGATGGTTACACACTTTATACATGTTTAAACCATTTAATTCAGTCCGTTTCCCAACCTGTCCATTTGCAGGTAGATGAGTCGTTCATCCTCCTCGATTGTGGCTGGGATGAAACCTTCGACCTCGGCTACATGGATGACATCAAGGCCCGCATTCCCCAGGCACTACCGTAACCTCCTAATCCTACCATCATCTCCAGATAAACGCCGTGCTGATCTCCTACCCGGACGCCGCCCATCTGGGAGCCCTACCGTACCTCGTGGCCAAGTGCGGTCTCAACTGCCCCATCTACGCTACCGTATGCTTCCATTTGTTACCAGTTACCGTAATCTTTGTTTTAAAGGTGCCCGTCTTCAAAATGGGACAGATGTTCATGTACGACTGGGTCAACGGCCATCTGAACGTGGAGGATTTCAAACATTTCTCATTGGATGACGTGGATATGGCCTTCGAGAGAGTACAACAAGTCAAGTACAACCAGACGGTTCATTCAGAATCATTGAATTCTGCAACTTTCTCACGTTCAGATATTGCTGAAGGGAGACAATGGAATTCAATTCACTCCACAGGCTGCTGGTCACATGTTGGGAGGAGCCATTTGGAAAATCAGCAAAGAAGTAGGAAATTTCAACTACAAAACGTTATTTTATGATTTAGGGCGACGAAGACATTGTCTACGCGGTGGATTTCAACCACAAGAAGGAGAGACATCTCAACGGCTGTCTCTTTGACTGTGAGTTTTTGAAATTGGCAATGTGGCTACTCGATACGAGAACTGAGAGCAAGACATAAACCACAGAACACAAGAGAGCAAAACAATCTACAGTGGAGACATGTTTATTTGCCCCTGTCTCTCTCCTAGTTGGGTCCGAGGTAGCAGGACTGGTCGGTGCGGGGCTTGAAGACTCCGGGGGTGGAGGAGCCACCGGAGGGCTGGGCTCCGCTGGCAGCTCCGTTGTTGCTGCTTCCTTCTTCTTCCGTAGGCGTAGTCCTCGCGGGCGTAGCCGGTGTTCGAAGCTCCGTTGATGTAACCGCTTCCGTAGCCGCCGGCACCCATGTAGGAAGACTTGTCGGCCATCGCAGAAGGGAGAATGAGGGGAAATGGACGGCGGAGGGGTTATATAGGGGGAATGACGTTGCGTCACGGGCTCACGGGAGGAATACGGAATGGATAGGCTAATGAGGGAAGCCTTTTGAAGCGGTTGGAGATGGGAGAGATAGAGGAATGTGATCATAACATGATAATCGTGCCATTGAGAATCGCATTGCTGATTGAACGCAAAATCTTAAATTTCAGCGATTTCCCGGCCTCATCTGCTAATCACGGATGCCTACAACGCCCTCTACAACCAGGCCAAGCGGAGGGACAGGGATGAGGAGCTCGTCACTAAGATGCTTTCGTCAGTTTTCTTAACTATTTCCATGATTTTCGTTTCATCGTAACTGAAATCTAAATTTCAGAACGGTAAAGTCGAGTGGAGACTGTCTGGTGGTCATCGACACGGCCGGTCGTGTCCTGGAAATAGCCCATCTGCTGGACCAACTGTGGTCAAAGTAAGCCTTCCCATTGCGTACCTACAGTACCCCATTTTAGTTCGGACGCCGGTCTGGCCAACTACAACCTGGTGATGTTGAGCAATGTGGCCTCCACCGTCGTGGATTTCGCAAAGTCGCAGGTCGAATGGATGTCCGACAAGATTTTAAAGTGGGAAATTGGAGATTCCGATAGAATTGGGATGATTTCAGGTCTTTCGAGCAGGGCCGGTACAATCCCTTCGCCTTCAGGAGCGTTCAGACGTGTCATTCCCTCGGGGAACTGGCCATGGTGCGGTCGCCTAAGGTGAGAAACGGGCGGAAAGTGGCCTGAGGCTGCCAGTTTCCCTTAGACTTAGCAGACTCGTCTGATCCTCCTTATTTCCAGGTGGTGCTGTGCAGTGGAACGGACATGGAATGCGGTTTCTCCCGCGAACTCTTCCTTGAATGGAGCTCAGACACCCGCAACTGCATCATCCTCACCTGTAAGATTACCGGACCTTTCCTATCTAAACATGGTTTAGGCCGTTCCGGAGAGAGGACGCTGGGATCGAAGCTCATCCGAATGGCCGATCCGACGAATACGAAGAATACTAACAGACAGGTTCAGATCCAGGTTAAAAGGAGGATTCGGTTGGAAGGGGCGGAGCTGGAACAATACAAGAGGAAGAAGTTCGAGAAGGAACAGGAGGCGGCTAGACAAAGGCAAGAGATAGAGAGGGAGGGAGAGAGACATGTTCAATTTCAGACTGGAGCAGAGCAGACGAAACGCGAGGATTGGGCTGTCACAGGACGGAGAGGAGGAGGAGGACAGTGACGATGAGGAGGCTCTGGCCAATGCAGTGGCGGCTGTCACGGGAATTCTACCAGCTGGACTCACTCAGACGCCAGGCAAAGGTTAATAGACAGCAAGGGCGAGGTAGTTAAATAGGCCACAGCTGACCGTATGAAGCTACAGCTGAGCAATAATCAGCATATATAGCGCCGCGAAGAGGCCACGGCGGATGACGCTAGGCCACAGCCGACGCCTGTGTTTGAAAATCAGAGAATCTGTCAACCTCGTAGGCCACAACAGACCGTCTTTACTGCAATTACACCCTTCTTTCAGTGGCTGACCGACGGCAGTCGCTGGCCCTTGCAGCCCCCTCGACCCCAGCCATCCAGGCTGTCCCCGCAGCCACCCAGCTGGCACTCGACAATCCCTACGATCTGATGCTCAAATTCGACCTCCAACAGAAGTGAGACCTCTTGTCTCAGTATTCTAATCGCAGCTTCAGATCAGCCTTCTTCAAACAGACGAAGAAGACCTACCCCATGTACCCATACATCGAGGAGAAAGTGAAGGTGAGGCATAGTCCCTTGGTCATGGAATTGAAATATATTTTCAGTGGGACGACTACGGAGAGGTTATTCGGCCGGAGGAGTATATGATTTCGGAAGGAGTCGTTCCTGAGGTACGGCTGATAAATGCGTAATATTATTATTTGATTTCAGCCCCAGAACCCCGAAGACGGAGAATCTGGTGTTAAAACCGAAGAAGGGGAACATAAACCCGAGGCTAAGCCGGCCCCAGTGGCTGAAGAATGGCCCACCAAGTGCATTTCCTACGTACAGAAACTGGAGGCAAGCAACTACCGTAACCCAATAATTACCACCTGATTTAGGTCCTCTGCAAACTGGAGTTTATAGATTTCGAGGGTCGGTCGGACGGCGAGTCGGTGAAAAAGATTCTGGCTCAGATCAAACCAAAACAGCTGATTATCGGTAATTTCCAGTTGTAACAGATGAATAATTGGATGTTTAGTGCATGGATCCAGTGCCTCCACCCGCCATTTGGCTCAGTACGCCCACGACAATCAGATTGTGCAGGTTTGGCTTTGGTTCAGCGGTGATTAAAGGGTAATTTAGGGTAAAATCTTCACGCCCAGCCAAGGAGACATTGTGGATGCGACGGTGGAATCCCACATCTACCAGGTCACTCTCAGTGATGCAGTCATGTCGCAGATGATGTTCCAATCGGTGGGTTTTGAGGAAGAACCGAGAAAAAGAGAGTCCCATTCAGGTGAAGGACGCAGAGTTGAGTTGGATCGACTCCAGGGTGATCAAACGACTTCTGGCGAATGAGGAGCAGAATGACGTAGCTATGGAAGAACAGGAGACGGAGGGAGAGGCCATGGAGACGGAGGATGGGGTGGTGGCCAAGAGACTGCCGCAGAAGAAGAGACAGAACCTCTTCCATTTGGAGGCTCTCCCCACGTCGGCTATACCCTGTCACGACGTAAGAGAGGGAAGGAATCTCCATAACTCCTCTTTTCAGGCCGTCTTCGTCAACGATCCGAAACTCTCGGATCTGAAGCAGATCCTGGTGGCAGCCGGCTATCAGGCCGAGTTCTCTTCCGGAGTCCTGTTCATCAACGGTACCTCCCCTTCCCTTCGCTCCCGACCCCTTCTTTCAGGAATCGCCTCGATCAAACGAAACGAGGCCGGTCGTTTCCACGTGGAGGGATGTGCCAGCCCCGAGTACTACAAGGTCCGCGACGCCATCTACCAGCAGTTCGCCATCATCTGAAGCCTTTTGTGCTGTTTGTACTTACGGATCTCTTTGTTGTGATTTCTGTTATTTTTTCGATAGATAAATGATGAATTACGAAGTCCCCACTTTGAGTTTGAGGGGGAAGTCCTCCCCCTCACGGACTAACTACTGTATTTGCATTACACAGAAGCCCGCGCCATCCGGTCCTGTTGCCAAAGTTGCGTGAAACACGCGGCTACCGCGCGCATCAACAGAGATCTCGCAGAGTAATCACTGAATCATAATCGCTTGTCTGGAAATATTTATCTTATGTGGTGGTGTTAACGAGTACAACGGCGGTAAATACAATACATCTCCTAAAGCTCCTTGTCTCAGTAAAATATTTAATGTTCTAGCGATGGCACAAGACTCATTCAAAGGTCAGTCTTGCGAAGAAACGACAATTATAATGAATAATTCTGTAATTTTATTTGAGGTCACTATCAGTCTGAATATCTTTGATATAGCGATGTGGACTACAGCATCACTTGTGGCAGCTTTCTATGTAATGCAATAAAAGTCTTTCTCCTTCTCTCATCAACCGACTAACATCCTCCTGTCGGATTCCGGACTCATTCACGTGTTAATCTTAAGAGCAGTTTCATCTCTTGGAGCAGACTCGATGAAATTCATAAAGTACGATTAAATCCACTCATCTTGTCTTCCTCTTCGTTGTCTTCCTTAACAAAAACCGGTGAAGAGCATTGTTCCAACGACCTCTCCTCCCTTGTGTATCCGAATCGCGCAGCTGTTTGCGTGGATAATCGGGGCTCTTACGTGTCGGCTGCTCGGATCCGGCAGTGGGCGGATCCTTGTGTGCTCCCCCTCTCGTCGCATTCGCCCTCGTCTGCGCCATTCACCGCCGCCTTCACCATGGGAGAAGACGTCCGTTTCCTCCCATCTTCCCTTTCTTATAGTAAACCTTTAGGATTATCAATCCGAGGCCCCCCGCGCTCGCAAGCGCTGGACCTTCGAGCAGCTGAATGGCGGACATACTTTCCTGTCCATGCAGGCAGCTACCAACAAGTTTGAGACCCAGAGGGGAATGACGGCACCTGGAATGCCTCGGTGGAACATCACCAAGGACAAACAGCTGGGGTACGTGAGAATTAGCATTTGAAAGGAAAGTGAAGAGTGTCTGTGGAGGAAGAGATTGTTTCACATCGTCACGAATCTATGTAGCTTATTCATTTCAGATACATCGAGCCCAACCGTGAGTCTGAGAAGGTACTCCGTGTCCAATGCGGAACCAACCAGTACGCTTCTCAGAGCGGAGAGACCCCCATCGGATCCAACCGTATGCAGGTGAGAAGGGAACTCTTATTTCCATTTAAATGTGCATCTAAACTTTTTGTTGTTGTTGGAATTCCTCAAGGGGCGAACCATTAAAAACATCTTTGAAACATTGACTTGTCTCAAAAAGTCGTGATTTGCTACTTCCGTTCTGTTTTTATTAAAACTTTTAAGCTTTCTCCTCCTAGCGCTTATCTCTGTCCTCTTTTATAATTCACCCTCTTTCCTAAGATAGAAGAGAAGAGGATATTCCGTGTACTCTTTAAAATCACAACCCTTCTTTGGAACTCTACTGAGACAGATTGAGAAGGTAGAGAAAGTGAGGAAGAAAAAGGGAGATATCCACCCGATCCGTCTTATCGATTTGAAATCTTTGTACTACTGTAAAGAATTTAAATGTAATTGAGGAAAAAAATGCTTCTAAATCATGTAGCATTGCTGTGGTATCCCACATGTTGGAATTAAAGTTAAACCTATCTTTCAGGTACCCAAAGTGGTCTACAAGAAGGACTGGGAGACCATCTTGGACAAGGAGGGAGAGAAGATCATCCCCAAGCAGGCTGGAGACTACGGATTGGCCACCCAGGCCGGAGAGATCTCCATGGGAGCTCACCGTAATCAGGTCGCCAATGTCCGCGGACGTATGCCCCACGATAGGAGGACCCACGGAGTCCTCTGCTTCCAGAACGGTTGGTTCTATCAATATTTTCGACAAAGATATCGATGTACATTGAATTGTCAGTAGAATAATGTTAAACTTGCAGGAACCAACATGTTCGCCTCCCAGGTCGGAATGAACGCTCCTCCCGGAATCGGAGCCGTCCGCCAGGCCACCCAGAAGATAGAAGGACTCGATATGAAGTGAGGAATTGGACATTACCTATTGGTTTTGGAGATCGAGATAGTTTAAAACTAAATCAATGAACTTTTCAGTGACGAACTCCAGAGGAAGGGAACAGAATACACTCCCTGGTACTCTGGCCAGAACAAGTTTGCCACCCAGGCTGGATCCGGAGGATTCCTCAAGGTCCGCGACGTCCTGCCGCACACCACCGTGAGTACTTTTACTGATTTTAGTAAAAAGTTTTAAGAGAGAGAGAGAGAGAGAGGGAGAGAGAGAGGAAGAGAGAGAGAGAGAGAGTTACTTCTTTTGTTCCAGGGAGGAAAGGACATCGAAGAGTCGATCAAGCAGAAGTCGGAAGGAATCGTTCCTCTTCAATCCGGAACCAACAGACTTGCTTCACAGGTGGGCCACATTCATTCAATCGAAACTACCGTATTCTTTGCGGATCGATTCTGTTACGTTTCGAAATCGATCGATACAAAGACATCCTTTCGTTTTCAGAAGGGAATGACCGGTTTCGGAACTCCCCGTAACACCATGGTCAAGGCTGGATGGAAGAAGGAATGGTGAGTGTCCTTTGTGAGAGAGGTTATTTTTCACATTTATGAAATTAAATTCAACTGATAATTGGAAATTAGCGCGCGAAGAGCAAAAAATGTGCGCGCACTTGTCACTGTTCGAGTGGGGCGCTCTGCGTGGATCTTTTTGCGCCAGTTCGGCAGGACGCGGGGGCTTGAGAACGTCTACTGTTTGGATAGGAAGACTCGGGATAAGCGCCGCGAGAGGATTGGATAAACAGAAAACGGTAAAAAGTTGAGGACAGGGGGAAGACTGGGAAATCTGGGGGTCGTTTCAGGGAACTGGATATCCGCCAAAATTTGTGAAAGCATGTGAAATCACAGTGACAGAAATTGAGATATAAAAAGAGAGGAAGGAGGATAAGAAAAAAGATTGATGGAAATTTGAGTAGGGAAGAGGAGTAGAATTGAGGCAGCATACTTTATGCGAATTCTTCAGGATCGAGGACTACGAGGCCGCCATGAAGGAGTGGGAGGAGACGAAGCCTCCTGGCAGCGCCTCCTCCGCCGATCCTTTCGGCCACTACAAGAAGAAGTTCGAGGAGCGTGAGGTAAGGAAAACCGCCACAGGATTGGATAAACAGAAAACGGCCACTTTCCGTTTCTACAATAGGAACAAGCTTGTATTATTAGCCGCTTAACTATAAGAAGTGTTTCAGTCTTCGAGGCAGTCCGAGACTGACGCCCAGTCGGTGAAATCTGTGAAGGTCAGCGAGCCCGCTCCTGAGCCCGAGAAGGTATCCTTTGTAAAAGAATTAATTATTACCAACGAATTCAGGAGGAAGAGCCCGAGGCTGAGGAGGAAGAAGAGGAGGTTGTCGAGGAGACCAAGGCTGCTGTTGAGGAAGAAGAAGAGGAGGAGGCCGAGGAGGCTGAGGAGGAGGAAGAGGAGGAAGACGAGGAGGAATACGAAGAGGAGTAGAGAGCTCCTGGGAAAGAAAGAGACACGACACACGTAGCACAATAGTCCCCACACGCTTCAACCCCATGTCTTTTCTGTGCAATGTATGATGTCTGAATAAATATAGACTTGTAGATGAAGTGGTCTTCAGATGAGCTAAATATACATTGCGACGACTAACGGACATGAAACACAAATGTCCAAAATCTATTCTTATTTAACTTCATTTGTGCTCCATCCAGCTGCTGGAAAATATATGCCGGAAAACGAGGAATAAAACTAAACCAAAAATCGACATGAATACGCAGGCCGATTTTTAAGTTTTGAGACAGACATAAGAAGAAAGAGACGTAGGTGCTATCGAGGCACCTGGTCGGACGGAGAAATATATACCAAGGAAAGGTGAAACCAGAGACTAGGAGATGTGCACGAGAGGAGTCAAAAAGCGAAAAGGACAAAAGAATATGAGACTGTTCGTACCGTTGCAGAACTAACAAGTGCACGAAACGGAAGACCACGAAAAGAGTGAACATTCACAATGACATACAAAATAAAACAAATCAAACGAATAGGTTTTTCACCAAACTTTATATAAAGGGAACGAGGTCTTAGACGTTGATGCAGGAGACGAGGTCGTTCAGGTGGCCGTACTGGTACTCGGACTGGGGCATCATCACCGGACGGAAGGCGTCTCCCTCAACCTTGCGGTAGTCGACAGAAGGCTTCTGGCTCGGCTGAGGCAGAGGAGCAGCCTTCACCTGGCCCACAAAACGGGAGCGAGGAGCCGCAGGAGCCACGGGGATGGCAGAAGCACCGAAGGCAGGTCCTTCCTCAGCAGTCAGACACTCCAGCGAAGCCACGGCTAAGAGCAAAGGGGGATAAAAGAGGAAGGGGGAGGCCTTACCCTGGGCGGGGATGACCTGCTGGACGGGAGTGGGGGCCACAGAGTAGGAGACGGGGACCGAGGAGCGTCCGTAGGCGGCATAGACGTCGTTCTGGAAGACAACGTAGGTGGACTCCTCCTGGGGACGGGCACGGGACTGGTAGGGGGTGTGGGTGTAGGTGGGCAGCACCTCTCCCTCGGCCTGGTCCTCAGCCCAGGCGTAGTTGGACCCAGCCTCCTCCTTGTTCTTGTAGACGGTGTAGGCACGAGAGAAGGTCTTGGCAGGGGCGACCACCACGGGAGCCTCCTCCTCAACGGGGGCCTCGACAGGAGCCTCGGCGGGGCGGAGGAAGTAGTCCTCGGGCAGCTGTTCCACAACGGACACCTTCTTCTGAACGACAGGGGCCTTCTTCTCCCCCACAGGCTGGGGGATCACAGCCTGGACGGAGGGGGTGGAGACGGTGTACTTCATACGGTAGGCCAGGGGGACCTGCTCCTCATCAAAGTAGCTAGAGTAGACGGGCTCCCTGTAGACTACGGGTTCGGGTTCCACGGCAGTCAGGAGGTCATCTTCCTCCTCGACGACGGCGATTGGCTCCACGGGGGCAACATCCTGTGCGACGACCTCCTTCTGCTCGGGGTAGTAGAAGCTGGGCACGTAGCGGTAGTTCATGACGACTGGATCTTTGGAAGACGAAGACACGAATGAGCGCAGCAACCGGCGAGGGGATATTTATAGGAAAAATGGCGCAACGCAGCGTATATTGACGTGGCCTATGAATTCTAAATACAAAACTTTTGGTATAAATGGAAATAGCGGGGTAATTATTGCACTTTCTGGAAAATCGAACAAGAAAGTGACAGCTGGTAGACGGCCTTTTGCAAGGATGACTCGGTATGAGAATTTTTTGACACCCTTATTCCATGCTTACCAACTAGCAGTTCCGTCACAGGCTAGAAGGAAACATCCTTCGTTATTATATAAAGCAGAGTATATGCCCGACGTTGTTAGCTCATAACATAACTTTTGTATGTAGATCCCGCCCCAGTATTACAGAAACAGCTATCCGTGTAGAAGTAGTTTACCCCAACCCCAAGAAATGAAATATGAGAAACGACGTGACCAACTTTCATTGATCAACAGATAACAAGAACAATTTAGGCCTTGACAGCGTATTTCCTCAGAGGGAACTTCCTCTCCTTGGCGATCTGCTTAGCGGTCTTGAGGGACTGCTCGTGCTTGGTGAGGCGTCTCCTGATGGCACGGGTCTGCTTCTTGCGCAGATCGATGGGCTTGTACTTCTTGTCCTGGAAAGACGTTTTTTTAAACACACATGAAGTTGATTTAGATAGTCACCACTTTTGACACAGTAGTTAGCGCTATGAAATGGGGAAACTCACATCGGGATTCAGTAGGAAAACTACGAACCCGATACGATCTTTGCGAACAGAACCTTCCGATAAAGAAATATTGACGTGTTGAGTTACATCAGCCAGTTCGCGTGTATGTGGCAGGATTCCATTTTAAAAGGGAAAGTGGCAAAAAAAACTTACAGCGAAGAACTTCCTGAGCTCGGCCTTCTGGCTCTGGTTGATGACAGTCAGGACGCGGGCGATGTTCTTGCGAACGACACGGATCTTGGAGAGCTTAGAAGCGGCGCCACCGGTGACCTTGGATACCTGAAAAAAAATGAAAAAGATGAAGCAATGTATCGCGGCATAGCGAACGTCTAAAGTTACGATTCGCCGACAAGTAAGCTATCTCACGGTAAACTCCGAAAGCTTGATATTTAAAGAGTAAAAATGAAAATATTTACTCACCCTGAGGGAAGACAGCTCAATCTTCTGGCTCTCGAGCTCCTTCTCGAGATCCTCCTTCTTCTTGCCGCGGAGATCCCTAGCCTTGACCTTGGTCATGTTTCCCCTGAACAATAATATTAAGATCGATAAAGGAATGACAATGGAACTCAAAAAACGGCAAACAAGGAAAAAATAGTCTAATACATCACGAATTTTCATGGTTTGATCAGAAATAAGTGGAAATCAGTCATAGGAACAATTCCTACTGCTGTAGCACATGAAAATACCAAAAATTTTAGGATAAAGGGCACCAATTCGGGTCAAAAAAGTTAAAAAGAATTAAAAACGGCCGAAAGAGGGTGAAGAGGCGGTATACTGTGACCCTTGCTTGTGGCTCAGGGAAGTCGTTGCGGGACCCAACGCACATTAGGCGGACGGCAACAATAATTTTCTACTTTAAATTTCGGTTTTAAATGGGAATTTCGAAGGATTTTGCCTGTAAACGCTATATTATTAAAATAAATAAAATAATAAATATATATTTTACAAAAATATTGCCGCAAAGAATTAAAAATAAGGATTACAACCGGCAAACTCCAAGAGTGATCCCTCGTTCGTTCCCAAGTTGAATACGGTTATAAATATAAATACTTTATTTATCACTAAACTACACGAATGAGAATGTCACTACAACTACACAAAGGAGAAGAAGCGACCAGGCTTTCATATAGTGGAATGTGCGAGCGATATAGTAACACTTGGAAATACAGTTCTAAGCGAGTAGGGAAGTGTAACTCGAGTAAAATAGAAATATTGCCATTTGATCCGGGGAATATTCACAATAATTACAGAGAAGCATCTAATCGGAATGGGGCGGGGTAACTGGGCGAACGGCGTCTCATGCCGTCTCGTCTACAACGGCCGTCCAGCCCCCGGCCGCCAGTCATTGTTCCCTCGGCTTGTTCAGGTCCCGCAGGTTCGACAGAAACCTCTCCGGAGTGATGATCTGGTCAGATCCTGCAATTTCCAGGAATTAGGAGTTCCAACAGGAAAACAAACCGATGATGATCTCCCAGGGCTTCTTCGCGTGGGTCACCTCGTAGGCGGCTCTCATTTCGGCGTAGGTGAGCCCACCCACGATGTAGATGATCAGACGGGGTCCGCTACGGTAGGTCGACTGCTGTCCACGCTCCTTGTGCCACTGGCCGTACCTCGCGGAGGCTGGGGCTCTGAAATTCACAGGTGAGGTAAATGAGAGTATTAAAGATACCCCGATCGGAAGGGCGTTCCGGCCTGTCTTCCGGTGAGGAAGGGGAAGTGCTTCTGGTCCAATTTGTCGTCGATGGCGTCTTCCATGATGTCCTTGAGCACGGGGACCCAGCGGGACGATTGGTAGACCTGCTCGTTCGGACGGTCCTTCCTCGTGGGCGTCCACGTCTTCCTCCTTCCTTGCTAAACAACCGAAATATGTGCGTTCTGAAAGGTAACCTACGTCCGTTGTGATATTAAGGCCGAGGAAGCCGGCATTGGTTATGGTTTCCTTCTCCACAGCGTCGATGTTAGCATGCTGGAGCAGCTTGTTTAGGTTCTCTTCGGTGATTCCTGAAAAATCGATGTTTTTAGAGCCAGACTACTGGCAATGGACACTGTTTTGCGCCACCTTAGTGGCGGGACCTTTCGTAGCCTAGTCCTTTAAAACTTACCGTTCTTGCTGAGGATGTAGAGAAGTATGAGTCGGATCCTGTCCTCTGTCCTGACAGCCGGGTCGATCAACAGCGGGACCATGATCTTCATGGGGTCCTTCACGCGCTCTCCCTCCACATCGATCTGCGTGGCAAGGTCCTGCAAAGAAAAATACAGTACTCCGCCGTCCCCAACTACCGTACCTGCTCAACCCTGCAGAGTTTGTCGATTCCGTTCTGGTATTGCTTCATGCACTCCTCGGCCAGATGGAAGTGTGTGCTGAATTTGTTCAGCTCCTTCTGGAACTGCGGCATCTTCTTGATCATCATGGAGAGGTCCTTGATGGACTTGGCGTCGGTCTTGATGCCGGCCTTGGAGTCGCTGAACTTCTTGAGGCCCTTGGTCACCTAAACGACAGGTAAAGAATGGATTACAGTATTTCCCACCTCTTGGGATACTACGGCAATGTGCTTGTGGCGATTGTCCACCCAGAGATCGTCGTTCTCGTCCAGCAGAACCTGAAAAGAGGGAATTATCAACGTGACATCCACCTAGCCGGAACCCGTTTCATTTTGGGGTATTTTAGAACCTTCGAAGCTCATTAGGTATTCGAAAGTGACCCTATTTCCGGAAATCGCGTAAATGTCATTTCCGTTACGTGGCGTGAGGTAACTTAGAGCTGAGCCTCGGCCTCCATTTCATTTCGACTGCTCGCAGCCCGAAGGATGGCTGCGAAGAACCCTCCCGATGCGGCCGCCCCCGCAGCCGCCCCTTCCTCGTCCGCTCCTCCTCCGGCTGCGGCCGAGGCTGCAGCTCCCACTGGAAAGCCCCCGCCGTGCCCTCCGATGGCCAACCGTCCCGGAGAGCCTCCCTTCAAACTGGAAATGTCCCCGGATGCGGTGACCTTCGTCTGCACGCCGGACAAGAAACCCGTGTGGTGCGATGTGCGTCTGAAGAACACAACGACGGACATGCAGAGCTACAAAGTCAAGTGCACCTCGGCCGACATCTTCCGCGTGCAGCCGCCCCTCGGATACGTAAAGGCAGGCGAGCAGATCAACATCCGCGTCTGGTTCCAGGTATTTCTCCTAGTCGCATTCAGAAAGGAAGGAATTTAGAACAAAGCTACCCCCGACCAGGCACAGAAGCACTACTTTGCCGTGTACCACATGAAGTGCGGAGACAAGCAGACGCCGGTGAAGGACGTGTGGACGAAGACCGCCAAGCCCGAGGGAGTCCGCCGTCTGCCCGCCGTTTTCACCGACAAGGCTTGAATTAGCTCATCAAATGCCACACGCGCTATCGGGCGAATAAAGAGCGTGTCGATTCTCTGTATTTGTGTTATGTTTGTGGGATTTGGTTTTTGCATTGATTCTTTGGATTTTCTAGTATATTTGGTATATTTGCAATTGTCCGGAGGATTTTGTCCGGAAATTCGAAAATCACCGTTGTTATGTGCAATGAGAAAACAGTGCATCGTAACAGCTAGCTGGTCACATATCACCCCAAAAGTGCTTCGATTCGGGAGCTCATCGACTGTATTTTCCAATCCATTACTCACCTCCTTCTCGACGCTATCATTTCCCCCGGTCTCGTAGCGATAGACGTCATTCTCGATTCCTAGCATATCGTAGCACATGGCCTGCAGAGTGAGCTCGTGAAGGAGCGGCGTCACTCCGTCGAATCCACGGTCTGAATCCACTTTCATCTTGGAAATCACCCTTCCTACCGATGATGATCAGCTGGCTGCGCTGTTTGTCCGATCCCTCGCCCATCTGCGGGTCGTCTGCCTTGTAAGCGTCCAGCTTCTGTTCCACCAGGTGACCCAGATCCACGTTTCGGTCGAAATCCGCGCGGTACCTGAAGGATATCGTACACCGCGCGTCTCTGCCCTCTCTCTTACCTGATGTGGGGGTACTCTCCCAGAGTAGCGCAGACGGTGGCGATCTGCTCTGCGATTCTCTCGAGGTTCACGGTCAGTCTGCCCTGCTTCTGGGGGTTGTAGTAGAGAAAGAACGTGTCCGGAGAGTCCAGGGTGTAGACCTGACTCTCATATGGAGTGAAGGCTACGTTGATTTCCTTTAGGTTTTTGATGAACCTAAACCAAATGGCTATCCTGCCACCCGACTGGCTACAAACCTCGAGGCGGCGCTCTTGGCCAGTTGGTTCACCAGCTGGTCGCTGCAGGCCTCGGTGAAGAAGACGTGCGCCGCTTTGTACTGATTCCGCACGGTGTAGTCGGCGATGAGCTTGTCGATCTAGAATCCAACATCATAAAGTGAAACTGAAACTGACAGAGTCCTTGGTGGGGGCGATGATGTAGATGGCCTCGAGGCTGGGCAGGGGCTCGCGCCGCTTGTTGAGATCCTCAACAATTGTGATGCCTTCTGCAATGGAAGCATTATATTCGTTATTTCTCTCTCTTCTCTACCTTCCATGATGTCGTGCATTTTACAGCACGCGGAGAGCATCCTCATGGCGAGGCGGTCGACAATCAGGACGTTCCAGCCTCCCCGCCCGTCCGGCTTCTTCAGTGGCCTGATGACGTCATTCAGCAGTTCTGAAAATGTAAAAATAAAAATCAATAACCGCTTCGTTACCAAGACCATTTGGTCCTTTAATGCCCGTTCCCTCCATCCCCCGGGGAAATAATGCACGTAAATTGGCGTCAGGGCAACATCTCTCCGGACTTTTCACTTCCCATTGGCTGGTCTTCTGATTCGGTGGGATGTCCAACTCCTCCACTAGTGAGGTTCGAGTAGCTCTGAATCCCCAGGAGCTGAGGATCCGCAATCGGAAGGTAGGCCAGAATCCCAGAGAGGATGAAAATTCCTCAGAATCAGAAGAACCCCAAGTCGAAGCCAAAGTCGCGGGCCAAGACGCCGAAGAAAACGCCGATTGGGGAGAAGAAAACGGAGGAACCGGAGGAGTCGAAAGACAAGAAGAAGGCGAAGATGAAGAAGAAGTCGATTGTTTTAAACAAGGAACTCCAGGATATCAAGGATGAGGCATCGAAGGCGATTCTTCCGCTGTTGAGTAAGGAGATACCTGATGAGGCCAGTCTCAAAACGTAGTTTTCCATCCAAAACGAGAGGAATACGGGGTGTTTAGGGCCAAGTCATTCCGCGTGCAGAAGCCACCCTCTGGGAAGAAGGAATCGGAAAAGATAACGAAGCTCCTGGAGTTCAGTGGCTGGCTGAAGGATCTGAAGGCGTTCTACACGAAGAAGTCGAGTGATGCAGACGAGTGGCACATCAAGTACGAGAAGAGGATCATCGATCTGACGGTGGATATGAACAACTTTGAGAGGAAGATCAAGGCCAAGATCACAAAGGAAATGACCAGGGTGGGGCCACAGCTAAACAATTCGTTCCATCTAACCACTCAGGTGAATGAACTGGAGCATCTGGCGGCGGAGAACACGCAGAAGAGGAGACACATGGAGAGACTCCATGCGAAGATGGCCCCTTGCGGTCAAGATCCAACCCTTGTGATCAGCCTCACTCAGACTTTGATCGACGTGATCCAGTCATTGCTCTACTACAGCGCCGTCATCAGAGATGTACTATTCACAACCAGCAGTGAATAGAAGAAGGAGCGAAGAAAATAGACGATATAGACGGACCGTGAATAAAATTTGGTTCAAGGGTATTTTAGCCGGGAAGAGGGGTTCAAACAAAGACTCACTGTTGCCGACGATCTGTTTCATCGACATGGTCGGTCGTGAAGTCAGCGGAGGTGGCGCCGGTGGACTAGAAGGTTGCGGCCGGCTGAGAACTGCCTGAAAGTGCCAGAATTGGTTTTGTTTAATGATAAATGTGCAATTAATAAAAAGAAATAATTTACCATCTCGGTGGAGCCCTGTTTTTTGCCCCAGGAGGAAAACATCCCGCGCGAAATGGAAGAAAGGGGAACAAAGTGAGTCAGAAAGCAAGAAATACGTGCAGACGAAAATGCATACGTGGCCTGTCGAATAAATAAAACTTTATGATCTTGGTTAATTTATTGGCTAATTAATACGTTTTTATTACTTGTAGAGTTCCAGCCAAGACAGCAAATTAAGGATTGTTGTTTTGTTTGGCGGTTCAAAATGTTGCAATATGCATATAATGTTAATTAAGCAAATTAATGTAATGTGAATAATAAACATAAGGAATGTTTAATGTCGAAAAGAAGGATGACATTGGAAGTGCACTGGTCATCACTAATTATCGATTTTCCGCGACCGACGGTATATAAATACTCCGTGACACCCGAACAGCTGACTAATCGGCACGGACTCTCAAACAGTCTATAGATGTATAGATGGGATCTCTCTCTCTCTCTCTCTCTCTCTCTCTCTCTCTCTTTCTCTCTCTCTCTCTCTCTCTCTCTCTCTCTCTCTCTCTCTCTCTCTCTCTCTCTCTCTCTCTCTCTCTCTCTCTCTCTCTCTCTTTCTCTTTCTCTCTCTCTCTCTCTCTCTCTCTCTCTCTCTCTCTTTCTCTCTCAAGTACCTCTCTTGAACTTCTCAACTCTCTTAAGATGAATACTTATCGCAAAGAGTCACTTTCTCCCTTGTCAATTATGAATTTCGAAACTTTCCATTTCTAGAAGTACCACTACAATATAAAATGAAGTCTCATTAGACGTAGTTGCCTCCTATTCCAGAGTGAGTAAGGTCTTTTGTTTTGTTCGCCGACGAGAAGAGTGCAAGGGAGAAAAGGGCGGGTATTGAGTGAGTTTGCAGTTGTTTAGAGGCGCCCGGGGTGGTTCGATGCGAAACAGAGGCGAGCTTATGCCTCACGAATCGACATGAGAAGGCAGGACGAAAATGGGAAAATCAATGGCATGGCGTGTGTGGAAAGGGAGAAGAGCCTACGGCCCGTTTGGGCACAAGCAGAAACTGTTTGTTCAGCAAAACCGAGAGTCAAAGACACATGATTGCGCACAGAAAATGGGAGGGAAACATGTGTCGCGCGGCCGCAAAACGCCATTGTTTGCAGGGGGAATTGCACTCTTGCACAGGGCGGGAGGGTGACTGGGGGGGGGGGGGGGGAGATAAAATGAGAGCTATTTTAAGAGAAAGGAGAGCCAGGACAAATGAAAGTAAAAGAAAAGGGAAACAATGAATGCAGGGAAAACAAGTAGCCGAATAAAAGCTGTTTCTCAGCCGGTTTAATAGAAACCAGAAGCCAAAACGATTGACTAGTAGGGCACTTCTTCTGGTAAACCATCGCTCAATTCGGCCATTTGTTCTTCACTGGTAGTGAGTGAATTTCGAAATGCATATAAACCACTGGCAAGGACTTTCGGCCAGTAATATTCTCTTTTTTTAAATGTAGTAGTAGTTACCTTCATTTTAATACTCAGGAAATCATTGGAAGGAAAACCGACCATTAGGAAAACAAAGTGTTCCTCAATTGAAAGATCAAACAACCACACTTCGCTCTCTCAGAATATGGCTTAGGCTTACATGGCTTAATGTTAGGTAGAAGAAAGAGAGAGGGGAGAGAGAGAGAGAGAGAGAGAGAGAGAGAGAGAGAGAGAGAAGAGAGAGAGACATAGAAGGAGAGAGTGAGAGAAGCGGATTCAAAAGCGGAAAACTCTACCCACCTGATTCCTCTTAAACATGTCGACCAGTCAGTCGCCCAATGTGGCCAATGTTTTGTGAAATCGGCGCCGGGGGAATATTAATGTCACTGTTGAATTTCCCCGCCTGTAACGCCAGCATTCGGAAATGTTCGATTTCAGCTATTCCTGTTTTCAAAAGAAAATCGTAGAAATCTAACTTCTCTATAAGATTTTTTTTCGACGCCTTAACACAATTCTTGTAAATACCTACGCTGTTTACCCATTCCCCTTTTTGGCATATTAATACACTTGGCCTCACAATAAACATCAAAGAAAAAAAATTATTTTCATAAAATACACTTACTTTAAAGCTACGAAAACTTAAAGATCACTGGGAAATGCGACTAGGGAATTACGGGTCTCATCTGAATGTGAGGTAAACAGCAAAATAAGAACAACTTCAGCTAACAGCGGTGGAAACAAACGAAAAGAATTTAGAATACAAAATATCAAGGAAGCTGAAGAGGGGTGGCAAACGATGGTCTGTCGACTGCTCTGACGACTGTCTTTACTGACTGTCAACGGCGAAGACGGCGTTTAGGAGTGGTAGCCTCAGTTTGCTGAAAATAAATGCTTAAAGTTACATTTGGCAGTTTTATATCGAATTTCAAAAAAAATCAAAATGTCATCAGTTTGCAAAAGTAGACGAAATCTCACCTCCAAGCGTCTCCTGGGCGCTCCTCTCCTGGGAGTCTCCTCAATCTGCTCGTGGGTGGTCTTCTCCTCCTCAGAAGCCTCAGATCGGTTGAGTCGGCTGAATGGAGCAGGACGGATGGGGGTTCCAATGAGTTGTTCAAGCGAAGGGGCAGAGCCACGAGGGGGAGAGGAGGCCTCCTCCTGGAAGAGACGACGGGGACGGGCGGTCAGCCGCTGAAATCTCACTTTAACAGGGCTCAATTTGAGTGACTTACATTGACTCGAGGTAGCCTTCTGGCAGGCCTAGTGGGCTGTTCTCCCTCGGTTACGGTAGTCTCCTGGGTTACGGTAGGTTGTACCACGGATTCTTCCACAATTATGGCCCTGGAGATGGGAGTGGGCGGGAGAGGAGGAGCCACAACGGCAGGAGAGGGCCTGAAAGAGAATTGTATGATATTCTACAGTATCCTCAGTTGTCTACAGTAATCCAGTTTTTCTACAGTGCTTACCTGTGGTTCTCCCGCTGTTCGTGGTTGGATCCGAGGTTGTTGTACCATTCGTTGTAGTGTCTGTGGTACTGGATCATCTGATTCAAGTAAAAGTAGCCCAGAGGAGTGAGGGGAACGGGGTTCTCCTGGTAGTCCAGCAGCATCTGACGAATCATTTTCAAGACAGTCATCTGAATTCTCAAAACATTAATAAAAATAGAAATTTAAGAACTAAACTGGGAGAAAATGAAAGTAGGCGCACAGCCAGGTGCTGGTGAAGGAATGTTTAACAAGCAGAGCTTTAATCTCCGCCCCCAAAAAGCAACGTTTGCTTTTTCGAATTTTAGCATAAGACATTGACAGTCGCTTGGGGTGGAGAGAAATATCGGGTGCGATTTTTCAAAAGGAAAGGAACCAAAGGTAAAATGAAAGTGTCAGTAAATGTACAATTTGGAATTTGAAATCTTAGCCAATGTTTTGGGAAAGTTGAATTTTGTTTCTTATTAGATGGAAAGTGCGTAGGTTTTGAGTTTATGTAGAAGCCAGTTGCTGTAGACTGAATGACTGACCAGCATGGATTCCAAACCCCGCCCATAACAAAGGGATCTCCGCTTTTTTGGGCATCTGCCGGTGCCCATGGGAAATGCCTGTGGGGCAATGTCAACGTTTCGATAACTTATTGTTTTCGAAAACGTTGAATTTGGGTTTGACTGGTTATCGATCCAAAAGAAAAAGGAAAAATTGAAATTGGAATATGTTGAAGACTCAGCTTGCAATCAAAACATAAATTTTAAAAACGTGAAAGAAAAAATACGAAACACTCTTTTCAGGACCTAATTTACGTCTCCTCTGTTCTCAATTGCCTTTGGAACATGCAGAAAACGTGCACTCTAATGTGGCGCGAGATAAATCGACCAGGAAAAATATTTTAGCACCTCTAAATTGACCTTTTAATTATTACCAAGAAGGAAACATCGGAAATGTCAGTGGGATAAAACTATACCAAATGAGGTTAAATGAACCATTGTTTTCGTTGCGAGGTCACACGTGGCTGAGCATTGAAAGCGAGAAAAGGCATTGTTATCGTATCTCACTTGAAAAATAAGATAATAACCCAATTGCTTTGCTTTATTTGCGTGTTAGGTGACCATCTCTCTAAAATTGACTAAAAATATAGGTCAACCATGTGCGACATGAAAACGGGACCAATGGTCCATTTGACCTCGTTTGATCTCGTTTTCAGCCCACTGGCATGCGTGCACTTTTGTTGATAATAATTAGTAGATCATCTCAAAAGCGATGAAACATAGTTTTTATATACTTTTCATGACTTTCTCATACGAAGTTAGTTTGACTTAAAAATTTCACGATGTTAGCCTTAACTTTCCAAGTGTTAAAAGGAAACAAGCAGAAAGAGAGGATTGCTTGAAAAGAGAAAGTGGGAGTAGGAAAAACAAAAAGATGTATTAGATTGATTTCAAAGTAGAATATTCTCACCCTAACTCGTGTGTTTAACTAGCAGAAATGCAACCTCAAATTGAGTTCCTTCGTCTTCGTACACGATCTTTCACGTTTCTTTTAATTTATCAGCAAGTTTCAAGTTTTTTTATGTGCAATTTCAGTTGTTCCTTTTTTCTTTTAGATCGATAACAAGTCAAATCCCAAGTCAACATTTTCGAAAACAATTAGTTATCGAAACATTGACATTGCCCCACAGGTATTTCCCATAGGCACGTGCAGATGCCCCAAAAAAAGCCCTTTGTTGGGGGCGTGGTTGGCATCCATGCTGGTCAGTCAGTCAGTCTACAGCAACTGGCCTATACACTTCTGTTCTTACATTTTTAAGTGAAATTATGAAAAAGACTCAAATAGTTTAAAGGCAAAAACTTTACCGTTAAGCTCTTTATTACAAATGTTTCCCATTAATTCGAGCCTAGAAAAAAACAATTCATTAATCCCAAAAAATTTTCTTTGGACTTTTTTGAAGTTTCCACATTGTAAATTTTACAATTGTCATCAGTTGTTTTAAAACTTTTGGTTCCATTCAATTTAAAATTTCCCGCGCCCGATATTTCTCTCCACCCCAAGCGACTGTCAATGTCTTATGCTAAAATTCGAAAAAGCAAACGTTGCTTTTTGGGGGCGGAGATTAAAGCTCTGCTTGTTAAACATTCCTTCACCAGCACCTGGCTGTGCGCCTACTTTCATTTTCTCCCAGTTTAGTTCTTAAATTTCTATTTTTATTAATGTTTTGAGAATTCAGATGACTGTCTTGAAAATGATTCGTCAGATGCTGCTGGACTACCAGGAGAACCCCGTTCCCCTCACTCCTCTGGGCTACTTTTACTTGGATCAGATGATCCAGTACCACAGACACTACAACGAATGGTACAACAACCTCGGATCCAACCACGAACAGCGGGAGAACCACAGGTAAGCACTGTAGAAAAACTGGATTACTGTAGACAACTGAGGATACTGTAGAATATCATACAATTCTCTTTCAGGCCCTCTCCTGCCGTTGTGGCTCCTCCTCTCCCGCCCACTCCCATCTCCAGGGCCATAATTGTGGAAGAATCCGTGGTACAACCTACCGTAACCCAGGAGACTACCGTAACCGAGGGAGAACAGCCCACTAGGCCTGCCAGAAGGCTTTCTCGAGTCAATGTAAGTCACTCAAATTGAGCCCTGTTAAAGTGAGATTTCAGCGGCTGACCGCCCGTCCCCGTCGTCTCTTCCAGGAGGAGGCCTCCTCTCCCCCTCGTGGCTCTGCCCCTTCGCTTGAACAACTCATTGGAACCCCCATCCGTCCTGCTCCATTCAGCCGACTCAACCGATCTGAGGCTTCTGAGGAGGAGAAGACCACCCACGAGCAGATTGAGGAGACTCCCAGGAGAGGAGCGCCCAGGAGACGCTTGGAGGTGAGATTTCGTCAACTTTTGCAAACTGATGACTTTTTCAATTGTTTTTTTGAAGTTCGATATAAAACTGCCAAATGTAACGTTAAGCATTTATTTTCAGCAAACTGAGGCTACCACTCCTAAACGCCGTCGCTTCGCCGTCGACAGTCAGTAGATGATAGAGTTTATCCGATCTCCTGCAAATCCCGTTGATATTCCCAGTAAAAAGTGATTCCGGTTATCTCTTGATATTGTCAAAAGTAGAAAACTTTGTATTTCTGTATAATATGTATACATATAATAAACATGTTTTGTAATTAAAAATGCAAACTTCATTCAAAGAGTCGTCACTGTAAATCTTCTTGTGTTTTATGTATTAAAACGGATTCTGAAGTTAACAACATCAAGTGGGCATAGAATTCATGTTTCTGCCTCCCTCAATCCTCTTTGGCCGCGGCGTCCTTCGCCCCAGCTGATAGACCAGTGTAAAAATGCACCCTCCACTCCCTGCTCAAACGGCCACTACCCGCACCGATGAAGTCGAAACCACGGAATCTGGATGTGGTAGGAGTTTCAGAACAGTTTTTTTAAAATTTTAAACTGATGTTTTAATCGAGGTTTCATCAAAAACATTTGTTCAGCAAAAAAGTCGTAAGAAGGGGTTTTATCCCTGTGGTTGTGTGAATCAGTCTTTTTATCTCTAGGTGCACCACGGATTGGTTCTGATTAGCGATGGAAATGGAAGAGGAAGGCCTTCGAGGATTCAGTTGTCTAAGGGTGAATTTGGAAGTTGACTCACTAACTCTCATTCTAGATCAACTCTCTATTCAAATTCCCCATGACGGAACTGAACCCCCAGAGCCTGCCACCCCCGAAGAAAACGCTACTAGGACCGTAATCATCAAAAGAAAAGGAGGTGGCCTGGGTCTCTCAATTAAGGTAGGCTGGCAGGTGCAAGGAATTAAAACCATAATCTGAAGGGAGGCACTGAAAACGCCCAAAATCTTCCAATTGTCATTTCGAAGATCTTCCCAGGAATGCCAGGTACCACCTATTGCCAATTGTGCAATCCATCTATTGCAGCTGATCAGACAGGCCAATTATTCGTTGGTGATGCCATCGTAGAAGTCAATGGAGCTTCTGTGGAAGGGCGATCTCATGATGAGGTAAATCTCTTTTTGTATTTTGCAAATGAAAAATGACGCTGGAAATCCATTGTGACGATTCGTTTTGTGTCTCCCGTTGCCGTTCCGACCAATTATCTCCTTAGGTTGTCGAAATGTTGAAGGCGGACGGAGACGAAGTGAGACTGGGCGTAAGACATTACACTCACATCGCACCTTACCTTAAGTGAGTTATGACTTTAAGATCTTAAGAAAATCATTTTAGACCGGCCCAATCACTTCAACCAGGACGTAGTGGAAGCGCCCTGGACAAGCTGTACGAACCGAATACGTGGAAGGTTTGTGGCCAAGGAAAACGGGTACAAAAAGAAACACACATACACACATACTCACTCTCTCTCTCTCTCTCTCTCTCTCTCTCTCTCTCTCTATCTATCTCTATCTCTCTCTCTATCTCTCTCCCTATTTCCCTCTTTCAGTCAGCAATGAAGGCCCAATCCGCCGTCGACATCCACGAGGGCCGAGAGAAATCCGTTGCCACAATCGACATAAAAGACGACAAATGGCGTACCATAACCAGTATTCCCCTTCCAATGGCCTATGTTACTCGCTACCTCTGGGGGACAGACAACGTCCGGTACAACCTTTATTTTAACCTTTTCATCTTTCTCTTTCAGTCCCAATGCCTTCGAATTGCGGGCAGTTGATGGAACCTCCAGTGGAATCATCCACTGCGGGGACTCTCGAGCACTCGACCAATGGCTAGCTCACATCTACAACCACATCCAGGTGGGTCTTCTAGAATCCTCAAAACCTCCATTTCCTAGGTGTTGAACAACAAGAGCGTGAAAATGAGCAACAAGTATCTTCACCAAAGCGAGCAGATCTCCTCAATTGGATGGGTGAATGAGTACATGAGTGAGGATTCCATCGAAGACCCAAAGGCCAAGTGGGAACCCCGCTTCCTCATTCTCAAAGGAGGCGACGTGTGTCTCTTCGAGAGCCCTCCAGTAAGCAAATGCAATGATTTCAAAAAGAAGACGTTTCAGCTCAATCAGGAAGACCTCAATAAGTGTTTGTATCTCTACAAGTGCTATGATGTGGCTATTCGACAGGTAATAGGAGAGAGAGAGTGTGTGAGAGAGAAAGAGAGAGAGAGAGAGAGAGAGAGAGAGAGAGAGAGAGAGAGAGAGATAGGCTACCCCCTGAATCTGGTATAACAATTACATGGTTACTGTAGGTTCCCAACGACACCCGTCGTCTGGATAAGCGGGAGAACTGCATTTACCTGGAGACGTGCCATTCCGTCCGTCATTATCTCTCATTTGACAACCCGAACATGATGGAAATGTTCGAAACTGCCTTCTACAAGTGCATCTATACCACAATCACTAACATGCAAGTAGGCAACCCATCAAGGCACCATTTACACTGCTCATTTCTTTCAGACTCGGACTTTCGCTTGTAGCTTTGAAGGAAGACCCAGTGGATTGGTCCTGGATATCAAGCAGGGAATCAGCCTCTACGACATTCCTACAAAGGTTGGATGAGATGTGACAGCAGAAAATGGGTTCAGAGCTACGTGTGGCAGTACAGGTTCAGGGATCTCAACTCTTCCAGCGACGATGGGAAGGTTCACTTCCAGTTGGTTTTCAAAGATGACCGCTCCTTGAACCCTGACAAACTCGAGATCAAGGTGAGAAAATGCCCCATCCTAACAACAAAAACTATTCAGGAGATCGAAAGCGACGAAGTCGTGGCCATCGCCTACAATCTGCACTCCTTCCTGACGACCAAGATTGTGGCGGCGGATCCCGACTTCATAAAGAGCAATCCACTTCTCTAAATGATTATTCCGAAGAATAAGTAAACTATCGTACCCCTGGTGCCTCCAACCTATTCCCAAACAAACACCAATAAAAATTACATACAGGACATGTTCACTGTCTAACGACACCACTATAATTATCTAAGCGCCGGGGGCCTTCAGGTTGGTGTAAGGAGGCAGGGGCTTGCCGTTGAAGAGGGTGGCCAGGTTGTAGATTCCGAGAACGAAGCAGGCGGTTCCTGAAATATAACAAAAAGTTACGAGGACGACAGTGGGACTTACCGAGGACCTTGATGAGCTTGCTGAGACCAGCATCGTAGGCTCCGGCCTCCTCGGACTTCTTTCCGTCGAGGAGAGCTTGCTGAAATGGACTGATTGGATCAATGTAAAGTGAGAAGCCTTTATTTATTCTAAAATTACAGCTTTACACGCATGCACGGTGTGTCCAAACTAGCAGTAGCAAAAATTCTGGGCAAAGTGGCAAGATTTAATTAGTCTCGACGCGAAACGTTCCAATATTCAGCTGTTGACTTAAAAATGGATATGGGCCCGACCCAATTGAAAGTGTCAACAGCTGAATATTGGTACGCTTCGGGTCGAGACCAATTAAATCTTGGCACTTTGCCCAGGACGCTGCCCAGTGCTTTCCTACTGCGCAAAACCAATGGGTGGGACACACCGTGGCATGCACACTCCGTTTACGAACCAACCATCTGTAGATACACGAATCTGCTCAGTCTTAAGACTCGGAAAATCGCACAGAAACCAGTAACACAATTTAAAAAATGCACATCACTCATTCACAGAATGTAGATTACAAGGATCCATTCATTGTAATTCGGGAGTTTAATAATTTAGATAGAAAGAAAGATCCAATATAATGTGCAAGTTCAATAATTTGGAAAACATCTTTTTTTTAAAGAAGGAAATATCAAATTTCAGCTCTAAAACGTACCGCGTAGATATCGACACGCTTCTTGAGCACGGGGTCGTAGAGGCCGTACTTGCCCATGACGAGTTTTCCGACGCGGGTTCCCTCGGGCAGACGAGGGAGGATCTTTCCGGCGGCTCCGAGCTGCCACTCTCCGGGGTTCAGGGGGTCGAACTGGTCGATGGTGGGGGGAGTCTGCAAATTTTTCAATAAAAACTAGAAAACAGAAAATGACCACGTACCTTTCCAGCGTTGGTGGGGACAGCCTGGAAAGAGGCCAAGCGGATCTGGCTACGGGCGATACCCAGGGTCCTGGCGGCGAGGGACATCTTGGCCTAAAAAGGACAAATAACATTGTTATAAATCAAAGAAAGTACAAACTAGATATGGACCGAAAAAGGAAACAAAAATATAAACCAACCGACTTTGTAAATAATGAAATAGAAAGTAACCAAAGCTCGTTGGGTCACACCCTGGTTAAGTGGAAACACGCGTGTTGGAATACGTGCAAACCACGAAAATTTAAAAGCAGGGTCAATATGATAAATTTCACGTTTTGAAAAGCACCTACAATGAAGAGAACTCTCAGAAGAGCTTACAAACGACAAGACTTGATTTCTCTCTCTGATTTGAGATTTGGGCAGATGTCAATTTGTGACTCAAATGCAAGCTAGCCCATAGTCATAGGAGCTAACTTTGAAAAATACACTTATTTTGTATTTTAGACATAAACATAAACACAACACATACTTGAAAACATTCAAAAATAAATGAAAATCCAGGAGCAGGACGGGCGGCCCAATATCGTTGTCGGCACCGTGAAGGCGAAAACATGTACGCAAAAGTAAAAATTTTAGACTTCACGCGAGTTCAACCAAGAGATTACTGTATTAAGATGTTCTAGTTTAAATTTTGCGAAAATAAATAAAGTAAAATTTAATTAAAAATGTGTATATCTATCAAATTATTACGGGAAGACTGAAATATTGACGACCACGCAAAAGCCAATTTTTTAAGGATTTTACAACAAATGTGCTCCACTGCTACAGTACCCGGGGCAGTCCTTTAGCCTGAGTCTTTGAAAACGAGAAATCCCAAATTTCGGTTTACTCTTTTTTCCGCTTTTTCTTAAATGGGCTGTGTTTTTCGGGATTGCGGGTGTACAAATATGATTTTCGATGTATTTAAATTATTAGGCGTTTTTATTGCTTTGGTCATAATTATGGTTTTCGTAGTTGTGGATATATCTTCAAACTCAGTCCCTTTCGCCTATCATTTATTTACGTTAAGCTTCCAGGTAATTCGACATGCCGAAGCAGATCACCGAGATCAAGGAGTTCCTGGTGAAGGCCCGCAGGAAGGACGCCAAGTCTGTCAAGATCAAGAAGAACCGCGAGAACACCAAGTTCAAGGTCCGCTGCAGCAAGTACCTGTACACCCTCGTCGTCGCCGTAAGTGTTTTTTTTAATCTTTTTTTTCAATACTTTCCAATATATGGAATGGGCCCCCCTTTTTTTTGCAAATGTGTCATTATCCTTAGCAGGTTGGAACACGTGGTATACATATCGGCGAGGCATCGGAAACTACCTTTTATGCTGGCAAATTTCTTGCGCGTTTGAGTTAATTGTTCGAACTTTTTTCACACAAGTGTTGCTGTGAACGAATTCTTTAAACATCAACTTGTCGTCCACCAATCTTCTCTTTTCAGGACAAGGATAAGGCCGAGAAGCTGAAGCAGTCTCTCCCCCCTGGAATCCAGGTCAAGGAGCTGAAGTAAACTGTTGTTATGGCAATGAGATGAAATCTTTGTCACTTTTGTACTGTTATTTGATTTATCGGCTGGATGCCAAAGCCGACTGTAATGGTCGGGAAAGCGTAATTGACGCGGTGGGGTTGGTGGAAATACGCTAAATTTCGTTCGTCCGTGGATTTGAGACTTGTTAGTCGATCAGTTTCATCAGGTCCACTGAATTGTATTGAGACATGCCGTCATTCTTAAAGGAGAGGGACATGCTGTCGCTGACCAATAAGGCAATGTCAGCTATACGCAGGAGCCAGTTCAGTTACATCCCTTGAGGGGAGCGCTGTCGAATCTATGGGTGAGAGCGTCTATCATCGAGCGCTTGCTAACCAATCTTCTTCACCGTGCCCTGCTCTTTTTTTAGCTCCGCCGGACCCGCTTTGTTCTCCCGGAGCAGCATATCTGCAGGGATTTATCCTCGCCGAAGGGAGCTCAACGTTCATTGTCCCAGATTTCAGTCCTTTATTCTGAGCTCCGGCCCACAACTCCAGCTGCTCACCCATCGCACTTCTATCCAATCGATGTCGCTTTTTTAAAACTTATCCGCTTTCTTTCAATTTCCCCTTGCCCCATCGGACAAAACGAACTTGAAGGAATACCTTAATTGTCCCTTAACACATCACACAATCAACAACAACAATATTAGCCGTAGATCAAGGATTTTACAATCATTGGAGAGGGCGTCTAGCTAGACGAGCGGGAGCGGCCTCTTCTGCGGGAATGGACCGGCGAGTGGCGACGGCGGGTCTTAAACTCCAATTTTCTCTTAAACCACAAAGCTCAAAACCCACATCACGTTCGTAGCTGTGGCGGCTGTCCCTCCTGCGTCTCTCAGGGGTCCTGCGGTCCCTGCTGCGACTGCGTCTAATGTAACCCAAGTGTCGATTGACTACGGTATGTCATACCTCTTTCTGTCACTGTCGTGGCGACGGCGGTCTCCGGAACGGGACCGGCGCCGGTCGTGAGATCGGGAGCGAGAGCGGCGGCGGTCCTTTGAGCGAGAACGGCGACGCTCCGGAGACTTTCTGGTAGGGGAGCGGGACTTCTTCCTTTCGACGGATCGGGAACGACGGCGCTCGGGAGAGGAGGGGGACTTTTCCTTTACTTCAGCCGAAGGAGATCTAAACCTCGGTTATAACAACGAAACGAAGGACACCCTCTTTGAAGTGGGATTCATATGAAACGAACCTCTTACGACGCTCCGGGGTAGGAGACTTGGCCTCCTCCTTGTCGCTCCCCTCGTCCTCCTTCGCCAGACGTTCCTCCTCGCTCTTCTTCTTGGTGTTCAGCTCCTGGAGCATGCGCTCCTGTTCCTAAACAACCGTTGAAAGTTTCCTTGAAGTTGGCTTACCTTCGCCTCCTCAGCCATGTCTGCCTCGCTCTCTTCATCGTCGGATGAGTGGAGGTCGATTCCTTCTCCTCCCTCCATATCATCCGGTGCCACAGCGGCGGCCGTCTCCTCCACCTCGGTCTTAACCTCCTTCTTGTCCTCAGCCGTGGCGTCCTCGTTGGCATCGGCGTGAGTTCCCTTCATTCGCTTGACCACAGTTTCCGAGTCCCCTCCCATGGCTTCGCGCTTTGATTGGAGCTCATCCAACGTCATCAGACGAGCCTGAATCATCGCATATAACATCACCTAGAGAAAAGGTCACCTCCTCTCTCTTCCAATGAGGCGGGGTTCGGCTGCGATCGAAGCGGAAACGCATCACTCCGCGGCCCTTGGTCTTCACTCCCGTCGCCTTCTCCACACGGTCGTTTCTCTGCAACGGAAAAAGTTGACAGGTCCCGTAACGAATGTAATACAGTAATCCAGGATTAATACTTCAATTGGCCCAGCTAAAGGATTAAACTGACCCTGCCATCACGATCCCTATCTCCCCTCCTGTCGTCCCTTCCCCCGCGGTCCCTGGACCGCCTCCTGGGGCTCCTGGTGCGCGATCGCCCACGACGGGAGCGGTCCCTTCCGCTGTCCACTCGACGGTGGCGGTCACGGCTGCTGTCGCGACGGCGACCACTCTCCTGAACACTCGAAATAGAACGATTTCAGAAGGCCAATTTACCCTTTCCTTCCTCTTATGCTCGGGGGTCTTGGAGCGGCGCATGAGAAACGAGTGCTGGTTGGTCGGCTCCGGTGGCAGGTCCTCCGCCTTGACGGTCGAGACCTGGACCTCATCCTTTCCATTCTCTTTCTCCCCTTCGCTACCCGAATGACGGCGCTTCTTCCTGCTCTTGCGCCTTTCATCGGCCGAGCTAAGAAATACGTTTTGTTCTCTGGGCCAAACAAACCTATCGCTGCTGGATTCCTGTCGCCGCTTCCGGACCAGTTCTCCTCCACCGATGATGATGACATCGGCCAGCGGACGATTGGTTGAGTCGGTCCTCAGATGCTCGATCTCCGTGATCACTTCCTTCCCCGAGACTACCTGAACCCATCTCATTTAAAGGTCTAATAAAAAAAATACCTTTCCGAAGACGACGTGTTTTCCATTCAAGTGAGGCGTGGGCTTCACAGTTACGAAGAACTGCGATCCATTCGTGTTAGGACCCTTATTGGCCATGGAGAGGAGGAAGGGCTGATCGTGCTTCGCCAGGAACGGCTCGTCGTCGAAGCTGCCGCCGTAGATGGACTCTCCGCCGGTTCCATTCCCCTCCGTAAAGTCTCCTCCCTGAAAGAGAATTGAGTAAAAGTTATGCAATGAACAAACTTGAATCATGAAGTCCTTGATGACCCTGTGGATCGTAGAGCCCTTGTAGGAGAGGGGCTTCCCGCTGGTCTTCCCAATACCTCCCTTTCCCGTGCACAACTGGAGGAAGTTCTCCGTGCACTTGGGAGCTAAAATGAAAATAAATTACTCGTGTTCGTTGCAAATTAAAAGCAAAAGTGAATTGTTTGGAGGGAAACCTACCGAGCTCGTCGAATAGTTCGAAGACGACGCGACCGGCCTCTCGTCCGTCGATTGTGATGTTGACGAAGCAACGACGTCGGTTTTTCGCCATCTGAAATGAAATATGTAGATAAATAAATGAAAACTAAAGAAACGACGAATAAAAAACAACGAAAATTTCAACGCGAAAAACAAATGTAGTCCAAACACGTTTTCCAGTGAGAACTATGTTTTTCATTGAAGGCTTGCAAAAATACGAAGCAATACACCACTAATTCAAACAAAAAATGATACAATTGGATAACACTGGACTGAGATAGATGAACACGGGAAAATCGCGTCTTTCGAAAAATTCAAAAGCCCCTGTCGTTTGCCGCATAGAAAATATCTGGAGGTATGTAATCGCTGCGAGACTCTACAACCACGTATAATATTGCAAAATGCAATTGTGCAATTGCTATTGGAGGACAGTAGTTTAATATGTAAACATCCAAAAATGTAAACGTTGTTTGAAGAATACAACACAACTGAAAAGGGGAATTGGCACATTGGACAAAAACAGCAGGATGAAAGTTCAATGTTTATGTTCTTAAACAGATCTATTAGAAATATATTGACGTGGAAGCGTGGGAAGTTTTAAGGAATATGCTAACGTTAGCTCATTATAACGAGTTAGAAGGTTAAGGATTCACAGATGATCTTTAAACGTTTCTGCGGACGGAGGGTTGAGGTTTCCAGGACGACAAATAAACGCTGGACATGGGGAGAGTTTCAGAGAGAGGTGGAGAGATAGAAAGAGAAAGAGAAAGAGAGAGAGAGAGAGAGAGAGAGAGAGAGAAGTAGAGAGAGAGAAAGAGCCAATAAGAAACAAAACTCAAAAGAGAACGGAATCCGTGTAACATTCTGTCCATTCCTCTGATTACTCTCCCTTCTGATTGTTCCGAGTTTTTCTGCATTAACCTAATTAATCTCGCAATTAACCTCAGAGAACCCCTCCACACCAATATTCCTGAAAGGTCACTTCTATCTTATCGTTGGCTGTGTTTTTGATAAGGTCAGCAGCAGTCTCTGCACAAACCAGCCATGAGGACCATAGCAGTCCTCCTCCTCCTCATTTCCTCCTCCTTTTGTATCCACGACCAGAGCATCTACAAACAAATCGATGGAGTAGCCAGGAAATTTACAGAAGACTTGAAGGATGGAAAAGAAGAAATGTTTGTTTTGGATTTTATTCATTGAAATTCTTAATTTTCAGCAAAACAAGGGAAGAACTGACGGAGAAACTCAGAGAGACAATTGATGCTTTCAGGAAACAGCATGGAGTGACTGAGCCCAAGCCTTCTGTAAGTATAACACTTTGAACTTTTTTTGTTTTAAATTCTGTTTTATTCAAATTGGTTTTTAAAATTTTTCTAAATTTCAATTTGTTTCAGAAGCCTTCCCAAGATCGCCTGGACGAGTTCTCAAAACTTCTGGACAAAGTGAAAGAAGAGACAAACCAAAAGAAGAAAGACAAACTGAAGGAGCAATTTGACAAGATGAAAAATAAGACGATGGAGAGGATTTCGGAGATCAAGGAGAAGGTGAGTCGAAAAGTACGCTTCATCTTCTTTTTTTAGATTCACAATTCTACCCACAAGACAGATGCAAATGTGAAGTCAGAAACTCGTCAATTAACTCCGGTAGATATCCCTCTGCTTCTCTCTCTCTCTCTCTCTCTCTCTCCCTCTCTCCCTCCCTCTCTCTCTCCCTCTCTCTCTCTCTCTCCCTCTCTCTCTCTCTTTCTCATTAACTTTTAGACCCTGTTTTAATAGTTATCGCGCCTTGTTTTGTTACTTGTAGCTCTATCGATTTCATAATGGGGTTTCCAGAAGCTAAACGACGACCAGAAGAAGCAACTCGTTGATGAGCTTTTCACAGTCGTCGAAGGATTGGTAAATGCCACAAGAGCCAAGAAAGAGGAAAAAAGGAAGAGAAAGGAAGAGGCAAGTCGCCTTTTCCCCTCAATTCATAACAATTTTCAGCTTAAAGAGGAGTTGAAGCCGGTTGTTCAAGAAATCATAAACAACCTAAAGACTAAATTCGATTCCTGGAAGCAGGCCAAGGCAGACGAGGCTCAAAAGGCAGAAAATCTTAATTCCAACTCTTATATTTCTTTTAGAAGTGGGAGGATATTATGGCCGTTCTTGGAGCTTTGAAAGAAAAGGCCCAGGAGAAGAAGGAGGAAAAGGATTCCTGGCTGAAGGCAACCTGGGAGGCAGTCGAGGACAGGGTCGATGGTCTTCTTGGGAAGGAGCCTCCAGTTTCTACTGTTCAACCGGCCCTCAAGGGGACTTTCCTTGATGAGTGAGTTGAATTCTCTGGGTGTGACAGAGAGAAGATGAGAATGAGAGAGATAGAAAAGGAGAGACAACCACCTCATAGTTTGCTTCATTTTCAGAATGTCTGGAACCTCCGCCTGGCAGAACGTCACCTGGATCCTTCTCGCCCTCTGCGTATTCCTCACCATTTCCCTCCTGGTGCTCATCCTTTCTCAGGTACCAACCTTTCAGCATTTCAGTTGTCTTTCTTTCTTTTTAGAACTCCCGTAAAAGGAACCACTACCAAATCTTGGTTGGATCCGATGCCGCCGCCCCTCTCTATCCGAAGCTCCAACAGGAGGAACAAATGTTCTAAGGGCTTTATTTATTTGTATACATTGGTTTTAATAAAATTGCACCTTTTTTGTTTTTTGTTACATTTTCACGTTTACATATGCATGAAGCGTCATTTCGCCTTCTTGTGATTTTGGACATATGAGTGTGGGACTCTGAGATTAGGATTCATTGAAACACAACTTAAATTCTTGTTTATGAGTTTTTTTTTCTAAAAACAGAACCCAGAGGCACTTATGATGAAATTAAAACACATGATTCCTCAGTAAACAGAAATGTTTTGCTGTTTTTTATGATTTGTAGTTTCTACTTTGTGTGCTTACTTTCAAAAAGTCACGTAGGCTTCAGAGAGCATACGTGACATTTGGAAATTACCTTTTTATCTTTCAACACAGTTTTGAACGCATTATTGGAAACTTGGTCTTATCTGGGTGATGCAACCGATAAAACATGGGATTCATACCTTTCTGACGGCCAGAGATCTAGCAAAAATTCGAAACCCAACACAGGTAGAGATAGATGGATTTAGGTAGTTTCGGGAAAGGACTTACACGATTCAATTAATGGTCAACAATGAAACATGGCTCGAGACACAAATATAAAGCGAGACTGAGTGAAAGAAAGACAAACATCCTACACCACCGATTGCCATCTTTATTGTTAGTATCTCTCAGCACATGTGGTGGCAGAAGGGGTTAGTGCAGAACATCATTCCAGGGCACATTCCGGGCATGACGACGGGAGCAGCGCCGAACATGGGAGTGTGGACCATGGGAGAGACGACCATGGGAGTGGCGACGACCGGAGGAACCCCCATCGGATAGGCAGCAGGGTAGGCACCGTAGCCTTGAGAGGGGTAGCCACCGCAGCCATAGCCGTTGCCGTAGGGATACATGACCGCAGGAGAGGAGACGAGTAGACACAATGAGGAGGGGGCCCGAAAGGAGAGGGTTGGTTTTCACGGGCGGAGCGTCACGGAGGGCGTCACGTAGCATTCAAATAGCATTCAAATATCCGATTTATTGCATCTTGAATAAGTAAGAACTTGTATCTTTAGATGACGGGGTCTTCTTCAGGCGCTGTTTCCATCTCTGGCTTATAGCCAGGCTGAGAAGTCTTCGCCAGAATCGACTGAAAACTTCTATTTGGCATTGGTTCAACGATGTGTCCTACCTTAGGCATGGATCCGGAGGGAGCCTCGGTGTAGCTTAGTTTCCCAACGGGGCCTTTTGCCAACGGAGCCCGTTCCGTGTCATCGTGGCCTTCAAGGCGCTGGTAGTTCTGCTTCCTTTGGGAGAGTTGGAAGAGGATCATTGCGATTAGTGCAATAGTCAGAAGGATGGAGAGGGCCAGAAGAATCCAGGTGACAGTTTGCCATTGGGAGGTTCCGGTGATTCTGCAATCAGAACTTTGCTTTTCCTACTAGAATTGGTAATGATACTTGGCTGATTGTGAGTATTTTTATCATATAACTACACTAGATTAAAAACTGACTCATCGAGCACTGAAGCCCTGGTATCCACAGCTGCTCCCCCTCCTTGACTCTGCTCCTTGAGAGTTTCAATTGCAGCAGCCTTATCCAAATCCTTCTGTAGTTTATCCATCAACTTTTCATTTATAGCAGCCTTCATCCCCTCTCCCAAAGCACTCTTGATGAGGGAGGAAACCTCCTTCTTCTTAGCCTTGATGGCCTCCAATCTAGACATCACCTCAGCCTCCATAGCGTCGATCTCATCCTTCTTCTCCTGAAACGAAGTTGTTCCTGGCAAAACTTACTTTTACCTGAATATCCTCTCTGTACTGATCTATTGTCTCATTGAATCTGGCCTGTCTCTCCCTCTTCGCCTCGTCCCTCTTTTCCTTCTCTTGCTGCATCAGAGTCTTCAGATCTTCCATCGATTGTCTGATTTTCTCTTTTTGCTAAAGACCGTGAATATGAGGAGCATTAGGTTCCTCACCTGCTCCTTCTCTGCGGCAGCTACTTCTTTTGCCTTCTGCACCTGAGCTTGGAACTCTTCCCACCGTTGCTTCATTTGCTCCAAAGCTGCTTTGAAGTCCTGAAATCAATAATTGGTAGGTAAATGAGATCTAACCTCAATCTCCTGCTTCTTCTCCTCCTGTTTCTCCTCCACCTTCTCCTGCCATTTCTCCCCCAAATTCTTAATCAACTCATCCAGCTGTCTCTTCTCCTCCTCCTTTTCCCATTGTCTAGATGCCGAAATTCCTTCAAAGGCCTTCCTCAGTTCGTCAATCACTTCCTGCCTTTCTTGGGTTTTTTCTGCCTTCTTGGCCTCTTTAGCCGATCGTATTTCCTGTAACAAATGATGTATAGCCTTTGTTTTGAGTGATCGTCTCCTGTCTAGTCAACAACGCCGAAGATAAGACCAAATCATAAGATGACCATTAGGACGGGAGATCAAGACTTATCAATCATTTGGGAATTAGACAAACAAATAAGTGGATGAGGAAAGGGGGAAGTACTTTGTACCCACTCAAATCACATTGCTCACTGTTAGGAACTGTTCCTTCTCTCTCTCTCTCTCTCTCTCTCTCTCTCTCTCTCTTTCTCTCTCCCTCTCTCTATTCTTCCTTTCTTCTACTTTTCTTACCTCGAAAGCTGTTTTCAACTCCTCTGCCGTCCGCTTGAACTCATTGTTAACAGCCGCAATTGTCGCATTTAACTGAGCCTCTGCCGCCTCCTTGTTTTGCCTGAATACTCAATGTTTGTCATGTAAAGTTTGCAAAAAGCTGACAAGATAAGATATCTTACCTGTACGTGCTAAAATCGTTTTTCCACTGCTCTTTGAGCGCTTTCTCCACTTCCAGGAATTTCTAAATTGTGTTTCCTTGTCTTTCAAATTGGGATCATCAAATCAAATCACCTGGAATAAGTCGGCAACACTGAGTTCTGCTGAGAAACAGGCTAAGGAGCATAGAAGGAGGAAGAGTAGCCTCATCCTGGAAGGAATGAATGACTATTTCGAAAGGAGGCCCGGGAGCGGTATCAACTGTTTTCGCACGCTGTTTACGTGCGCAGTGACATTATCATTGGCATTGATTCAGACGGAGGCAAATGATCACGCGGTGCTACAGAAAGCACAAGTGGAAGGCTGGAGGCGGCAGATAAGGGGCAGGGGTGGGGAGTGACCATGGGATACACATAGAGATGGATACAGAGAGGGAAGAAAACATACTGATACTATTTTGACACACCGTTGTATTTATTCAGGAGAGCCATGTGACTTCCCTTGTGCCCCTGTAAAAAGGGGATTTTAGATAGCGATGGAGGAAAAGACGTCATCAGAGTGCTGGAAAGAAAGGTCTGCATCAAAGTGCTTACATTCCTACGGTAGTTCCGGCTCTTAGTAAACAGCTTACTGTAAGCCATACTTACAAGTGTTTAATTTACTTACTGGCAAATGATTTTTAAACCTGCGGATTTCTCAAGCGGACGATTCCACTTTCCTTTTGTCATAGTTGTCATGATGATCCCGATCAGGAGCAGTGAAGTGGTCGCTAAAAGTCTTTTATTTTTGAAAAGTGAAGAATCCACGATGCCTTTAACAAATGGCATCTTTAAAGTCTTATGGAGAAGTGGGCAAATGAAAGCAAAGAAGTTAGAGCTCGAGTAGAGCTTAACATAAATTCCAATGTCCAAATGGCATCTTTAAAGTCTTATGGAGAAGTGTCCATTGGAATTTACGTCAAGCTCTACTCGAGCTCTAACTTCCTTGCTTTCATTTGCCCACATCGATATAAATCCAAATTAAATTTTGGAAAGAGAAATATGTTTTTGGGATGAACCAGATTACAATTGTTAAAACCGTTTGAAATTTGGAGGAGAATAGCGGTTGGAAGATAATCAGTAAGATCTAAAAGTAAATCATAACAATGATGCTCTAGGCAAATGCTAGAATGCTAGCAGATATAGAAGTGAAAGACAGGGTGAAACAGAGAGAAAAAGCGATTTACAAAAGTGGGTTCCGTGCAACTTCACGTAATCAGAGGAAGACTAAGGTATTGACTGCGATGGTGAGACGAGTTAACGACGCGAATCTCTAAGAACTCTCTTTCTAACGAAACCTAAACCAAAATAAAGAAATTGCCTAAACCAAAATAAACTATTTTGGTTTAGGCAATTTCATTTTTAGTTTTTTTTAAAGTCACTGTTATTTAGGTCATTTTCATATACTACGTTTTGCCGTGTTGCGTGAGCCTACGTTACCCCGTGACAATCTGTTTCTGAGAAGTCATCCACCCTCCCTTCCTCTCAGAATGCGGTCGTCCCTCCTTTTCCTCCTTGGTTTGCCTCCTGCGTCGCCTAATGCAAATGAATCCCAGGACTCTTCTCCCTGTTCCACATCAGGCCCACGAGTGATATCTGTATTAGCCACACCTGTGCTACGGGAAATATTAAAAACACATCGGAACCTTCAATTTGAGTTTACACGATCGAGGAAAACCCATCACTTTTTTTTAGAAGAGAGGAGCCTGGTGTCAATGGATGCATAATTGCTAAGGATAATAGTTGTGAAGTAGTCCTCAAAAGAAATGATGACGAAAAATTAGTCGAGGTCAGTTTCCATGTTTTTTGTTAATAATTCCTTTAAAGAAATGCGATACTTTCGATGGAACTCCTTATTGTACCTGTCCCAAAAACTCCGCCAACAACAACTGTCATCTGGAAATTTTCGTTGGTTTGTTGAAAACTAGTCATTCTCCATTTTCAGGACAAATTGATTGCGGAGAATAGTGGTCTGTCCCACTGCCGTAGTATGAAGGACAAAGTGCTGAAGGCTGGCAAAGTGGATACCTGCTTCAAGCAGTCTTACTTGTAATTTTACAATCTAAAACTATCAACATGTTGTTTTAGGTGGGGAATCATTGGCGGTGTCCTTCTCGTCATTATTCTTCTGGCCGTCGGAGGCTGCATTATCTGCTTCTTCTGCTGCTGTAGGAAGAAACGAGGATAAAGAATGATTCTGGAAATGAAACGTTTTAAGCGTCGATAAAATCTGTGTTGGTGTTGAGAATCTCTCTGTTACCTCCCCCCCCTCTCTCTCTCTCTCTCTCTCTCTCTCTCTCTCTCCTATCCTAAGTCTCTTCTGCCATCCACCGCACGACCTTTGCTGAACTGTTTTCGGCTTCTTGAACCGTCCGCAACCTTGGTCAGCGATAGTGCGAACGATAGCTGATTTACGCACAAGGGCAGTCCGTTTCCACACAAACACTTTCTTTTGAAAGGTCGATGATCCCGTTTAAAACCAATGAAACAAGGAGATTTTTGACGCTTCGGAACGCGGAAGTCAGGCGGATTGCGCATATCAGACTGAGGCCTCGGCTACCGTAGTTGACCCACTTCTGATGGCTGTTTGTGAGGTTTTCCCCTTAGCTTCCATGCTGTTTTCATCCATTTAATGCTTCCGACGGGTTTTAGATGTTGCGATAATTAGCCGAGATTTTGCGGTGAAGCGAACGGACACCTGTTTTCTCTCGAGATAACTGGATCCCGCTGCGGAGCTACGCGTGGGAAATCTCGTAATCTCGATAATAAACGTCTTGGAAACATGTAAAAACAAGAAATACACGTATTTTCATGGAAAAACGCGCTTTCTTCATAGGACTTCCTCAATTGAGTACTTCTTTCCTTGCCGCACTTACCAGGATCTCTCGTTTGAAAATTCGGTTTCAGCCCATTAATCAACACCATTGCAGTCAGAAAAAGAGACTCCAGCAGAATTCGATCCATTCCTTTTTCCTCCCCAAAATCCGGATTCCTGTGTGAGAACACCTGCCGCCTCGTTACCGGTGGTCGCCATAAAAAGAAGAAAAACACGCATTAGGACGGCTTCTCTCTGTTCTTCTAAACTAAGAGGTGGAATTTCAGTCCGACCGTCTCTCAGAAGAAATGATTGCGTTGGAGGCAACAAAGATGAAAGAATGAGTCATGAATTAGTGATTACGAGGAGTTGTGAGGTTTGACAAGTTGCGTCGCAAGGTCAAACGGCAGACGGAAAAGAGAGGGAAACTGGTGTTGGTTATTATGGCCACCTTTTTTCTTCAGGTTTTTGAGAGAACCAATTGGGAGACTGAAAACACCGGTACATACGCATACACAATCACACGTGTACACACTTTCACGCACTCACATGTACCCATGGCTATTAGCAGTGTTTATTCACCAATGAAGACACTTCCGCTTCGTCGCGTGTCCGCCGTCGCCTGATTTCGGTTTTCCGATGAAGTTACAAGTGTTTCGCCAAGTGATCAGACAAATTAGTGTTGTACTGAGAGTTTTTGTTAACCTTTTAGCTATAGAAATATTATATTAAATCTGTTTTTGCACTTTAAACCCCGACGGTTTAGCTGATCGTTTGGGTGAGAAGCGGCGGTGACCTTGCCACTTAGAAGGGCGTTAGCCGGGCAGGTTTTCATCTGATGAAGGCCGAAGAGCGAACATTTAATGAAAACGACACCTGAACGCTCAACAAACAGGTCATCTGGTGATGATCTGGCCAAGGACGCAAGCTGTGATTCGTGATACAGAGAGAGAGAGAGAGTGGCAGAGAGAGGCAGAAAGAGAGTGAGAGAGACATACAAATATAGACATACTGAAGACATAGACGGAGAAGGAGACATAGATAGCTCCTTGTTATTGACACCTTTCATTTTGATCTTCGTCTCCAATTCCCGCCACCTCTTCTTTTCCCGAAAACCACTCTGGCCACCGGCTTGGCGTGTGTTTTCCCAACTTTTTCCACTTTCCGATCCGACATCGTTGAGGGAGATTAATTCGAAGGCCAAAACGCATTCCAATAAAATAACGGTCCACAACCCAAGTTCCGTGAGAGAATTTCAATTCCTTCGAAATAATCCTCTCTCCCCCAGATAGTTTCCCTGCGAACAACGGCAAGCTTTGTTTTCTCAAAAGCGACCAGGAATTCCTAGTGATCGATGAGGAACCAGTCGCAGCGACCGTTTTAGTCACTGAAATGATTCATTCCACCCAGGTCGTCAAATTCAAGACAAATAAGGCGCCTGTTCTGGGTCCTGCAACGAAAACAGCGGCTGTACTTTGAAACCCGGCGCGTGATTTGAGACTATGGGCCTCCCGCTGACTTCAGAAGACACAGACCTTGACTTTCTGCGCTCAAGGAGTGATTGATTGATGGCTTAAAACTGATGGGTTCGGGTTGTAACAAGGGCTGAAGAAGTGGCTACAACCTGGGTCTGACCATGAATCAGAACTTCGGGTGACCTACTTGGTTTGACAAATGGGTCTTCAAAGATAGTTTCCATAAACTTTGATGGTGTACCAAGGAATGAAGGCTCCAACGGGATTGGATCGAGAGAGCAAAAGAGCAAATGAGAGAGCGGGAAAACATCATACGGTATACGCAGTTGCAAAAGCTAGTTACTAGTAACTTATGCGAACCTCTTTTCATTTCTCCGGTTTCAATTAGAAGAAACGTGTTGTTCCTCAGTCGTAAAGGTCAGATTCGTCATCACTAAACTGGCTTGGAATTCCTAAGGAATGTCGTAAACTACACACAGACAAAAGAGAAGGCTTTACTTCAAGTATTCTAGCTGGTCTGATAGTCATACAAGCTACGAAAGTTGAAATCTGGAAAGTCTTCTTGAATGATCACAGTGTGAAACATTTTGCACCTTTCCGTTTGTAGTGGAACCGTTTACAAAGCGTGGACATTTTCACAAAAAGGTGTTGCCTTTGGTCTCAGTTTTCGGGTTTTGCTCTACGGAAACCAAAGAAGACAGAGAGATGGAGATAAATAAACAGAGGCAAAGATGGACTGAACAGGTAATTTTTCGTTTTCAGTCAGAGGCACAAACATTGTGCGCGCATATAATTTGGTTAGCATTAGGAACGCGTCTCTCGTGCTGAACCCAAATCCCAAAAGTGTTATTTTGTAGCCCTTCTTCTTCTCTACCGTAAGCTGTCCGTACTTTGGCGTGCCATCTTCCGCTATCTATGCCTGCCTAACCCATTTCCTGGTGTTCGAAGACCATTCGTGACGTTTATCGCCCGATCGCCGGCTTCTCTTCGGTTCGGCACCGGTGGTTTCTGTTGTCCTTGGCGTGCCCTGACCGCCGCCCGCAAAAAGTACGAGAACCGGGTAAAAAACTCTTTTTCGCCGTTGCTTCCAAAAACGTACGTTGGCTCCCTGTTGTTCGCAAGAAGACAGACGACAGTGGCAATTACACTGAAAAAGGGCATTTAGGGCGGTTCGTGAACCGGCGGGCAGGAAGACGCAGTAATAGCGACTGGGAATGTGTTTTCACGGGAAATGGGAGAAGCAGGAGGCTTTGTCTGAGAAACCGGGAGAAGAATAACAAAACAAACTCCACACCATGCAAATGGTGATCTCTGTGTCCCTCTATCTCTCCCTTCTCCACACTCTCTATCTTTGCATAACCGTGTCTCTTTCACCTTCTCTTCGTAATTCCCTCCTCTGATCGATTTAGGAGTTTCAGATGTTTCTTCGAGTTTTACCACCTATCTCCGTTCCCCACAGCTCATCGTATTGGAAAAAAACTCGTCACAACATAAATTGTGACGCGATTAGCAGGCGAGAACCGTTTTCTACCTTTCGTTCCTTGAATGCCAAATATGTGTTCGACCCTGAACCGACCCGGTAAAGCCATCCACCGCCGTTTCATGACTACTTCAAGGTGATTGCTCGTAGAACAAGCATTGCCTTTGGTAGAAGTAAGGACCCGCTGTAAACGGCAGACGACACAACCAGGAATCTGTAAACAACGGGCAAAGTCTGCGGTAGTTCACAAACAAGCTATTACGTCGGAAGTTCACTGATTGTAATAATTGGTCGAGAGGTATTGGGGAACACCATTCTCTCTCTCTCTCTCTCTCTCTCTCTCTCTCTCTCTCTAAAAGTCACAACTCTTGTCTACAACTTACGAGAGACCACCTATGCAGCAATCACCGTGTACCGAAATGTCACCTCTTCGATGACAGGTTGTCTTTGGCGCCTTTCGAATGAGACGATTTTCAGTTTAAGTTGGGTTATGTTGTCTCGCAACTAATTTGTTGCTTCAGTCTGTCGTAACAGTCAAAAGTTCTTAATCTAAGGCAGCTTCCAAACCGAAGAAGAAGAAGAAGAAAAAAAAGTCGGAGAAAGGCCGTAAAAAGAACGGAGAAGGAAGGAAAAGAGGGGAGGATAGAGGAAAAGAAGGAAGGGACCAAAGGACGTTGGGGGTGGTACGATGGGTAGTTAGGGAAGGAGGAAGGAAGTGAGTGAGTGATACAAAACTTAGTTCCTCAATCGTGTCGATGTACTGAAATCTTTCATGTTCTTTGACACGTTCCCTTGACGTAGCTGCCAATTGGACAACTTTTCAGTCTCTTTAGAGGTTATGTTGATTCGTGACTCTTTCAATTGAATACCTCAATGGATGGTTGTTGATCTACAAAAACTGAACTACACAAAATACCTAGACATTTCATCATTGGCAGGAAGTCTTACAGTAAAAAGAAAACAACATCACCTGGGTGTGAGAAAAGCCCTCCTTCCTTTTTCCTCCCCTCCTCCTTCCTATCGTTTTACCCGTGGCGCCGTCGTTATCCGCGAAAGCGCGATTGTCCTTGACGTGTTTGTGTGGAGGCCTCTTTGGCTTCCTCCCTCTCTGCCTATGAGCAGCAGTGAATTAGACTTGAACACGTTCGAGCGCTTACAAAAAGCGAAACGAGGGCGCCTTTCCGCCGGCGCCGCCGTCGAACACACTCAAGACGGCGAACCGGTGAGGGGAGAACCGCCCTCGGCAAGATTAATCAGGGGAGGCGGCGGAAGAAGGAAAAAGAGAAGAAGGCAGATTGGACGGGGAGGAAATGGGAAGGGAAAGAAGGAGGGGACAACCAGCGAATGGTTGCGAACAGGACATGCAAATCAAACGGGCCAGTGACAATGCAGCCACGGACGCACTTTTTCACAAAACCATCCCTTAGGATGTGTGGAATCCAAAGACTGGATATTATAATGCAAATGCCTTGGGAAGAGAATACGCTCGTCTAATATTCAAGCGAAAACTGAGAAAAAGTTGCAGGCAAGGAGAAGTGAAGAGAAACAAGATGAGAGGAAAGCTGGAAAGGTAGCAGATAACCATATAAATTGGAGGAGAGAGACAAAAAGAGACATAGAGAAAAAAAGCGTGGGAAGAGAAATTTATTACTGGTGTAATTAAATATTAATATAATACGAAGATCATCGAAACATAAAAATCAAGGTCATACATCAAACATCCGCATCAGTTAAGGGAAGTGCAATAAACAAGTGTTTCTGAAGTTTCCACACTGAAGATAAGGTAGTGCAAAAAACGGGAAATTTGAAACTATGCTAATAACACCTCTAGAAAAAACTTTCAAATAGAGAACGTGTGGGCTACAGTATCCAGAAAGCCCTGGTGGCATATATGCACATTTAAGCGCATGATTCAGTACAAAGGTTACTGTAGGATACGGTATCTGTGAGGAATTCAAATTAGCTCATGACGTCAGTGCCGCTTCGAGAAGTGCAAGTACGCTTCTTGTGTTAGCTCCAAGGGTGCCTGAACCCGTCGGTACGCACCCGACCTTGACGTCGGCGTCTCTCCCCTCCCACGGTATTTCTCCCCTTTCCGCCTGGGGTCTCCTCTCAAGACACGCTCTCTTGCCGCCATGTTGCTAGCTATTCGGGGGGCTGGGCTTCTATATAAGGCGGCTGCTGAAGGCAGAAGACAGGTGAGGCATTTCATCCACAAACACGGTGAGTCCTCTAGCTACAGTACTCCTACCAGTCTCTTACTTTTAGCTACATTACTCCCTTCTTTTGATTGCTACAGTATCTTTAGAACCATTCGGTTCATTCCTTTTGAAATCTAGTTTGACCCACCCTTCTGACCTACCGTTTTGTACGATTGCGTTTGATTTTACAACCTGATTCTAATCTGAGATCGAAAGTTCGGCTGGTGATGGCCTTAGGCGACAACCTGTTGGTCGAATAGTGCTTTGACTCAGATGTGGATTCCTGCGATTGACCGCTCAGACCCACTCGCTCAATTTTGACTCATTAGATCACAGCAGTTTCTGAGTCATCTTCTGAATCTGTTCTTTCCAGATGGTTGACGAGAAGCAGCTCGAAGTCGAGGCCAACTCCCTTCGTCGCATCGCCTTCTTCGGCGTGTCGATCGCCACCATGGCCACCCTGGTCTGCGTGATCTCCGTCCCCATGGTCTACAACTACATGCAGCACATGCAGTCTGTCATGCAGTCCGAGGTCGACTTCTGCAAGTCCCGCTCTTCCAACATCTGGCGTGAGGTCACCCGCACCCAGGTCCTCGCCAAGGTCACCGGTGGAGCCGTCAGGTCTCGCCGTCAGGCTGGATACGGATCTTCCGCCGGAGTCGAGGGAGACTTCCAGCAGCAGCACCAGGGAGGATGCTGCGGATGCGGAGTTTCTGCCGCTGGACCCCCCGGACCCCCCGGACCCGACGGAGAGGATGGATCCGATGGACAGCCCGGACAGCCCGGACGCGACGGACCCGACGGACCCGAGGCCACCCCCGCTCCCCAGCGCGACTTCTGCTTCGACTGCCCCACTGGACCCGTCGGAGCCCCCGGAAACGCCGGACCCAAGGGACCCAACGGAAACCCCGGAGCCCCCGGAGCCCCTGGAGCCCCTGGAAACCCCGGATCTCAGGGAGCCCCTGGACCCGCTGGACCCGCCGGACAGGACGGACACCCCGGACAGGCTGGACAGCCCGGAGCCCCCGGAAAGGTCGTCACCGTTCCCGGACCCAACGGAGCTCCTGGAGCCCCCGGACCTCAGGGACCCGCTGGACCCGCTGGAAACCCCGGAGCCCCCGGACAGCCCGGACAGGCTGGACCCCAGGGACCCCCCGGAGACAACGGACAGGACGGACAGAACGGAAACCCTGGACAGGACGGACAGAACGGTCCCGATGGAGACTCTGGAGCCGCCGGTAAGTCTCTCTCTCTCTCTCTCTCTCTCTCTCTCTCTCTCTCTTTCTCTCTCTCTTTCTCTCTCTCCCTCTCTCCCTCTCTCTCTCTCTTCCTCAATTAATCCTTTCTTTTCAGGAGGCTGCGACCACTGCCCTCCCCCTCGCACCGCTCCCGGATATTAAGCTGGGAATGCTGCTCGCCATCTTTTGTCTACAGCTCAAACAATCGTCTTTCGATGAGACGAAATAAAAATCATAATTTACTGACTTTCTTATTATTTTGGGGTTTAAAGGGTTTAACAGAACCGCGCCGCGAGCTAACCTGGCGCACTTTTGACCCGACTTCGGACGGGAATTCTCAAAGACGCTTTGATTAAGCAGTTTATTGAATCGCCACTTCTTCTAGCAATTCCACCTCATCTGCAGCGTAACTGAAACATCATTTGTCATTTCGCAACATGTCATAAAACTGTGACGACGACTGAAATTCTAAAAATCGCGCACAATTTCTGTCGAGAAACTTACAAAATACACACAATTTAACAATTTTGACTACATTCTTCAAGAAAACGATAGGAAAACTCTAAATGAGCGAAGGATCGACCCGGATAACTTTTTCTCGGCGAATACGATAGCCATTATAATATTCTCTTCGCATATATTACAAGTATCTGCATAATATTTATTCCATGTCTCTAACTTCCTCGCATGGGAGGCGCCGCGCTACATCTTAAGGCGTCACCGTCGTTTAGCACGCAGTGGCCGAATGGTCTAGGGGTACCAGGAGTTACGGCCCGCCTTCGGCGGTCCTACACTCCTGGAAAGTGTGGGGTCAGCACATCAGTAGCTTTCTTTTGATACTAAACTTGCTGGAAAAAGTCAGTTTCAAGCAGGCGGCCTTCGCCCGCTAGGGTAGGCGGCCTGCGGCCGCACTGTTTGCGGCCTTCGGCCGCTCAGTAGGCGGCCTACGGCCGCAAAACGGTGCCACAAACGGATAGAGACCATAAGCGGATTGTATAAAGGCGGAAGACAAAAGTTTCCCTTGCCCCGCGGATAGTGAATACGCCACGTAAATTACGCCAAAGTTGACGTGCGTCAAACTCGACAGCCTAGCCATCACTTTCCACTCATCTTCCCCATGCATAGGTGCACTCGAAGTCAGCAGCGTCCCCGTCCGCTTAACAACGAATATCCGAACCTGCATCCCCGTCCTCCGCCGCCTCCTCTGCCTCTCCAGGCGATCTTCCGCGATGATAGAGATGTAACTAAACACGAAGAGGATCCACCGAAGAAGCCGCACAAGTGGCCGCCAGCGTACACCGTGGAGGACTACAATACCGTCGACGCGCCGAATACCACCATGTGGTAGCTAGTCTGCCGAATCTCAAGAGATTGGAGGATGTCGTAGCCTCAATGACCAGCGGAGTGATCTGCAACCTTGAAGTGATTGCTACGAACAACCCCACCTTCAGCCCGTATCATTTGTTCGGGTACAAATACGACAAGGCTGACCCAAAGTACGTCATCTGCGACAGCTGTGGCGTGCTGCCTGGAAATCGGCGCATCCTGTAAGTTTCAACTGGTTACGATAGAATGTTATCTTATTCAGGCTATCTGGTTGGGTCAAACATGTTGATGATAAACACTCGGAAGACTTGAAGAGATGGGCCGATGTGATGAAGGTCTGCCAAAAGAAGAACGGAGGCAAGCGATGAGAAGATGGCCAAAAGAAGAACGGAGGCAAGCGATGAGAAGATGCAAATAAAATACTGACTCTGAATTCTTTAACTTAACCTATTTATTAAACTTGTCTTTTACATGGATGACCCTTATTCTGTTACGCTCGGGTTGTTTCCATCTTGTTGTCATTGAAAATTGTTAATTGTTGTTAATTGTAACAGCAGCGCCATTTTCTAGGATTATCATGATCCTCAAAATTTCCATAGGGTCCATTAGATAATTATCCGGCCGGAGGCAGCCCATCTAAGTGGCCTTAGTTCATCTAGGCGACCAATTTCAAAATGGCTCCGAGGCGGCCGAGGGCCGCCTACCCCAGAAAAAAAACCCGCGTAGCGTGTTTTTTCTTTCTGTCAACACATATTTTACTAACTGCACTTTCAGTTCATGTTAATATCTGATGACTTGTACCTTGTAGAGTAAATTTAAAAAAAAAACTATTGTTTACTCGTATTGATGAGGGATTTGAAATAGCATCTTCTTTGGTCTTCTAGTCTTGAGCTGTGATTTGAAGAATGGTGGGGTCTGAAATTGGATCTTCTTTGGTCGTTCTGGGTTCCCCATGAGATGAAAGGAACAACATGATTATTATTCGGCAACCCGTAACAGGTACAATAAGTGAAATGCTGGACAACGAGAGAATCAGACGCCGTTTTGGTAGAGATCCGGGTAGGACTGCGGCCGCACTGTTCGCGGCCTTCGGCCGCTCAGTAGGCTGCCTACGGCCGCAAAACGGTGCCTCCGGCACCTCTAGCCGTATTTGCCCACCAAAATAGGCTAATTCCGAGACAACCATCGAGAGAAGGGCGAGAGATAGGGGAAATGAGAGGCGCAGGTAGCGCACGCAGCTAGCGCACTTTCACCCTGGGACACCACACACACACAAACGGATAGAGACCATAAGCGGATTGTATAAAGGCGGACCAGGAGTGACGGCCTGCCTTCGGCGGTCCTCCACTCCTGGAAAGTGTGGGATCAGCACAGTAGCTTCTGTTCGATACCAAACTTGCTGGAAAAAGTCAGTTTCAAGCAGTCGGCCTTCGGCCGCACTGTTCGCGGCCGAAGGCCTGCGGCACCGACAGCCGCGTTTTCCCACCACCCACGAGGAAATGGCCGGCCACCAAAATAGGCTAATTCCGAAACAACCATCGAGAGAAGGGCGAGAGAGCATGGGAAATGAGGAGGTGCAGGCAGCGCACGCAGCTAGCGCACTTTCACCGCGGGACACCACACATACAAACACACACACAAACAGAGATTTAAGCCAAATGTATAAGAGGACCAGGAGTTACGGCCCGCCTTCGGCGGTCCTACACTCCGGGCATGTGTGGGGTCAGCACATCAGTAGCTTTCGATTGATGTTAAACACGCCTTTGGGCGCCTTCGGCGCCAACTGGGCCGCTACGCGGCCTCACGGGGCTTCGCCCCCTCATGGGCGCCTGCGGCGCCAAAAGGGGCCGCTACGCGGCTAAAACGGCCGCTCCGCAGCCACAACGGTGCCTGCGGCACCGCACAACCACAAAGTGACCGCCAACGGGAGGAAATGAAGGGCCGGTCCGGCCAATGATCTAGGCTAATTTCGCCCGCCAAGGGCACGACCGGCCACATTCCGCCAAAACTCCGTCAAATTAGGGCCACGCACTGGTTAGAGAGCGCGGGGAAATGAGAGACCTAGGCAGCACACCCAACGCCACGCAAACCCACGCATTACCAACCAACCAACCAACCAATCAACCAACCAACCAACACACACCGCTACGTTTTTGTAAGAGGGGACCAGGAGTGACGGCCCGCCTTCGGCGGTCCTCCACTCCTGGAAAGTGTGGGATCAGCACATCAGTAGCTTTCGTTTGATACCAAACTTGCTGGGAAAGTCAGTTTCAAGGAGGCGGCCTGCGGCCGCTAGGGTAGACGGCCTACGGCCGCACTGTTCGCGGCCTTCGGCCGCTCAGTAGGCGGCCTACGGCCGCAAAACGGTGCCTCCGGCACCTCTAGCCGTATTTGCCCGCCAACCGCGAGGAAATGGCCGGCCACCAAACTAGGCTAATTCCGAGACAACCATCGAGAGACGGGCGAGAGATAGGGGAAATGAGGAGGCGCAGGCAGCGCACGCGGGTAACGCACTTTCACCGCGGGACACCACACATACAAACACACACACACAAAGGGAGATTTAAGCCAATTGTAGAAGAGGGTGACCAGCCGCCCTGCGGCCGTCGCGCCTTCAGCGCGAAAGTGAAGACCGGTGCCACGGCCTGCGGCCGTGGAAATGGCCGGCCACTAAAATAGGCTAATTTCGAGACAACCATCGAGAGACGGCGAGAGATAAGGGGAAATGAGGAGGCGCAGGCTAGCGCACTTTCACCCTGGGACACCACACACACACATACACACACACACACACACACACACACACACACACACACAAACGGATAGAGACCATAAGCGGATTGTATAAAGGCGGATGATTCTCGCTTCGGGTGCGAGAGGTCCCGGGTTCGAATCCCGGTTCGGCCCAATTTTTTGCTTTTTTGAAATTATCTCAAGCATTTGACCGTTGGTCTTGGATAACACATGTTAATCCATTAGCGGACTATCCCGTTTACAAGTGCTCCTTCAATGTCGTTTGCGCATTCGAGTGTGCTCAACCGCTTTCGGAAGTCTAGCCCTGCGACAGTTCCGCTGTTTTTGAAAAACTTTAGCAGCCGATTGATTTACGGCATGGCTAGGTGGTTTGAAACACGTTTTTTTGACTGCGCCGCTATCATCTGTCAAGGATGTTTTCAAGCGGCACGAAAGTGCGTTTTTGTGGCGGAGGAGGATCGGGGGGGGGGGGGGGACGCCCGAAAAAGCGGGTTCTGCTAGGCGTCGAATGATAGGAAACAACACGGGACGACGGCCATTAGAAAAGGCGGAGGAATGTACGCAAACACATGGCAGAGGCAGAGACAGGGACTGGAGGGGACTTAGGAGGTAAAGAAACACAAGATCTCTCCAGTTCTAGTATTTGGCTTACGAAGCTTCTTCAACTGCTCGTGGCGTCCTGGCCTTATCATACACTTCAAATAGAGAAATCAGTTTTAAAAATTTGCATAAATACATATTCGAAAGTAAACTTAAGAACACCCGCAACATTACTTGGATTTCTACTTTTCGAATACCGAAATTCTAATTTACGCCTAGCTACGTGGTGTGTGAGTCAGTGAGTCAAGTGATCCTCTCCGAAGAGCTCATTCCTCCGCCCTCCTTCCCCTCAGCCGGCTGTCAACATGGTTGAGCTGGACATCGACAACCTCGCCTCGAGACTGTTGAATGTGGGAGCCGCCGGCGGCCGTCTTACTCACAATGTGGGTGTCGCAGCTGAAGAAGAAACGCAGCCTTGTTCAGGTGAATGAGCAGGAGCTTAGTATGCTCTGCTTCAAGGCCAAGCAGGTGTTCATGAACCAGCCGTCCCTGATCGAAGTGATGCCTCCGATCATCGTCTGCGGGGACATCCACGGCCAGTTCAGCGATCTCCTGCGCATCTTCGACAAGAATGGCTTCCCTCCGGAGGTCAACTACATGTTCCTCGGAGACTACGTGGACCGTGGAAGGCAGAACATTGAGACGATCGCCCTCATGTTCTGTCTGAAGATCAAGTATCCCGAGAACTTCTTCATGCTGCGTGGGAACCACGAGTGCCCGGCCATCAACCGAGGCTTCTACGAAGAGTGCAACCGCCGCTACAAGAGCACCCGTCTCTGGAGCACCTTCCAGGTATCTTTCGAGGAACTCTGTTGATCCCAGGACACGTTCAACTGGATGTCGTTGGTCGGTCTGATTGGAGGCCGCATCCTGTGCATGCACGGAGGCCTGTCTCCCCAGCTGACGACCTTCGACCAGCTTCGCACCCTCCCCCGTCCCCAGGACCCTCCCAACCCCTCGATGGGCATCGATCTCCTCTGGTCCGACCCTGACCAGTGGGTCAAGGTGCTTCTGATGCCAAGGACCCGTTCATCTGAAGATTTAGGGATGGCAGGCGAACACCCGCGGAGTTTCCTATGTGTTCGGGCAGGACGTGGTCCAGAAGTACTGCGAGCAGTTGGACGTGGACCTCGTGGCCAGGGCCCATCAGGTGGTGCAGGACGGCTACGAGTTCTTCGCTTCGAAGAAGATGGTGACCATCTTCTCGGCCCCGCACTACTGCGGTCAATTCGACAACTCTGCCGCCACGATGACTGTCAACGAGGAGCTCGTCTGCAACTTCACCATGTACAGACCCGCCGGGAAGGCCGCTCGAATCGCCGCTGAGCGCTCCCAGGGCTAGTGAATACGGAATAAAGAGTTGAATGCGAAATAAAGAGGTTGTAAAGGAGGGCCATGTACCGTTTTTCCTGTTTTACCTTTAATTAATTGCGTCTTAAATTACATATATTGTTTTTGTGAATAATACAGTTTGTTCTAGTTAGTGTTTTTGCTGCTAGTTTAACCTTTGTTTTGTTGTTGTACAATTCGAGTTGGCTTCGTCTCCGTGAAGATGATTTGAACAAAGCGACTGGACAAGCATAATATTTTCTGTGTATTTATCTAACCATTATTAACGTAAGGAAAGAATTAAGTCTTTATTTCATCTGTAAGATTGCATGATATGAGACTATTGCAGAGTACCCGAAGAACACGGAAAGCCGCGGAGACTAAGAAAATCGAGATATGTCGACGTAAAGCGGGGCGGAGAATGCAGAGAGTTGCACTTTCCAGATGTCCCGTAATTGTTTTGTTTCTTCTTCTTTTCCTATTATCCACTGGAAAGGTCATGTGTCAGATACATGCTGTATTTGGCCAATGACGATATCACCGGATCCGTGGAGGAGCAAGACTTTTGTGATTCTTCATCGTCATCCCGAGGCTTCTAGAAGATGTGTTACATGGCATTCTGCTGAAGGATACCTTTGTTGGAGTAGAAGCAACTGAACATGCAGGTGAGGCCCAAGGCTGTAGGTCAGCCGAACCCCAGCAGGTGAAGAAGACCACTGGGAGGAGGGCAACCACAGCTGAGATTTCGAAGACGATCGTCCATTCTTTGGTTGAACCAGTGCTTAAATTGAAAGGTTAAGATTGAATAACGTTTTAATCACCTTAAGATAAAGCTGCTAATGAGTTTGTTAAAGATGGAGAATAAGGCAACTACGGCGAAGGCGATCCCGGTGACTATGCCTGAGTAGGCTGGGGCTAGTTGGAGGAGAGCTGTCTGGACACCGGGGGTGTGAAGGCCTTAACATATAGGTTGAAGAAATAAACAGAGCTCGATTGCTCACCTGCAAAAGCGTTGGCTAGACAAAGGACGATGATTGCCGGTGCTGGGTGGCCAATGCTCCCCAGAAGAGGAGTCACCGCCAGACAGACTCCCAATCCCAGTGACGCAATGAGATTGAACAGCCTGCACGACCATGTCTTAGCTGTAAGCATCCTCATTAACATGGTCAATCTATTGTGACTTACACAAAAGGGGTGGTTTCCTAGCAGTTAGGTAAGAAGACAAAGATGATGATAGAGTTTTAGAGATGAAGAAAACAGCGGCTGGAAGTGCTGACACCAGACCGTTGACTGTGCTGGACAGTGCCAGGACGTCTGAGAAGAACTTAGGCAGGAACTGAAAGCTGTGATTAAGACATTAACCCGGTCAATGTACCTGGAGCATGATGACCAGTGGATATTCGTGGCAAACCAGGGCACCAACTGCCACGTAGAGAGGCACCGAGCGGAGCATGGCAGACCAGGGAGGGTTTCCGCGTTCTGTGCGTTTTCCGAGGAACTCCTCCTCTATTTTGCGGCCGATGTAGGCGTCTTCACGCTAAAAATGATTGAAAGGATGAAATAAGATTCACTCTCTCACTATTTTCCACATAAAAGAAGCGAAAGACTAACCTCTGATATGCAGAAGTGTTTCGACGGTTTGTCAGCTGAGAGACTAAGCCACACGATTAAAATCAGTGCTGCGATTCCAGATGAGAGATAGAAGACCGACTGCCATCCAGAGAAGGACCCAGTGGCATCACACATGGCTCCAGCCACAGGTAGAATCAGAAGAGTTCCTGAAACAATCTTCTGTTCTTTTCTGTTTCTCCGATGTTGCAATCCCCGGTTTGTTAGTTTGTATGCGTTTCCTCAATAAACGTAAAAACGTGAGCCTGATCGGACGGCTGGTTTTGTCGGCCGAAAAGAGAACGCCTTAGCAAACAGAGACGCAAAACACTACTGGTAAATAAGGAAATGGGTGGAAGGACAATTCAAAGGAGGAGAATGACTCGGAAAGGAGAAGAAGGGCTCTTCTTTCAATTGTCCTCTTCCGAAGGAGGACTTTCGGTTGTTTTGGTATATCGTTTTAATGTTTGACCTCTTCAGAGGAAGTTCTGATGAAACTTTGCGAGTAATTTATACAATGATCAAGGACAATGCATACTTACCAATCTGCCGTCCTCCTGTCACAAATCCCAAAGCAAAGGGTCTCTCTTTAGGAGGAAACCACCGTGTAATCAAGGAAGACGCCGATGGAAAAAGCAAGGCGTCTCCCATACCCGTGACAACCCTGAACGTTTGCCTTATACCTTATACACCTTAGATCTACCTTAGAACAAATACTAGCCAGACTGAAGTAGGGGCAGCCAGTGGGATCAGAGCATTGGAGACAATCAGCAGTGTTAAGGCAACACATATGGAGTACTTTGAGTTGAGACGGTCTGCCTGCCATCCAGTGATCAACATGAAGAGAGAACCGACGTTCTGGGCGGCGTAGACGAAACCTGGAATCCGGAAGTTTAGAAAAAGGAAGGGTAGAAACCTTGTTCTGTGGACGTCCACTGCATTTTGTTTCTGTCGGTGCAGGGATGGACGGAAACCTCGTCTGGCGAGGAACTGAAAAGAGAAGAGTTTGGGATGGGCGATACGTTTATGCTAATTTTGCATGCGTCTGACACGTCGTGTCAATGTTTGAGCGTAAGGGACCACCGGAACACAAAAGAACAATATGTTCAACCCTACCTAAATGAAGAAGGAAATTAGTGCAGTCTTACTTCTAAAAGTGTAAGATATCCTACCGTTTCCTCTTACAAGGTGTGGTCTCGTCAGCTATCGTCATCTCATCCAACGGCAGACTCCTCCTCGTCCTATTGGTCTCTCCAGTCTTTTTGACCATACAGACCATCGTCTGAGAGATATTGGAAGTAGACACTGCTAGAGCTACGAAACAGAAGAAGAGGAGACAGGCTACGAAGAGACGAAGGGAAGGAAATATTCGACTCTTCTTCTCCGGAACAAACATCTTCTCCGGTGAGACCTTTGCCATGTCTGAAGCAAACAAATTAGTTTCTGGAAACAGAAATAGGCAATAAACTATGTATTGAAAGGCCAACGTCCGATGTTAAATAGGAAGTAGCTTATACGGTCACTGAATGAAAGGGTTCGATGGGTTGGTTTTATTACTTGTTACCTAATAACGGCTGTCATCCATTGAATTATCACAAAGGGAATATGGGCTCAGACGCGAATGACCGGTTTTTGAACGAGCGCCCAATTTGACGGGATTTGACCCACGGGCGGCGCTCTTTCAAATATCGGATTACTGTAAGGGAAGGTTGGGTTCTGCACGTACGCAAAAGCGTGGATAACTGGTTTTGAACTCATTTTTCGTGACTTGAAAGGTCAAAATGGAAGTTAGGTGAGGTGAAATATAGGCCAAGTGGAAAACAGATAGGTGTAAAACAGCTTGTGCTACAATTAAGAGTTCCGTTTTTTTTCTTTTCTTATTTTAACCTGCGCTTCTTTGGAAAGAGGCACAGAGAAAGATATGGAATCTCTAAAGTCATCGTTTTCATTTTCAAGATTTGCCACTTCGTAGTCACTTAAGTCTCGTCTCCTTTTACTGATTCTGTAGATAAACTTAATGTTAGGAACGTTGCATCCAATGTTTTTAAATGAGTTGGAATTATTAATGAAAAGCAAATGGAAGTGGCTCTGACTGTCCCTTTAAGCGAGCAAGTGGATGAGCGACAGGAAGAAAGTAAGAAACAGAGGGAATGAACAACACAAGCTTCGAAGGCTAGTAAATTAACAGATCAATTAACAGTAAAAGCAAAGTTACAGAATGATAAGAAATAAAATCATTGCCCAAAATGCTTTTTCCCCGATTTCTCATAAAAAAGCCAGTAAAAGTGATAAGATTGAAGTAGCGTTCGTAGAGCTAACAAGCTGTAATTATAACTGTGAGGAAAGAAAGTAATGTAATGTATCCAATTTCAAGTTTCAAGGGTTTGTTTACAGTATATTATCCAAAGGTTTGTTGTATTCTGCACGTAGGCAACCAGATCAAGGGATCAGCTGTTAATACAAAACCATTTATTGTTGGAAGTTCAGACCTCGCAAAACCAGATATTCATCAAATAAGTGCTTTTGTGAATCACAGAAAGGATGACAAAATGAAAGTGTGATCAAAACACTATATTTTGTAATTAATACAGGAGAGGGACAGTTTAAAGGGATTGGAATATAGCTAATGGTTGAAAGTTCCTTTATTGCGCAGTGCACAAGGAAGCTTTTGAAGTTAAGTGTCAGTCATACGTACTATATCCCTTCCTTAAGTTACTTTACAGTTTCCGATCTTTGGCCATTTAAAAGACGACAAATACAGGTGAAAGCAGTTTTTTTCAAAGCGAATCTCTTGTTTCCTGATTAGTTTAAAACGTCATCTGATTATGATACTCAGACAAGCAAAAGAAGCCAGGACCTCTAGATGGCATTGGCGCGGTTTATATATGCACTTGTTGCGTAACCCAACAACTAGTAGGCGAAAAGCCGGGTCGATTTTGCATGTACGCGACGGATGAGGAGAGATCAATCCTCAATCAACATGGTTTAACATGTGGCATGGTAAACCATAACTAGATTGTTTGCAAGTGCATTTGCAGGAGTTCAAAGTAAAGAGTGCAAGTAAGTGACTCCACAAAGGAGGAATTTCCCCCTGTGGGCAGAAGGCGCAAAAGAACTCAGACTAAACTGAAAGTGTTTCTAGCGCATGATAAGGTTCGTAACAAAAAGACAAAGGCGGCGGGGAGCTTAGAAGATGGTAAACACAAATAGTAGGCATCATCTGCGGATTGACACACTTTGACCGAGGGAAGAGACGCCGGGAAATGGGAGATACGTGTCTCGGGGGAGGAGGCCATTGTTTGGACTTTACGTCAGGGAATTAACACCAGGAACAAGGTCGAGATACATTTCAACTAGGGTAATACACGTTTCTTCTAATAAGGCTTTGTGGTGTTGCGGGTTAAACGTGTCCATTTCTGGTTTTGGAGTCCGGCATCAGTCCCCTTTGCTTGATCTGAGGGGGCCAGCCGTATATGATATAGCAGTTCCTTGGAGATTAGAAGAAACTTTGATTTACCCTCAACTCTCTAATTCTGCTACTGGTATAAGGAGGCGCAAAATCTTAGGTCATCTGCCTCAAAGTGACCCAAACGCGGAAGGAGGTGTTTCGTGAGGAAACGGCAGTCCTCGGAATGAGTCGTGTCTCCGGGGGCTGATCTGTTTGTGCCCCGCCCCGTCTACCAACAGAACTGTCGTTCTTTGTGTTTTCCTCAATGTTGTCGGCCTCCTTTTGGTTGGCAACTGTGAAATGGCAAATATTTGGACCGTATTTTTAGAAATCGAGTGAGGTGCTAATTGAGAACGCAAACTTTCAGACGAATTGGAACAGGAAAACAGGAAGTAAACTGAAAAAAGCGAAAGAAAACATGGGGGTTCGGGTCAAAATGTGATCAAACTACGAACGGAGGCGGAAACAACCTGTCTGTCTGTCTCACTTCGCTGTCTCGCTCTTTCTCTTTCTGTATCTGTCTTTTCTCTGTCTCCCTAAGTGATAACATCAAGTAAAAGAACGGTAGAGATGTTCCTCAAAGAGTTTCAAACCAGAAGCTGTGACCTTGGATAAGAGGAATGTCTTTTAAATTGCCCGTATGACGCCTTCCCTTCCGAAATCAGTGGGTTGGAATGTATGCTCAGGTCACCAGGAGCGCGTGGGGTTGACACCGACAGACTCTTTGGTTCTCGCCCACATTTAACGGGCAAACTTGAGAAGGCGTCTAACCGGAGACACGTTTTGGAAGGTAAATACAAAGCAAGGATCTGTGACGAGCAAAGAAATCGAACTATGAGTTGTGGTTTCGTGGTTTACCAACTTGTTTACTCAGTAAACTATGTGTTGAACAGTAAACGGTAACTGTTTGACTATTTTGCAGTTGGGAAATCTATAGTTTGATCTCTTAAAGGGACAGTCAGGGGCCTTTTCATTTCATTATGATAGGATACGGTCGTTCATTTTGCATATTCAAAAATGCTAAATTGTCTCGCGCACTCCTCATTTCCCTCAATGTTTCATTCCAATTTGATTGCCACTAAACGCAGGACGCATTGACCGTCCGGGCCATCCGCACTTTCTGCGGATGGAAACCCGAAATCGGCTACTTTGAGGTTGAATATCTCAAAAACAAGGGATTTCCGACATAAGGGCCCAAAAAGTTTTTTGTACAGCTGAATTTTCTCTTTCATATGAGACAAAGTTGCAAAAGCCGCCTGACTGTCCCTTTAAGAAAGTTGAGAAAAGAGGCTAATTGAGATACTATAGAACAAAAGAAACGAAGAAATACATAACCAATTAAAAGAAAAAGAGAGAGAGAAAGATTTTGTGGTTTGAACAGCTCTGTGAGAGAGAACACCTAAATGTTCCAACTCCTTGTGTTGTGTGATCTTTACTTGTTCTTTAGACATCTGAAGAAGGAAAACAACAGAGGTATTATCTCACAAATGGAGTAAATCCCAATACTCATAGCCAAAGCTACAGATTCTGTTTCGGATGTTTGCATTGACATTTATCCGCTGAAGCTGAAAATAAATTGGCACTTGGAATCCTCAAAGGAAGCTTTGCTTCCAAAAGTCCATTTGTGGGTGTGGACGGAGTGATTTGGACCGGAAAGGGTCCATTCTGTTGTGTGCGTAGTTCGGGAGAAGTGGAGTCCAGCTTCCCCCATTCGGGTTCCAAAAGGGGCCGTCCAGCCCATTTGAATACGAGGTGCATTCGCACTCCCGCTTTGACAAATACATTGTTGTTTGAGGAATCAAGGGGCAAAAGGAGTTGGAAAGGGCAGGAGAAATTGGGGAAAAAGAAAAATACAAATACAAATAGTAAGTCGCATTCAACTTTGTAATTATCGATTTTTGTATGTCGCGGCGGCGCGCGCGATGCGGAAGTGTTGTTGAAAAAAAAGTATTGAAACACCTGTAAAGTTGAATGTTTTTACTTTTTCTTGAACATTCGATTAAAACATTTTAAAAGTTAATTACTTCCTGGATTAATTTTCTTTCAACCCGATTAGCCCCTCAGTTTGTTTTATGCGGCCTCAAACAAAAGATCAGGAACAAATCAACAAGTTTCAACTTTGCAAGCGTTTCCCCTAGTTTCTGGTTCTGCGAGATCTTTTGAGAGTTAAAAGTTCTTTCTTTTTCACTTGGAATACCATATTGTAATCAGGTGAAAGAGGTAGTATAGAGGGATCGGGTGGTCTAATCCACACAACAAAAAGCAAGAGCGGACAAATGGCCACCTGACAGCAAAAACACACATGTACGAAGGGCGGACGAAAAAAGAGGGGAAATAGGTGATTTTGATTTGAGATGTTTTGTTTATTTAAAGAATGTTTAGAAAATGAGTTTTAGTATGTTCAATTCAGTTTGTCAAGCGAAACTATCGACGCGTGAATTCACATGATATGGTTGGTATTCGGTTCTGAGCCCTGTTTTCAACAACCTCTTTAAAACTTCACGAATAAACTTTTCCCATGAACATTTCATATCTTTTGACTTTCAGAAGCATAAAAGTGTCTTACATTTCAATTTCATCAGACTCCTGGAGACGCGACAGAAATGCGGGACAATTACGGCTGAATGTATTGTGGTGGTAACCGCAACAGACGAATTCCGAAAGTGCAGCCGATGAATCAAACACTTTTACGGAAATGAACATTCAAAGTTCAAAATAAAGAATTTCAGGAAAATCGAAAGATTGTGAGTTATTGGAAGATTCGAGAGGAGATAATGATCAGGTGGGGAGGAAAACAGGCACCGGCCAAATGGAGTTACGAAGTTGGCCTTGGATTAATTTCAGAGAGGGAGTGAGAGAAATTGAGAAAGAGAGATTGGGAAGAGTAAGAGGAGCTCTTTAGTGTGCTAAATTCAAATCCCTTTTAGTCTGTCAATTTCAGGTGCGCACAACACAAAATTAAAGGGTGTGGCTGATGTTGTTTCCTGGGGGATTTCCTGGTATATAGCTGCGAACGCCTCAGCGACGACCAGCTGGTTTCTGGCGGCTGTCACGAGGGGAGAAAGTTCGAGCTACTATATGGCAGCCGATTGGTGACAGCCGATCAGGCGCTATAAAGACAGCCATTGTGATAGTTCTTTCTTATTCTGTAGTGCCCATTTCCATGCAGGGGGAATTTAGCGAAAGGCGAAGCCCCTTTTCTATCATCGTCCCCCTTTCTCTCTCTCTCTCTCTCTCTCTCTCTCTCTCTTCGTTTTCTTTTGTTTTCACACTCACTTTTATCACTTTCACGGAGAAAGATAAAGAGGAAGAGGCAGAGATGCAGAGATGCAGAGAGACAAAGTTATAGAGTTAGAGATACAGAAATACAGAGCGACAGAACAACACAGAGACAGATGTACAAAGAAACAGAAATGCATAAAGACTGCCCTTCAAAAATAACAGTAAGTACCAAATAGAACCAAAAGTGAGAGTGGATAGCGGTCTGTGGCGGTCGACGGGGAAGTGTGACCCGGGGAGAAAACATGAGGATAAAACTTGTCGAGGACCCGGAGCGGCAAGGTCGTGCGAGACGAGATCCCGTCTGCCTTGGGGAAGGGGTGATCTTGGCACGGAATGGGTGCACTCCCACGAGTAAAGTGAGAGGAGGGAGGGAGAAAGGAGGCCCCACCCCCTGGGAGGAGCTCTGAGGATGGTTCCGGCGGGGATGGACGGGGCGGAACCAGTCGACAGGGAAAGTGGATGAGGGTTCAGGGGATAAGGGAAAACAGAGTGACAAATAACATCCTTAGGGTACTTTGGTTGTCTGCGTTGCATTTACAAGCTATATACACATACACTCCACATTGTGTTTCAAAGCCCATCCGTCTGGGCAGTCCTGCAGACTGTCATAAATTGCAAAACGTTTTCTAAAGTGCAATATCTGCTACAAAAATGATCACGATGAAAAGTGAAACTGTAAATAAACATTGTGCAAAGTAAGAGCTACGCCAAAATATAGGATAGCAATTGTTCCTGAAAAAATTGTAAACACAAAATCACTTTATTCCTCCTACTTCCTCTAGATTTGACTTACGCTTGGCTGAGTATTCTACTGTCCAATCACAACACGTTTACACGTGTTGTGATTGGACAGTAGAATACTCATTTAAATAGGCTTACTTTAAAAAATAGATTATCAAGAACTTCACAACGCATCTTTCTATTTAATTCTGCCGAACAAAAGGGATTTGAGTTTTTTCTCAACGACAAAATAAATATTGTAAACATATATTATTGATTCCGTCTATCAATATCGATCAAGTCAAAACTGTCAATCCTATGTTTACAACACGGCTACAGAAAACCCAGACAAAGCATGTTGTAATGACGCGACGCCTTCTAATCTACGGGTTTGATTCAAAGAAAAAACAAAACATTTTGATCCCATTTTAAATAATTAACCTGGTGTGGTGTGGCAAAAAGCACAATGTGAAATTGATGTTATTTAGTAGTTGAATCTTCAAGGCTAACCCATAGTCCTCATGGGTTGAGCCACTTTGGACTTTTTTTTGCCAAATCAGCTTGTTTATGTTATTAATTTTAAACCACTTACGTATCCTAATCTTCATTTGTAGGCGCCGGCTAGCCAAAGTAGCAGTGTGAAAAACCAGTCATCAGTAGGCAGAAGAATCAATTTGGGGCCGGTCGTGACCATCGTCTCACCTGCCGTGACCCCACGTGGACGGCACGTAAACGACCTGTTCCTGACCTCTCGAACTGGTTCAAGTCCTATCATTTGGAGTTTGTACTTATAAATTAGTCGTAAATTGTTTAAAATAAGTTTTAGTTTTTCAAAAATCTTACCTTTGTTTCCTTAGACCTTTGTTTACCAAACAATTGGATCGGCGCGTGCCAAAAGTGCGCGAAACTGAAAATATCGGCGGAATCCAGTCCGTTGATCCAAAAACGTCCAAATGACGAATCTTCCTGTGGATTCCAGGAGACACGTGGGTTGGAATTCCGCGGGTGGGTCACATGGACCCATTGACCTCCAGGACGCGCGGGCGGAGGAGTTACAGACGTGGTTCAAATGATCGCAACGAGGAAATGGCATAGCACTGGTTGCAGAATGATCTACCGCACTCTATGAGTCATCGCAGACTGGAAACGGGGGTGGTTTTAGGTTTAGGGAAAAGAGAAGCGTTCATTAGAATTTAAGGGGTTGGCTGCTCAGAAAAATGCCAACTGATTCTAAAATTTCGTTTTTCAAATCCCAGAAAAAGAGGTGAATATATATAGAGTTTTCCACTACGAGTTACTAAGGTTTGCATCTAATGCTTGTCTGTATGAAAATAAATTTTGCAGTTTTTGGATGTTGTATAAAATGCAATTCTGAATGAAATAGAAATTTAGAACAACAATCCAAAGATTCCTCATATCAACAGAATACAAAAAGGATATGTGAGAATGAGAACATTTTCAGTTTTATCTTTTTTTTTTTAAGTAAAATTAGTTTAAAAACTGCTCTTCAGAATAAAATCTAGCGAATTCCAGCAATGTTATTGTTTTTCGTGTGTACAGTAGATGGAAAGGAATAGTTTTACGTAAATAGTTTTCTCAGCTGATTGAGCGAACCTTGACCGAAATGAGCGGAATGTGGTCTCCAGGTGTGAGTTCTGTTTTGATAAGGAATTACTATAAACAGGGGAAATCAAACAGCATCAGAGGGTTTTTGGGAAGAGAACCTGTGATATTACACAGAAACCTGGTTTCGTACTGAAAATCACTGCCAAAAAACAAGGGTGAACCTTCTGATTTCGAATATAATTGTTCTAACGACTGTTAGTCAATTTGTGAATGTAAGTGTTTTACTGAGTGCTATTTTTATATTTATTGAGCGCCAGGCCAATCCAGTGAAATCCACAGCTCAGCCTGCCCTGCCCATTTTCCAAAGGTTGGAAGGCTGACCGGAATCGCCTTCCAATAACAATAACTTTGAAATAAGCTAATCAGTTTTGATTCCGTTGAGCGAGTATGATCGTAAAAGTCATCATTAGACGGTTTTCCCATCTGTCATGTTGACTGACGGCGAAGATTGACGACGTAGACAGGGGATATGGGCAAAGTTTCGGTACTTTCAGTTTTTAATTTAGCAAATACTCACTTAAGTGCCAAAATTACTATTTAAATACTATAATGTATGCGTTTTAGAAACTTTCATAAGCTGCATTCTTGCAGTATTTCTGACTTTTTACTCTCAGAAATAAAGTTGAAGCTAGTATTGGTATGAAAGCAGAGATTCGGGGGGACATTTTGATGATCACTGAGTTTTGGCCACGTGGGGGCGTCGGGAAGGCTAATTCTCGCGCTTACACTCTTCAAACTAACAAAGAACAAACAGACGGCGTAGTGGAAAGAGTTGCAAAAAAGAGGAAAAGGGCCAATTAGTTGATCGTTCGTAATTGTTATACGTAATTTAAATCTCTAACAATGATTGAAAGAGAGAAAAAAATTTCAAAGGTCAGCACTAAAAGTCAACATCGTTTGCAGGTTAGTTGCTTAGGTTGTTGAGAATTTGCAAATGTTTAGAATACTCGCGTGTACAGGAAGCTGTTGTCGATAAAGTTTTCTTCTTTCCTTGTGGCTTTGACAAACATTCGTCGTATTGTCAGGTCTCGGAAGACGGGGAAAGCCCGGGTTTCCACAACTGAACAATGGCACTTTCCCTGACCGTCAAATTGCAACCGCTGAGTCAGAGACAGCCGAAGTGGACGTACAATCGGACCTCCGGGAACCTGGAACGTAAGGGCGACTGCTAGGGAAAACCGAGGAATTATCGAAAGTCTTAAATAACTCACACTGTTATGACTACCATCATCATAATAGCTAAACATTCGAATTCAGCATGCAATCAAAGCGACAGCCACGCACGAGAGTATTCTAACGATTTGGAGTGTATACTCGGTTATGGTTTCATAATTACCCTTCAAATCTATCATTCTAGTTTTACCGATTTTGAAAAGGCCCATTGGAATTCAGCACCTGATCGTAAAGGAGGCAACATGTGGGAAATTTCAATGACAACGTGAATTCAAAGATGAATAGCCTATTGGCTAGCAGTTGTAAATTAGAGCATCCTCCAGATCAAATATGATTTAGGGCATCTAAACACATGTGCAGCCTTATAGAACGATTTGAGCGTTCCGCAGAGATTGGCCACTTTGGGGAAAGGCAAAAGAAAGTGAGAGAACCATTGCTGGGGGAAAACAATTAAATCAAAGGCAGATATTGAAGCATTAATTATATGGCAGTTTTTGATATTTTGATATTTCCTTTGACCCATTGTAGTAAGGTAAGTAATGTTGATTTAAGTCAATTTCCCCTGGTTCTGCAGTGTCATTTGTAGATTCGGGTAAACAGACGTCGTCGCGGGGTCTCTCTCATCGCAACAACAGCAGTTAACGAGGAGACTCCGGAAGAGGCCACCACGCAATCCGCCGCCACTCGCTCCCAGCACAATTATACCCACTCCCCTATCGAATTATACCTCTAACCCAATTCTGTCTCTTTCGTTTTAGTAACATTTGAATAATCACATTTGGATTCACTCCTATCATGAAGGAAGCCCTGCAGTCACCTTCAATCCGCTCTGGAAATGTCCTCGCCCTTCTCGACACTTTGTATACCTCAGGGTTTGCCATGGGATCACCCTCCACACCAATGCTCAAAGTATTTTCATTTGGTTCAATTTTGAAACCTGAAGTTAAGGGTCGAACAATGCATACTCTCTACGCATTGTCATTCATTGTATATGTTTTAAATTGTATAGCGGATTGGGTGCACATTGTAGCTTCACTTCAGGTGATCAGAGAGAGAGAGAGAGAGAGAGAGAGAGAGAGAGAGAGAGAGAAAGAGAGAGAGAGAGAGAGAGAGAGAGAGAGAAAGAGAGAGAGAGAGAGAGAGAGAGAGAGAGAGACTTCACCGTTTCCAGGGCAAAGTGACCTCCTTCGTAATGGACACCTGGCTAGCAGTCTCGCTAGTCACTGTGGCCGTAGCTGGGTCCATGATGACCTGGCTCTTACTTGTCCTCTGTGTGGAGAACGCCTTCGCCCATCGCCTAGACGTCACTCCCTATAGAAGCGGCTGTGCCCTCATCTGGGAGAGCATAATAGAATGGATACAGGTTAAATCATCTAAATAATCTAAGTATTCTAGAATTAGGCCTTTAACAACTTTCGGGTGGCATTTTTGATGATGGTTCTGCATGATGCTCCAATTACTGTCATCAACTTCTTTTTTCTGACTTCGTGTAGGTGTCCTGGACCAAATGTACGATCTTTTCTTCAAGATAAACAAGGCAGATATTCAGGTTGTTCCCTGGACTTTGTTATTTTCTTCTGTTACTACTACATTTTGTTTGTTTTGGAGGTTCACAATGCTTTACTTTGCATACAGGTGGGGTATACTTCTCTGTTTCTCTCTTTCACTCTCTCTCAGATCACACTAATTTCAGAAGAATGTTGTTTCCCGTAAAGAAGCAATCAGCCACCATCCAAATAAACAGACAACCGTCTGCCTGGAAGCACATGCGTAACCTAGCTGACATCAAAGACGACCCTAGACTGACTGAATACGATGAGTGTTTTCCCGTCAGATGGGCCAAAATGAAGATCTTTGGGCAGCCTCCTCCAGACACACCTGAGGTTATTTCCCTTATTTGAAATTTCAGTTGAATTCCAGGTTCCCCGTGATTTTCGGCATGTTCCGGCTATCCTTACCCTTCCATGTATTGGTTATTGCGCGAGTTTGGCCATTAAATCGGCGTCTGTAGCCAAAAGAACGATTATGTGGATAGGATGCTCTATTCTTACAGTATTCGGGTATTCTATGATGGTTGCTACCTGCTGTTTTCCTTATTGTTATCATTACACGTGCAAGAAGAACTCTTTCTATCATAGACACAAGTGTGCGCGGTCTTTTGTCAGGTGAGTTCTCTCTCTCTCTCTCTCTCTCTCTCTTTCCTCATTCCCTTTACCTACTCAGTCGTTCTAGGTACTTCTCCTGTGTGTTCCACATAGTCATGTTCGTCTTCTCCTGTCTCGTCTGCTCCTGCCTCGTTGTCCTCAACCTCACCCTCATTTCTTCCGTCCATGTCATTGGTTCCAACAGCGCTCCTCCCGAACTGGACAGAGTTTGCGTCTCAGTTCTGCCTCTTTCAAAAACCGTGAGAGCCGCTGTCCTCCCGGAGCAGTTCTTTTCCACTGCGCCCTTGGCTGACATTGTCAATCGGTAGCAAATCAGCTGTTTTCATTATGACAATGACTTATTCAGGCAACTGGCTGAGGAAGATAAGTACGCCACCACGTTTTGTAAGCCTCTTTGGGAGGATGGTGGCCTTGGAATGGGAATCAGAAGACTGCCAGCTGGGCCTTGGCAAATTAGAACAAAGTTCCAGAGTTTTCTTTTGGTTTGTCAACTTTACAATATTCAATTGGCAGTTTCTCAGGCGGTGGCGACCCAAGCAGTAATCGATAACTCCAATCCCAAGACTGCTCACATGACAGTCTACTTTGACCTGGCTGAGCTAAGTCTAAAGGACGGAAGAGATGAAACTGAGACTTGTCGGAGAGGAAACGAAACAACTTGGATTTTCCTAGCCGCTGATCCAGAACTACCTCCGCCTTATTTCCTAGGGTGTAAGAAAGATATACGGTAAGAGGAGTTAATGCACAGATCAGCGAGGTTAAGGTTTGTGCAAAGTGCCTTGATAGAGTGTTTCAAGACGGCTACCACGAGGGCGACGACACCTGTGCAGGGGTGGCAAAGGAGGAAGGGACACAGGACACGGCACGGGAATAGACAACCATAGGGGAATAAATGTTTTAATTGAATCCGTGTGGATTTTTTTAAAGGCTCTTCATATTCTCCTCTCTCTGGATAAGAGTAATGAGCATGCGATGTGAGTGCGTGTGTGCGTGTGGTTGTGACTGTGTATTGCTTATACACCCAGATGGTTCATTCGTTCATTAGCCCATTTACGCTTTTAGATAAGGAGATTACGCTAATACGGCAAATGACTATTGACTATTTTGACTATTGTAATTTGGGTATCACTTGGTCTCCTTTTCTCAATCCCCCTTTCTCACTGTCCCTTCCCAGCATGCCGTTCTTCCTCTTCTTTGCGGCCATCTGTGTCTCCTCCACCGGTGCCTTCTGCCCCCAAGTCAAATGCTTGCAAGGAACTCGACCTGTCTACAAACCTGGACACTTTTTTGGAACGGCACAGGTGATGGACAGCACGGGTCTCTTGGTCAAATACACAGACGGATGGAAATGGGCTGCGGGTGTTAGTTGATATAATTGTATGTAATGTCCATTCTTATAGCCAACCGTGGTGAAAGCCCAGTACTGCGTTTTGGCTTATACCAAGAACTGCCAAATCTCTGCTTACGGGTGGATTGAAGGTGTAACTGTTGGAAAACTGCCTGCTCATTCCGGGGTAAACCTCTCATAATGTGTTTAATTGAAAGCAAACTCACTCTCAGACATGTCAAATAACCCGGGAGGTTGGAGGACACGGTCGGATCTTCTGTGTGTGCAACGACGCCGACAACTGCCATCTGAATTTTAAACATTGGACTAGGAAGGCTCAGCTGCTTGGAGCGTAAGGGTAACTATGGACTCTTTAGGATTATACTATTTAGCCACCACTGCCCGATACTCGACAGGCCTTCTCATATTCCACAGAAGTCGCCATGTGCTGGAGCGAGTGGCGTAGTTCCTGCAGTTCACATTAAGAAAAAGAAGCCCGACGCTGCCAGCGACCTCTGTGTATGGACAGGACTAGTGGCCATCAGCGGGGTTTTTCTGATCGGAGATATTCTGCTGTAGATCAAAAGATCAAATAAAATGAATGTACAAACTTTATTTGTGTTATTTGCTTTCCTTTAGTTACTTTGTTTATATAGCTTTCGCCAAACTGGAATCATGCCAAAACGACCCTTAGTGCAGCGGAAATGAGATACGCAGTGCGAGAGACAATGTTGAACGAGGAGATTTAGATATTCTAATTAATATGCAAAATTTTGGCAGCTGATTTCATTTTGGCAATAACTATATATATTTTCCAATTATTTTTTTTTTACATATTTGAGCTGTTGAACAGTGTTGCTTTAAATCGTTTGATTTGACTTGCTTGGCGGAGGCAAAGAAAGGAAGGACGAGGCAGAGCCAGTATGTGGAGGACACATTAATTAATTATCTTATTTCTCGGGCGAATCTCTGATTTCAAAGTAGAGTCTTTGTTTCCACCTATTCCTCATTTGTTTACCTTCTTCCTCAACTGATAGGCTCAACCCTCCTCCGCCTGTCTTCTGCGTACAAAATGTCCACTGACGATCCGCCGTCCAAGGGATTCCCGTGCGCATCGATCCATCGGATCGCTCCAGCCGTCCATTTCGTCAGTGCTGACTCAGCCGCCGTCTTGCCTCCTCACGGCCAAAACAAGACCTTGTGATTTCCTCCTTCTCCACCACGAGGCAATATCTATTTCAGCATGACGACAGGGCTAGTGGAGATTAAACTGTCTTCCGTTGCACCTTCTCCTCTTACAGTAAGGTTGGGGAAGAATTCCACTCAGATCAGATGCCCTCATTGTAAAGTGAGTTTTAAAAGTCATACATTTGAGACCATTTCTATATCCTTATATTGCATGTACAGGTTTTACATTCGTATTACGTATTCTCTTTTCTTATCTCTCCCTTTCTCATTCAAAAAGGTCATTGTTACTCACCAAAACCGGTAGCAATCATTCCTCCACATTGATTGCCTCAACGAAAGGATGTTGAAAAACTCACTTTCAATAAAACTTTGTTTGAAACCAAGTGAGAATTTTGAAACAGAGCAATTTCAGAGCCGTGTCCTGACCACCGTGCGTAGTCGTCTGTGTGGTCTCCTCTCCTCCATCCACGAATGCCCCCAATGTCATAAGACCATCTCCATTCCCTCAGGATCTCAAGGGCCCACCGCCACCAAATAGTCATTAGATTCCTTTGTTTCCGGTTTTACTGCCTCTTCCCCTCTGCAGGTGCTCCCTATCGGTCCTGGAAAGCCTCCCGTGGCGCCAGAGATAACCACCGATAGTGCAGGGAAGGTTAGTCATTACTGCAGCTTACATAATAATAAAGAAAAAAAATCTCATGGTGAGAAAAAAGAAAGGCCGGCAAAGAATGGCCGAAACAGTTGATAGAGGGAAAGAGAGGATGAGAGTGCCTCTAAAGGTGTCATTTACGTCTTATCTGCCACCCATAACCAATAAATGTCATCCACCCCCATTTATGACGCCGGAGGTGTTCTTGCAACCGTCCCCACCCTTCCTCCGGAAAGCCGGATTCCTCGCTTCGACGTGGAGCGGAAGTGTTGGGGTTCTTTATGACCGTTTCAACGCTCCGATAGAGACTTTGCTGATAGGAAAGTCTCTATCGGAGCCCCACCCTCTGGGAAGCGATCGATCCGCGTATTCCGCAGGATGCTCTCCCGACTGGTCGTGCTCCTGCTCCTGGCTAAAGGTACGGTAGAAGAGTTAGTGCTACTACTTTTGTCTGAAATACCTAACAATTTCGATAATCATTCTGCTTCTTGAAACACTCAGTCTGTTTTAGCCTCACTGTATCTTTCAGATTATCTCTATTTACCTCTGTATTTCTCTTCCTGTATCAATTTCCTCTCTCTCTCTCACTCTTTCAAACTCAAAAGCTTTCTCTATCTTGCAATATTTTGCCCGAGCTTTAAATTTTCTGTTTTTACGATTATACGAAAACAGAAAGTGTAAATAAGTGACCTTCCATTTTGAAATCCTTTTTTTATGAAATGAGTAAGTATGAAAGAAAATCTTTAAGAAGTTTGACTGATCGTAAAACCAGGGAATTATCCTTATCAGTTCCATCTTAAGACCAGAGGAACAGAATGGAATGGAATTCCTTTCGGAAGTTTTTTTCAGTATGGGTTTATACATGTAAAAGTTTCTTGATCTTTTCTTTAGTACACAGTGAACATGTGGAAATAGGGAAAACGTTCTGGTCTGATTGGGTTTCCATCAATCGCCCAGTTTCAGGCACAGGGCCAGGTTCAATCCCAGCCCGGTGCTCTTTCGACCAATCTTACTTTGACGTAGATTACAAAAGCCCATCCATAAGTGTTTGTTCCGTGTGTTCCATATGATACTAAATCAAAAAAAGATGTTCCCGACCCTTCCAGAGAATTTTTTATTCAGGAGCCTGGGCTGGATGTGACTGTACTCCCCTCGATCAGCCCCCTTCTCCCTACACCGCAGCTCAATGGCCCTTGTTTTACATCCAGAATCCCATTGATGAACATGGAGATCCATGTGCACACAACTGTACATACACAATGGACAGTGGAACTTCGACGCTAGGAGTTGGAGTAAGAGATAACAAAATATTTATAGAAAACATTGATTTAGAACTTCAAGGTCGTAAATTGGGATCAGGACGACAATTTAAATTCTATTTCTGTCTTCAATTTGGATGCGAATGGAAAACAAGATAGTGTCACGCTAGTTAACGGGTTAGATGGTTTTCAGTGATTTTATTTATAAAATAAGTTTGTTAAAAAATTGGTAGCGTTCCCGGAAAAAGATTGACAGAATATATTATTTTTAAAAAGCTGACTAAACTTAGCTTACGCGAACGAAGCACCATCAAATTATAAAACAGTGCATCCTCGTCTCATGCTTCCAAAATTTGAATTGTTTTTCCAGAATGGTCTATGCTAACAGGGAAAACAAAGACTTTGCCTCCCTGTCCCAGAAAGTGCAGGTTGTGCTCACAATGGTAAAGCCAGTCAACATCCTCGCTTCCCTCGAGAGAACCCAATTGGGAACCACTCCTGCTCCTGCCGTAACAACCCCGATTCCCATTCCCACGTGAGTTACTTCAAGAAACAAAACAGACAAAGTTAAGAACAACGTACCATGGAGAATACCTTAAGGACCCTGCACTGATCTCAAATGACGTGATCTTTATGGTAGATGCTGGATATAACAACGGCAAATCATTCGATACAGCGAAGTTTAACGAGGTGAGAGAGTGAGTGAGTGAGTGAGTGAGTGAGTGAGTGAGTGAGTGAGTGAGTGAGTGAGTGAGTGAGTGAGTGAGTGAGTGAGTGAGTGAGTGAGTGAGTGAGTGAGTGTAACATTGTATATTTCAGTCAAAAGACCTGGCAGCCAAGATTGTAAGCGTTTTCACCAATGTCTACAATGGTAGTGCCGACGGCGCTCCTGCCACTGGCAGTCGTCTGGGAATGAGTATCCTCTCTCAGATCGCTTCTGGAAGTATCATTCAGGTGAGGTAATTCGGAATAATTTATCCTCTCTCTAGCCCTGGCTAGAAACTGCAGATACCGTCGCTGCCTTGCTCAGAGGCCTCACTCTCGTCTCCGCTTCAACTGTTTACGTCAAGTAGCTTCAATTGAGTGTTGTATCCAACCTTTTACTTTAGCTCAATTTCTCCTCTTTTGAACAACGCCTCCAATAGTCCTTTTTCTATTGCCAACGCTGACGCATACAGCAAACAGAATTCTCGTCCACAAGCTCAGAGGATGCTCATCGTGGTATCTAGCTCAGTGTACGTACATTTGCCTTTTATTTTTTCAAAAGCACCTTTCAGTCCCACTGACATTGGTCCCATGTCTTCACTGCAATCCCAATTCCTTGCCCTCGACGTTCATCCCGTATTCATTGCCTACAAGGTTTTCGTTTGTTTCTAAAATTACTTATTTAATCATTAAAGTTTGACCCAACTCCCTTAAGTAATCTGGATCCCCTCAGAAAGAGTGGCTGGGCCGTCTATAATGCCAGTGACAACAGCAACGCCACCGTCGAAGATTTTGTCAACAGCTATCTTATCACAGCAAACAACGGTACTTTTAAAAGAAATTATGGGTCTCGAGCATATGATGTATTCCTGTCCTGGGGTTTCTCTTTGAACTGCCGCCGATTTCGCCTGTGTTTGAACTACTGCCTGTGCGTGTCACAATATTCCATTTTCGAAGTTTTCCTTTTCAAAATTCCCACGTTCTTGAAAAACGCAATCTTCACAAAAAATTAATTTCAGTTTGTCCTTTGAACTACACATCTCTTGCTGTTGATTGTGGTACTTTTGTGTATCCCAGCAATTACAAAGGTGCCAATAACTTGGAATTTGGCTGGGTCAACACTAACCAGACCGCCCGTTACTGTAACTTCCACAAGACTCAAGGCACAATTAAGGTTTTTGGTTTGTTTTAAAAACAAAACACAGTTTTAGACCAGTACATTAGTAGAACGGTGCTTTAAAGTGTTCTACGACCTGGAAGTGGAGAAGGACTACCTCCGCTTCTTCGACTCAAACAATAACGAAATCGTCAGGTAGAGAAAACAAAAACCAAAAGTTTTATAAAAAAGAAACTTTGTGTTTTCGTTTTTTTTTAAAATTAAAATTTTGAGGTTGATACCGTTGTTTTAGTTTCACTGGAAGTGACGTCAGTGGATCTACCTTCAAGGCAACTGGAGACGTCGTCTTCAAATTTGAAACCAACGAAAGCCAGGTCTTCGGAGGATTCCGAATCACATATGGCGCAACTTGCTGATCAATTTCAAGTGTTCTCTTTTTCATTGAATAAAACTGCCACTTTTTAAATTCGGGGGATGCTTAGAAAATTCCCACGAAATTTTTAAAAATAAACCCAAACGAGGGTGTGGTCCCTGCCATTTTTCGGGCGGAAAACATTAGCGGTTTTGCGCATGTCACCCGTCTGCGTCGTTTGTTGTGGCCACTTGATCCCCACAAGACGGCGCCGCCATAAACACGCCGGTTTGTAAACTACACGCACTGCGAGTAAACGTTTACTAGGCTTAGGATTAGGGAAATAAATGACACAATGATATGATCCAAGAAGTGGAAGGAGGAGATTAGAATTTGTCTTAGATTAGATGTTTATTAAAGTTCAGGTCTCTCAACAGACAGAATAGGGTTTGCCAAAGATATACAATTAAAATGTTTAATACTCTTTTCAAAACTCGTACTTCCATGAAGAACAAATAAAACTGGTCGTTTCATTGTTGTTTCTGGAATCTTCTCCTTCGTACCTGGACACATATAATGGTGTTGGTTTATTTTGGGTAAGATTTGAGGTTACACCCTCATCGTGGGCCGTACTTTTACTCCTCCGATTACGCAATCAGAGTATGATTACCTGCATCAACTGCCAGATTCCATTATGAAAAATCGAAAAGATTCTTCATGTTTCAGTTTTTGAAGTATGATTTGATATTTCACAGCCAGTGAGGAAGTGTTGAAACAGTAATGTGTAAAACGTGTATTGTTGACAAAGAATGTTTGAAAAAAAAATTATTCTTAGGTTTGCAGAATGTTTTCTGTGAGGAATGAGACAGACGGAATTTTAATGAAAACGGGTGTTTGACTTAATCGAATGCCGATAAACCTAAACGTATTTTCTGGTATTTTAGTGCTAATGAAGAAACACTGATAATATCAAGATAAGTAATTTCAGATTACTACATCAACGAATTTAGATGTAGTGTTGGCTGCGTAATAAATTTGTGTAAGGTTGTTAAATTTTAAAACCCTGGATTCAAAGAGTGTGGCAAAAGCTCACGATGTTGGTGAATACAACAGTTGGATTATTCACAGCGTAAAGGAAGCACAGTGGGGCAACCGAATAGACCCATCAAGGAACGACCCCCTCTACTAAACACGTCCGACCAGATGAACAACATCATATCATTACCTTCTGCAATAGATTCCCCCTAAGTACCCGTCCTTCCGACCGAGCGGTTCAGGCGTCGCTACTGTAGTGGGCGGGACACACCTGCGCCCCGCCCACCGCCGAACCACCACTTTTTGCGCCGGTTATTTGTCTCCGCGGCCAATAGACTCCAGCCATCATTAATTACCAAAAAAGTCTTTATGGACTACCGTACTCCGATGTTTTACTATGATCAGCGCTTATTTTTGGTTATTATGCAAATGCATATTTGTATTCAAATTGCTCCGAACGCATATTCCTCGTTTAAATATTCCGAGTGTTACTCTGACTCCAGACGTCCCTTTTGGTTCATCCTTGTTGACGCCTGACTCTCACCCGGTTTCGGTAACACATTCACATGTTTATTAGGGTTATAACACATATTACACTATGGAAAAACACCTTTGAAACACATGGCTCACTATTTACTCTCCTTTTTGCCATAGGTTGGATGTTTTAGTTTCCTATCATGGTACCACAACCTCTCAACTTTTGTAGTTTAGCTTTCAAAATTTAAACTGTCGTTTCGTTCTTCATATTTTCTGCCCTTCAAGACAGTTGGTTTACAACTTGGCTTCCTTCGTTGCCTTGGTATAAACCATCGAACATCCTGATTACAAATTCTACAACTAGCGCTAATGTCACATAACTCCACTGTTTTTTTTCCAATTCACCAAAGAAACTTCTCCATTTATACAAATTTCCCCCATTGTAGAATCAGTCACTTAATTTTGGTAAAATAATATATTTTTCACACTTCGTCATGAAAAGATTTACAAACATGATATTTCTATCGTGAAGCCATAAAGCATAGCCCAAGGGTTTAGCTCTTACAGAAACCAATTGTATTCATACCGAAACCATCTTCATTTAACTAGAAGCCTTCGACTTACTGTTAGTGTAACTCAATCGGGATAAAGTATTTGATGACCAGAAATCTAGTTCAGATGTGCATCGTATTCGTATTTACTGTGACCGACTAGAACGATTTTTCACTGTGTTTACGAGATTTGGGAGAGTCACGCGCGAAAATTGCTCATACTACGCAGGTGTGCATTTCTTTGTTACAAACGAAACATTGACAAACGCGTTTCTTGTTTTTATATTTGTCAGTCGCTGTCTGACTTTCTCTCTTTTTCTCTCTTTCTCTCCCTCTCCCTCTATGTCTCTATGTCTCTCAAGTTGAGTCTCAACTTATTCTCTGGTTTGCAGGCTGAGCCTTTCGTCATCCTGGAATCTCTACTTGCCATGGCGCAGATGCCTCCGCTGTCCTTCCTTGATCCGGAGGCCAAGGCAGCTCTCAACAACCTCCATCTAAGACTCAATGACATAGACGTCAAACTGAGTATAGTTCTGGAACTACTGGCTACTCGTTTACCAGATCAGAGGTAACATTGATTATAGAGCGCGAGAGATATTTCATTGATCGAGTGAGCAAATCTTACTGCCTCTTTTAGACTTTCCTCAATATTCGCCTCCCCAACTGCCACAGTTGTCTCCGAGGCCACCGCTCCCACAGCAAGCAGTGAAAGTCCTGTGGCCGGAAACTCTGAAAAATCACCCAAGACAGAGCCAAAGGACGATTCAGACGGAGACTTGGACATGGAGGGAGAGAATGAGAACGAAGAGGACTTCGATGAGTCGTTGAACAATGTAAAGGACGGAGGATCAGTAAGTAATCGATATTGATTGATTGTTAGTTTTAGTCTCAGTCCGAGGAAAAGGATCTGCTTGTGGATGGCCCTTTTCCTGAAGGAGCTGTTAAAAGAGCCGCAGAGAAGGCGGCCAGAAGTTTTCAAAGCACTCAGCCGAAGGTGAGGAACGAATATTTCTCAACGAGAGTTCCAAATGACAGGGTAAACCGTTGTTTCTGCGGATGTGGCGGCCATAATCGCATTGGCATCAGCCGTTCCTCGTCTATTTGCGTGTGACTTTCCGCCCTCGCCTTTCCCTAACCAGTCGGCCCTCGCAAAAACACAAAAACACGCTAATTTTGGTTTGATGCGCGTGTGAGAGGACGCGCCGTGTCGTCCTCTAATCGGCGCCCCCGGTTGACGGATGGCGAAGGGAAATTATTCAGTTTCCGCTACCAAATACACACGGGGTACACATTCTCGAGGGGTTTGAAACAGGGGTTGCGTCAGTTTCAATGTGTAAACAAACTTTTTAATTTTTAAAAACTTTTTAAAATTATAAACTGTAATATGTCCGCTGCTGCCAATTCAAAGTCTTTTATTTTCAAACGCTCTTCTTCAACTGACTTACGATTAGACGTTTCCTTTAATTGCGTACTCCATTTTCCAATCCACACTTTTGTGCGATTACGGAAGCTGATTTTCAATCAATTTTTGATCCCTATCGCCTGGTTTAATTAGAGTTAATATCAATTAATATTTTTTGTATATTTTATAATAAGAAATAAAAACAAAAAGAAAATATAAGGAAATGAATCCAATAGGGACTTCAGAAGACAGTGTGGGAAGGACATCATACAAATTTAAATTACTACCTGAATTTTAAAATTGAACTTTTTAAACGGTTAGTTTACAAATGTTTTATTTGTTGTTTTGCCTTTCAGTTATCATTGCTCTCATTTACATACTCTAGCCGCAAAAGGTTTAGTTCTGTTTTTATAGCACCTTTTCAAACATTTCTCTTTGCGTGTTTTGCATTTCCTTTGAAACTCGGTTGGCAGCTGCCCTTTTCTGCAAATCTCCTCCTTCGGTTGCGCAACCGGTCGCTTATCTCGGAGGTCGCCTCCCGGACAATGAACATAAAAAACGGTTCGAATGAGCTGTTCTTCCGCGCCAAACAACTCGCAAATGCACTTCCGAAACGAGGTTATCGCCGAAAAACCGGCGGACCAAGGTAAAAAAAATGGCTGGCGAAGGGTTGCCTCCCTTTCAAAGCGACGGACTTTTAAGAGACTAGCTTAAACTTTAAAAAACAATAGAAGTTTAAATACCATGAAATATGATTGTTTAATAAATAGAAGACAAATATTGCAAAAGCCATGATTTGAACACCTTGACCTTCTGCGTGACAGTGTCCCTTGCCATTGAGGTTCCCGTTTGACTGCTTCTGTCCCCTATGCTTCGTAATTTCCAGCCCCTCCAGAAGGACAGAATAGTTTTGCCCGTCGGCTAATGTTGCGTTGTGTGCGGTACACATGTTCGCGCAGGCGGCCATTCCCACGACTGACCGCCGCAGATTATGAAAGGCAAACACATGGCGTGCGTAAACCGGTGGAAGTCCGCTGTCTGCTGAAACTCGGACAAACCCAGGGGCACAAGACGGAACTCAGGGGTCCTACAGCACCATTTCAATGTTTCAATGCCACTGTTGGAGCACGAGAAGGAGTAGGCAGGACATGGCGAAAAAGGACCAGAAGCTTTAGAACGAAGATAATTTCTTTCTTTTTTTTTCATTTGACTTGTAAGACTTGGTTGAGTATCACGCAAATTGAGGCAAACAACATATGTTGTATAAGTTGTATAAGTTAACAGAAGGGTTTGATAAGGTCCCGCAGTGAAAATTTAAAGGGAGATTTTCAAAATGCTATGCCGTAAGCATCTCTCGTTAACAAGCCGTTTTATAAGTTACAATGCTGGGGAAAAAACCTCTTCGCTTTTTAGTTGTACAAGCATGGCAGTTAGATCAGCAAGGTCGCACTATTCATGTTATGTAATGAGTTCCTGAGATCTTGTCAAAGGTTTAGGAAACGATTCCCATTGGTCAAAAATGAAACCCCGACAGCTGCACTCGGTACAACGTCCTTTAATGCTATGCTGAGTTTAATTTCTTAAAACGTCATCATTTGTTCCGGATTACCTCTGCTTCTCATAACGTAAAGTCTTGGCTGTTTGTGGCAGACGTGAACGGCTGTTTTCATCCGATCCACGCTCTCCCACACCGTCTACCTGTTTTCCGCGAGTCTAACCAAATATTTTGCGAGCAGTGTGGCCTGTGTGCCGCGCGGCAGCAGAGTTTCGAGAAGAGTGGGACACTGAACCCCAGAAAAGTAAAGTTATTTTGGGGACTGTGAAAGAAGAGTTGAAGTAGTTTTTACAGTTGCCCTAGGAGCAAATGTGAACACAAATAGCTAATTCACAATTAGCACTCACACACAGTTTTTTAGGTGTTTGCTTGGCAAATTCTCCGCGAGTCGGTGACCGACGATGAGCTGAGGAACGTTCAGATCAGTCTGAGGACCTTCCACGGAGAGACGGCCTCCCACCTTCTCTCCAGACAACTGCCAAAGGTTGGTAGGAAAGAGATATTGGATTTCACTCTGAGAACGAATGTGGAGTAATGTGTCCCCATCCTCCTGCCAAATCTCTCTTTCTTCTTCTCCTCTATATTCAGAACCCCTTAGACGCACAAACCAAAATTCAAATACCCTATCGTTCACGTCAATACGAGACGTACGAGACAACCGAATAAATTGGAACTGGTTGATTTTTACACACTTCCTTATCAACATTCCAAAATTGTATGTTCAAAATGACCCGTACTTTGTGACTTTCCCCACTTCCAGTCGTCATCTCAATTGACGATTGGTCCTCAATCGGAACCGTTACAAAATCAGTCGGCTACCGTAATCCGTTATCTAAAAGTGCAAGGGGTGTGAAGGTCGCACACGAGAAATCCGAACAGTTTCAGGTCACTGGGCGATTTAGGACACGGTCTCTTCAAGGGTCTAAGGGGGCTAATTAGGGGAGGTTAAAAGGGGTGGAGAATAGCTGCCATAAGAGTCTCTTTTTATTAACTGACCCCAGTTCATTGACTTTCGGAGTTCAACATAAATTTTCAGATCCGTCTGGTAGTGGAGGCGACAATGCGCTATTTCAAGTGGGATTCGCTTGCCGAGGAGGCACAGCTGACCAAGGCGAAGCTCATTCTCAGCCATCTGAAGAACAACGCCAAAGTACGCAATTGGACACTTAGGGAGGGAAGGCCTAATAGGTACGGTTATGAGAGCGAGAGAGAGAGCGAGAGAGAGAGAGAGAGAGAGAGAGAGAGAGAGAGAGAGAGAGAGAGGGAAAGAAAGAGAAACAGACGTGTCTCATACCGTATTACTTCGTTTTCATTATTCTATCCTTAGAAACTGAGGGTTACCATTTAAAATTTCTCACTTCCGTAGAAAAAAAAAATCAATCATTTAGTTCACTGTTTCACTACAACTTTAATCTAATTACGAGGAGATGATTCACTTCTCATTGACAAGTTTGAGCGATCAGTTAGAGATCGAGGGAGAATTCGACAAGTTGTGTGAGCGCAGCTGCCAAACATGGAGTTATTGTGTGCCTGTAAACAATTTCTATGATTATACTTATCTAGAATCTCAGTCATTTAACTCAAAAACTCATATTTTGGCCCCACTTCCTGGAAAATTCGCAAATTCGCAGTGCCTTTCGCAACCTCTCGTCTTGTTTTCGTCGGTTCGAAGACGGCAGGGCCGAACAGGTCTGTGCTCGGCGTTCCGCTCGATACTGCAACCGGTTTTCAAAATGAAGGCTGCGGTCCGTGCACTTTTCCGACGGGCCCCGTGACACTCAGCCACGCGAAGACGCCACGGGAGGGACCGACAAACCCTTTTTCACGCGCGGCGGAGGGGACACCAGGGGCTTGTGAAACAGAGCAAACCGGTCTTGGTTTAGACTAAACCGGTTTGGAAATAGGGTTTCTATCTAAAACAAACCAGAAAGTTTTGCATTCTGGATTCAAAGTACGAAATCGATCAGGTTGTACTTAAACATCATATCCCGTTTCGAAAATGAAGTACCTTCGCCTTGTTTCAGTACGGGTACTACTTTCTTAAGTATATTGGCCAAAGAGCAATTACGTGGTATAGACCACCATCAACTCTCCTTGGGGATTCCCCAGTGATAACGCAGGGACTGGGCCGACCCGCTGGCCAAAACAGGCTGGGACGGCCGGGAATTGACCAAATCGAACGAAATCATCAATCAAGTTTCATCCTGTTTTAACAGAGTAGCCTAAACAAAGGTGTCTCATCCACGAAAAAATTCTCTGGACTTCCACGCAGATTGGCTTACAATTACCTTGTTTTATTAAAGTTTAATAAGGTTCCCATAGTTTAACACAAGTACCTGATCATAGAAGTCTAGTCATACCGATCGGTTTGACCCGACGTCATGTCAAACAACTGAAGTACGAGCGCTCCAATGCACTTTTCAACAGTTTAAAAATACAGTAATCCTATTCAACAATGGATAATACTGTTTTGGTCCCTGCCCATACTGTTTAGTGAAAATGTCCTGAAACGAAAATCTGAAAACCCTTGCCTCAATTTTTGTGATTCTCTTATTTGTCACAATTTTTGCCTCTTACTTTCGCAACCATATTTTTAATGAAGTTGAAAGCTGGAATTCCGATTATTCTCCTCCTGCCTTTCTCAGGAGACGTGAGGCATAACCAGTAAAGAGCCTCTGTCACTTCCTGGCCACGCGGACCGGTCGCCGTCGCGCACGCCGCACAAACTTGACAACAACACGGGGCCAAAGGGGACAAGCAACAAACAGAATAACAACATGCAACTACGAACCGGTTCGGGAGCGAACGACGAGACAAAAAGTCGACAGACGGGGGATTCCACGGAAATGTATCAGAAAATTACAGTATTGCTTTATCATGAAGAATGTTAAGGGAGACTAAGGAGCTCATGAACAACGATTGAAAGAGAAGGATAGGGGTGAAAGAAGAGAAAGAGAAAGAGAGAAAGAGAGAGAGAGAGAGAGAGAGAGATCTGACTTTGTAATTCCAGGGTCGCGGCAGCTGCCACCAACATCGACGTGATGTGGAAGCGTTACGCAGCCCTCCTAGGCCCCGGAGGCCTGGCAGCGGCGGGACTCCTTCCCTCCCTGGCCAGTACCCCCTCCCTCTGAGTCTTTCCCTTCTTTCCTATGATCATTCAATTGGGACTCTTTCTAGCCACATTCCACCAGAATCTAAAGTCCCACCTCGACTCCCATGGAGTCTTTCTACCGTAATCCCTGCCCTATCGTCTCCCAGAGCTTGTACATAGTGAGTTGATTTTGTTTTCGTTTCGAGACCCTTTGTCACATGTCCCGGTAGCCACGACCCACCCCGTACGTCTCTCTACCTCCCACGATCTGACAGAAACCCATTTCACCTACAAAACACAGCCCCTTACGTCCATGTCGCCATCTTTTTTTGTCAATAAATGAGAAATTTTTCGAATTTCCTGGTTGGGTACAATAAGAAACTGGTTTTGAGGTCCAGTCATCAGAAGAGAGGTGGGAGGATTTGTGAGCAACGGGTTGATACTTTAATTTCTTCTCATTCTGGATGAACAAAACATATAATTCCGTGTTTTACATTTAATAAAATAATGATTCTTGAGTGAGCGACAGAAGAAATTTCGGAATCCGTTATGATCTCCGTGAGTATTTCGCAGACTAGGTCTGATTACAATTCGTTCCAACAAATGCCTCTCGTTCATCAAGGATTTACTCAAAAACCCCTCATGTTCATTTAAGGTATAAACCCATTTGTAATCGAGATCTATTCTGTGTGAACCCACTTCTCCAAGTAAAACTTTCGTCTGTTTGCTGAGGGTTTCCTAACTGTTCGCTGTTTGACCGCAGGGCGCACTTTCCTCTCCCACGCCACTGGACACCCACAGTTTCGGCAAACACTCGCGAATTACCATGAAAACGAGAACGCACTTCTTTCTTTCAGAGGGCTTAAACACTTTCCAAAGACTTGACGCCTAGTCAAGTGAGGTCTAAATAAGGCATTTGCCTGACCAGCTGAATCACGCATTTGCAGTACATTGCATGCTGAACGAGAGAGGGTGGCCATCGACTTTTTACCACCGCAGAAAATCATGCGTCACTAGTTAATTTCAATTAAAACCTTTTAAGTGTCAAAATTATGAGTGCCAAGTGCGCTGCTCGCCGTCGACAGTCTGGCAAACAGCCGACGGAGCCAGCCGGCGCGAGTGTAATACCAATAGACTGGCTAAGCGCGTTTCGTGACATGATAATCGCCCGGCTCGCGCACAAACACAACACCGTAACCATGAACCACATCAAAACAGGCGCGGCCGAGGCGCTTGATAACTCGCGCTCGCTCTGTTTACACTCTCCAGGCGCCGCTTTGAGCCGCGCGACGAGCGCATGAGCGCCTCGAGGTGTGTTCCGCGTCTGACCACTAGCAGCAAAGGGACTGAAAGAGAGAGAGAGAGAGATTACTCAGGCGTAGAGAACATAGGGTGTGTGTGTGTGTGTGTGTGTGTGTGTGTGTGTGTGTGTGTGTGTGTGAGCTCCCTATCCCCCGAGGTTTCCTTTCAGTCCTCCTCTCTCTTATGATTCAGTCCACGTGCACTCCGTCTTCCCCGTCGTCTAGGGAACCAGTTCAGCACAATCACTGGTGCGTCTGCTGCCTGAGTAATAGGTTGTTTGTGCAAAACAGCACAAAACGCTGTGTCAAAAATTTCGGAGGGACGGGGTCTTTCTTCCGGGATGAACTCCCACGATGAGTTTCTACATTATTCTAAACATGGAGGAAATCTGAACAGACAATCTGAACAGGAAAGAGCAAGCAAACTGGCTAAATTTGACTGAATGGAGAAAGTTAGGACCATTTAAATTTTTAGTGGACGGCAGGATAGTCAATGGCATCCCGAAACGCAATGTATTTCTGCTGTCAACTTCTTGGAGCTATCTTCTAGGAAATTCTCCCCCTGTTTTTTTCTTTGCATGACGTTTGTCCGATGATTTTCAAGGATAGTATTGATTTTGAAACGATGTGAAAAGGAAATCCAGAAATTACAACTATTATAACTTAAAAGAGACCCGCTTGTTTACTTTTGCTCTTTGCGTATTGCCAGTTAATGCTGGCGAAAAAGAATGGGTGAGTGAAATGAAAGAGATTGTGAAAGTTAAATTGGGGTAAATTGAGAATGCAGGGATTCAGAGAAGGAAAATTAAACTATTGAGAGCCAAAAATCACTGGCATAGGCGTCTACGTTTTGAAAAGTTCTCCTTTCGACGGTAGTATTTGGCTATTCTGCCCTCTTCAATCGAAACCTCATTGTTGTAGCTTAATCACCCAGTTTATCATTTCAGTATTCATTTTTGTGATTTTTGTGCCACGAGACGGTCGTCTGGTCCTAATAGATGTTGACGCGTTCCAAATACAAGCGAGTGTCACTATAAAAGAGAACAGGTTCGTTCAACTATACCCAACAACATGTTGCATACTTTTACTACGGAAGCACAACAACAGCAACAACACAAAAAGAGACAGGCGGGTGGAAATTAACGAGTATTTTCAGCGGAGAACATGGATACCAGTTCCATGGCAGTATTTGTCCTCTCTCAAGAAATAAATATTTTGTTGGCTGGTTTTACGGTTTGCGCGCGCCGAGCTCACGCACAGAAAACAACATAAGAAGACTGATGAACGCAAATAAATATGAGGGAAGGCCGGTCCAGGAGGGGCTGAAATAGCACACGGCAGATCACAACTCGTCGGAGGGGGAAGACACGTGTTCACGGAGACACGCGGAGGAACGGCCACGGAGAACACGGGGACACAGCCACGACTGAAATGAAACCATTGGTAAGAGGGAGCCGTTCGGCCTCTTCTGTCTTCCACTGCCAAGTGTCTCTCACCTTTAGCCGAGGTCTCCTCTCGGAGAGGAACCACTCGATGAGGTCGTCCTCGTACTCGCCCACAATGAGTTCGCACTGCTGACGGAGGTCGGTGATTTCGGCAGCCGGCTGGTCCCACATTTCGTAGGGCAGGTCCATCTCTATCTGAAAACAGAATTTTAGATAGGGAGTTTTTTTTGCTAAAAATATATGAATATAGGAATACTGTAGTCAGGTAGTCAGCGTAATCACGTGTTTTCCTTAACTTTCCCCCCACTGGGCACACAGCCAATATGCCCACGTCTTGTTTAGTCCTTTAATTAGTCTTTCCTTTCAGTACCATCTCTAGAATCTCTTCAATCCGAAGATCACTCGGCTAAGCGAGTCCACTCCCGGAGGCGATTGTTTTCGGGCTACGGTAGGCGGGCACCGGCCGTAAATTGCACAATTCCATAATTGACCGATGGAAAAACAGACCACACAACATTTGGTGTTGCTGGAGCGGAAAGAGGACCACGAGAGAGTGTGCGGGATGAAGAGACGCAGACGGATCAGAGTTGGAAACAGGTTTGAGCGACGAGAGAAGTCCATTATAAAATAATACCAGATACTGGTGGACACGCAGTCAAACCACTTAAGGAGGGGATTATCCTACGGGGAAAAAGAGGAACGAGACAAAGGAAAGGGCGCTTCATTTGAATAGACAACACCAACCTCAGGTTGCTCGTTGACCCTTTATAGTGACCTCATCTGTTGCGAATCACTCGGTCCTTAAGATTCTCGTGCCCGCAGGCCGGTTGAACTATTTCAATTGGGTTAATTACCCTATTTCCTTCTAGTCCAATTGGTTGAGCCTCAATTGGCCTTCTCTTAATTACAGTGCCCTCTGTCCAGCATCCTTCCTCCGGCGGCAGACTGGTCGGCAGCCGGGCTGAGGGCCTAATTGAGATGGACCTGACAACCGCAAACGCGTCAATGGACACGAATGGCATGAAACCAGGTTTCGTGTAATTGTCCGCGCACTTCGCACCGCCGGAGGTGACTTTCAGGCAGGGGTTGGCAGTCCATTCGGGGAATTCGATGCTCTGATTCAGTCTATGAAAGGTGGCAAGGGGCGATTGATGATCTTCCGCGTCGTACAATAGGCAAATGTTGCACAAACCAATATTATTTCTATGCCGGTCACGGTGTCCCAATGTTCGTCTGTCACTACAGAGAGTATCCAGTGTCGTTTATGTCAACACTGTTCATTCTTCGGCTATCCTTACTTTAACACCCCTCTCCTTCAGCTGCTTAAGCGTGTTCATAGTGGCACTCTCGTCGCGGGAGAACCTCTCTAACCCCGATTTCTCCTTATGCACCTAAACTCTTAAGTTCTTATTGTATACTCTTAAAACTAACCTTATACTCTAACATTCGCTGGCAGAGGCCTTCGATTACTTCGATGGCCGCCGCCTCCGTCTTCTCATACACACGTTCTGACTGATTTTCGAATTCTTGGGCAAAAATAGCGCAGGCCTCACAGCGAGAGGGAGGATCCGCATCGGAATTACAAGAGATCAAGGGGAGAATTGTACTGAAAACGAGATATTTCAGACATTTTGTGTGGGTTACCAAAATGTGAAAGCCAAGAGGCCCTTAGGAATCTGTCTCCATGGGCTCCTCTTTCTTTGGCTCCTGGGCTTCGTTGGGCTCATCGGGGCTGTCAGAGGAGGCTGTTTCCACAGCCTCGGGATTCGTCTGAAGAAAGAGATTAAAATGAGAGGGGAAGGGCTGGTACGTGGAGTCTCTGTCGCTTGCGGAGGTAGTATTGCCACTGGAGGACCTGCTGATCCTCGATGAACTTGGCGTTGGCGCCTGGAAATGGAAGATTAGGAGAGAGAGAGAGAGAGAGAGAGAGAGAGAGAGAGAGAGAGAGAGAGAGAGAAGGGGGAGAGATAGAGAGAAAAGAGAGAGAACTCACCAGAAGCGAGGGCCTCACGGAACTCCGAGTTTTGAACGGCTTCCAAGAGGGCAAGGCACTGGGGGTACTTCAGACACCTAGAAAAGACAGGTTGTGGAAACATCAACTGGCTGTGCTGATATAAACAAAGTTGTTCTATAAAATTATGAAAATTTGAATGTTCGGAATTGCACCTGTCAACAGACATAAAACTTGTAAATTTGGGCACCTGGCGTATTCGGGTTTCTTCCAGTACTGCAGGTACTTGAGGTAGTTGATGAAATAGTCCTCCTTGAAGTAACCGCGCTGGGCCAGGACTGAAAACAGAAAGATGGTTCAACTAGTCAAACATGACAGGAAAAGGACCAGGGTTCTATCCCGGTCGCAGCTCCTTGTTTTAAATCAACTTGAAAATACTCACAATTGAGGTAGTGCGGATTGGCGAGCGACTGCACAAACTCGCACTCGATTTCGAAGCGCTTGCGCTGTTCCTCCGGAAGCTCGAGATGAGCCGAACTGACTTGTGCCTTGTAATCCAGTCTGACGAGGGACTGCGCTACCCGCGACGCAGCTAATTACAGATTGGAAAACCACGATGATTAAAGAAAATCAGTAGTCACAGGGATGGGAACCCAAAGAAAAACAGGTAAAGGGGTCAAATAAAACTTTATTCGACAAAAATATCACAAAACTTACCAATTCTTCTGAAGGATGGGGAGCCGCTTTTTTGACGTCGACATTCTTGATCTGAAAATAGCAAATAACGAATTTTATAAAGTTCGGAGGAAATTTAAAGGTGTCATAAAATAGTGGATATTTAGCCAAAGTTAGATGGAGAATACCCTCTTATGCGTTTTTTTTTCTTCAATCAAGTGATTACTAATTAATGCCAACTGGGTGTCAGCTACGGGGAATAGATTCCACGAAACTCGGGTAAAGTAATTTTTCTTGTAAAATCCGGTGTTAACAGAGATTTTTCGCGGCACAACAAATGGAGACATTATCCTGCACGTGACGTGTGTACGTGAGGACCCCTCACACACTTCACTTCCTGGGCTCCTTCCCACCTGTGCGGCCGGTCGATGAAGAAGGGAGATGAGCCAGACGATGGACCGTGGGTTATTTTTATCTCCTCTTCTCATTTATGTCCATAGAACCAATTAACTCTTGTTTTAGCACCGAGGAGGACGAAGAGCTGGTGGATCCGGAGAAGCCGATCGAAGACGTCAAAAACCCATACAAAGGGGGTTTCAAGCCATCGCTCGAGGACGACGTCCCCCGCTCGAACATCGTCGTTCTAACGCCTTCCTGTGGCTCGGTGGAGCAGCCGCTGGAGGAAGTGAGCGCCAAGCCACCCGCCTTCAACAAAAAGGCCAAGAATGCCACGGCCGTGGTGAGGATTCTTAAGAAAACAAACGAAAAGAAGAGTTACAGCCATTCTACGAAGACAAGCCGAAGGTGGACGAAATGGAGGGCAAGAAACTGACGCTTCTGAAGAAGATGGCGGCGGCTGAGAAGAAGAAACCAACGCCTCCTCCGGCGAAGAATAAAAGGAAGAAGAGGAAGAAAAAGGAGCCGGTGAAGGAGTCGGCGAGGGAGAAGAAGCCGAAGGAGAGCAAAGTGGTCAAGAAGACGTTGGGCGACCGGCTGAAGGACAAGTTCAAGGCCGTCACGAGCTTCTTCGCTCCCGGAGTGCAGGAGAAGGCGCAGAAGAAGGTACAGGCGAAACTATCCGCTCCCCGGGCGAGCCTGAAGAAGATTGCGGATGGGGATGACGCCATGCCGACGGCGGCGATCAAGCAGCCACAGCCGGTGGACAAGGACGGCGACGTGTGGATTGAGGACCCGGCCGTTCTGACGGACAGACAACACCGCCCAGACCTCGTGATAATCTTGAACCAAGACAACAGTGGCCATCTGTGGCACGATGTGGGATCGCTCTATAGTCTCAACACAAAGTGAACTTTTAGGGAAAACGCCCGTTCTGGAAGAACAAGGCCTATCTGAACGAGATCCCAGTAGCCCCGGCAGAGAATCCAGTCTCCAAACTTCTGATGGACGTTGTGACGAACAAGACGCCGCTGGCAGAACCAGCCCCAGAACCGTGGGTCCCTCGATGATTCAAGCATCGACAGTACCCCCTCAGGGTGTTGGACGAAGTAGCTCCGGTGGAAGAGTTGGCAGGGAAGGATGCCCGTTGGTTCCAGGAGGAGCAGGTGATGAGCAACACAATTCGATCGATCGTCTGCACCCTTAACGAGAGCAGCAATTCGGCCGAGGTGGCCATGGCCACGGGCGGTCTGAAGAAGCTTACAGTGATCGAGCCTACTACAACCACCACCTACTACAGGTAGCATTCAGGAGGTGCAGAAGGAAAGGAGGTTTAGACACAACCTGGCACAGAAGGAGACGGTCCCTTTCTCAAAGTCTCCTTTTGGGAAGCCGAAAAAGATCAGGGCGAAGATGGCGTCCCCGGTGGCATCTCCAGTGGCCAGCAGCAGTACGACGGGAAGTGGCAGAGAAACGGCGGCGAATGCCAAAGTCAGCGGCAGGGAAACAGCCAATAAAGGCAGTGGCAGGGAAACGGCGGTCAGTGCAAAAGGTTTGGGAAGACGGAGAAGATGGATAAATGATATTTAGACAAAAGAGGAGCCAAGAAGAAGTAGCGAGGGAGAACAACGGTTAAAAAGAGGGCTAATCTTTGTGTGAAGTAAAGATTTTACCAAAACATTGATTGTTCTTTTTATTTCCTTTATACAGTGAGTGTGTTTATTGTTGGCACCCGACTGGCGGGAAATGGAGAATTTTCTTTTAACAAAGTGTTTACGCACCTGCTTATTTACCCGGGAGTCGATTCTCCTATTCTTCTAGAGACGACGGAACTGAAAATAAATAAAAATTAGATAAATGGATGTACATATGTAGAATTATTCGAGCTCGCGAGCTAAAATTTGTCACAAAATTAGTTTGCTCTCTTCCAAGGCAATCAAATCTATTTTAAATGTTTTTTCCTAGATGAAACAACAACTGCATAACAAATTGATAAAACACTGAAAAGATAGAAGCTACAGTAAGATAATGACTTGTCGAAAAAATTGTACGCAATGAGCCAATGTTTTCGAGCGCGCCATCGTCATTACGGTAGTCTATGACCTCGAGTTCCCTTCTCACCTCGGGCGATTTTCTCTCTCGTTTTTGTTTATTTTCCCTTGTTTATATTCTTTTGATTTCTTTTCTTTGAAGTGTTTATTCAGATGATGGCCAATGGTCAGAAAAAACAGCTCTATGACGAATTTAGTTTGATTACGGGTGAGATTTATCTTCCTTACTGGAAATCTTTCTCTTTGAGGATGTAAAAATAACAATCGGATTACTCAGTATCTCGAAGCATGCTCATTCGATCTCGCCACGGCTGTGGATCTCTACTACGCACAGGACGGAGGCACCGACAATGCGGCCAATGACGATGTGTGAGTTCCTTTTTGAATGCTTCCTGTGCTCTCTTATCGTTAGTGGATGTTTTAACGTGGTTACTTCAGGGTTATGCTGAGTGACGAGGAGGACGTCAGTTGCATCCAGAGCACCAGCAAAAACACACGCAGAGTCGCCCGTTCCTCGGCTGCCTCATCTTCGTCGTCTCGCGCACCCCCTAAGTCTCATAATGGTTACGTGGATCAGGAAGAGGTACTGTAACTCGGTTACGGTAAAGAATATCATTAGGTCCGCGCACCCATCCCCTCAACTCGTGGTCAGCTGGTGCAGCACTCTTTCGCTCAGCAGTACGGTTCCCGTGACACTCGCCCCACTGACGGAATTTTCAACCGCGACTTCCGCGCTGAAGCCAGTGAGTATTGTTTTATGAATTCTGGAATATTCCATATTTCAGTCGAACAGGAGAGAAATATGCGCAGGACACTGAACGGACGATCGCCCCATTGTGAGCCAGAGGTTCCGTGCCAGGAGCAGCGCAACGCCAACTCTTCCGTCTCCCGTCTTCAGTCACTCTTCAAGCCTCCCATCGATATTATGTTCATTGGCAATTTCGAAGGGGTACGTCTCTTTTGAAGGTCTATCTATATTTATTACATTTAGGCCAAGGAGATAGCCATTGATTCGAACCTGTGGCTACTGATCAACGTGCAGGACGCAAAGGAATTTGCCTGCCAGACACTGAACAGAGACATTTGGTCGAACGTCGGAGTGAAGGCTCTGGTCAAAAGCAAATTCATTTTCTGGCAGGTTTGTGCGATGTTTAAAGGGATCCTGTGACCATTGGAACAACCAGCTGTCTCCGTGATTCACACCTAGATTGTTTCATAATTCTACCATTTTCCAGGTTATGCACGATTCCGCGGACGGAATGAGGCTCTCCAACTACTACGACCTGCGCTCTTTCCCCGCTGTCTTCGTAGTCGATCCCCGCACCGGAGAGCAAGTCTTCAACCTAGCCCTGAAAAAGCAGGATCCCGTCACCATCTGCGACAGTTGTACGTTCACTTCCTTGTTCTCTATTTCTTGATTTTCAGTCGCCTCTTTCTTGGACAAATTCCCTGACTTTGTGGCCCACGACCGTTACCTCACCGCCGGCGGCATGGGCGGAAGGGAGCAGGACGCCTTCGGGCCGGGCTCCGTGCCGAATGTGGCGGCCGAGCCGGAATGCAGTCGATCGGCGATGATCAGCCAGGACGAGAGCGAACGAGCGATGCGAAAGAGGAAGGGAACCAACGACATGGAGCCCAACGGAAAGAAGGGAAAATACAACGAGATTGGTTAGTTCAACCTTTGGTCTTAACACGATAACTGATTATTAACTATTCATTGGGAAGCATCCTTGCTCACTTTGAAAGGGAATTTAATTGAATAGTTCAGCGATCTTATCACCGCTGTCTTATCAAAAGGTGTTTTCTCTTTCGGTTGACGGGGGTTGCCTTTGTTCATGTTTTATTTATTAAAATGACATCTTCTAATCGTTAACATTTCCAGAGGACATTCTGAATGACAGCACCCGCATGCTTTCCTTGGAGCCAACCGAATGGCGCAAGATGGTGGGTGTTTTCCCGGTTGTTGGTGTAACCGTGGCTTTGTAGATCGCCCCGGTTGGAGACATGTGCCGCATTCGGCTGAAGCTGCCCTGCGGACGAATGGAGACTTTGGAGATTACGGATCAGAGTCAGCTCAAGGTTTGTTTCGTGGTCATCTTGCGGTGGAAATTGCATCCTCATATTTCAATTACAACAACGAAAAATGGACTCCCTGCTGGAACTGTACGGTTTATTATTAGGTGCATATACATTGAATTTGGGAAGAGTTGGCCGAAGGTCTCTGGGTTCACATGTGTCGAATATGTTACTCAGGGTACACCGCGATATGTTTACATTCGTTGAACGTAAACTGTAGCTGCCGTCCGGTTTCTAAATATTCCAGGCAGTTCAGTAAATGTAATTAAAAACCTTACATTTTATTTGTTAACCCTTAAACCCTCTGTTTTCAGGTGCTGTTCGGCTACATCGCTAGTGTCTCCCTGCAACCGCGTGACCACCACTTCGTACTCTCCTTCCCCCGCCGTCTCTACTCCCTGGAACATGTCAACCGCACCCTCAAGGACCTCGGCTTCGCCCGCAACGAGATGGTCCACGTGGAACTGAAATAATCAGCTTCCCTTGTTTCTTTAGATACGAGTACCCTGTGACCTACTAGTGATCTTTATATTTCGCCTATTTAGTTTCTTTCCCCACACAGCAGTAGCCTCGATTGCTAAGCTTGTTTTTATCACCATTCCTCTTCTTTTCGCTTTCCTGAATAAAGCTTGACCTGTAAGACATTGTCTCTCCACACAGTCGTCGCTGTTTCTCATATTTCCGTGGCTTGTCTCTGAAGAAATCAGTGTGTTCAGCCAGTCTATGCGTCAGAATGGCGTGTGGAGGGGTTTGGGAGCTCTGCGACCGCCTCCGTGCCGAACGGCTGCAGATTGCCAGTGAGGTCTGTCGTTTTTGTGGTTTCGGTTTAATAATTCGTCGGAAACATCAATCGAGGCAAAATGTAATTTTCTGTCCTTTGTAGACATCAATACGTCATGTAAACGAACTAGGTGACCTATCATTAAGACGCTCTTTTAGTTAAGTCGTTTATACGCTCACATATCGGATATTCGTCCAATGTCAATAAAACTTCCAGCTTAAAAGTTAACGTGGAAATGAAGCGTAATCTCTTCTTCTTTGCCTATTTTAGGCTCTACGTGCTAGTTATTTCTATTATTACAGATCCTCTCGCTAAAAGATCTTCATTGCGATGTGAAGAAGAAGCAGATCGAACTGCTACTGCTCTCTTGGAACAGCCAACAACACTCGGTACGTCTCTCTTTCTCTCTCTTTCTCTCTTTCTCTCTCTCTCTCTCTCTCTCTCTCTCTCTCTCTCTCACTCTTTAACCCATCTCTCTTCAGCTGACCTCCCATCGTCTCCTCAGTTCCCACCGCCTCGTCTCCCCCGACAATGCCTGCGCAATCGCCTCTCAACTGGACGCCTGTGAACCCGTCGAGGCTTACAAGTAAGCCAGTTCCAGTGACTTCTTATGGCATTTTCGCCTTTTCAGAAGAATCGGTCATCATTTCTCCACCGTCGGCTGCATTCTTCGCGTTCTCCTCGGCAGTCCACAGGCCGTGGCCGAGATTCTCCAGGCTGCCGACGGAAATACGGTACGTTTTTGGGAGTTTCTCATCTTTTAGAACAGTTTAGCGTGATTTTCACAATACCGATTTCTTTTGCAGAACGTCGTCTCGGAAGACCTCGTCCACTGCGTCTTCTCCGTCATCTTCGGGTGCGGCACCTATCCTTCCGACGAGCAACGCCTCCTGGAGGTAATTTCCATGCTCTGTTGCCAATTCTCCGTTTTTTAAAGGTCCTGGCCTATCTCATCAAAGTCCAATTGGTTACTGCCAATAACCCTCGTCTGATCCTCCGCAAGGGCACCTCTGCCTTCCCCAGACTCTACAAACTCTTCAGCGAATCCCTCTTTTCCGTCAAAGTCGATTGTCCAGCTACCATTTTAATCGTTTCTTCAGATCTTCCTAACATCTGCCCTCCACGATCCCGTGATGCACATTTTGTGCCAGGACGACGTGTTTTTGGATATCGATCCTGCCAAGGTTAGATACTCTAGGCAATCGTTAGAAGCCAGATTAATCTTATTTTACACATCAGTTTCCTCTCTTTTCAGTCGCCCCTTCGATTCCCAGCCCAGGAGAGGGCTCGTCGTTTCGGCGACCAGACGAACCCCCAGTACCACAAGCGCCTCCTGTCTCATCGCAAGGTCATCGTGGAGAAACTGGTCCTCCTGGCCCATGGCTTCATCAAAGGTGCCTCTTTTCTTTGACTTTCTAACTCATTCTCTAGGAATTTGTGATTCCTTGTCCTGTTTTCCGGAGAGCCTCGTTTGGCTGGTGCAGCAGATGCACAGGAACCTCGTGGAGAATCAGAGGATGTCTGAGAATGAGGTAGTTTTGTGATGAAAAGGGAGGAAAGTGCGCATTCAGGCGACCCTCATCTGTACTGATCTGATTGTGACGAACCTCCTCTGTCCGGCCATTACGAATCCGGAGACTGTGGGAGTAATCAATGACACGCCCATCAGCCACATTGCCAGGTTCAATCTCATGCAGATTGGACAGATCATTCAAGTGAGTGGCCAGAAGCAACAAAATTCTCATTCGCGGAGTTCCAAATCTTCGATGTTGTGTTAGAAATGCCGGGCAGGTGAAATAAGCAGTCAGACCACTTGCCATCTACAGGCGCATAGAGTGAATGCGTCGAAAGCGGCATTATGTCATAAAAGCAGAAAGTGGCCAGAGGTGAGTAGAACAATCAGAAAGGGTCATATCCCCAACCGATTTTGACAACCTCGGGTGAACCTCAGGTCCCGAGCGGTTGCTACACACTAAAAATTGCTTGAGGTTCGAGGCAATGACAGAGAATATTAACAACCAGACGTTAAAGCCCCGCTTCGCGGGTCTTTCCCGTCTGGTTTCGGCGGCCTTCGGCCGCCTCGGGGCCGCTTCGCGGCCCTACGGGCAGACATTTGCATTTACGGGTGAGCGCTCGGGTCAGGTACGTACCAAAGTGCTTATCCCACCAACCCACCCCTCTCTCAATGGGAAATGAAGGGCGGGGTGCGAACCAAGAGAGAGAGACGATTACCCAATTGTTTATATGGATGTACTGGCAATCATACATATCACACGTGACAGAAACAAAAATAATCAAAAACAATATCAGCGGAGACATTTTATTAGCCTCGTCTTTCTCCTAGTTGGGTCCGAGGTAGCAGGACTGGTCGGTGCGGGGCTTAAAGACTCCGGGGGTGGACGAGCCACCGGAGGGCTGGGCTCCGCTGGCAGCTCCGTTGTTGCTGCTTCCTCCGCTGCTGCTTCCGTAGGCGTAGTCCTCGCGGGCGTAGCCGGTGTTCGAAGCTCCGTTGATGTAGCCGCTTCCGTAGCCGCCGGCGCCCATGTAGCAAGACTTGTCGGCCATCGCAGAAGGGAGAATGAGGGAAATGGACGGCGGAGGGGTTATATAGGGGGAATGACGTTGCGTCACGGGCTCACGGGAAGAATCACGGAATGGATAGGCTAATGAAGGAAGCCTTTTAAAGCGGTTGGAGATGGGAGAGTGCGCGTATGAGAGGAGAGAGATGTCCATATATGCACATCTAATGGGACCTATGTGCTTATGAGACTATGGTCAGGTACGCAGAGGAAAAGTCATATGGCGAAAGACATTTAAAGACAATTACTCCCCATATTCTTAGGCATATTCTTAAACCAGTTTTTAATTTTCAGACCCTGGCTCTCTGTCGTCTGGAGGCCCCTCCTCCTAACTTCCAGATCTTTATCTCCCAGTTTAACGACGTGAGTCTCTCTTCTCTCTCCCTCTCTCCTCTCTCTCCTCTCCTCTCCTCGCCTCTTTCTCATCTTTCTTAACCAGAGCCCCATCTGCTCCATCATCGGAGCCCTTTTGAGCCGTGACTGCCCCGACATCGGCAACCTCTACCCCACCGTGCTCAACGACTCCTCCGCCCACGGAGAGGAGATGCTGAAGCGACGTCACTTCCTGGGCTCCGTCTGGGAAATCAACACCTTGGTTTGACCTTTGTTTGTCATATTGAATTCTAATCTTCAGTTGGCCGTCCTCCAAAGCGACGCCGTGTCTGCCGTGAGTGCTGATTCCGTACGGGAGGAAATCGAGACAAACGCCGGCCGTTGTCCTACGAGCTTCGCCAGCTCCGTCCCCGATTCTTCCGATTCTCCCATGGCTCCGAGACAAAGCCGACTGAAAAATCTTGCCGATAGAGGTATTGTATAATTCCTGTATTTTTAAAATGAGGAATTCAGTTCAAAACTCGCTGAGTCAATCGCCCACTCGAGCTGGTCCCAGCCCCAGCAATGGACCCCCTTCCACCAATTCGATGCCCCTGGAATGCTTCGACGTCCTCATTTTTGAGAATTCAGATGAGACGTAAGCAATGCAAAGAGGAATTGGCATAAGGCATGATTTAGGGAGTTGGTTGGACTGGTGCCAGAGGACAAGTTCATGGAGAATGAGATCAAGTCGAATAAGAAGAGACTCACCGACGGAGGGAAGAAGAGGGCTCGCTTTGTGGAGAACGACAGCATCGGTCCGTTTTATGCCTTTTGGACAGTACCTATTGATAACGGGAGGTCACTAATTACTCTGACCTAGTTATCTAATTACCATCAACTGCGGGTAATGAAGTCTCTCCAATCGTCAAATTTGCCCTTTTTACTGTTTGGATGTTTCAGTTGGATCCGCCGTCTCCGATATCACCGCCGACAATGCTTCCGACTTGGAGGAGGAGGCTGCCGCCCAGGACGAAGTAGGATCTGTCTCCAGCAGTCAGGAGGCCCCGCAGGAGGATAGGTAGGGATTCTCTCTCTCTCTCCCTCTCGCTCTATCTCTATCTCTCTAACCAACATACTTTCAGACTTCTCCTCCTCGACGAAGACGCCGAATCCACCCTCCCTGACAACGTCTCAGACGTCGGTGGAATGAGCGGTCGTGGATCGCCAAGTCTCAGCGGAAGGGACACTCCCCTGAGTCAGGGACTCCGCGACGGCCCCGATCAAGGTACTTTAAAGGCTCTCGGAGAACTGATGCTTTGCAGACAACGTGGCTGTGTCCCTGATGTATGGAGGGGAACCCCCCGACTTGGCTCAGAGGAATCTGCCTGCTGTTCCGGTGGCAGTGAAGAAGGAGAACGCAGAGGGATTGGAGGAAAAATTCGGCAAATTCACCGTCCCCAATTCTGGCCATCTTGGATCCTGCCGTGAGGAATTGATTCTTTTTGAAGAAATTTGGGATGTTTAGGCGATGATCAACGGTCGTTGCTGTCGGATACCTGGTCTACGAATGTGGTGGCTTCGGACGACGAGGGAGGGCCCTCGGGACGGTCGATTTTGGCACAACTGCCGGTGGAAAGCTACAGTAATCGGCCACAACGGCCTATTAATAGGTGGGTCAGAAGGGCAAACGCTGGCTTTCCTTCTCATGCGAAGGCGTCATGGACGCAGAGAAAGTGGGAAGACAGAGGCGCAGAGAGAACAAGTTTCCTTTTCAGAACTGGTTCGATCAACGGTGCTGGAGAAGATCGAAGCGACACGTGGTCCCTCGACGCAGTCGCCAGCGATTCCGAAGTAGATGGCCGCGAGAAGCCGGTAACTCCGTTCCAATCACTTGCCCACCATAATTTAAAGGGTGGTAGTATCCAGGGAGATATTCCGCTGCCTGCGATTCCTCGTCGTGACGATGAGCCAGTCCCCGTGCCGCCTCTGATTGATGTCTCCGTTCCTCCGGTGGACAACTCGTTGGGAAGGCGGAGGAGCAGCGGCAGCTCATTCTCATACGCCAGGAGCGAGGCTGATTCCGAAATGAGCAGGTTGGTTTTCGGCTGACCCTTCTTCATCACAATTCTTCATGCAGACCAAGCGACTACCAGAAGGACAATGCTATGCTCTCTGGCCGCCCCACCATCAGTCAATCCGGTTCCGAAGACCTTCCCTCGGCCAGCGAAGAGCCCTCCCCCCGCCCTGAATCCGACGGAGGCTCTTCTGCTGAGAAGAAGAGGGGTGGGATATTTATGGGACTTCAGAGGGTCAGCGACAAGGTCAGAAAGGGTAAGGAATTCCAAGATTTCTGATAAAAATGAATATTTCAGGCATTAACAGCACTCCTCTGAGACAGTTCCCTCAGTCCTCCACGATCTCCGACTTTTTCGGCGAATTGAGGGATAAAAAGAGGACCACTCTGCCGGAGAGTCAGAGCGAAAATCGCCTTTCTGGTTGGTCTCTACCGATTTGTTCCTCTGTATATCTGACTATACCTCTCTTGCTCTGCGTATCCAACTGCCCGCTCTCATCTTTTGTGCCTGTTCAACCTCCTACCACGCTAACCTGTATATCTCAGAGATGAACGGTCGTTCTGCCGATGACATTCTGGCCAAGTACCAACGGGCGGCGCGTAATTCGCAAGAGGAGCTCAGTCCGAACATGTCCCCTCCTCTGGAAATGGCGCCCAGCCTCGTTCTTCTGGAAGAAGAGGCCGTCCCATACTACGATGTGGATAATGTCCTCGGTTGTCGGTTTAAGTCCCCTTTGTTTCTTTCACAATAAAGGCTTTTCAGGGCATTCCTTGACGCCAAGAGGAAGCTGCGGCTGGTGCTGGGCAGCGTGGGAAGTTTATCCGTCAATAGAGTGGCAGATGAGGAGGGAATGAGGTTTGTTTTATTTCTATCTCTCCCATGTTCTCTCAATCTCTTGTCTTCAGAAGTCGTCCGGAGAGGGATCAACTGAACGTGGTGTTGCGTACCCTCCTCGCAGAGGCCATCAACAGTCGTCAGCAGGTGCTTTCCGCCCACGTGAGGGAGGTCCTCCGCTGCCTGCAGGTCTTCGACAACAAAGGGTTTTCCATCTATTTTCTCTAATTAATAATTTGGTTCATTTCAGAATCCACCTAATTCTGAGGACCCTGAGAGACGAATTGAGGCAGAGGGCCATCTACATCAGCTATCTGCAGCAGTCGCGCCTTGTGCTCCTCCGTCTTATGAGCTACGTAGACCAGCTTATTCTCCAGATGTCTAGGTTTGTTTTCATCCATTTAATGCATAAATCTCGTCTTTTCAGAGAGAAAAATCTGACTGAGGAGTGCATAGCGGATATGCTCATTCGGTTCTACCTGGAGAACCGGGAGAATCACATGCGTCGTTTCATCCAGGAGTTCTCCCAACTCCACGCCCAGGACGAGAAGACAGAGTGCCTCAATCGGGCCTTGACGGGCCTCTTCTCCCGCCTGCCTACCGCCCCTATGTGGAGGGATGCCCCCGCCGGGATGAAGGACTACGTGAAGAAGGCCCTCGAAAGGGTCGTCATGTCGCAGATCCACGGAATTGCCTTCTACCCAAACCAGGAAGCAGATAGACACAGGGACGAGTGGGTTTCAATTAACCTACGGGGAAAGTGTTAATGCCTTATTTCAGGGTTCTGTTCAAGGCGTTGGCTAAGCTGGGAAGGACCATCACTCCCGATCATCCGATGCTCAGGATCCCCAAAGTGCTTCACGGTGAGGCTCCATGGCCATCCGCACAGGCGGAAATCAACATTTTGAATGCGTACAAATCTGCCCGGGACAAATTGGCTTGCGTTGTTAGGTAGGACGCTTCTGTTTTGTCCCCGAAGAGAAGTTGCAGGTGCTGTGAGACTATAAGTAATCTTGTGACGATGGCTGGCATCGGGGCGGCCGCGGCAGACGACGTGACACCGGTTTTAGTCTACGTGCTGATACAGGTAGGAGGAATGGGTAGACAGTTGGAGAAGAAGAGAAACAGATGTTTATGAAGGCCTTTGGGGTCGGACTATCAACCAGCAGAACGTTATCCTATAAAAATCAGAAAGCGGCCTGAGGCCAGAAACAGCAGAATGAAGATTGATCTTTTAATACCTTAATTCCTCTTCTTTCTGTCTAATCTCCCCTTGCAGGCCAACCCTCCTGCCCTGCTCTCCAACGTGCAGTACATCCAAAGCTTCGGCGGTTCCCTCCTCAACGGCGTCGAGGGCTACTGGTGGACTCAGTTCGCCGCAGCGATCGAATTCGTCAAAACCCTCCTGTGATTGTTGTATCCACTAATCCAACTAATTGTAGTTTAACCTCACTTTATACTCTGTACATCTCCTGTAATAATATGCCTGCATATATTGACGAAATTAATGTTCTTACGGGACTTTCTCTGTAGATTTCGAGCGAATAAATCGTATTTTCTGCATATTTTTCAATTGTAAAGTTGTTAGTCGTCAGTTCGTCAAAGTCTACCTCCTTCAGGTGATCTTTCGTTCTAATATTTCCAGAAAATGTCCCTTTTTGATGGCAGATGGAGGACCGAAGACTTTCGTCCGAAGGGCAACTGGAGTCTCCTGGAGGAGTTGTGGACCCAGCTGAGAAGAGAAATGGACGATCAGGCCATGGCAAAGTGGGTAATCGGGACAGATGGATGGCTGGTAGGAGCAGACTTTGAAATTCGCGTACTTGGAGAGAGAGAGACGTGGACAAGACTATGACGCTGATGCTTGCATAATTGCACAATAGTAATCTTCCATTCACATACTTTAATTATTCGGTTAGATAAGTAGAAAGGGACACAGTATGCGGCGGCGGAGACGCAGCTAAAATTGTTTTCTATCTCGCCGTCTCCTCTGTGTCTATGACCATTGTACAGTTTGTATGCGACAGTAAGCATGCGACATGCGAAACACTCACTATCAACTGAAAAATGTGCAGTAGCTAGAACGCAGGATGAAGGTAGCAGTAGGAAAAGGATTTTGATGCAATTATGAGTTGATGAAGTCGCTTTCTCTTTCCTTCCCTCTGTTCTATTGAGGTGTCTAGCCACTACCTCTGCGTCTCTCACTTATCTGTTGACCATCCTTCAGCATTCCTCTACTCTCTAACTATCCAATGTCGAAAGGACGTCCAGACGTCTACTCTCTGTCTGTACAACTCTTTCTTTTTCTCTCTCTCTCTCTCTCTCACTCTCTTTCTCTGTCCCTCGTCCGTCAGCCTATCAGCTACCTCCTTGGCTAACATCGTCTTCCTTTCATACTAAACTGATATTTCTAGGTACAAAGTACTTCTGAGACGGGTGCTTTTGGGTCTCATGGGCCACAACCAATTCGATGACGAAACCAAGGATCTCCTCTCTTCGGAAGCCAAGCAGACCAGCGACCGTCTGCGGAAACACTTCAAGGCTGCCTGCCAAATGGTTTCTTTCCCCGTTTTTCTCTCAATCATCTCATATTTTCAGACCGAGTTCGAAGACTGGGACTACGACGTGGAGGGCGTTTCTAACACAAAGGTGCCAATTCCAAATTCCCTCAAAAACCAAGTATTTCAGAACGCAGATTTGCCGAATGCCTCCAATCTGAATGCCGTGCTGATGTTGACCTGTCTCGACAAAGGCCTCGATTTCCCCGACTGCGACTGTGCGATTGAGTTCAACAAGGCCCTCCGAGTACTGTAGCCCGCTCTTTCCCTGTGCACTTCTTTGTTTAGATTTCCGTGCAGAACATTATGGAGGGGGCCGTTTGCACGATAAAGACCGCCAAACTGGCTGAACACGGCTTCCTCCGCTACTTCTGGGATCCTTCGTGGGTTCTTCAGATGACCGATTAGAAATTTTTCTTTTCAGGCAGCAGGCACAAGCTCCTCCCAAGCAAGCGGCCAAAAATCTCAAAAAGAGGCATATTTTGGACCTGCTTCTCTTAATTCGGTTGTTTTAGGAAAGCCGCGCCCAGCGTGACGAAAAAGGAGCCGGTGACCACCATCAAACCTAGGGATTTCTTCGACTCGATTCTGGTAGGTGGTTAAAGACGCAGAAAAGTCAGAGAAGAGTGTGGGAGGCAGGGTAGAGACGCAGAGAATGAGATAATCTGCATGCGGACAAATTAGCAAGGGTGGCTCAAGTCCCGACCGGGCCGAGAAAAGGTTCGGATCCGCACCAACTCAATAGTTGTAAAGTGATAACACTATGTTTTCATGATCATAGAGTAAATATCAAGCGTTTATAGTGCGGCCAAAATTTTTTTTACCTGAGGCGGATCCGAACTCTCGATGTTTGTCTAGCAAGCGGGCCGGCCCGCTTACCAGACAAGGTGAATCAAATACGCATTGCAGGCCGTAGACGCAGTAGTATTAATGGAATATTAAGTTTAGATACTAAAACTGAAGGGATCAGATTGATTTATAAGATCGAAGAGATTCGAATGTGTTTACTCAATTAATTGTATTTTCAGTTGTCTGACACTCTCGGCTCGACCGACGAATTGTTCTGTCGTCTGGAGAAGAGCGAGAGTCTGACCAACTTCTACTACAAGGCGATGCAGCTCTCCTACCCGCATCTCGACCAAAACGGCGTCTGATTCCCTCGTTCTCCAGTATTTCACTTATTGTACCTGTTACGGGTTGCCGAATAATATTCATTTTGTTTGTATTCCTTTCATCTCATGGGGAACCCAGAACGACCAAAGAAGACCGCGGTGTGTCCCAAGCGCACTATACCCGTTCCTGGCACTGTGCCAGAAAAGGTTGCGTGATGGCGAAAATATCACGTATCTGGTATGGGCTTTCAATTTCGAGATGCTACTAGGCCATTAGTTTTATACTAAAATTGAGATTTAATATTGAAAATAAGAGTTTATGATACAACATGTGTTTTACGTGGAAAAAGGTCAATATTTTTCAATTATATTGGTTGTCGATTCTGGACAGGGCTCAAATTTCCACATTTTAGGGTAGACGCGATTACCGTATTTTTTCAAATTTTTTGGCGTGATGCCAGAACGGGACTAGTGCTCGCGGCAAGGGGCCGGGATTCACTGTGCACGGCGCGTTCCGCTTGTCACCAAAGGGCGTGCCCGGTCTTTGGTGACGTCATCATAACAAGTGGCTAGCCGTGGAGCAGACTTTTATCAATGGAGCACGATTAAGAAGCATTTTCCGAACAAAACTGCGATTTTAAAAGCATTCCAGATATTGGCAAACAGCCAAAATCTTAGATACCGTAGGCATGTCGCATTAACGCTGCGGGACCCATAATTGTTCGCCCTTTATTGGGGAACGTCGTTAAGACCAGCGCTGTGGCATCTTCGGCGAGTTCAAAAGAACAAGAGGATGTCAGAATACTGATCCGGATTAAAGGGCGAGGCCTCGGAACGATTCGTGCGACATAACTTACGGTAGCTAAGATCATGACTTTTTAAAAGCCTTAAATCCATGTATTTTAATTGTTTTCAGTATTTATTTGAATGTTTTCAGTAAGATAAAGGGTTGGGAATGATACAATAGTTACTTCTACTAATGTGTTTAAGCATTTAACTCAAATCCACGGTGTGTCCAAACTAGCAGTAGCAAAAAATCTGGGCAAAGTGCCAAAATTTTATTGGTCTCGACGCGAAACGTTCCAATATTCAGCTGTTGACTTAAAAATGGATAGGGGCCCGACCCAATTGAAAGTGTCAACAGCTGAATATTGGAACGTTTCGCGTCGAGACCAATAAAATTTTGGCACTTTGCCCAGAACGCTGGGGAGTGCTTTCCTACTGCGCAAAACCAATGGGTGGGACACACCGTGAAATCGGTTTAAAAACTGTCGCTAGCGGTGATCGCGCCCCATGGAGAAACTCGAAAATGTGTATGTTCTAGACATCTGAAGCTCGCCGTGAAGTCAGAGAAAAGGAGGGAATTGAACAATTTTGGCAAACATTGCAAATGCCTGTAACAGCGGCTACCTGCGCATCTAATTTTTAAGGTCCCGTGGCCAATTGACAATTTGCACAATGTGACGCTGAGTGCGTGACGTTTTGCACACCAACGTTAACGTGTGGCATTGCTCACGAACCTTTCTTCATTGTCAAGTGGGCCGTCGACATGGACGGCCCGTCAGCCCGGGAGATACGAGCACAGCGGAGGAATCACCTTCGGAGCGGTCTACATGACGGAGGCCGTCAGGCGGCGGGTCATAATGGCCCCATCGAAGGAGAATCCCGCGACGAAAGGGCAAATCGGATTTTTCGCGAAGATGCGGAAGACCGGCCGATCAGGAGGAGACCACCCAACCCCCCGATCCCAAAAGGAAAGACGGTCACGACAATGAGCAAGCCCGAGTTCGCGGAGGCAGCAGCACTGATAGGAGTGGACGCGATGTTGCGCCAGTCTCTCCGTCGCAACGCTATGAACATCCGAAAAGCGCTGTCTGAGATCCTCGCCTACGATCCCGAGTTTGACGTCATATACTTCTTTCGGTTCGATGACGCCAACTGCTCCACTTGTGCCGGCAGAGGATACGCTCGAAGTATAGAGTAAGTCACAACTTTTAACACTAAACTTGGTTTGTTTCAGCCTTGCCCACCGCCGAGCCCACATTGAGGGAACCCATAAAGACGAGTACCTCGATCTTCAGAAGATGAAGAGGGAGATCCTGGATGCTCGCCGCCGCTAAGTGGGAAGGAGAAGAACGAAATGAGATGTGATAAGAATAAACTATGAAAAATATTCGTTTCTTGTGTTTTCTAGTATTTCTAGGATTACGCGACAAAAGATCCGAAGCCTCGCCTACGACAAAAGATCCAACCAGTGCGACAATTGATCCGACGACAAAAGATCCTGTCAGAATAATAAGAAGCATACCATTCGAAATTCAGATGGTTAAATTTGCTAACTCCGAAATTTGGTTTCAAATTAGTTTGCCAATACAGACTAAAAACGTAATTTTTCAGAAAGTGGTGAATTTAGACGTACAAAAGATCCCTTTTTCAATTTAATATATCGCCAGCCGGGTTTCATTGTAAATCGGATCTTTTGTCGCATCACAGGATCTTTTGCCGCGGTCGGATCTATTGTCGCACCTTCGGATCTGTTGTCGTAGGCGGAGCAACATTCGGATCTTTTGTCCGTAAACCTTTTCTGATTGGTGGAAAGATGGATATTTTGTAGTCTTAAATGCCACAAATTGGTGTTTTAAACCATGTAGTAAATGTTTTAAACCATGTAGAAGTAGTTCTGAATCGTCCTTTTCAATTTGCGACAAAAAGTATTCTCCGATTTCCGACTAGTTTCTAGGACAATCGCAAAACAAACGAAACAAGAAAGAGCACAAGACAAATTGCAAATGAGGTAGTTTTGAGAACCTCCGTTTTGATGCATGACCAGTGTTTTCTTCCGAAATCCGAAAAGAAAGGATGCGTTTTCTATGATAGGTCAGGATCTCCAGGCGAAACCTTTCGCGGATCCATGATCCGCTATATCACAAATAACACTTTACCAGGGAGCACCGGACCACAATTTGGAATTCCTTTGTGATTAAAAGGGAGGATAGTGGATACCGGCAATGCTCATCTGTTGGTTCTAGAAAGGTCACAAAACTACCTTAAATTTCTCACTTTGATACGACAACTGAGAAAAGAACATAAAGGAACGAACGATCATGTAGCACTATGGCAAACAAATAAAAACATTTTACTGTTCTTCCACCTATGTCGACTTCTACAGTCGAGTCCAGCCAGGTCCACTACTCAGCTGAGGAACAACAACTTTATCTACATCGCTATCGCCCAAATGTCAACATCGTCGCTAAATAAGGATCAACCACCCTCATAAGGGCTCTTCGCCAACCTCTCCTCTTAAAGGATTTCAACATTATAGTCCCAGGCCTAACCGGAGACTTGAGTTTTGACAGCTGACCAGTTCATTTGAACTTTCCGTCTGTTCCTATATGCCCATTCGACACGATAACTGAGAGGAAGATAAACTCCTCGCCCACCGAGCTGAAGGGCCGAAGGGGCGGGGTTAGGTGACGGAGCGCGGTACCCGCGACAATTATCACGATCCTCAAAATTTCCATTAGATAATTATCCGGCAGGAGGGGAACCCAGAACGACCAAAGAAGACGCTATTTCCCCCATCAATACAAGCAAACAAAAGATTCTTTTTTTTTTTTTTTACTGTACAAGGTACAAGTCATCAGATATTAACATGGGCAATGTGGACAAGACACAGCAACCAGTTAAGGGGTTATACTCATAACAACAATTGGGGGGCAAATCACTGGGGGAATCAAGCAAGCAAGGCGTCCAGGGAAGTCATAGCCGCATCTCCATTGGCACCCTCCTTGGGAGCCGGGGCAGGTCCGGAATTGGCTCGGCGACGAGAACCGCGAGTTTCCTTCTTGGAATCTTCCTCGGGCACATCCTGAACGAAAAAGGTAACCATGACTAATGAAGGGAATAGAACAAAGCTCGAAAGTACTACTTTTGTATTAAACGGCAAACTAACCATGGAAGTATCTCCGTTGTCCTTGGAAGGCTTCTTGTAGACCCGACGATTCGGGCGACGACGAACCTTTCTAGGCTTATCGTCTTGGTCTCCGTCAGCCTTCTCCTTGTCCTCCGACTTGCGGCTGTCCTTCCTCGGGGCCTTCCCCACTTCGTCGTCTGAACACAGATTTCAGTTACGACTTAGATGACGACTCACTCTTTTCCTTCTGGAACGTGCGACGGTTACGAATGAGGATGCGGTAGGCCCTAAAAGAGAACGATTACAGAAACTACAAGCAACCAAGCGTGGCTCAGGGCCGGCCCGCCCCGCTCACCCAGAATCGGCGGCCCGGCCCCAGCCCGGGTTGGAGACCAAATTTTTAAAAAGTTAGAAACAAAGTATTTGATAGGTATGGTGGCAAATAAGTGTTTCTAGTATATTCATCAAAACACTTGACGCAAAAAAGTTTGGTCAAGCGGGGATCGAACTGGTGATGATTACCAGTCCGACCTATTAGCCACTCGGCCATGGAATTTTACAAAAAAATTATATAGGGTAATTCGAATCTTCCTCTACACAGTATATTTTGCATGTTTAGAACAAAAATAAAAGAAAAATATTAAGTTTTGAATGAGTTAAATTTAAAATTCGATTTTCAGAAAACCTCGGGCCGGCCCTCGGTCCAGCCACCCTTGCAAGCAACACCTACTTGGCACCCTTCACAGCAGTGCCCTCAGGACCGCATACGTTGACGGCCTCCTCGCCTTTCTTGCCCTTAACAATGTCAAACTCGACTTCTTCATCATCCGCGAGCGTACGCAAGTAACCCTTTTCGGCCTTCGAATTCGAAATTCCACTCTGAAAACATAACTTACGGAGTTATTTTGCTAAATGTACCTGGTGGACGAAGATGTCTCCTTCGCCATCAGAACGTTCGATGAATCCATAACGGCCAATGATCGAATACCACTTGACAGTACCCTTAATGCCGGTAGCAACGGTGACCTTATCTTTCTGAGCTTCCTCCCACGCGGCAAGGCGGTCAGCTTCGGTACGAAACTGAAAGTGCAGTTATTTTACAAACCAATAATTTACTAAACACAAGAACTCTAATACATATTTCAAGACAAAAGCTCACCTTTCCCGCATACTTCCTGGGAGCCTTGTGCTCGATCACCTTCGGTTCCTCCGAATCCGATGGCTTCTCCTCAGAAATCGTCATGGATTCCAGCTTTCTCTTCAGAACATCCTCTCCCAAGTCGACAGTACCGCTCGACATTGTGTCTGGTAGACACTGAAAAATAGAGATTTCTCGATAACGCGAATAATGCGATTAATCCACATAAAATAGGGTATAGGAACCAACTTCCATTATTTGCAACAATAAAGAAAAGAAAAGTCAATTGAACAATTTCTGGCAAACATTGCAGCAGCGGCTACCTGCGCATCCAATTTTCAAGGTCCCGTACCGAATGAGCACTCCGAGGTAAATAATCCGGATTTAAAGTCCTAAAGTATTCCCACACAACACGAGAGATCTGAGAGTGTTAAAGTAAGAAAAAGGGTTGATTTTTTACTACTTTAACACTCCTCTGATCGCCGTCTGACACTCAGCTACTTTTATCTGTCAGACTGCAAGCCACTCTCCCAGGTATCATCACTCAGCAAACTGTCAATCGGATGAATTCGCTAAATTCACTCTAGTGGATTTGAGAAGTCCCCGAGATTTCCTTGACGAACACATACCAGGGTCAGTTAATCTCCCCCGTGGAAGCAACAAAAGCAAACTGTACAAAGAGGTCATAGAAAGCATAAAACTGCCGTTGTTATACGCTGATGTAACTTTAAAACTGCACGAACTCTGATTTTATGTAAACAACTTTCAAAATAGACGATTAGGGCGAGTTCCTCAAAAATTTCAATCCCACGGAATGTTTGCCAAGTTTCTCATTGGCGTCTCAGGTATTCATTTGTTTTCATTAATGACGAATTTCAGTTACCAATTAATGATCTGGTAAAAGTCTCTTGGACCTCCTCTCACCAAACCTTTTTTTACTCAAAACTGTTTCCCAACTACATTTACAGGAACAGTACATTCTTCACAGGGAAACTGTCTTCTACCGCACCAGCCCCTGTTTCGTTCTCTCTCTTTAGTTTTCTTTCATTCTATCTTTCGTTCCCTCTCACTCTCTGAATCTTTTTTACTCCTACTTTCTTGCATCCAGAGAAAATTCTCTCTAGTCTGAAACCTCTCCCATCACGTCAAGTTTTGTTGATAAAGGCGTTTTATGGGAGTGCGCCGGCTGCCAGACCGCATTTACTTAGCTATGTTGCTCTTCCTTTGCATCGATCAATCGCCCATGTTTTTTTCTTGTTCTATCGTTTTCTTTCTTTCTCTTTTTCTCTTTGTCTTACTCTTTCTTTCCCTACTCTCTTACTCTTTCTATATTACATGCTCTCTTACTCTATTGCTCCTTTGTTTTGTGAAGCAGACGGAAACCAAGAGCGACCAAAGAATGAAAAATGGGCACACATGGCAGCCAATGTTGTGCAATGACCCGCAATCTCAAATACCCTGTTGTTAACATTGAGCCTTACCCTATTCCTTTTCAGTTGAATGTCTGATTCTTTAGAAGCAGAGGTAACTGGAAAGCAAATTCATTTAAGTAAAGTCTGTTTCAGGATCCTTTTCCATTTGAAAAACTGCATGTTCATCTGAAACAAACCGTCATTGAAAAGGTTCTTTTTTTAAACATACAAAAAGTGCTATTTCAGCTGCTGTTTGAGGAACTCCTCACGTTGTCTCAACGCAATAAGGTTAATTTCAATGCCTGTTGGAGTAAAACCTTCCATGCCACTTTCAATGTATACGCTGTGACAGTTAGACCGGTAATTCAACTACAGCCACAGTTTACTTATTTTCAAATTTCAGAAACAAATCCATGTAATACTTAAAAATGGAGATGCAGAAGGCATCAACTGGAACATTGCTTCTCTTCCTCCCGCAAGAATTTCCGCAGAAACTATGTATATCCATGTAGTTAGCGTATTTTCAATTAAATTAAATTGGAATTTAGGACGAATTGTCCAGCAAAAAATTGCAGAAGATGGTTCGGCAGTTTAAAAAGAACAGGGCACAAGTTGAAAAGATAAGTATTCTTGGACAGGTTACTTGCAAACCGGACGAATTGATTTTGTTATTTGAGGTAAATTATGAGGCAGACTTTGAATTGAATTTTCAGGTGCTGAAAAGCAGGAGCCTTGAGGCGAACCATTTCATTAAGCAAGAATTCTTAAAGGAACATTTTTTTCAAAGCCTTGTAAGTTTTCGTTTGTTCTCTCTCTATCTTTCCAATTACTTAAATCTAGGCCTCCCTTAATCTAAAACGATGTGCTCTAACTGACAACCCCTTGCTATGCATGCGGTCTCCATATCTCAAATTCATTTCCAGCCAAGTCACAGATGAGGTCATCAACCGATTTCTGAAGGTAGTTGATCAGAACCTAACTTAATCGTTAAATTTAGCAGTGGCTCCACGGCCAACGAAAGATGGAATCAGTTTCAATCGGATGGTATTCCACCAATCAACCCAGAGACTACGCCGTTGTCTTCGCCGATATCGATGCGAATCCCATTTGGACTTACGAGGATCACGATGACAGCCTTCTGGGATTCAAACCACCACACGACATATTTGATTACTTGCTTCCTCCAGCAATTTATTCCATCTGGAATCCAGCTGATATCAGCGACAATAGAATTATTAGATGTTCCCGCCGAGAAATTGAAATCACCAGAGGAGGTGAGGCGAAGGAGCTCTACAAACTGTTACCGCCACGATTCTCATACGTAGTTTCTGGATAAACAATGTGTCACTGTGCAGGAGTGAGTGAGTGTGGATTCACATGTCCTCAAAATGAATGATGTATTGTAAACTCTTTTGTATTATGAAAGCAACAATGTGTGGCAATGAGCGTTTGGAATGAAGAATGTACCCTGAATGGAGCATTGAACAACAAGATACACTGTGAGAGGAATGATCAAAGGACCTGAATGAGGAGGCTCAGTTGGAAGAGATGAGACACCCAGTCCCCGTCAATTGCCGAGGCAGAAGGGAAAGCAACGCCGGGACGAAGAGCACCGAATGCAGGATTCCGAAGACGACCTGCACGAGGTTGATGATGGCCACCCGGTGGAAAATGAGGATGGGGGCCACCAGGAGAGGAAGGAGGATGAGACCACCCACGAGCACACTCTGAACAGTACCATTTTACGCATCAATTCAAGTCCGGGTGTTTAGCGGAGTAATATTCGTTCCTAATTATGCCAAGGACTACTTACCAATAGAGTAGGCAGAAGAGCCTTCTTAAGAGTCTCCTGCATTCGCATAACTTTCAATTCTCCTCCCTTTCCAATCAATCGAAGAACCTTAACTTTTGCTTTCCTAGGCCTTCTTTTTAATTACCTGCTGGAAGAAATAGACAAAGTAGACAACATAACGAGAAGCAAGGGCGGCGACAATCAGAAGGAAGGCGATTGAAAAAGGATTGAGGGTGACGCCCAAAAGAGAAGATACGCATAATGTACCCAAAGTTAAGGTTAAGACCTTAAGGGAACAGGTATTCTTACTGGTATATACAGAAATTGTAGCCATGATGGCTACGATTGAAACGGCGACGTTGAAAGTGAAGAGAAGAAGGAGGACCAAGAGGATGAGGAAGATTATCAGAGGGATTCTGAAAATGGCTTTTGATCAGTAAATAGTAAGAACAACATATTTTTCTTTTCTTATTTAGTATTGTTTGTATGTTTTGGCATGGCGCTAAAAAAAGTTTGAAAAAAGGCAAAACTTACACTAAGAGCGACTGCGGCATCTGGAGAATCACGTCGACCATGCCAACCTCCGTATCGAAGGGAATCGCTTGGAATTCCGGATAACGACCGGAAATCTGAACTTTCAACTAGATTTTACAAATGAAATTCCCACTTTTCTGAAGTTCTGCATGACCCTGGCCTTGTCCGCCATGGTCCTCGTTCCTTCAACTGCCACCATGTAGACCATCCTTGTGATGTTCGGAGGGGCACTTAAACTTCTATTTATCTTGTTTCTAACTTAGCTTACTTTTCATTCAACTCAAATTGAACTCCAGAACGCCAAGCCTTGTAGATGTCGTTCTTGATGAAAGCCTCAAAGTAGCTCATATTCAAAGAAGTGGCACTTGGCTGCGTGTTTGTGAATCTCTTGAAGTCATAGAGCCACATCATATTGGCATCTCTGCCCATGGCATTTGGAATCTGCTCTGTTTCAGATACAAATTGCTGTAAAAAAATCTCATCTTGGCAGAAAACTAAAGGCTGACCTCAAAACGAGAGTATTGTTCTGGATCCTCGAAGTCGGGAGGTTGCTCGATGATGTAGATGATGTGGAGGAACTCGGGCCAAACCTACAAGACTAAAGGTATTTACGAAAACTGAGAGAATTATATACCCGGTCACTCATGAAGTGAATTCCTTTGGCAGCTGGAGATCCAGGAGGCAGAAGATGGCGGTAGTCGAGGTTGGCTTGGATCTGAAAAACACAGGACAACTTTCACTGCGGCATATTCAGGTAGATTGAAGTCTTGGGAGACTTCAATCTACCTGAATAATTTACATTTTCATTTACCTTTTCAGCGCCAAAAATGGCTGGGAGTCCAACGACAGCTGCGTAGAAGAACAAACAACCAATGAGGACCATCTTCGATCGGGCGAAAATAGTGCCCATGGGTTCTAAAAAGTTCTGAAGTGAACTAAATCTAGAGGAATAACCTGTGATTTGGAAATGCCAGCAATCGGCTACATTACACCCTTGATTGCATTCATTCTGGCACTTTTCAGTTGGGAGGGCCATGTGTTGAGGCATTGGGGAACACCACACCATGACAGGGGCGAAGAAGAGGGTCTGGAATTGTAATTGTACTCCAAAATATAAAAAGCGTGTAAACCTGGTAGATGTAAGTAGTAAGGATGATAGTTCCAAAGTACAAAAGGACGTTGGAGAGTTCGGGGATTGGGAAGAGACCGCCGAAGAGGAAGCCGAGGGCTGGGGCCCAGACGAGGCTAAGGGCTGGGTAGACGGAGGCAAAGGTTTCTCTGAGGATCTCCGAAGAACAGTCTTTGCGGACGTTGGATTCGTAGAGCCAGCTGTTGTAGAGATGGAACATTCCGTCAATGCCTAAACGAGATGAGATTTGCTGCTTGAGACTGAAATGCCGCAAAAGTCAGAGTAGCTGTAAAAGTATGACAAACATCTTGGATGAAGACCTACCAAAAGCAAATCCAACCACTGGTGCCAATGAACAAAGAGTGTTGAGGTGCCTTCCAAAAAGAGAAAACAGCGCAGTTGCAGTGGTCATTCCCATCACAGGAACCATCACAACAGCCAAAATCAAAACCAATACCCTAGAAAGCAAATAGACAACGTCAGGAAAAAAGAACTACCAGCCAGTACACCTTCCATGTGACTTGTTGAGCAAAACAAGGGCGACAAGGGTAAATACCAAGGCAATTGAAAGCCCTGAAGGCAAATTGGAATGACAACTGAGAGCTTGTTACCAATGACAGCCTTGACTGCCACAAATCCGGTTCCTCGTCTGATTTCCTCCTGGACTCCTCTGGCTCCATGCTGAGTTATGGTTACCGTGTTTTCGTCTAAGGAGTTGTGGAGCTTAACTTCTCTGAAAATATCATTTTTTTCAGCTGACTGAACATGAAGATAGAGATAGAATTTGTGAGTGTAATATTCCTCTTTCTTTATTTACCTACCTCTGAACGAGTCTTTCGAATTCCTCAATATCCTTTTCCATTTGTGTGCTATTTGTGAAAACCATAAAGTACAGTGCTTCCAGTTGAGAAGAAACCAGCTCTTCGCCCCGAAAACGTAAAAGTAAAAATTTCTTAGCCAACTCACATCCATCTTCCTCTCGAAGAAATGCTTTCCTATATTCGATTTGTAGGTTAGAAGAGAAGTAACCGGCCATTGATATCCAAACCAAGCGAGGTTCTTTAAAGGTTGAATTCACCTTTCTTATTCTACCGTACTCACATGAGTCATGAAAAGAACCTCATTGAAGTTGCACATGGGCTCACAGTAATCCATATAAGTGTGACGGCGTTCCGGCGTATCCACAATAGTCAGATTCATCTTAATCCTCTGAAATTTCCATCTCCTCCCCATTTCGATATTTCCCTCACTTTGTAAAATTGCTTGAATTCGTCGAATTCCTTGTCCTCCGTCATAGATCGGTTGGCCCTCCGTGGCTGTCCAAAGAGCGCCATGTACCAGGGTTTGCCCTGAAGGTGTCTTACATCTGTTGACACGCGAGATTAGCCCAGTGATAGGGTGCCAGTAGGTGGACTTTGAGACCAACAAGCTGCTCGGTCACAGCTCTGCTTCAGGTGTAATAATCTCATATTAACACATGGGAAGAGACAAGGACTTGGGAAACGCCGTCCAATGCCTTTTCAGTTAAGGTTGGAAAGGGCTTTTCCAACTTTCCTTGTCCAGTTTCTGGTATTCTAGGGATGCTCAAGGATTCTAGTAATCCATATCAGCCAATTTGGCTTCGTGACATCCGCAAAATAAAAACTCCCCGTGACTTGTTTTCGACTTGAACGTAATAATGATATCACTCTAAACAAACAGGGAAACTATATCAGCTGCTATTTACGAAACATATTTCATGTTTTCATATTCAATCATGTTTAATTTGGGTGGAATTGCCTTTAAAATCAACAATACGATAAAATCAACAAACTACCACGGGAATGACGGTGATTTCATAGTTTACGCGGATTTGAGCAGAAACCTGTACAAAATTGGAGCCACGTCTGCTTATAAAAATAATCAATTTTGGTTCATTCAAATTATTAATTTATGTGAAGTTATATTAATGTGGTTCCCGCAGTCATAGTGCCACTTAGGCCGACCCTTTATCTTTCTGTGCAATTGTTGCGAACTCTGAAGGCCCTCACTTTATCTACCTAATCCTACCGAAATTCCTTGATAAAGTCACGGCTGGGAAGAGAATTAGACCTCTGAAAGACAGAAAAAACTTACCCTGTTTCCGAAAAATCCGACTTGGGCGTCCAGTTCCCTGACGGAGGGAGCATCGGGTGTTGTGTATCCATTGTCAAAACTCAATACCATACCGGGCCTAAAATGCGAATTGTAAAACAAAGAAGTGATTAACTTTTGATCATTAAATGAAATAAATAGAAAACTTACGGTTTGACGATGACAAAAACCATTGAAGCTAAGAAAACGACAATTGAGGCTAGGAAGAAGACGAACGGCCGCTTGCCGATGGCCGCTCCTACGGCGCCGAAGACGCGCCCCAGGCGCATGTTGTTACCTGGGTGTTTTTGGTCCATTGAGGAGATAAGAGGGAGGGGAAGTGGAAGAGAGGGGGTTTAAGAGGAAAGTGGGGAGGAGGGGCGACGGCTGCCGGACAGACAGGGCCACACTATCACCGGAGGCGAAGAGCACTGATAAGCAAAGGAAAAATAAACGAATTCGGAACGCAGATCATGGCATTTGGGAGCAGAGGTTACCAGGGAAGGAATTGAAACTTTTGTTGAAAGCTTCCTTAGAATGTGTCGACCGACATAATAAGTGAGCTTGTATGAGGAGTCTTTAAACCACTAACGAAAATTAGGTACCTTAATGTTGGTACAAAATATGTAGGACAGTTTCCTCACAATAACATCTTTCGCACACTAATTAGAGTTAGTTGATTCATAAAACTTGTCGTTGTTTAAATGCATAGTTCAACGTAAGTAAGTTGCAGACAAAATCAAGTGAACGTGGTTGGAAAACTCAGAAACGTTTAACGAAGCTCTCAGCACATAGTCGATACCCCGCCAAATACAAATATTTCGATTTCTAAGTTTGAAAGTTGTCCTACAATTCATAAGTGACAACTGGGCGTGTATTGTGCAGGGGCAGGTCAATAAAGGTTAAAAAGTGGACCACCCTTTCCCCCCTGTGTTCAAAACACTGTGTGCGGGAAATGCAGGGGGAGCATAAAGTGTTCATATTATGGGCTCAATCAAATATCGTTGAGTTTGTGAATGTAGAATACGTTGGTTGCCCACGTTGTTTAGAAATAGGACAATGGTTTAAATCTGCCCAAAACAGTTTACGGTCCAAAAAGTTAAACAACTGTCGTCTAACTTAAACAAACGTATAGAACCAATCGAAGATCAGAAGAAAATTGACAAACACACTTCGAAATCCTAGATGAATCGCTCGATCAATTCTTACGATTCAAATTTACATGAAGCATCCAAATTCAGTAAAAATCTGAGTTGAAGTAAACGTTCAAATTTTTTGTGGTTTACAATAGAATTACCTTAGAACTTGAAATTAGAGAATCATTGAAAATGGCCAGAAACCGTCTCGTACGTCTTCGAAAACTAGAGAACTTTGAGTCAGCTGGCGTGAATGATGAATTCAGAATTGAATCGGAATCGATTTTCCCAAAGGAAGGGCGATCACGCGGACAGAAGTGAGGAATTCCTTGTCTCTTTCCTATTTTGCTGGATTGCGCAAACACTCGGACGGAAAACAAGGAGGCTGGCCGAAGGGAACACGGACACACGTGAAGAGCGGGGGAATCTAATCTCAGCGATAACATTGATCAACGAAATGGCCCCAGGCACGCTTCTGTCCGACTGGACTGCAGGTGCAGGGGAACTTTTGGCAAAAGAACAAAGAGGGAGAGATGGAGAGAAAGTGTGTTTGTGTAAGAGAGATACAAAGAACGATGCAAAGGAGGCATAAGAAATTAACTATATTCTAGGAAACTAAGACACAATTTGAAACCATGAGACAGATGCCTCAAAACAGCGGTTGGCAGCTGTTGCGACTTGTACGAATGGAAAATGGCCGGCGAAAAAGTTCAACGAGCGACACGTGTTTAAGGGAATTGCTCGAATTTAAAGGCGGAGCCAAAGGCCGACGAAAAAGTCTGTGATTGGTGTATAATCTTTCCCAAAGAAAAAAAGTTAAAAGAGCTACGAGGGGCACTTCGGGATGAAGCGTTTGTCGCCACCCGGGGATTTCCTGAGGACAACTGTCACCTGCTCTCGGTACATGATAAATATATGTGATCAGTTGGTCCTTACGCTCTGTGGATAGAAATAGAAAGATCTAAGAGAGGAGAGATAGAGTTATTTATAACTGTGGGGAATGGAACTTGCTGAGTGGGTTCAATTTAATAGCCCGTGTAATCTGGGGCAGCTCATGTATGTTGTGACGTTTTAAGGAATGTGAATGGTATAGAGGACATAGCAAATTGAGATGGTGAAGAGAGAACTAGAGTAACCTATGTGAAAATGATACTTTTGAAACTTCAGCTGACGGATAGAGCAAACGACGAAAACAATATCAAATTTCAGAAACGCGTGTTTAGAAGGATAGTGTCTGACTCCTTTTACTCACTCACTCACTCACTCACTCACTCACTCACTCACTCACTCACTCACTCACTCACTCACTCACTCACTCACTCACTCACTGGTTCACTCATTCTTGTTCTACATTTACTGGGACGTGCAGATAATCAAAAGTAAAAAGTGAAGATTCGGATATTCGGGTGATAGCTTACACTCCGGGATGTAAACATTATGAGTGACTCAAGCAGGAACAATGTGTCTCTGGAATCACGAGTTCTAAAGCGACCCCTCTGCTTGAATATCAGCTGTTGCGGCTGGTACAGCAGAACAAAAGTTGGCGTCGCGGGAGCGGAAAGGCGCTAGAATCCGCCAGCTGTTGTGATGGATGCGGACAAACGGACACATGCTCTGTGGCAAGGGCTCTGTTTATGGAGAGACTCCCCTTTCACGCGGAAATAAACCTACCGTCGCGTGGGACGCAAATAGAACGAGGGTGGCCTCTGGACTGATCGGCGAAATTCTGGGCCATATCTTTAAATAGCTGGGATCGACTGTCCTTTAAATCATTCTGAATTCCTTGTTTCCTCATATCTCCTCGGAAACATAACTAGAATGTGGTGTTTTGTTACAGAATGTATCAACAATCAAAGTAGTTCTCCCAGGTCACAGACCACCCAGTAGGCAGCCGCTTTCTTATCTCCGGGTGCTCTAAAATGGCTGACCGGGGCTGAAAAGGCTAATAGGGGCATGGGGGTACGCTTATCGGTTGGCTGATAGTGGCGTGAGAGGAAAGATCCAGGATGGATGGGGATCAGGGAGAAGCACAAAAGACACTCAAACATCTCTTTCTCTACTTCTCTTTGCAAAGAACGGACAAACACAATTAACTTTCAAAGTTTTATTTGGCCATCGCCAAATAGACACAAATCACTTTCAGATTCGACGCATCAAGCGTCCTTCACCAGAGGAGTGTGGCACTCCCGCTTCGGCCCGCAATGCATCTTCATCCAGCACGACTCGCAGTAGTACTGAACAATCCTACTCACTGAATCCTTTGTGAAACCTACTTGTAGACAATCCAGATGAGGACAGAAGAAAGGCGCATGCGTCTTCCTGCACTCCTCGCAGCCCATGTTATCCAGTACATAAGGTTTCAGCTCCACGCGCCTATGTCCATCTCCACTGCCGAGGATGGCAAAGCGGTCGGCCACGGCCTTTCGATAGGCCTCCACACTCTCGAATACAACTCTCCCAGCTCCTGAGGGTTGGCTCGAATTCGGATGACCAAATACCTGTTCCTTTGGGGTACTTGAACTCCACGTCGATGTCGATGCCCGCCACCAGGACAGGTCCGTAGAGGCGTTCCATCAGATGGGCCAGTTCGACGGCTCGGATGGGACGAGGGACTCCGCCGATGAAGATGGTGTTCTTTGGATCCACAGGGGTGTTTACTTCGACCAAATAGTCGGCGTCTGCCAGGCACCAGGGACGCACTTGGATCTTCTGGAAGTAGTACTTCTGAAGGCTCTCAGGACTCCTCACTCCCTCCTCTTCCTCAATCGGGAGCCTCCAACTCACCAACTGCCTTCCATTGTGATTGATGCGGAGGAAGAGCCGTTCGTCCTCATTGATGCACACCTCCACCAGACGATGAACAGCAATCTCGTCCTCAAACACCAGAAAAACGTAGCCCTTCGGTGGAGAGGCAGTCTCTCCCTTGCTCGGCCAGTCGATCAGCACCGGTCCAAAGCGATTGAACATCTCGCAGAGACCTCCAGGGCCTTCCTCCTTGATGTCTACCGGTAGACCTCCCACGAAGACCTTGCGACTGTAGGTCTCCTGCCAAGGATTGTGCTGCTCGTACCACTTGCTCTGATGACAAACACTGTAACAACAGAAGTCTATGGAGATAAGAATCTATGTACCAAACACTGTGGCGGTTGCCTCTGCACGGAGGAAGGGCATCCGAAACGCCGACCTCCGCCATGATATTGTAGCCCTGGGACACCTCCTGACAGAGCTTCTCCACGTAAGGCTCGTGCTGCTGGCACTGAAAGTGACTGTTTTAGGTTTTGAAGTGGGTTGTGCCTCGAAGAAGGGGATGACGGGGGCGACGGGTTCGTCTTCAACGAGGCGAGAAGGGGTGGAAGACTCAAAGGTCACCCGGGGGCGGAAGATCGAAGAAGGGAGACGACGACGGGCCTGAAGGGAGTTTGTCTTTGTCTCTGATTCAATTTCTCTTCTTTTCTCTCGTTTCCCTATCTCACCTTGTGGCTCTTCTTCGGCGTCTCAAACGCATTTCCCTCCTCCCCCTCAAAGTACGCGGCTGCATTCGTCCGTGAGAACCCTCCCTTGTCCCCCTGGAAGGGGTTCCTCTCTCCCATGCCCATCATCCTGTTCTCATGTTCCAGTCTCCCTTCCTTCCACACGTCTCTCTTCTCCTCCCTCGACTGTCTCCTGTCGCCGTGGCAGTCGGGCGGGTCTTCGTTGCCCCAGAAGTCAGCGTCTTTCATGTTGAGGAAGATGCCGCGGCTCATCTGAAGAAGGCCTAATTGCGCAGAAGAGGAAAAGGGGACTAACAGCGGAAGGAGCCACCACTCCCTGTTGACAAAAGTAAGAAAATGACCGAAAGAGCGGAAGAATCTGACGTGACTTGAATGGCGCACGTGACGTAGCATTGCCTAATTCCCTTTCTCCTCTTCACTCTTCCCCATGGCTGCCGAGGTGGGCGGTCGGTCCCCTTCCCCATCTTTCCTTTTCAGAATAGATCCGAAACTGCTGTGACCGCCCCGGCTTCTGAAGACTACACGAAACCGGAAAAGACAGAAAAGACGACCTTCAAGGCCTGTCCCAGGAAGTAGGACCTCTCCACTGACAGAAGCACTTTTTTAGAACCCGCTTCAATGCAGCCATCCTCGTTCTGCTGACCATCGGCTTTGCCCAGCTCGTCGCCCATCTTCTTCCTCCCGCCATCGCCGGATTTGTCATCCTCGTTTTGGGCATATTCGCCCATGAGGTCTTTAATTCCCAAGACTCTTGGACTACGGTAGTTTTCAGTTCAATGCGGTCCATGGGCCGGCGATGACCAGGCATCTGAGGGCCTACTTCGACGTGGCCAATGTGCTGGAGACGTACCAGCCGAGGAACAGGACCATGGGACATCTCTTCCAGCCGGAGCCCCCGACGCCTGGAGCAGTGACCTTCGATCCGAAGACTGATGACCACGACGCCAAGAATGCAGATGCCGGCTTCACCAACGCCAGGGACTCGGTGAGCATGACTTTCACACATGACAGAGACATGTCAGAAGAATTCTAACAAAACAAAACAAGAACCTTATATGTGCGGAAAAGCGTTCTCTGTTGAAACTTTCCAGTAAACCTAGGAATTTCTATTTCAGCACTACGCGAACATGTACGAGCACGCGATGAAGATGGCGAAGGAGATGGAGGGAATGGAGAAGGCGGCCGCCCTGCCTTCGCTCGACGCCGAACAGGACCAGCCCCTGAAGCCAGCCGACCCAGCGGCCGACAAGAAGGCACATGATGAGAAGAAGGCGAAGGAGCTGGAGGACTACAAGAAGCAGCTGGAGAAGCCTTTCAGCTGCTAAAGTGCTGACAGACACAAATAAAGTGCTAAAGTGGACCTTGTGTGTTTATTATTACTCGTTCAACGAAACCGTATCTTGAATGTACAATGAATGGAATGAGAAAAAGGGAATGTACATTATAAAGCCTAGGGGTGGGTTGGGGCCTAGGAGCCCCTCCTGTGGCGGAAACGGCCCCTGAGACCGACGGGAACACGGAGGGAGAAGGGTCCTCTGGGCAGCATCTCCCCGAGGAACCTCTTCTCCGGATCGCGGAATTCGTCCTCCGTCTTGTAGCGGACCTCCTCGGGAAATTCCACGACCACGCGGGTGTTGGCGAACTTGGCTCCGTAGTGGCCGGCCCAGAACTGGCTGTCCTTGCCGCGGGTGAGGACGGCCACTCGGCGGATCCCGCGCGGGTACTCGCTGAACTGGAAGGCGATCTTCTCCCATGAAAGGCCTCCTGAAACAACTTATCTGAAGACTTCAACAAAGCACTAACCTTCCCACTGGCGCCACTGCTTCTCGTGCGATTTGAAGCGTGGCAGTTCCACCATGCGGTCGAACATCTCCTCCTTGTAGAGCAGCTGGACGTAGATCTCGTACTGGGCGCCGCAGTCCTGACGACATGTGAACATCTCGCTGACCTTGATTACAGGGCGGATGTCATCCATCACCCATTCCTAAAGGGGAGGGATTACGGTAGAGTGGGGAAGAACGAACCTCGATTCCCGCTTTGACGAGATCGATTTCGAAGTAGCGCTCACACCAACCGTAACTGGTGGCGATGCAGACGGACACGTCCGGGTGCTCGGCACAGTACACTCCGGGGGACTCGATGACGAATCTGCAAAACAGAAGATTACATTGGTCCTTAGTGACAGTTGCCATTCACAAAAAAGGACGGCCTTCTCTCCCTCTATCGAATCTCACCCGCTGCCTTCTCCGTGGAACTGCACATCATGCGCCAGGTGCAGCTGAGCCATCGTGCCTCCAGGCGCGAGTTCGTAGGCCAGATTGCGTCCGTAAGGATTCTTCGCAGCAATCCTCATGTAATCAAAGTCTAAATTCCAAAATAAAACGAGAAATCGTAGAAACCCAACATTTCATGGGGCGATATGCCTGTCCGGGGGCCTCTTCGTTGCGTACGAAACGCCTCCAGGCGATCGGAGGCAGCGTCGCTCCGCCCCTCTCACACTTCTCCCGCAAGAACTGCGGGTCCGAGATTATGTCGTGAAAAAAGGTGCACACCTGGGGAACAAAATGAGACAAATTAGGAGAGAAAGTACCTTGGTGAGGGTAATCAGAGTCTCGACGTCACATCGGAGGAAGATTTCGGTCCAGACGTCCGGTTTGATGGATTTCGGGTCGAAGAAGGGGCCTCTCTGTCCGACGACGGCGGCTACCATCCTGTTAATGACTTCCATTTGGGAGGAATGTCTACTCTAGCGTTCTGAAAATGCGGTTTTAGAGAGATTTCGAAGGAGAAAACGGAGAAAATGAAAAAACAAAAGGGCAGGAATGGCGAAAGAAGCGTGAGTCACTCGCTTTCGACGGATCATTTTCCGAGTAAATAACAGCAGCTGAGAAATACGCGCAGCAGGGGCGGGCTTTACAATCGGTAGTCCGCACGAGACCGGGTGGTAAAGTACTTACTGCGTTTGAATTCGGTTTATTGGTCTTCAATCTCCGAATTGGGATTTTGAGGCAATTGCGCAATCATATGCGACAATTAAAAAATAAACTCACACGATCGAATTATCCGAACAAATGCAAGTCAATTTTATGTGGAAAAATTTCCGGGGAAAACGCCAAAAAATTAAATAGTATAAAAAGCTTCATGTTAGTTTTACTGTAAACAACAGAATAAAGAACGTTTCAATTTCTGCAGATTGTCTTTTTTATTTTAGTTTTATTTGTTATCGTTTGCTTTTTCGCCATACTTTCGCTATTGTCTCGCTTTTTATAATCACTTATTTTTTTCAGGCACGCAACTGTAATGTTTGGCACTGTTGTGCCCATTCGGTCTGGTTATCAGCCGACCACACTCCAGCGTAGCCCCCGTGTGAACCCAAGTGTTCCAGGCTCGTAAGAGTGAGAATGCTGCCATTCTCGGGCACAAGCTTCCCCGCATTCCTGGGATTCCACCACGAATTGAACACCTTTGCCGTTACGAAGACCGCCCAGCCCTTCTCCAGCACCTTTGACGATGACGTAGGAATACAGGTTGTTTTGGTTTCGCTTTATAAACCTAAAATTCAATTTTAGAACAATTTCCACTCGGACAATCTGCTTGGATTCTTCACCCTCCGTTCGTGTGAGGACAGCAACGTATCGACGGTCATCCAGCTGAATGGGCGCGTTCCCTTCTCTCACGTTTTCATCAACGCCGTTCAGGCCGAGTTGGCTGGTTTCACCCAAGGACAAGAGGTATTTTGGGGGATCATGGGGTTTTGGGTCTGAAAGGCTGCGAAAATTCGGTTTTTATTAAGACCTGGTTGCTAGGAATTCCGCTAGACCACGTTCTTGGCCGTACTTTTGCGTTCGAGCCAGCCGACTGGCTCATTTTTCAATCGCTTTTTTGTCCAGCCTTCCATGTAAACTAATACCACTTTCAATTTTTCAATGTTCATTTTTGAAACTACATTTTCAGGTAATTTTGGACCCCGTTCACCACACCGTCTGCGAATCCGTCGAGATCATCCCCATCACCGCCGGGGATTTCGAAATTCTCGTCAGTTTTCCAAGTTTTCATGGCAACACATTTCTTTCCAGGACAAGAACAGCGTGGTGGTTGAGGATGAGCTCCTGCAGCAGATCTCAGTCGTCCGTCGGGGGATGCTGCTCCCTTTCTGGGTGTCTCCTAGCCTCGTCGCCAAGTTCCGAATAGGTAAGGATTTTATTGTTTTGTATTTATTGATTTTTGTAGGTAAAATAATCCCGGATACGGATTTACCGGTGATTCTTCACAATTCCTCCGAGTTGCTCATTGCCCCGGTGTCGCCCAGTCCAATGTCTCCGTCAGGAATGCCACGAGGGGACAACAAGGGAATCTCCATAGCTAAGGCAGGCATTACCTCCTGCTTTGTGTATTTCCCTAATTTCAGGTGGATTCTATGCTTCGCTCGGTCAGCGGCACTTTGAACCTCTTCCGGAAGGACGCCCCCGCCTCCCCCGTCAATCTAGTCCTCCGTTGTCTTCCCAGGGATCTCTGGGAGAAATCAAAACAGCTTTCGGAGTTCCTCTCCTCCAATCCCTCCGTCATCTTCTCTCTGGACCCAGGTTTTGAGTCGTCTAAACATTCCATTTCTTTATTTTCAGTCTCCAATTACACTCTCTACGACGTGGTTCGCGTTGTGAATGCGACCGATCTGAGGACCCACAGCTTTGCCATTTTGACGCGTCTTCCCCAGTCTTCAGAAGACCTGGAGGGGATTTTCAAACAGGCGCAAGATGCATTAAAGGTAGTTCTGATGGGTCTCGTGACATAAAGGGGGATTTCAGCAGAAACCAGGACATTGCATTTGTTCCAGTGCCTGGAATTTGGACTACGTGGGGGTTCATCTGACGGCGATTGGACAGAAGAAGTACCACCCGCTGAGCACCGTCTCTGTTCAAATTACGGCCGCAGTGAGTAGAAATTCTGCAGAATTGGTCGACATATTCTGGGTGGTCTACCATAGTATCGGCCACCCGACTGTCAGAATTTCTTCCATGTTTCTGAAATCTTTCAGGACTCAGAACCCCTTCCGTCCCTTCGCCCCACCCTCGCCTCCCAAACTTCGGTGTTTCCATTGGTCTTTGGAGCCCAAGGCATTCCCCACAGTATCCAGAGCAATGGTAAGTTTTTTTTACTCTAGTTGTGTTTATTCTCCTATTTTCAGGTGGCTATACCTCAATTTTCCTTTCTCCTGGGGAAAAGGAGGCTGGTCAGAGCCAGGATCACAATGAGACCTGCTTCGCTGTCACTCCAGACACCAAAGTGGAGGTTGAGGTGGGGTTTGAGGCATTTTCTATTTGACAACTGATTGACACATTCTTTCTACGATCGTGAAAGACAAAATTCTTAAGGTGGTGGCCTCATTGCCGAAATCGAACGAGGAAAAGCCGGCTGTCACCAACTACGGCCTCTCTTCATCGCTAGGAAATCAGGCGTTCGAGTGATTTCAACTGGAAATGGCCTGATTTCCTTATAATTTCAGATTCCAAACATCATTGGTCGATGATTGCGCGAAGATTGTGAATCTTCACTTTTCTCGACCAAAGGTTAGCCTCTTTTTGTGGAAAAACACTTGAATTGGACGGTCTCAGCTCGATTTCCTCTCCTCGAGCTCTTTAGTTCTAACTACCTGAAGGTAAACATTTAGTCATGGTTTCCTTTGCAGATTCCTGCGAAAATCCTCCTCCTAGGCCAGGCTGGCTCTGGAAAGACGGCCCTGATCACTAGAATTGCAAGGCTTCTGGCCAACTCGGAGCGAGGCGTCTTCTCCTCTTTGATCGACTGCAACGGCTGGAAAGGTTAGTTTTTCCCTTTTCAATTTCAAAATATATTTCAGGGAAACAGGCTGACAGCATAGAGAAGGTGTGCAAGGCGGAGATGAAGAAGTTGGAGGCAAGACGACCGGCTGTCCTCCTCCTCCACAATCTGGATTTCTTCCAACTGCAGAACGAAGACGAACAGAGGCAGATTGGGATTGAGAAGATATTTCAAAGTGAGGCCCTCTTTAATTGTAGAATTGTTTGTTTTTAGTGATTCGGAGGTTTATCCTAAGCGCCAAGGTGCCGGTGATAGTGACGGCTAGGAAGAGGACCACCCTGCACAAGTGCCTTGTGACGGCAGGAGGGATGAGGCTATTCAATCACGTCTTTGAGATAGCCACACTCACTCAGGTGACATTCTTTAGGCAGAATGTGTGAGAGAAAACTGTGGACGAAATCGGGTTGCGAAAGTTCCAACTTAAGTAAGATAGCGACATAGGACCCGCTTTTTGGTAACCAAAGGCCGCTTTTCGCAGCCGCTTTGCCTGCGTTTTGGCGGGTAAAGGCAGTGCTTTTTGGTAACAAATGTCCGCTTAAGCTATTGCGAGGCTTAGTTTCTTTGAGGTTAGACCCCTGTGGGGCCTTTCTTTCCTCCAGACAAATTTGATTTATTAGTTAAACATTGAGTGTGGAGGGAGCGAGAGTTCCATCAAAGTAGAGACGTTTGGTGTTGTTTTCTTCGTCCGTCACATGGACGCAGATGTCTACCGTACGCCTCGAGATCCAGGAGTGCTTGTTGCAGAAGACTAGGTGGTACCTGAACTACCTCATTGTTTTCGGATGAAGAAAAGACTGACCGTCCGTTGCGGTCGCATTGGATGGAATCCCTCTCGTGGACGAGCTTCGCCGCCAGTTTCAGCCAAGGATAGACCATCTCTCCGCCGTCGGTGTCGAAGCCGTGTTCGTGGCCATCGGAAGGCTCTTCCTGGAAATGGACACCATTCTACATCGCCCCCTCAATTGAAGGCCAATATGCTATTCTTGACCATCGAAAGCCTCACCTCAAAGAAGACTCCAAAGAAAACATCTCCGTCTGTCCTGAAGTACCAGCTGAGCTTCTTGTTCCCAGTGATATCCACACTGACGTGTTTGTTCTTCCTCGCTCCCACGTGGAAGGTCTCCAGCTGTTCCAGGAGTTCATTGTCCGTCGGCTGCCAGTACTTACTGGGATCTGCTTTCTCTGCCCCAACACAGCTTATGGCCTAAATCTTGGATTCTTCTTCCCTTCTTGTCAAAATACCTTGTTTCCTCCTCCCAAAGTGACTGGGATATCGGCCAAATCGATGTCCGCTTGGAGAGATTTCATGAAATGGCTGTCATGCAGGCGAAACTTATCGGCGAATCCAGAAGGCATCATGGCTTTGGCTAGCTTATATGGCACGTGGATCCACTTGGCAATGTTCACAATGTCAACGGGAGTCACCTGGACCGAAATATCTGACGTTTTATGGTTATATTACCAATTCCGGGTAGTTTTCATAGTGGAAGAGCTGGGAATAATAGGCTAGGGTTCCACTGCTCACGAACAGCATGGTGAATGGGTTGATTTCGTAGCCGTTCATGTCGACCACGTGGCGGAGGGAACTCAGACGGCCGGTTTTCTCTTCCTGGGATTACTGTAATCTATCGTATTCTGTTGGTATACCTGCTTCATGACCTGGCGGAGCATGTACTCGAACTGCCAGAATTGGTACTTGCAGGCCTCGGAGCTCTGGATGCAATGGGCTATGGTCTGAAACGTGGTTTGAGAGTGTCAGCACTCTCGTTCTCTACCTCAACAGTGATGGTCGCATACTCAATGTACCACAGTAGTCTGTTGTGCCTGTCGCAGGCCGTCTGAATGTCTCCCCGTGGCATAAGCTTCTTTTGGAACAGAGGGTTCTCATCGAAGGTCTTCGGCGTGCTCTCATCCTGAACTCTCTTTAATTCTCTTTCTTCATCTGAAAACCCACGAGTTTCAGTGATTTCCTAACTCTCAAGTGATTATTCAGGGATTTGGCAGCGAAATCCACGATATCCTTTTCTTTTTTGTGTAATCTCTCGGCGGCCAGAACGAAGCGGTAGATGTTGAAATCGGTGTCGAACTGGAATTTAATTGGTAGATCAATGTTTTTGCATTTGGGATTACGGTAGGATGGATGGGTTGCTTGAGTTTCAGTCGCACTTCCTTGATGTACTGCTTCGACTCGTCGCTCAGGCCTTCGCCAAAGTTGGTGGACGGCCCGCGGGTCATCTGGCTTAAACTGGGGTTTTACTGACATTGGATGGGAAGCGAAGGGATTGGAAAGTGAGGAGTAAAAACGTCTGTAAATAGGCGTAATGAGACACTTTGGACGCTGTATTTGCATTGGGAACTGGTTTCCTCTCCCACGGAGGATACTGGTTTGACCCTTTCGAATTCAAATTAGGGGTACAGAAAGATTTTCGGCTTTAATAGCCGTGTCCCCAACTTTATGAGGAGGCGAATGGAACAGTCAGCCGCGGTATTTGGTTGAAACCTAGTTTTGCAGGGAATTATTACGCCGAAAAGTGAAGGTTGAGTACTTCAAAATACCGAGAGTATAAAAAGTGAGGCCCATTTCTGTAACTGACTGTGGCCAGTGCGTAAGAACGATGCCTTCTTCAATTTGTTTGGGTCAAGAGCGACCTCCAGCATCGCAACAAGAGTTGTATAGATGGCGAGTGCAGATTGTCCCAAACAATAATGCCGACTGATGAGGACGGGGTATCAATTGCAGCCACCATATTAAACAGAGAAGTTTGAATACCGTTTATTTCATTATATTTAAAAGTTCTGTTTGAAACAGCAAATATACGCAGTTGTCGACTGGGAGTGACCCTACTGTAGTTATTGTTGTGAATATTCGAACACAACCGTTCGGTAAGGGTAAGCCCCGCTAATTCCCTTGTTTTGACGCGTTCGAAACAGTGAACCGGTTTTATCAACCATGACATATGTGTGTAATTTGACACAGGCCTATCGTCCGATACTACAAACTCAACTAAATGATAACTTGTAATTGTGAGGAGAGTTGATTGGGAAAAGAGGATGAGTTGGATGCAGGTGCAGGAGGCGTTAGGTAAATGCGGGGCAGCGACACCGCGAATGACCTCGATCTCGTCTGCGGCGCTGCCCTGACCGTCGACTGGTCTTCTCCCCGCCGAATCTACCGGATCGGGGCTTCCTTTGGCGCCGATGACCGCTGCCAATTGACCCGCGATCTGCCGGTTTTTTGGGGCGATTGAACCGGTTCCAAAGGAAAGCGAGACGTCCGAGAATCGTACTGTTTGGGGGAGAACTTGATTATATTGGCTATACGAAGGGGAGGAGAAGGAGGCTACGAAAATGGGACGAAGGGGAGGACTGAATCAGCCGATGTGGTCTCACGAATTCGAAAGAGTAAGAGAGAGAGAGAGAACATTTCACACCATGTACAAAATGCCGCTATTTAACCTGTCCAAGTGCATCAGATAGAAAATTCCATCGGAAAAGTGCAAACGGTTTCTGCGGAATAAACAGTGAAAGTGTGGATCGACGACGGGAACTGTTGCAGGCACAGCGAGAGGACATCCTGCGCCAGTTGATAGAACCCGATTGCGACGTTTCCGCCGCAGCGAAGGTCACCGAGAACTTCACGGTGGCCGATTTGAAGAAACTCGCCATCCGGGTGCAAGTCGAGGCCACGGTCAGAGGTGAGTGCAGGGAAGCAGGAAGAATGATTTTGAAAAGAAAAAAAGACATTTAGGAAAGTAAAAAAGGAAAACAATACTCTAGGGCTCTTAGAAGTTGGCAACTGGGGGACATAACTCGTTTTCCGAATGGAGTGTGCTCGTTGCAGTGTAACCTAAAAGACGCTGCCCAATTCTTATTCAGCAAACTATATCCATGAAAACAATACGTCAAATCGAGTTCTTGAGGCTATTATGCTCAAAATTACGAGTACTGTCAAAAGTTTTTAGTTTGATACCACTGCACTCCCTTCGGTTATTCTTTTTACGATATCGATCGAATGTAATTGGGATATTGATCGATTTTCGAGACTCCTACATTTTTACAGAAGACGCGTTGCTGTACACTTGCCCTGTTGCCATAGTTACATTCCCCTGATGTTTCAGATAATGGGATACTGCCTTTATAGTGTAATTGATCGCTAACATTTCATGTGACGAATCGGTGGCACTTGGAAACCGAAATCTCCAGAAGGAAAAACACAAAACATTTTTCGGGGATAAAAATGTGGAACTTCGCAGTTGGGTGGTATGATTCCGTAGATCATCGGCCACTGCTATAGAAGACTTCAAACATCCGTTGAAAACGCATGAAAACTTTTCAGGAGCCTCCACTCCCAGTGTCGATGACGTCACGAAAGCCCTATCTCATTCCCGCCCCGCCGGCCATGTGATTCAGAACAAGGGCAACGAGAGGAAGTGGAGTCTTCGGGACGTTGGCGGAATGGGCAGTCAGAAGCAGCTGCTGACGGAGGTCATGCTGTGGCCCACCAAGTACGCCGAGTTGTTCGACAACTGCGGCATCAAACTGGGACGAGGGGTTCTCCTCCACGGAGCCAGCGGCTGCGGAAAGACGCTGCTCGCAAGGGCCTTCTCCGACGAAACACACTTCAATGCCATCTCGGTCAAGGTATTTCTGGCCTTCTGAAGGTGCCATAAATAGAGGTTTTAGGGCCCCGAACTCCTCTCGAAATACATTGGATCCAGTGAGGAAAATGTCCGACAAGTCTTCGAAAGGTGAGGTTTTCAGTTGGAAGAGGAAAGCTTTGATTTCAGGGCGAGGTCATCTGCCCCGTGCATAATTCTCTTCGATGAATTGGATTCACTGGCTCCGAAACGTGGAAGTGACAGCACTGGGGTGACGGACAGAGTGGTCAACCAGCTGCTGACGGAACTGGATGGAGCCGAAGGACTGCACGGTAAGGGAGGATACGGTAACCAAATAGCTATGGCAAACCCCAAAAAGCATAGGGAGACCCCAGGTTGGGGACAGAGATCTCACACCGCTGCATATTCTGCTGACCTCGGGCTGCTTTCTGCCTTTTCTGGCAGAATGTTCTTCTAAATTATCTTCCAACTCAAAAGTGCCATTGCAGGAGTGTTCGTAATCGGCTGCACCAGCCGTCTGGACCTCATCGACCCCGCCCTGATCCGCCCCGGCCGATTCGACCACCTCGTCGAGTGCTCCCTGCCTAACCAAGTCCGTCCCCCACCTGAAGCTAATCTCCCTTTTCAGGAGGACAGAAAAGACATTCTGTCGGTGATTCTGAGAGACGTTCCCCACTCGGATGACGTCAGCCCGGAGGAGCTGGCTGCGAGGAGCGACGGCTGGACGGGCGCCGACCTGAAGGCCCTCATCACCAACGCCAAGTTCGAGGCGGCCAGGCAAATAGCCCGAGGTAAGGCATCTGGTGGAAACATGGCTCCGTCCTTTCTACGAACTAGGTAATTATTTCAGACGGAGCCAAAAAGCCACTGTCCGTGTCACTGGAAGCAGTCAATGCCGTTTTCGAGGATTCAAAGCCGAAGGAGAGGAGCCAGCGACAGGAGATGTTCCGCGCCGGTCAACGGGTGACATTGGCCTAAACACTTGTACAAATGCCTTAATAAATTATTTATATATTCCTTGTGTATTTACTTTTTGGAGTTCAAACCCCTAATTACCTCGAACATATTCTCTTTTTGCAAATTTCTTTTTACAGTATCTCTCGATCTCCAAGCGTGAGAATGGACGGTGAGTGGATTTAGAAATGTTTCACATCCATTCATGGATCATTCCTTTCAATGCCCTGTTTTCCAGGATCCCCGGGAGTGTCGCAACTGAAGCAACTGATCGGCGAGGATGGCTCCCCCGCTCCTCCCATGGACACCGAGGGTGGGTCGAACCAGGGACCTATTTCCTATGAATGAGCCTTTAGCCCCCTCGACTATCCTGGAAGAAGCTGCACCTTTGAGGGAGTCGCGGCTCGGCACGGCCATCGACAACCTGATGACGTCATGGAACCAGGTTGTGAACAGCATTTCTGGGAAACCGCCAGTGCCCGGACCATACACGCAGGAACACGCCAAGGAGGTCGCAGAGATCGACGTCAAACAGGTCTCTCTCTCTCTCTCCCTCTCTCTCTCTCTCTATATCTATCTATCTATCTATCTCCCTCTCTCTTTCTCATCCCTCCCTTTCAGTGGCGCGACGCATCGCACGACGTGAACACGGAGCTCACGAGGATCGCCATGCAGTGGCAGACCACCTATCCGAACCTTAACTACGACGATGTGGGTTTTGTAACTTCAACCCTTTAAAGATTTGTTTCAGGAGATCAGGGACATCAAGAACGCCATCAATCGTCAGGAAGGTCTTCTAAAGAGGGCGCAGGAGGTCATGGAGAAGCGCACCGACGAGTTCTTCGCCAGCCCCCAGGACTAAACTATTGTGATCTCTGTACAATTCCCGATAAATCATCATCTCTCTGAAGTTTCTCTTCTGCAAACCACGGATTGCACTTGATTGAATCCGTTTGGAAAGAACAGACACCCAGAGCCAACTGGGGTAGTTTTGGATTATATACCTTATCTCTTAGCCTTTTCACCACGAAATTCCCAGGCCGGTTCGTTCCCTAATTGTATCAGAAGTCAATCACCCGAAAAGGGCCAAGAACACATGCATGTACACGGTGCCGAATACTGTACCATCAAGCGGTATGCTGAGTCGAAGGAGGTTCAGCGGTTGATCTACATCCTCTTTGAAGAGTGATGGCTCCGACTCAAAACAGAATAAAGATCCCTGTTCCGATACACTTTTTATGCATCTTGTTGTTTTCCTATCGATTTTCGTTGGTTACTTCGTAGTTTTTTAAATCACGTTAGCGCCCTACCTACCGCTCATACGAGAGGGACGAATGGTCTTAACACGAATCCCCTGTCTAATCTTCCGTTCAGCAGTATTCTTGTGGTCCCAAGTAGTTAGTAGTTTGAACGGTTTCGTTACAATTGTATTCTCGTCCACCTGAAAATAAAAGTTTACTTCGTACACTATTTTCGCCTTAACGCGATTTACGGTGTCTTTTGAGTTGTCCCGGTTGTTTCGTCCTATTTCCATGCTGTAAGCACTCCAAATTTCTCATTTTCTTTTATAAATTTGTTAACTTGTGTTTTTCAGACTAATTTATAATGGAATCCATGTCTATGGCACATCAGATGAGCGGAGACGCCATCTCCAAAGTTCAGCCGATGTTCGTCGTCAGTTTTCCCGCCAATTTTCTCTCTTAAACTGTGGTTTCAGGAGGAGAAATCCTGCGGCTCCAGCGAGCATCCCTTGGAGTTCACCTACGTGTATTCCTACTTTATCCGCCCACCGGGCAAGTTCGACCCGGAGGAATACGCCCAGTATGTGCAGCCGATAGCCGCGATGAACAGCGTCGAGCAGTTCTGGCAGATTTACCGGCACTTGCAGAGGCCTTCTGGTAGAAAACACATTTAAACTTTAAAAAATAAACCATCTTTCAGACGTCAACGAGAAAATCGACATTCACTTCTTCAAGAAAGGCATCAAGCCCGTCTGGGAGGACGGAGACAATGTGAAGGGCGGCAAGTGGATTCTCCGCCTCAAAAAGGTTTGCCTTTGCAACAGTTGCAATAAAATGTATCATTTATTTTAGGGCCTTTCCTCTCGAATTTGGGAGAATCTCCTCCTCGCCATGATTGGCGAGCAGTTCCTTGTCGGCGAGGAGATCTGCGGTGCTGTGTGCTCCGTCAGGAACCAGGAGGACATTATCTCCCTCTGGAACAGGTAGATATATTATATTTGGGGATTTTTAGCTACGTAGTGGAAATTTTCAAGTCAACTGAAGACGCTTCTTAATTTTTTTAATATTGTTCAGTGTATTTATTGGCCAATTGCTATTTGAAAAGTTGTTTCCGTCGTGTTGTTATTATCCTTCATACCTCGGGAGGGTATATCCAGGTTATCCCAAGTTAAGGGTGGCAGACGCCCAGAAAATGCATAAGTTAAGGGGATTAATTAGACTCTATTTTTACGAAATGTTGATTTTGGGCCTAAAAGTTAAGGTGGACTACCCTAAAATTGGACCCAAAAGTTATGGGTGGGGCCGTCCACGGACGAACCCTCCCGGGGTATATTATCCCTAGTCTTCAGAAAATGAGTGGCTGACGATTTGCGCGTCAAATCGGCCCAAATCGCGAAATCTCCTAAATCGATCAATTGCAAATCCGTTAAATTACTTTTAAACCACAAATGTTTCTAGTTTTAACTTTTTTGTTCTTTTCAGGACGGCTCAGGACATCGGCGTCACCAACCGGATCAGGGATACGTTGCGGCGCGTACTGAATTTGCCGACCAATGCCGTTCTCGAGTACAAAAGGCACGACGATTGTCTCAAGTGAGTCTTTTCCATCTTATTGGTCATATCTGGTTTAATAACTCCCTAATTCTTATGTTTCAGAGACCAGAGCAGTTACCGACACGCCAATGTGAACATGCCTCCGCGCCGCCCATAGCCACTCCGTGGCTCGTCGTTTCTTGTTTTGTTGTTGCTTTAGAAGTAAACGGATTGTTCGCCCTCGGAGTGTATTTCTGCCAAAAAAGGCAACGGGGATCTGTGTTGTGAATGGGCGGTTATTCGCGTTTCCCGGGCGCCGCCGACGTGTCATGTTTAACCAGTCGGCTGCGAGGACGGAGCCCTGGGGCTATCGACATCTGACCGTTATTTTTGAATACGAATTGAATTTTTAGGGGATTAGAATACTAAAAATCGATTTGAATGTCCAGTCTGAATGGAATTCCTCTGTTTTTCATTCATTTCGGAGCGCCAACGCGATTCCATCTAGGCCCATTTACTCCCGTTTCTCTTTGCAACCACGCCGTTCTTCCTAGTTATTTGTATACTTTTTTAAACTTTAATCGTTTTTAAATCAAAAGTTCTTTTGGTGGGATAACCTTTGAAATGTTAGTATGCCGCGGTCTTTTCAAAACCAACGTCGAAAGCTTTAAACAACGTTTTGTTTTTCGTTATACTTTTAAAACTATTAAGACTTTATGAAGAATACATTGCGTCAACGAAACGTCATCCAGTTTGAAATCGCAACTTGCACATCCAGATTTTATTTGTGTGCATATGACACCGCATATCAAACCTCTTTGCCGTAGCCACCTTTCTCACTGAAAATAGTTCTTCAAATAAAATATGATTTTTTGAGCAGGCGAAATATCAAAACTCTTCTGTGCAAAAACGGCTCCAAGAATAGTGCACCTCGTGGCACTCCAAAACCCAACTAAAATGTTTCTGTGGGGAATCGCTTGCAAATGCCGACCCTCGTTATTATCTTTTTCATGAAATACAATACTTTCATTATATAAAATAACATTCAGGCTTCTCCAAGTAAAGATGCTACCTACCAGCCAGCTGGTTCTGGTGCTGCAGCTGCTCGGTACAGCTGTTGCTGTAACCAAGTTCAACCCAAAAGACCAGGTATTTTTTCTTAAATTTTCATTTATATAATTTAATTTCTTCAGATTAAAGTTTACGCGAACAAGATTGGACCTGCTGGGAACCCGCACGAGACCTACCACTACTACACCCTTCCGCTATGTAGGCCAGAGAAGGTGGGATTTATTTCATCTTCTGATTATCTCTCTATCTTCTTTTTCTCTTCTCTCTCTCTCTCTCCCTCTCTCTCAGTTTATTCTCTATCATTCTAAAAGTGATATCTCTTCAGGTCGAGCACAAATCGCTGAGTCTGGGACAGGTGATCGCCGGCGACCGCATGGCCGAATCAGCCTTCGACATCAAATTCCTGGCAGAGCGCGAGGCGGGCAGTCTCTGTGGACCCAAGAACCTCACCCAGGAGGACGTGGATCTGCTCATAAAGGCAGTGGAGGAAGGCTACTACTTCGAACTCTTCATAGGTGCTTTTCCTTTATTCCATGTTTATCCTTTGCTTTAGATGATCTCAGAGTCCGTGAAAAGGTGGGAAAGGTCCGCGAGACCAACGTCGTTCCCCACATCCATAAACTTCTGATGCCCACGAGTATTCTCTTCGAGATTACACACAACAAGGACACGGTAATCCAAGCGTTGGATTTCAATGGCTTCTTCAGATTCTGCATGTCAACCTACGTGGCGATGATTTCATCGAATTGGAGCACGGACAAGAGGTCGTTCTGGACCTGACGTATGCTGTCCATTGGAAAACATCCAAGTTTGTTTTACCTGTAGAAACGGACTTAATGCAATTTCAGTGCCGCTGATCGTGACGCCCTCCGGTTGAATTCTCGATTGGTGAAGCGACTGAGCGAGTACCACTGGCTGACCATCGCCGCCACTTCCATCGCCGTCTTCTTTGTCATCATCTGCATCTTCCTCATCATTGTGAGTTTATCTTCAGACCTTCACGATGATTCAGGCAACCGCCATTCGCAAAGACTTCTTGGCCGTTGGAAGCAACGGAGAGGATGAGATGGAGACTGGATGGAAAGTGATCGGCACGGAAGTGTTCCGAGGACCAGCCTACGCCTCCCTCCACTGCGCAGCCATCGGTTGGAAGCGGCTGTCATAGTTTTATTAATGGCCTCCAGGAGTCGGCTTCCAGTTCATCGTGGTCATCGTGGCTCTGCTGGTTGGAAGCGTCACCGGTCTCTTCGATGTGCACAACCACGGCTCTGTCAACACCATAGCCGTCGTTTTGTATTCCTTGACTTCTGGTAAGATACTGTGGTTCTCCAACTAAGCCAAGTCTTTAGGAGTCGCTGGCTTCGTCTCATCTGCTCGTTACTCCCAGTTCAATACCCCCAACTGGGTGGCTAACATCAACATCACCTCTCTCTTGTTCAGTGGACCCATGATGCTCATCTGGGCTGTGAACAATAGCATCTACTGGGCATACCAGAGCACTCAGGTAGGTCACTTCAGACATATCCCAACGGTTCTTAGGCACTCCCTTGGACTACGGTAGTTGTACTTCTGAGCATGTGGGTACTCTTTGGCTACCCTCTCACCATCCTCGGAGGCATCCTCGGTCGCCAATTCGGCCGTCCCTACAACGCCCCCTGTCGGTTCGTTCTTCCGAAGACTTCATAAGTCGATATTCCCCAGGTCTCGCCTGATTCCCCGCGAGATTCCAGCAGCCACCTGTCCCTACCATCCAGTCATGTTCTGCATCGTCGGAGGAATCGTCCCCTTCGCGTATGGATTTCTCAAGGCAACCATAATGTCATCTTCAGTTCCGTGATGGTTGAGATGCCCTACCTCTTCAACAGCCTCTGGGGCCGGATTCACGTCGATGTATCTGCTCTCCTCGTCGTCGCCGTTGTTATAATGGTAGTTTGCTCATGTTGACTCATATATCGTCAAATTTAGATAATATTGGTATGTTGTAACGCCGTTGTTCTGACATATCTTCAACTGAACTGCGAGGACTACAAGTGGTGGTGGAAGAGCTTCTTCTACGGAGGGTATGTTTTTAGTTCTTCGATAGAATCGCCTTGAGATCCCCTGATGATGTCTCTTTTCAGCTCGGTGGGAGGGTTCGTCTTCGCCTACGGCGTGTACTACCTGTTGTACGTCAGTCGCATGGATGGATTCCTGCAGTTGTGCGAGTTCTTCACCCACCTCTTCCTCCTCTGCTACATCGTCTTCCTCGCTTTCGGCGCCGTTGCCCACATGTCCTCGCGTATTTTCGTCTGGATGTTGTATAATTCTATGAAAAGCGATTAATCCTTTTTTATTAAACTATGCGGGTATTTTTGATCGTCGAGAGACAGTAAATGTTTTATAGTCGCTGGAAGAATGTTTTATTATTCGATTTGGGGAGGGCGGCTTATCGCGTTGCTGGTTCCGCCGGTGTTTATCTCTGGGGGAACTTGTTTATGTTCATTGTTTTCAACCAAGCCAACTCAGATTCCGAGGTTTTGCAACTAATTTCAACCAAGAAAATGGATAAGAAAAGTAGCCAATAATCCGGTTGGCACTAGAAAACAGCCAGCTAACTGGCTGTTATTTTGTAGTTTGTTTTCGTCTGCATCTGGGCATCGATTCTCCCGCCCTGCTGCCTCCTCATTCCCGTAGCTACCGTCCATTCGCTTTTGTGTAATCCCTTATTTTTTGCTTTCTTTGTCCATAACTCCATTGTTCCTGCACAAGGTCAGCGGTGTTCGCTGGTCAGCGAGTTCTCCCGCCACTCTCACGCCGTTCGTACTTTTCCCAGTCGAGATTCAGTTCCCGTCATGCCATTCATTTGCGTGGAAGTGCAGGGGCTGTTGCCACCGAGATCCGGTCTTCCCACCACCTAAGTCCCGCCCATTCTTCTGAAATGACACCAGGATCATTGTCTCGTTTCGGAAACAACCGGCTGTCATGTTATCACCACCCGCTGTTTTCAAATTAAGAATCGATGTTCAATAGAATTAGTCGTATTTTTTGTATTCCCAGTAGATCATACGAAATAGGTCTTAGCACGATATATAGAACCGCTTCATGAAAACGCCCCCCCCCCCCCTTGTATATTTTAAACCTGCATTATTTAGTTTTATTTTTTGCTCTCGCGAACTCGCGATTCGTTTAAATTTGCTATTTCTTCACGGAATTCACGAAATCTTTGGAAAAATACTCGTTACTTGTTCCTAGCTAGTGCTTCGCTTTCCCCACCTGTCTTTTACGGCCCTCATCCCCGTCGACCTTGGCTCATCCTACTAATTTCTAGGTCACTCGTGTGCACTTTATTGATTTCTGTACTTTCTGTTGACTTCCTTCACCTTCATTTATCATCCTTTTCCAGGCGACTTCTTTTTACGTTAAAAACGAAGGAGGTGCCTTTGAAGAACAGCAGAGAACAGGTTAGTTAGTGCCCTTTGCGCTTCTATTTTTCTGTTATTGTAACGCTTATCACAGACTCTATTTATCAGTATTGTTGAGTATAAAGTCTCTTTTTAGGCCGCTGTCCTATGGAAATGAAGCCGTTCAAAGTGTCTGTGCCGAGGTTCCTCTTCTACTACGCTTGTGCCTTCGCCGTGTTGTCGATCGTCGTCTACAAGCCCCTTCCGCCGGGATTCTGCAAGTCCACTCTCGACAGGGCCATCATGCACGTCATAGAGCCCGGTCTCAGACTGACATACTACTGGCCGGTGAGTCAGCCCTTTGTGACAGACGGCTGGTTTCTCCCGTTTCGGCAATGACGGCTGAACGAAACATGCGTGGCATGGGCGTTTCCCGAGGCGAAACTAACATTAGAGAACTGTTTTTGAAATTTCTAGGAATAAAAGTTATTTTCAGAGCCGAATCTTCTTCTCTACGACGAGCGGCATGGTGTGGTGGACGCGACTGGTTCTGAACAATCTGTCGAAGCTGATCGGACCCGTCTGGGATGGAACGGACTCCCTTCACATGGAAACCGTGCACTGGGAAGGTGTCAAGGTGCGCGTGTACAAGCCCTTGCGCAATGCCTCGACCGACGGGGCTGTGATCTTCATCCACGGCGGTGGATTCGCCCTCGGCAACATTGAGATGTACGAATCGCTCACCAGGAGAATCGCCAAAATGTAGGTTCATTCTTAAAACCTGCAAAAACAGCATTTCAGGCTGAATTCAGTGGTAGTTTCGATCGATTACCGCCTGTCTCCGGAAACTCCCTTCCCTGGAGGTCTCCACGACTGCGAGAAAGTCATCGACTACTTTATGAGCATCGCCGAGGAGCAGTACAACGTCGACACTTCCAAGGTGAGATATTCAAAAGGGGAGTAGTGGAGTACCGTAATCAGATTGTGATAATGGGGGACTCTGCCGGTGGCAATCTGGCCGCTGTGATCACCCAGCGTCGTCAGCTGCGTCAGAACGTGCCCCGACTGGCAGGCCAAGTGCTCATCTACCCGTTGGTGCAAATGGCCGACCTGCAGTCCAGTTCCTACCGCTTCTTCCAGAAACGCCTCGAAGGGTTTGCCCTCGTCGGTGGGTTGCCAACCTGCGCATCTAACTAATCTCTCCTTTTAGATCCCGAATCCGTGGTGTTGTACTACATGTTCTACGCTGGAATCGACATGGACCGCCACCAACACCTCGCCAAGTACGCCCTTACCAATGGCCATGTGGCTAGGGAGCATCGCCACACCGTCGAGAAGGTTTCATTGGTTTCTGCGTACCGTAATAAATGTTATTCAGGTGTTACGGTACCACGAATTCTCATCGAACCACAGCTACGCGGGAGAATCGCTGCCCGAGAGAGCGGAGGTGGAGGAACACAAGCAGCTTCAGGAGATGATGGCCCCTTGGATCACGAATCCCGAGTTCTCCCCCATCATGCGAGAGGTTGGTCGTTTGCTGAGAGTAGCTCCAAATGGAGGTTCAGGACCTGTCAGGTCTCCCGAAGGCCTTCGTCATGACCTGTGAATTCGACGTACTTCGCGATGAGGGAATTATGTACGGAAGGAGACTCCAGGTTATTCTCTCTCCTGTGATTCTTTCTAACGTTTTATTTCCAGGAAGCCGGCGTTCCTACGACCATCCGCAACTACGAGAATGGTTTCCACGCGATGCTCAACTTCCACTACGAAATCGAGGAGGCAGCCTCTTCGCTGCGGGATATCGTCCGCTGGACCTACGACGTTATGCAGTCTGCATAGCGCCCGTCTATAGTTATTTTTGCCTGATTCTATTAACTCTATTGACACGGGATATCATTCGATATTGTATGCTATGCTACCTCACTCGATGCGGGGTCTTATGATAGTTTTTCTATGTTGTTCATAACTGAATTATGATGATGATGATGTACATAGTTAGCGATAGCTTCAAGCAGTGATTATGTTTCATCGCATGTATTAAACACTTCGAGTCACACACTGTTTCTTGGGATAAGTATGAAACGCTCAAAAAAGGAATGCCATTCTGACCTAGGCAGAAAGAGCCGGAGTCATCTAGAAAAAGACATTCAAAAGACAGCCACGCAAATGGACCAAACCGGTTTATATACAAAAAAAATAATCAAAACAAGTGTACAACATAAGCCGTAATTTATTTAAGTTCAAGTTAAAATAGAGTGCTGCTTTTTCAGTCGCTTTTTGTTCAAATAGTACTTCACGGAGACAAAACAACAACAAAACTAACGTTAAACTAGAAAGAAAACAAACTGTATTATTCACAGAAACAGTATAGGTAATATAATAACCCTTACAAACTAATTAAAGATAAAACAGGAAAAACGGTACATGGCCCTCCTTTACAACCTCTTTATTTCGCATTCAACTCTTTATTCCGTATTCACTAGCCCTGGGAGCGCTCAGCGGCGATTCGAGCGGCCTTCCCGGCGGGTCTGTACATGGTGAAGTTGCAGACGAGCTCCTCGTTGACAGTCATCGTGGCGGCAGAGTTGTCGAATTGACCGCAGTAGTGCGGGGCCGAGAAGATGGTCACCATCTTCTTCGAAGCGAAGAACTCGTAGCCGTCCTGCACCACCTGATGGGCCCTGGCCACGAGGTCCACGTCCAACTGCTCGCAGTACTTCTGGACCACGTCCTGCCCGAACACGTAGGAAACTCCGCGGGTGTTCGCCTGCCATCCCTAAATCTTCAGATGAACGGGTCCTTGGCATCAGAAGCACCTTGACCCACTGGTCAGGGTCGGACCAGAGGAGATCAATGCCCATCGAGGGGTTGGGAGGGTCCTGGGGACGGGGGAGGGTGCGAAGCTGGTCGAAGGTCGTCAGCTGGGGAGACAGGCCTCCGTGCATGCACAGGATGCGGCCTCCAATCAGACCGACCAACGACATCCAGTTGAACGTGTCCTGGGATCAACAGAGTTCCAGAAGCCTCGAAAGATACCTGGAATGTGCTCCAGAGACGGGTGCTCTTGTAGCGGCGGTTGCACTCTTCGTAGAAGCCGTAGACTCGGTTGATGGCCGGGCACTCGTGGTTCCCACGCAGCATGAAGAAGTTCTCGGGATACTTGATCTTCAGACAGAACATGAGGGCGATCGTCTCAATGTTCTGCCTTCCACGGTCCACGTAGTCTCCGAGGAACATGTAGTTGACCTCCGGAGGGAAGCCATTCTTGTCGAAGATGCGCAGGAGGTCGCTGAACTGGCCGTGGATGTCCCCGCAGACGATGATCGGAGGCATCACTTCGATCAGGGACGGCTGGTTCATGAACACCTGCTTGGCCTTGAAGCAGAGCATACTCAGCTCCTGCTCATTCACCTGAACAAGGCATTGTTTCTTATTCAGCTGGGAAACTCACATTGTGAGTAAGACGGCCGCCGGTGGCTCCCACATTCAGCAGTCTTGAGGCGAGGTTGTCGATGTCCAGCTCAACCATGTTGACAGCCGGCTGAGGGGAAGGAGGGCGGAGGAATGAGCTCTTCGAAGAAATACCCTTGACGCATTGACGCACGTACCTCGACGAGCGCACCGCATAATTACGGAGAATGCGGGGTCAGGAAAATTAGACTATCAGTCAAAGCGCTACTTTTAACATCAATGTAATGCGTTTGTTTTTGAGTTGTCTTGAGTATATGACATTTATTAAAACAATGCTAGGTGCCAGAGCAATTGTTTTCCGTTCTCTCTGTTTATGTCTAATTGTCCCTTTCTCTCCTATTCCTCTGCTTCTTTCAGGCCGTGTTCATCATCTACGGCCACCACTTCGTTTCTACACATCCTGTCGCTTCATCGAGTAGATTACAAATTACCAAGGGGACATCCGTTTTGCCCGTTGCCGCCGAGACCTGATCTACTTAATCCCTGAAATTTGCTTCATGATTTGGAAAACAAACGTTGAACTGAAATTGTACTTTGTTCTTAAGCGACTACTCTTTCAACTGCTTGTTTGACTAAATCTAACCTCCTTGAATTTGAGAAAATATATCATCCACCAACTACAATGCCATCCTAAAGCTTTGGAAGATGTGGTTTTCTTCTCTTCTTGGCCACCCTCTATTTTATTATGCCTCCGTGTCAAATAATAACTACCCTTTGCGTCTGTGTTTCACTTCGGCGGCCGCTCGTTTCCGGCAAGCCATGGGGTCGCGACAGCTAATAGCCGCGCATTATGTCGTCAACCTATCGTCGCACTCCACTCGCTTACTGTGGCATTGCCTTTCTTCTGAAGATTGACCTACAGATGGTTTCTTCAGAAGCATTAATTCAAAACACCGAATATGGCAATATAAGTGAAAACCCACTAATTTTTGCGAAAGGTTTTCTATAGTCTGTTGATTCCCAGGATTCAGTCTCCGGAAGGCCTATTTACCCCCACCTGTCTCCTTTCTCCTCGTGAGATTCTTCCTTTCTCCTCTTTCAGACTGTTTTCCATCACTTTTGACTCAATCGGGTAAACAATTTATAGGCAAATTCACTTCTCTCGCCAATGAGAACGCCCGCTCCGCCGCTTATGACCTCTCTTCTGGGATACTCTCAGCCGACGCTCTACGACAGAGCCATGACCACCCTCTCGTGGGCCATCCTACTATTCACCTTTCCTGTTTCTCTGCTCTTTTGTCTGAAAATAGTGAATGAATACAAGAGAATGGTAAGAACCAAGCAAACTTTACAAGAACTATGCAGGTTGTGTTCCGGTTGGGGAAGATCCTGAAGTCTCAGCCGCTTGGACCAGGGATTGTCCTACTACTTCCTTTTATAGATGAGAGCCATACTGTTGATTTAAGGTAATACAACTCAAAGATTAGGTTTTGTGGATGTTTTCAGAACAATGTCTTATGATGTGCCTCCACAAGAACTTCTTACTAGAGACAGTGTTACGGTATCTGTGGACGCAGCTGTCTACTACAGGACGAGGTCATTTTAATGAAGTTCAGTCAAAGATCAAACTTTAATCCTTCAAGTTCGAAAATGAACCGGCACATTTTATTCCTCATTTTGCAAGCTGCTCATTTTCTATTCATATGTCAAACAATGAAATTTCTCTGTTCTCTTTTAAACATACCACAATTCCAAAGACAATCCTTCTTCATGTGGCAGTCTTTAACGTAGTCATTCAAACTTTCAACTACAATTGTTAAAGTTGAAAAAAACTCGTTTAAAAAATAAAACTCTATTATACTCAAGATTGCGAATAGTTTTGAAACAAAAAACGTACTTCAATTTGTTGGCTATATATTCAATTAAATAAGATGTATTCAATTTTTCCTACAATTTTGAATAGTTCTTAAACATCTGGCCTTACTTAAACAAAACAAAGAATCAACAAAGTTCATGCATGGGAATAATACTCAGAAGTAGCGGGAGTCAAATTGAGACAACAAACTTAATACAATTATTTGATCCGAAGACAAAATTTCAGCTTTGTCATACATTTTTATACTTTGGTCCTTCGGTAACTAATAACTTCAGTGACCCCGTGGCCTCCCTGGCCGCCGTGTGCGACGCCCACCACTCCACCCGCCAACTGGCCCAATCAACTCTCCGGAATGTACTTGGGATTCGTAGTCTGGAACAGATTATGAGCGACCGAGAAGGCATTGCGGCACAGGCAAAGGCCATTCTGGACCATGGTTGGTATTCTCAAGGGAAGATTACAATTCCCTTTCAGCTACCGTATCCTGGGGAATTCACGTGGAAAGAGTTGAAATCAAAGACATCCGTCTGCCGAGAGAGCTCTGCAGGGCCATGGCTGCTGAGGCGGAGGCGGCGAGGGAAAGCGACGCCAGGATTGTCTGTGCCATTGGGGAGAAGAAGGTGAGGGCTTCCTTAAGAATAGAAAGACAGTTACAGGCGTCGTTTGCTCTGAGGAAGGCTGCTGATGAATTGGCGGAGAATCCTATGGCTATGCAGTTGAGGTCAGTGTTTAAAGATAAATTTATAATAAGGCAAACTACATCCAGAAAGTAATAGTATCCCAGGTTTGGATAATTACCGATCGCGTAGCTTAATAGGTCTGCCAGATTTCGGATTTACGGTTCAACGCACAACCCAATGCGGAACCCACTGCAGAGCAACAGATTCAGAACAACGGGCAATTATGATAGAGACAAGAGAGGGAAAAAGATAAAGTAGGAGAAAGTGAGAGGCAAAAGTTGGAGAAGGAAGGATGACAGAAACAAAGTGATTACCTTTCATTTCAGATACATCCACTCCTTGGCCAAGATCTCCGCCTACGACAACCACACCATCGTTGTCCCCATTCCGATGGACCTCGTCAGAAATATTATGTCAAGAATAGATGCCAAACGAAAGTAGAACTTTAGTTTCATATTTGAACTTTAGGTTTGTACATCACAACTATATGAAGATTCTATCACATGCGTTTGTTTAAGTAGCAGAAGGATTATGAAAGCGGATTATCACTGGACAAAGAATGGGTCATGGTGGTCAGTTGGCTGTAGAGGGGAAGCATCGCTTCGAAAGTAGGGCCATCTAGGTTTCCGGCCTGATCCAGAAGGCTGGGGTCGTAAGAGAGGGTCCTGGGGTCAAGGGACCCAAGCGTTCTGGTTTCTATGCGACTCTCAAGGGTACGCGTATCGATTGTTCGGGTTTCAATAGTTCGACCCCCGTCGAATCGAGTGGGAGAGTCCAGACGGGTGCGTTTGTGTTGAACGTCTAAAGAGATCTCTTTATGTCATTGTTCTCTCTCTCTCTCTCTCTCTCTCTCTCTATCGCTCTCGCTCTCTCTCTCTTTTTTTAAACCCACTTTCCGGTAGCATCCCCACTTCCATGCATCTCTTGAGCCTACAGGCGCGACATATTTTTCTGTAGCCGGTTGCTGAAATTCCTATTTAACTATGCTATTTGTGGCCACCGACAGTCCTTCTGAGGGTTGTTACAGCGCTGGCTCCGTTTGCACACATATTTCTTGTCGTCGCTAATCGTTCGGCGAAAAAAGGCCGCACAGGCGGCGCATGTTCGCGCGCCGAAGTGTAGTCCGTTTGCTTGAGTGGTCTGGCAAACCTAAACAATCAAACCATTCAAATGACAGATGACTCTACCAAACAGTCTTGTATTGTCCTTGAGTGCACATCAGGCACTGAGAATTGTAGGGGCTCCTGTTTCATGGCCTTCTTTTCCTTCAACATGGCCTCCAGAGACATGGGCGTGTAGGGGAGTTGATTTAAGTGATTGAACAGGAACTCGTCATTTCTGAACACGGATCAATTAGAAATTTAAAAGGTTAGTTACCCAAAGGGCTTGCTGAGATCTTTCTGGTGGTGGGAATGCATCTCTTCTCCTCCTCCTACATGTTGCTGGAATCGGGAGTCCAACTCATTGCAGTGGAGACCGAAATCTGAAAGATCAATGAGCCTCTCTTTTCGTCTTTCTCTCTTTGTTCATTCTGCTCTTCCTATTGATCTACCCACACTGCGGAAAAGGAAACAGTTGTTGTGGATTGAATGCTTCAAACGGGGGAGGAGCCTGTTGAACCACTGAAGGCCTCGTCTGAGATAACAGCTGAGGGGGCGGAAGAGTTGTTGGAAAGACAGGGAAATCTGAACCAATTCCAACCAATATAACACTATAAAACCTGTAGGAAAAGATGAACTCAGCTGAGCCGCCAGTTGTGGATGTTGAGCTATCACTGGATTCATCTCCGCCGATGAATGAGGCTGGAGATAGTCTGACGACGGCGGCTGCAACACCGAAGAACGAGGTTCCATCTGCTGCGCATATTGGGGCAGCCATAGCTCAGAATCCTCCATGATTCACCTGAGTTAGCCTTTCTCTCAAGATGTTTAAAAAAGTTAAGAGGAAGCGGTTTAATTTTTTTTTCAGAATCGAGTAACCGTAATTTGTACACAGTATTCCCAAAAGGAGACGTGACGTTAGATTGTAGAAAACAAGTTTCGAACGGAAACTACAAATTAAAGGCCCCTACAGTTTCCCTGTTCACCTCCACAACATGCTTTGTAAACGTTCGTGCCTTTGTGACGACCAAGTAACCCTTAGTGAAATTCGAATCCCCCAACGCCAACAGCTTCATGAAACTTCCTAGAATTAAAGCTTTAAAAACTGAAAGACTTCTATCGTACCTAAAATATTCAAGCGTTAATTCACTGGGACACATACAAAAGCAACTCAGGAAAACTCCTAACGCTTCCGTTTGGTTGATTTTGCTGGTGCTCTTCCGATGTCTCATCTCAATAGGTTTCATTCAGTAGTATATTTGTACTGGAAGTTACCCAATTGCTAGAAACAGCTGTATCTAAATGTTACCCTCTAAATGATATACTAAATGAACGCAGAATGTTTAACGGTTTTCCGTGGACCCTCTGAAGGAAGAAAGTGTGATTGATTGTGGGTCAAGCGATATTTCGTAAGATTATAACCTTCAGATGTTCATCTGAATCTTCTGTTTCGTTTGGAATCTGGAATCTACATGGTACCTTGTACAGCGGCGCCTTGGTTTCACCTATTCGCTTAATGGGATAAGGGAGTTCTCGAGGAATAAGGCAGATACCATTGCATTTTATCTTAACCCACTGAACATGTGCAAAAGCTCTAGATCATATATTCTTACACACAAACAGGAAAAAAAAGATAATTAAACCTTTCCTTTATGCGCTGAGGAGTCGCACTTTGCTGAGTGGTGACCCCTGCCCCGTACCTACTGCTTACGTATCTTCCGTCAAATCATTGGCCAAAGTTTTGTGGCAAACTACCAATTTCGAAAACGTAGGGGCTTGGTTGTAGCGGAGAGAGAAAAAGACAAGTCCGTTGTAGCTTAGGCGGTGGCGGCCTTCGGAGAGCTGTGGGGCCGCTGGCGCTACTGGCAACCGCTACAATTCCCTCTCGGAACTACAATTCGCCTGACAACCACCGTATCTCTGCCGAAGGAAAGAACACGAAGGCAAGGAAGAATACGGTAGGGGAGGAAGGTGTCAACATGGAAGGAATGGGGATAATTACGCTTATCAACGGATTAGAACGCTAATCGTAATTGAGACACGGATTACCGCGCGAGGTCCGAAAGTGGAGGGGCAGGTGTCCAACCAATCCCCTCTTGGAAAGTAATTGGTTAACTTTGTTGTTAATCAAGCGATACTTCTTTTGTGAACCTAAACCATGAAAGTGAAAGCTAAGCTTCCCTACTTCCATATCCAGCTCACTTTCATTCTTTTTCGTTGCATTTTTAGCTAAACTTGATTAATCCAAACGGCTTTTTGAAGTGCATTTATTCACGTAACCTCTGGTAGTACCTCGTAGCTCCGTTTACTCGATTCCTCTAGGGCGAACATCTTTTTCTTCTGCAGGTCTCCACCATCACTAAACCAAGAAAAATCCTAAGGTAATTCTGAAACTTGGTTGAATGAGATGCCGGCTACCATTATTTTGTCTTTGAATTCCATTGCTATCGTTGGGTTTCTTTCCTCATTTCCTCGTTGAATTGATCTTATTACCAGAAGCTGTCCGTCTCATCCCACTGACCACCAATCGAAAGAGACCCCGACATACAGTTGAGATCATCGAAGACTGCCTACATGGGAGCGAATAGCTAATTAAGGAGGCATTTAGGACACAGTGCTTATGTTTCACAATAGGTGTACAATTGTATGTTTCTGGAGAGCTATAAAACGGAAATCAATAATTACGGCAGGGTACGCCGTGCGCATTGGTAAGGGTTCTTCAGAATTTTCATTTTCCTATGAGCACTCTTGGTCATATGCGCATTAAAAAAATTTATTAAAAATATTATTAAAAAAAAGGCTGCAAAAATGCAATTATCTTTTGTAATTCAACACTGCACCAGACTTGGCACTTCCGAAGGATACTTCTCATTTTGCGTGAATTAAGCTATTCGGTGCCCAAAAGATTTCGATTTCTATTTCAGTTGAAGCTGCCAGCCGGTTTCCCTTATTTAGCCCTGGATTTTTTGGTAGCGACCGGCCTGCGCCTGCTTTGTTTGTTTCGTTGTCAGCCCCTTTCCGTCGTTCAGTCTAGGCTTCCGACTGCCCATGTTCCTCTCCCTCCTTCTCCTCCTCTGCTCTCTTACCATTGTCCTGGATGCAGGTACACATTGGGTTGGGGCTTCTTGACTGGGGTTTAGGACGACCCAGGCCGCTTCCGCAAATGCCCTGTTGTTTGGAGAGTCTGGGAGTGAAGGCCTGCTTTAGAATGAAGGCCAGGGATCCCGAGAGATTTGACAAGAGGTAAGCGGGAGGGCAAAAAAGAAATAGGCCCCCCTTCAGATGCAAATACGAGGCTGATTTTGCTATTCTCCAGTGCTGCAACACCTGCAAGACCAACATTTCTGTAAGCATTTTCTTGTTTTGGAATCTAAATATTACTTTCAGGAATTCGGAACCCGAGTGTTCGCTCAGAGTTACAAAAGCAAAGAGTGTTTTGACCGTGCTCGTGGATGTCGTAAGACCAATTGCAGCTCCTCTGTTATTGCCTTCCGAATCTGCCGAAAGACCTGTGGCTACTGTGACGTTGATGTTTACAGAAACGCTTCTGTTTCCACCCTCTGCCCAGTTGTGGGATAACCCAAAAGGAATCTTTTATTAGAATTGTATTCGTGTTATAACGAAAGGTTTTTTTTTGGTTCGGGTTGTAATAAACTAATAATGGATATGACGTGCGGTTGCTCTATTTATGGAGCAAAATAAATGGAAAACAATTGAATAGACACATACACCTATTCACGCACTCACTCACTCACTCACTCACTCACTCACTCACTCACTCACTCACTCACTCACTCACTCACTCACTCACTCACTCACTCACTCACTCACTCACTCACTCACTCACTCACTCACTCACTCATTCATTCACTCACTCACTCACTCACTCACTCACTCATTCACTCACTCACTCACTCATTCATTCATTCATTCACTCACTCACTCACTCACTCACTCACTCACTCACTCACTCACTCACTCACTCACTCACTCACTCACTCACTCACTCACTCACTCACTCACTCACTCACTCACTCACTCACTCACTCACTCACTCACTCACTCACTCACCACCACTCACTCACCACTCACCACTCACTCACTCACCACTCACTCACTCACTCACTCACTCACTCACTCACTCATTCATTCACTCACACTCACTCACTCACCTCACTCACTCATTCACTCACTCACTCACTCATTCATTCATTCATTCACTCACTCACTCACTCACTCACTCACTCACTCACTCACTCACTCACTCTCACTCACTCACTCTCTCACTCACTCACTCACTCACTCTCACTCTCACTCACTCACTCACTCACTCACTCCTCTCACTCACTCTCTCTCACTCACTCTCACTCACTCACTCACTCACTCACTCACTCCTCACTCTCACTCACTCACTCACTCACTCCTCACTCCTCCTCACTCCTCACTCACTCACTCACTCACTCACTCCTCACTCACTCACTCACTCACTCACTCATTCACTCACTCACTCACTCACTCACTCACTCACTCACTCACTCACTCACTCACTCACTCACTCACTCACTCACTCACTCACTCACTCACTCACTCACTCACCCATTCTTCTTGTATTTCCTTGCATATCCGTCTCCCACTGACTGTCCCTTCATCTCCCATGTTCTTTCTCATACACCACTCTCATGTGGGTAATTCAATCCTACTAATGCCTTGTTTTCCACAAGATTTGCGTCAATTCCCACCAGAACAGTGACTTTAATTTTTAGGCAATATCAGATATCAACATCCGTCCTGATTGTTGACATTTGGGGATTCTTTGTCGTCTGCGTTTGAAACACCCTCGCACGGTTGCGACAGCCTGGAAATAGCACTTAAATATAAATTATTATACAAAGGTCTTACAAAAAATGTTTCTGAGAGCGTTTCTGTACTCTGCTATGCAGACGAAGGCTATGATTGGGTCAACAGCCTTTGGAACTGTCGTAAACACGGAGAAGTAGGGAGTTAGAAAGTCTAAAGGGAAGTCGTCTCCCCAGAAGGCGAAGGTCAGATGGGAGACAGACGGAAGGTGGCACAGGAAGATGGGAATGATTGTCTGAAAGTCAAATGGATAAGCTAAGGTTTCTTCTTTTATATACACCCCTTTCCATTTCCGTCTCTCTCTCTCTCTCTCTCTCTCACTCGCTCGCTCTGCTTCTTTCATTAACTGACTTGAATGAGAAGAGTGCGAAAAAGTTGCTTCTCCAAAGAAATGCTTGACTTGTCCTGCATCTTCTGTAGGTACTTTATTCGTCTCCAAATCTTTATGCTACAAAAGATGACGATAAGCACTGAGCTGAACACGACCAGTAGGTGAATAATAGTGGCTCCGATCCCACTCAGGGAGACTTGGCCTTCGAGGTCCTCAAATATGAAAATTAGACTCTTAAACAGTTTTTTCTGTCACTGTCCCTCAATCTCCCACAGTCTCTTTCTTTTGATTTCTGTATTTCAGTGCTTCTTGTGACTCACATATAGCCGTAGCATAGTGTATCCAATCCTCTTCACATCCTCCAAATGAAAGTCTGTGACCAACTTGTGCTCCATTCTCTGTAACCAGGCGTCCAGACTCTAATGAATTCCAGGTACCTCTGATATCTTGTTTATTGCACAAAGGTAAATTGTGCAGACAGCACAAAGACCGATAAAAGAAATGAAGCCCAAGACCATCAATGGCTTTAGCCATCTGTGGCGATCAACAAAATCCAACCAGTCTTGTCTGAAAACTAACTCATATTTTGAAATACAAGACGGTTACCTGCATACAACTACATATCGATAGGTAAAGTTCATGACGACTAGTCCCATCCACACCTCATAGAAGAAACAGTAGATGGCTGAGGAAAGGAAGGCGGCCGGGGTTCCCATCAAGGGACCACGGAAACTGAAGAAGATCCAAGTACGGTCGTAGACAACGTGGATCTGAAATCGACCTCTGAGCAACAGTCAAATTCTGTGGTGACAAGAAAACAAACCCTAACAAAATGGCAGTTGTCCTAGCAATTCAAAAAAGAGGTTTTGTTTGTCAATTGGCTAACGCATGAACTTGTGAGTAGGCTTTATCTCTTTATTTTACGTGTGTGTCACTTTTATATCTGATGATTCACTGCGATTATGTTCCAATTCCATCAGAACCGCATTGTTTTGCGTCTAGAATGTATAGAAACGACTTCCTTTTTTCTGCAAGAAAAGTCAAAAGCCAGAAAAGCTACTCCATTATTGAGATTGATCCTTGCTTGTAACTAGAGACTAATCACATGTTATAAACAGAGATATGAGTAAACGATGAGAAAGAAACCACAATTTTGTTGCCAAACAAGTGAAACACAACAAGATAAATAAAGATATATAAAACTATTACTTGTCGGTGCGGAAATTCAAAAGTTCAGGGCAAGTGCAAGTATAACCTTGTTTTCCATTAACTTATAGTTAAGTGATTGGGTAAAACGTCAGGACTACTAGGGAAAAACAAGGGGTTTGCGGTTTCAGTTGACTGCACTAAGGCTTTATGATGGGAAAATGATTGTACTTCAGTTACCAACATTCTGGAAAGTTTGACTCAAAAGAGTGGTGAAGAATGTAAGCATAAAGACATCAGGTGAAAAAGGAGATGGAAGAGGAGGAGAGAGAGCAAAGAGAAAAAGAGAAATACGGAGAGAAAGAAATGGACTGAGACACTGGGTGGCTTTAGTTTCTTTATGTAAAATATCCTCCAACTCACCGGCATTCCTTGTAAAACAGTGGCTGCATACAACATCTCAAATGAAGCATACGCCACCAGCAGCCATTTGTAGAACCCAACATCTTGTCTCTTCGCCCTGATGACCACAAAGGCCAAGAGTCCGTTGAAGAAAAGGGCCAGACAGCAGAGGGTGCCCTGGGCACTCAACGACAGCCACAGCGTAGTCATTTCCATTGCGAGGGGCGGCTGGAAACACATTAATAGGGAACGCCCCTTCACGTGCCAAGGAAGGATTACAGGGGAATACAGGCTAGGGAATTCAGAATAAACACAGATCAGACTGTCTCTTACGTATGAAACGAGAAATTGAAACTTCTTAGACTGGTATTTTCAGAAGAGAAAGTCCGGCGCGCAAATGAAGAGAGCGCCAAACAAAAGATACGCTTGTAGAAAGTTTCCCCAGGACAAGGTGACCAGAATATCTACGTTTAGGTTAAACTGTTGCTTAGATTCATTGGAAAACCATCTGAACTCCCACCAATTTGCAAAAGATGCACAGAAAACGTGAAATGTGCGGAAAATGGTACTTATTTTGGTTTTGTACAGTTGACCTTTCTTTTTCAGATGATTGCAGCGCAATTGACCTATTCGTTCTAAAAACGGACCTTTGCAATCAGGAATATCAGATGCTTTGAATCAGTTTAGACTTCAGAGGTTTGATTATCTCTTAGACATAAAGCGTATAACCCATCCTGGGAAAAATATTCTTCATGCCAGCAAAGTCTACACTTTGTGCAAAATAATTCCACCCAGAATGATTTCTCCTCAAGATCTGATGAACCCATTTTCTGTCGGAATGCGATCACACTTGCATAAAGGACCTTAATGCTTTCAAAAATGAGCTATTATATTTTGTGACATTCAATGATCATTTGAGTTTTTAACTGGCGGTTGAAGGCTCGTATGATTGAAAACTGCAATTAGATCAGATGATAGACCAAAGTGCGAGGGCGGCGACTCAGAAAATGAACTTCGGGGTATTTTTGACAGCTCTGCAATTCGGATGATTATAATGTGTAATTTTGGTCAGAGAAACATCCATCAAAATTATGATCTAAGCAACTATGCACTGTAAATTGTGAGAACGACAGCACGTCAGATTTACCCTCCAATCCTCGATTCAGTTGAAATATTTTGATAATTTCTGCCATTTTTTGGTTGGAGACAGACTCAGTTCTCTAGACTTCGCAATTTATATAAATATATGACTGGGAATAATTGATGGAAACATTCTACAGACGTAAATAATCGTAAATAAACGAAAGCTAATTCCAGATAACAAAAATCTCAGATTCTTCGAATGAACCCAGCTATCCTAAAGATCTCGGTAAGGTTTGGTTGAGGCAACTCCACACACACACACACACACACACACACACACACACACACACACACACACGTTTTTCTTATTTTTTCTCTTAGAATACTTTGTTTTCAATTTCTTTCTGCAACCCTATGATTTTCGGTATTGTAAAAGAATGAAAACACAGGTGTTTTAATAAACCTGCTGTTTTGTTTTAAAAATCAAGAAACCGTCTTTGTCTTAAGACGATTGTTTTTGGTTATTGCCGAAGAAAGGGTTGGCCAATCGCCAGTTTTATGTTCTTTGATAAATTTTCAAAGAGGAAATGTATTGTTTGATAAAAAAAATGGCCACGTGTTCTTCGGTTTGTGTTTTCTTAGAAGAGGAAAAAATAGTATAAAATACCACGATTGATGCACTAAGGAACGGAAAAGTAGGCTATTCTCTTAAGAATTGTTTTTTTCGTTTGATTTTTGAGAGATCGCCGGGCTTTAAGAATTTTGTTTCAAACGAGATTGAACAATTGGGGTAATGGGAGGGATCATAGGATACACTGCTTAGAAAGTGAAAAAGATTAATGATTAAAGTCTACGACGGTGAAAAAGAACGAGGAGCATTTAAAACCATCGTGTGCCAGTTTGTTTCTCTCTATCTTTTTTATAAGGCGTTTCCTTTCGTTTAGGGTAGTCCAACCTGACAAAGTGAAAAAAGAAAGTAGGCGGCAGGCGTAAAACACCGTACTGTTTGGCACTCGTGGTTATTACGGCATCATTATTATTTAATTTTGTCGCCGCAATCCCTTCTTATATTGCCCTCATGCAATGAAGGTGCCTTTACGTCGTCTAATGACTGCTGTGCTCGCCCTTACTTCTTGTGCCTAGAAGTGCCACGCGGTTCGGGTGGACGGCCAAAGACTACGTACGGTGGTTAACCCGATCAGCTGTAAAGGGCGGAGAATCTGCTCTATAGAGTGGAGAGAACGCATGTGAATAAGGTTGATGAAGGTTCATTGAACAATACATACAACACACACACAAAGTGAACATGAAGATGTAGACCAAGGGAGAGGCGTCGGGCGGCGACAACGATTGGCTTGGAGTCGACGGTCCGGGCATTGCCTTGGGCACCAACATAGAGCACATCTGAAAGCACATAGGTTAATCTTCATTACTCAATCGGAAGGTCTACTGACTAAAGTAACTAACTACCAACCTCACGACTGGGGGAAGTGAAGGGTGGAAGGAAACTCGCATTAGAACCTATCCTCGCACAGTTAAAGGCGTGAGTGAAGAACCCGCTTTCCCGGTAGACACTTCCCTGCCTCACCCTAGCGGGGACAGATGGAAGGATGCCTTCTTTGCCTCACCCTAGCGGGGACAATAGAAGGTTACCGGAGAGTTGGCGAGAAGAACTCACAGAGTTCTTCTGCTCTTACCAACTGGAGGGTTCCTCACTAGTCGTGAGCCCTCAGGTCGCCCCACGTTAGCCTCGCACTAACGTGGAACTCTCCCGATAGGGAGGAGTCTACCTTATGCCGTTCTTACCGGGTCAAGGGATCGACTGACCTGGGGACGCTGTCGCAGGGGGCGTGGCCTCTACGCTCCGCCTACTGTGTATGTTTACGCAGCCGCTGGATACCGTAATCCTGAATGCGGACTGTCGTCGCCGATTGGATCAATATATCGGGGAAATTGGCGACAAATTTTATAATAACGTAATCGTTTTGTACTACAAACAGTCTCCTATCACATGAAATGGTCATTAGATTACGACTACAAGGTTAACGTAAATAGATTTCTACAGAAACAGGGAAGTGGTTAAAAATAGATCAACTTCGAGAAAGGAGAGGGAGAGAGGAGAAGAAGCGAAAAGAAAGAGAGAAAAAGAAATATGAAAACGAAAGAGGTGGAAATGAAGATAGAAACGCAGAGACAGAAACGGAGACACAGACAGTCCACTGAGACGCATCTATTCAAATTCTTTGAAAAGCTCGTTCGAACCAATGAAGGCAATTTAACCAACAGTGCTGATAACAAAAGTTCAAAAGCTTGAAAATTGTACAAATTTATGCTGGCAATGGTAATGAACTCAATTATATACATAAAAACGTGCAAAATAGGAAGGATGGCCAGATATGATTCGGTGAGTTGTGTCTGATTGCTGGCCCAATCAGACCTTCCCATTCACTTAGAAAACTCTGGAATGATCGTTAAAACAGAAAAAGCTGCTTTTAGTGTTCTGCTTGGTTGGTCCGATAGTTCCACTTTACTAACATCGGTGACTGCATTCATCGAAAGAACAAAGGAAAATCAATGTTGAAAAGGATAATAGACCTGACAGCAGTCTTCCCCATGATTTTCATACACTCAATTATAGTTCTTGGCAACTCTCCAAAGTCTCTACTTTCCATCTTTTCTGCAGAGTTTCTTTGTTCTTTGCAATAGAAGAAGTATTGTACTAGGAAGTGGTTGGCGGGAATAACACTGGGACTACGTGATTAACCAGAGATGCCTAATTGCGGGTGAGTAAACTTCCAAAAACAAGTTATTCATTCGATACAAACTCCTTCGGCGAAAGAGGCTGCTGTGGAAAACAGCCTTATTTTAGCTAAAAGAAAACTTTGTTTGGAAAATTCAGGTTAACCGAGATAACGTCAAGGCTTTAGTTTATGACGCAAATTCGATTTTAAAAGGAAAGCTGTGACAGTGGCAGTGCAAACGAGTGAGGCATAATGAACTAGACAGGTGAACATTATATTTTTTATTAACAGTCAACAGTACATTTTGCACTTTTATGTGTAATTCGATTATAAAACATGGGGTTCACTATAATATAATGGTACTAAGCTTAAACAACTTCCGCAAAACAGCAGAAAGGGTCATGAGACACCCAGGAGACGTGATGCATGACCAATACAAAGAAAGAAAGAAAGCGGTTGAGAATATATGTGAAACGTATAAGAAAGAGAGAGACAGAGAGAGAGAGAGAGAGAGAGAGAGCGAAGAAAAATAGAGGAGGAGAGGGAAAGAGAAAGAAGGAGACAGTTACAGCCCTTAATGAAATATGACAGCCCACTGAGAATAGTTAGTTTCTCATTTAGTGCATAGGAAAGGGTTCAAAATATGCGCTAAATATGAAAACATCATAAAACATGATTATAAATGATAAATTTCAAAGCATAAATGAAACTTTGAGAAAATGATGCGGTGGATAGACGAGTGATGACTGAAAAAGTACGCATGCAATGGACTTTGGATTTTCTCAAGCTTTTTGAGTACTGTAGACAAACCATGCAAAGTCAGTAGTTTTATAGTTCTGTGAAAGCTACTAAAACAAGCTGCCTGGGTATTTATCAACGGCTTTGATATCCAATCTGTTACACTGGAAAATTGAAATGAAATACAAGAAAACCTAAAATTTCTCTTTTTGGCAGTGTCTACGCAAAATTCGTGCAATTTTCAGTGAAATGCTATTAACATCTACCTCGTTTCAATTTGAATAAAGAAAGACATGGGAATTGCTTTGGTTGTGGTTTGACTGCAACTGGTGATTGAATTCCATCATGGAGAATGACAAAACTTCAAGGAATCATAGGAACGACAGCAGTTACTCATAAAGTGCACACAAAAATACGTTGTGTGGGCACAAATCTAAATGTGGTAGTTATTAGACGACAAACATGGTTTTTAGTGAACAAGTGATCATAACGGAAATAATTTTGCCACATAAATTGTTCTTCTGGCTGATCAAATCAACAGTTTTCGCAAAAGGCGGAGTTTGACTTTTTCTGATTGCCATCGTATTCAAAATACAGCTACTGAAATAGCTATTGGAACGCATTCATCATGTGAATATTAAAAAAACGATGTTTAAAGGGACCATTTCCTTTCCAAAAGCTAGGCTAATCCTATGCTAATCAGCCCCTTTGTGAAAAAACGTTGCTTGGAGGGGTGTTGGAAAAATTATCTTAACTGAAATGAGTGAATTAGCATATGGATCATTCTCATTTGCAAAAGGTCATACAATCAGGAATATTGCAGGATTGATTTAAATAGAAAGAAAAGTAAAGACAAACAAGGAAAAACGCGAAAATGCGAGATCAGGAACGGAGTGTGGATAATCCAATGGGAAGTTTGTATTCGCATGACTGTTAGTAATAAAAAAAATACTGTAGATAACTGCTGAATAACAAATGTTCACAAACGGAACTTTGTTTTTTCAGAGAACAAGTCGGTTCAATAGTTTTAAAATGAGCATCAATTGGTTTTTCTTATATGTGAACTTAAAATCATTGGGTTAAGGTAAAGAGAAATGTATCTCTTTTATACTAACGGGACAAGGAAATGAACCTTCTATAAAAGGAGCCCTTAATCTCTCTTTCTTCCGAAAGCGTGTCTTCACTGGAAACCCTTCTTAAAGTGTAAAGGGTAGGTAGAATTACGATGCACCAGAGGTCAACAAGAATTGCGGTTCTTCACGCAAACATGAATCAAGATTAATCTCGACACATCTACCAGCAAGACGTTCGATCTATGTAATTCAAAGATCTGAAAAGTCTGTGTTGTTGTAATATGGTTTCCCACAATCGTACAATTCCAACCTAAACAAGACAAGACTTTTTTTTATAAAAAGTTTCCCAATCAGATTAGAGCAGGCAGCTATAATATACTTCACGTCATTTCTCATAAGGAAAAAAGCACGTACGCAAGTGCGTTCCGTTTGCCCTAACAAGGAAAGGGAAGTTTTAATGTCTGGGTTATGAAGGGTTTCCGTTTGACGTAAGAAAGAAGTGGCCAAATTAATATTTCATTATTAAGGTTATAACAACTACACCGAATGAAAAAAAATTTCGTTTCCTTGTGTAAAAGAAAATTGTGTGACATCGGATGAAAAAGGGATAATTGAGACAGAACAGTACAGAAAACTAGGAAAGAATAAATATATTAAAAGCAGGGTCATCTCGGGGAAACCAGGAAGAACGTTGAAAAAATAATTTTAGACATCAGTAGAAAATACGAGCTGGGATAGAGAACTGAGGGTAATGTGTGTGGTCTTTGAGGGTGACATAACTTAAAAAGCACAAGGAAATGAGTGTACGCAGTCTTTTGGTCGCCGTGCAATTATTTTTTTGTTGCAACTAATCCTTCGTGCAGAATTAATCACTTCTTCGCTGATTTCACTCGCGAAAATGGAGCAATGCAATAAACCAGAGCTTTAAAGATCACCTCCGCTACATACGCTTTATTTGCCTGCTTCAAATATAGCTAAGGATAAGTTTTTCTTTAACTCTATGAGACTCTAATTAGCATGCCCCATGATTTTATTCTCATTACTTGATTTAGCTTCAGTGAATACTTTACTTGGCGTAGTTTAGCATAAGTTGTTCTACGTCCTAGTCCCCCTCCCTCCAGCAGCCATTCGCTGCCGAGTCACCCTCTCAAGCGGTCGCCTCGCCATGTCTTCTTCTGGTTCTCCTCTTGCCAACCGCCAACATTGCCGTTTTCAGATGACACAACCTCTGCCACCCCGAGTGTCTTCACTACGGTCATCTCTGTCTGTATGAAGAACGACCTTCGTCCTGAAGAAGCCGAAGATGAGGAGAAGCGCAATCCCGCCGGATTCGTCGCTGCCCAGCCTATGATGGTTCAACAGCCGATGGTCGTCCAGCAGCCCATGATGGTCCAGCAGCCGATGGTCGCTGCTCAGCCCGTCCGTCCTCCCGTCGTCTGGATGCCCGCCCCTGGGGCCGTTCCTGGCTGCCCTGCTGGATTGGAGTATCTGACTTTGGTAGATCAGATCATTGTGGAGCAGCTTGTGGAGTTGCTGGAAGTCTTCACTGGAATCGAAACGGCCAATCGCTACGTCATTCGCAATGCCATGGGACAGCAGATCTACTACGCAATGGAATTGTCTACCCAGGGACAGAGGAGCTACAACGGGTGCTTGGCGCGCCTTCACCATGCGCATTACGGACAACGCCATGAGGGTAAGCTCTCATTCTCTCGAAGCTAAACTTTCTTCAGGAGGTCATCCGCATCCACCGCCCAGCGGAGCCCTGCTGTGACTATGCCGAGTGCTTCGTTGAGGCTCCTCCCGGAGTTCCCGTACGTGGTTTCCTCAACTGCTGAACGAATTCTTTTCTTCAGATTGGCTACGTCAAGGGTTCTTTCGACGGATTCAAAGTGGCGGATCCCATGAGCGTCCCCTTCCTCTCCGTCATCCAGCCTGGCTACATCGACAAGAACACCCAGACCGTGTTTGCGGTAGCCCCATCATTCCTCTAAAGCAATCAACCTCCTCAGATCAACTCTGCCAATGGCCAGTCTATTGGGATGATCGTCAAGCACTTTGGCGGCATTATGAAGGAGGCCATGACCAACGCCGACACCTTCAGTCTCCACTTCCCCCATGGACCTCACACGCCCAAATGAAGGCCATTTTGATCGCCTGTGTTTTCATGATCGACTTCCGCCACTTTGAGGACAAGCACAGCTCCTACGGCAACAGCTACAACACGGTGTACTAGGAGGAAGGGCCCATCTGAGAAAATAAAGAAACGCGCAGTATTTTGCGTGTGTCACGTAGAAAATTCTTTGTATAAAGTTTCGTATGTAGCTCTTTGTTTGATTTCGGTTTTTGTTTTATGTGCTGTATTGTGTTCGTTCTACGTAGGACCGTTTTCAGTGACATAATAGGAAAAACTATATGGCCTTATTTTCCTGGTTTTCCATACTGGGATTTTTATATTTGCATATCATACTTCGGCATTTCAACATCCAGTCATTTCCACCAGTGTCTCTCCTTCAGCCGGTCTTCCCCGTATATGTCGTCTTCAGGTACTTTTTCCTCGGGTGTCTTTGCACAAAGAATGTTCAGATGACACACCTACGGAGGAACCGAGTATTTCGAAGGTCCTGTCTGCTTGTCTGAGGAGCGGTCGCTTGGCTCAAGAAAAGCGAAGTTCTGCCGGGATGGTTGTCGTTGGTCAGCCGTATGGAGCCTACCCTCCCCAGCCGTATGGAATGTACCCTCCACCGGTGGTTGCTCAGCCCATGATCCAGCCGTATGGGGCGTATCCCGGACCTCCGATGGTTGTCCAGCCCATGATGGAGCCTATGTTTCCTCCGCCGATTGAACCCATGGTGATGCATCCGCCTATGGTTGAGCCCATGCTGATGCCTGCTCCTCCGATGGTCACTCCCATGGCTGCCCCTCCCATGGTACCCACTCCTATGATGGCTCCTCAGCCAATGCCTCGTCCGGCTCCTGTGTGGATGCCTCCGCCCGGTGCCATTCCTGGCTGTCCTGCTGGATTGGAGTATCTGACCCTGGTCGATCAGGTCATTGTGGAACAGCTGATTGAGATTCTGGAGGTATTCACTGGGATTGAGACGGCCAATCGATACATCATTCGCAATTCCGCTGGGCAGCAGGTCTACTACGCAATGGAATTGTCTACCCAAGGCCAGAGGAGCTACAAAGGGGCTTGGCGCGCCTTCACCATGCGACTTACGGACAACGTCATGAGGGTAAATTCACTTTAAATTTCATTTGTCTGCCTCTCACAGCCTTTTCTGTCTATCTCAAGTGTAATTCAGGAGGTAATTCGCGTCCACCGTCCGGAACAGCCCTGCTGCTCCTACGCCGAGGCCTACATCGAGGCTCCTCCTGGCTCCCCCGTATGTGAACCATCCGGCCAAATGCCATGCCTCTCCTCAGATTGGCTACATCAAAGGCACTTTTGAAGGATTCAGGATCTACGATCCAATGCGTGTTCCCTTCCTCTCTGTCATCCAGCCTGGTTTCATCGACAAGAACACCCAGACTGTGTTTATGGTGAGGCATGTTTTCAGTCGTAATCCAATAACTAAAGGAAGTCTCCCTAAAGAACCAGTTTTGTTTAGATCCAGTCAGCTACGGGAGAGCCCATTGGGATGATGATCAAGCACTACGGAGGGGCCATGAAGGAGTCGATGACCAACGCCGATACCTTCAGTCTCCAGTTCCCCAAGGACCTCACCGCCCAGATGAAGGCTGTCTTGCTGGCCTGTGTCTTCATGGTGGACTTCCGTCACTTTGAGGACAAACATTCGTCCAATTTGTACTAAGAATCAAACGAAGAACGAAAACTCTACTTGTCAAGTGGATATACATGTGAATGAATCTTCCTCTGCGTTTCTGTTTTACTTCAGTTCATTTTTTAAGCTTTGGTGTGTCTTTTCTGTTTTAAAGACATGTAACCCTACCGTTCCCATCCATCTCCGTAACAGGCCCTGTCTCATGTTTCATGGTGAGACTTGACCGGGGTATCATGGCGGCTTCGCGAGGAGAGAACAAATAGCGAATGTTGGGTCGCGGCCTCTTTTGCCAATACCGTATGCCGTTGAGGACCACTCGCGGCTCCCTAAAAGACGCCGCAAACAGGGCAATCCGATTAACGCTACAAGTGCTTCTGTTCTACGGCACCTGCGAATTCAAACGGTAATGGGAAAGACAAAGAAGAGGTGAAACATTAAGCGTTTCTAGCAGGATTGTCTTCGATTCCTTATTGATTTACTTGTCTGTCGCTATCAGCTGTATTTTAAATAAAATTGATCTTTCCTGCCTGTGTTGTTTTCCATCCTGTCTCTCTCACTCTTCCAGTGTCTCTTTCTTTGTCTATGTATATCTCTTACTCTTTCTCCGTCTCTCGTCCTCTGTCTACCACCTGTATCCTTCCCTCCCTTTGGCCCCTAATCCGTCCTGCCAATGGTCCGCCGGTCGCTTCACACATTCGCCTAATCGAGTGTTTGTCCTTCCCTTTCGGCAAGGCGCGCGCTGACGCAATCTGCAGGTGACAAGCACGGGCACACACTTCTTCGGTATCAAATAGACCGCCTCGCGCCGAAGAGTGAGAAGCACGCGGAGGATACAGCTAAGGCATGGGATTTAGACATAATCCTGGTGATCTCAGAAACAGAAGGACTTGGGATCCAAAACGGTAGAGAGGTGCTTGGGACCTTTTGCGGATTCTCAATTGCAATCACCACGCGGCGTTATAGCCTTTTAAGCCTATTTACTTTTTTTCATTAGAATTTCTCTCCCTTTTCATTTCATTTCCAACTCGCCACTTACCCAAATGGGTGGTTACTACTCGCATTTGGGAACGAATGTCGTGCTCCCTGAACAAGTATCTCTTTTGAAGTCGAATACTGGTAAAACAAAGCAAATTCAGAGCTTCTTCTGTCGGGATGGTCGTGGAAAGTGTGGCTACTTGCAGCAGAGGGCGGGGCGCAAGTGGGTGCAGCGGCTGGCAGTGGTCACGGGAGACGGCTGGCTGGTTCTCTACAAACACTTTCTCGTTGGAATTGGACCCGGGTTAGTTCTCCTTCTTTCTCTTGGAATATATGTATCTATCTTACTTCTGTCTATGTTTCTACAGTTGCCCTTGTTTCTATCCTCAATTCCAGGATCCCCTTGATGGGTCGTCTCTACAACCTGAATGACCCCCAGGATGTGGAAATCCTCTCTTTCCCCAAAGTGACCTTCATCACAATCAAAACCAAAGAGGACAAAACGGTAACACTATTCTTTAGCAGACTCAATCCAATTCAGCTTCGCCTGCGATGGAAGGGAGACACGACGAATGCCAGACAGTGGGCGGCTTTTCTGACCGAGTGGGTCACTCTAACATTTTCACAAAGAGTACTGTATTTCAGAAAGTACGTAAAAAATGTTTCTTTCTCCGCTACCTTTCACAAAGAAGAGAAGGTCAATCAGGAAGCGACTGAGAAGAGTCAGAAAATGATACTGATTTAATGAAACGTGGGATTCAAAGTATTTATGACTCGATTGTTTTATTATTTATCGGCGAGGGGGTTCAACGCGAGAAGATGGTTGCTCTTCTTTTCTGCTAATCCTTACATGAGTCGGCTGCCGGTGGCAGGGATAATTGTCAATCTCTAGCTGAAAAGATGCCACGGGGGAAGGATCAGATGTTCCTTACTTTGTAGTGCCGCTCTTTGTGACTTCGAAACGCAACTCTGTCTCGCTCTCTCCCTTTCTGGCTCTTATTTTTCTTTAAACTTCATTTTCGCACTCAAATATAAATTAGACAATGGACGTTGGGAGATCGCACGGGGGTCACTATTTACAAAGGAATATCTGTTTTGTATGAGATCACAGCTGTCCCGTGTAGGACGGATTGTTCGGTGCGTAGGCCCCGTCGTAAGATCCGTACTGTGTTGGGTAAGTGTATGCAGCAGCGGCTGGCTGGAAGTACGTGTTGTAGATGTTGTAGTTCGTAGTTGCAGATGCAGGAAGAGCTGCGTACCAACCTGGAAATGTTATGTAAGACACAGGAAAGATAAAACGAGAATTTGCAAAAGAGAAAGAAAAGAGAGAGAAAGGAAATAGGATGGATTGGCATAGGGCCTACCCTCGTGGAACTTGTAGTCGACTGAAGGCACGTAGTCAGTCTCCTTCTTGACCATGTGTGCCGCAGCATAAGCCTTGGCTTCTGAGGCTACGTTGAACTCTGCGGTTCCCGGCATTGGGATCATCGGCATCGGCTTCATCTCATTCTTCGGTTCCGGGGGCGGTGAGTCAGACTCTGTGCTTCCTGTTTCATTTTGCTTGGCTCCTTTCACTTGTTGGCGTTGTTTCGCACGACGGTTTTTGAACCACACCTGAAATCGAAATTTAGACAATTCATACATAACTATAAGTTTTTGTTCTGTGAGTCACAAGAAAGAGAGAAAGAATGGCAAAGAAAGAATCACAACAGAAAAGTGAGCATGAATTAAAAAGTCTAATTTCTACTTGAATTACTTGAACTCTCGTCTCCTGGAGTCCTATCTCCCTCGCCAGCATCTCCCTGGCACTCAGATCGGGGTACTGGCATTTGCCGAAGTGCCTCTCCAGAATCTCCAGCTGATATCGACTGAAGGATGTCCTCTCACGACGACCATTTCGTCGAGAAACGTCGCTAAAAGAGATCCTTTAGTTTTTTCCATCACAATATTTTCAAAAAATTGTTTTTCTTTTGTTTACGGAAGTAAACATGTCTCTAGCCTTCCCCATCATCTGAAATGTGCCAGAAAATCCCAAGGAAATCCGGATTTGAGAGGGCGGATCTCCAGAAAAGTCGGTGAGACATACTTTTTATATTTTCCATTTTCACCATCTCAAACATTTGTTGGAAATGATACGCAGCAAAAGACGTGAAGCCAAAACGATGTTTTTAAATTTGGATGGCTTTCATGTACAAAACTTGTAAACAAAAATCCTTCCGGAGAAAATTTCTAGAAAATTATTTATGGATGGTAAACTCTAAGCGTCCGGAGATTAGTTTATTGTTTCTTACGGTTGAAGAGTCTCCAGGGAAATTATTTCTTGAGGGTGGAACTACAGTAATCCGCTGAGGACATAAATTACAAGGGTAAAGACATGTTTCAATGAAGTTAGGGTAATACGCTAGTCAAAGTAGGTATTTCACCTTGTGCACGTCATATTTGAGAACTGTGTCTGTAGTGCCGAGGGCATCCTGTATCCTAATGACATTGAAGGGTTTCTATGTCAAGTTCTTTCTACTTTGAAAGTTAAAAAAACTAGAAAAGCAGTTTGAAAGTGAGAGATGTAATCAATTTAAATTCATCTTTTGATGTTTTATAAAATTTATAAAAATTTGTTTCGGACAGTTCAGTACAAGGTTTTACTGTATTCCAATTAGACTTCCAAGGCTTAGCTGAGTATTCTTTCACTTATCATTGTAAAGGTTAGTTTTTGATTGTTCCTTCCTAATAGAAACGCAGATATTCAGTAAAGCGCAAGCAGTGATACTAAAGAACGTTGTTTCTACTTTGTCGCCCGTGGTTTTGATTGTGATGAAGCAGTCAAATGAAACGATTTTTGTCAAGCACTGTTTGATCCAGATCATGTCTATGTCTAAGCAATTGTATTCAAAGTAACTGGAGGATTCTCAGCCATCTGTCTGCAGCCAATTTAAATAATTGACATTTAACTGAGTATCTCTAGATTACAGTCTAGCCATGGAATTGTGATAAGATTTGCATGATCTAATCATACTTCATACAAAGGCTGACTTGGTTTCCATAGTCATCGAAAAGTTACAAATGAGCTATCTTCTCTCTTGAGACTACTGCTTCCCCTCATATTCCCCGACCTACCCATTGGCGACTCCGTTGTGTGCGTGAGAATGAATGTTGGCTGCCTGTGAAGCCGCAGTGACGGAGGCGGCGGAGAAGGGAATGAAGGGGTAGCCGGAGAGAGACTGGAAGGCCGCTGGGAAGCCGTAGGCGCCGGTGAAAGCAGGAGGAGGCCCCAGTGGAGAGACCATAGGGATCGGGGAGGAGAGAGACGACGGATAAGGTTAATCCGCTGATATGAACTACCGTAGTCGCAGGAAGAGACAGCCGGCTGGCACCGAGGAGCTGCAAAGGATTACTCATTAGGGAATGGAGAACAGGCAAAAGGGTTACGGTAAGATTACGGTTAAGGAAAACAAAGGGGACAGGTACACCTTTAAATCACAACAAAACCAGTCTAGTCAACTCAACTTTCAATTTTAAAATTTAGGATTAAAAGTGATGCAAGTTCGCAAACTGGTTTTACATAGCATTTGAAACTGTTACTTTAGGTTGAAAAGAATGTTCAGTAAAATCTCTCGAAAGTCAAGTGAAAACAACAAAACAGTAGAAAACTCTGCGGAAGTTTTGGTTTGTCGGGAGAAGCGAAAACAAGAAAAAGAGCAAAACAAACCATATTTCGGGCGCTAATTGAGGAAAATTTTAAAAATTTGATGATTCAAAAAGGGGAGAGCGGGTCCACAATTATACAATTTTTCACTGCCAAACAAGCCCAAGCCAAGCAGCTCGTTTTCGGTTGAACACAATACTAAACTCAAATACCAAAATAATAATGTTGCATTGATTTAATCTTGAATGCTCAATGTAAATGTGGATTGTGAAAGAACTTCAGATCAAAAGAGAGACAAATGGACCTAAAGGAGCTATGGTTCTCCACTTCTTCCCCTCCCTCCCCCGTTTTTAGTCCAGTCGTACTTTTGAAAACAACTGTTGTATGTACGTTATGAAACTGCGATTTAATGGTGTTTAAAGTGTAGAAAGGATTAAAATTCAAAGCTTTATTGCTGGGAGACGGTTGTTTTGGTGGAAATCTCACCTAATTCCCTGCTAGGGGACTTTTCGTCAATTAGAAGAGAGAGTGGATAAGGGGGAAATGAATTCATATTTGAACTACATAGGAATGTTCAAAAAAGTAGGATACTCAGGCAAGCACTGGAGATTGAAGCTTTAAAAAGGTGAAGTTAATCAGTTAAGTAAAGTGAAGGATTATGTCTTTGGGTGCTGATACTTGTTTGAGAAACATCACTTTGATATATTGAAATTTGAGCTTCAAAGTTTCTTCCGGTGGCGGATAGGCAGAACTTCCACCTCAATGAGACGGAAAGATTACCAAAAGTGAATAACCTACTCAGAAGCTTGATTAGGTTACTGTAACCCATTACCCTTAATGAAATTAAAAGTGATAAATTCGGGTGGGTTGTTAGGGTCTCTAAGAGGATTACTAAAGATTAGGGAAAATGTCGTGGGGATTTTAGTCTATCCTCTAATCCGCCGACAGTTGTAAAACACTCGCAGTGCGTGGGCCGAGGGGGCGGGGCGAGTGGGCGGGCGAGGGACCACCCGCACAGTACCGTACCCCTCCCCACTGCGTTTACCTTCTGCGGAGGGCTACCGTAACCCTCTTATTTACAGATTTCTGGCATTTGGGGCGAGGAAAGGTCGTTGACGACACGAATGTTATCCGCCTGTGGAGGGGAATTCGGAGGGATGAGGTATTTTGGACGGATATATTCGAGTTCCCGGTTTCTTACAATATAAAAACATTCAAATTGCAAAACGTAAATTTGTTATTTTGAAAGGGAAAAGCTAATATTACTAATTAAACATCTAGAAACAAATACTGTCCCGGGCGGAATCGATCTTAGGTCGTTTGCGCTGTCCTCCGCCATCCAATCGACTTTCAGTTCTTAATAAGTTCTTTTACAAAATAGGTGTTTAATACAAAATCTACAGTATTTAGAGATCTCATACTGAAAATCAAAGAGTCCGCTGGATTACTCCCCATTTGGCCTCCCGAGTGCCCTCGCAGCCCTTCAACCGTCCGTTCGGATTAGGCGGATAGGATTTCCAGGCTTATTCACACTCAAACGGATCAGCACACAAAACAAACGACTGTTTCAGATGCTGGATTTGAGGGTGGGGATAAACTCTCAAAAGGGGGAAACAGTTTTAGACATTCAAAATTCATAAAAATTGGAAATGAAGGACGACGCTGTGAACTGACTTGAACAATGGACTGGGCAAGTAGAACTCCTCCGTTCCGCCGATGCAAGGTGAAAGTTCAACTTAAATATAAAAATTCAAAACAAATAACCTTCACCGGGTTAGAAACGACGACGGAATGTTTCTCCGTAAGTCCGCCTCCTCCTTATTATTGGCTGACCTGGAAATTGGTCCCTCGCACCTATTCCCGTCAGGCGACAGCACCCGCGGCCACTCTCTTGTCTTTGACCTGCCGATTGACTCTTTTCTTAATTAGTTCATTATCCCAACAAAAAAATCCTACAGTCAAACGAGTTTGTCAAATTAAATTAGTTTTATATAAGCGCAATATTTTTAACGAATTACATGCAAAAAAAGAAAAGAACAAATTGTCGATGACAAAGCTGCGAAAGTATGCCTGGTCAGTTTGAAAACTACAAAATGAAAACTTTATTTATTTTAGATGTGTAAAGTTAGTTTTTTTTAAATTATACATTTTCTCCTTAACAATAAAGAAAAAAAATCATTCGGCAGGTCAAAGGCGCAGATAGTGGCCGCAGGTGTTGTCGACTGCCGGGAATCGGTGCGGAGGTCCAATTTCCAGGTCAGCCGTAATTATCAGAAATTGACGAGTATATTACGCAACAACGGAATTTGGAAAGCCTTCAAGTCTAAAGCACCCAGAAATGTGGTACTTTTACCAAACCGCTCTTCTTTTCTTGGTTGCCTATCCTTGTGAACAATTGATTAGTCATCCGTTAACTTGCATCCACGCTGTGACAATGAAGTTGTTTGTAGTTTTAATTTTCCAGAAACTGCCACGGATGATTTCGAAACTTTGTGGTTTTGTATACAACGGTCAGTAACCTCTACTCGGGCCAGCTACTGGTTGAATCCCTCGCTGTTTTGGCTTTCCTTTCCGGTTTGTGTAATGTTTTCAAATGCCTTTTTGAACCAAAACAATCCCAAATGCTACCTCACTAGTTGAAATATCACCCTGACGTTGGCTCTGACTCACCCTCCCCTGCAAATGCCATTCCCTCCTACCGTACTCCCCCCGCAGTCCAAAATCCATGCCCTTCCCTGCTTTATAAGGTCAAAGAGAGCGCTCCCTACCGTAGCTGACGTGGCCTTTGCTTGAGGCAAAGTGCCTGATGAGCGGACAATGCCAGCATTCATCGAAATGCCGCCCTCCATAGAAACTAATCCGCCGCGGATCTTCAGGTGACACGGGGATTAGCTTAGACGACTCCTGGCAAACAGGAGGGACTTCTATGCGAAGGAGGGCTTCTTTCAGGACAAGGGGATAAACCGATAATGTCCATAGAAGGGAGATTTATGGGCGATTTGGAGCAACAGATTAACATATTTAGTATATAAACACACTGGAAGCTTATTATTTAAAAGGATAATTCCGTCTCAAACGAAAAACCTTATAGTTGAAATTAGCCCACAGTAAGGAAACAGTAAAAAGCCAAGTTGAGGCAGGCCAGAACTCACAAGCACTAAGCATAAAACTAATTTAACAACAAACCCCTTTTGTAGCATTTCCTTGTGAAAATCGATTGGGCATCATATAACATTAAAAGTTTTCTTCTTCCGCCCGAGCTTCCCTAATCACGATATGTTTTTACTCACGGCGTGTACTGTTTCTACGCGTTCACTTTCATATTCGTTTTAATCTGGCGGGAATGTAAAGATTTCGAAAATGATGACCGTATAAAAATTGCAGTGTCACCCATGCACTTTTGCAGCCATGCGAGATTCAAACACAGACGAAATAGATAGTCGCGCAAATCCGCTGCCTATACAGTCATGGCCCAAAATAGCACGTGTTTGGTATAGCCCACTTTTTTAAGCGGAAATCCCGTTTTGGTTCGGCTCGACTCCTTTTTCAATAATATAGATCCGACCACAGTTGACGGTTTGCTTAATTTCTTTTGTTTTTTTTTCCTTAGATTGACCTCAGAAAATCATTTTTCCAGTACGCAGACTGTCAGATAGCAAATGCAATTCTTTTTGATCTGAAAAAGAGCCTTTGAATTCCTTTGAAAGAGTTTTTATTACATATGGAAAAAGAATACAGTGGATAACAATTCATGAAAAGGAGTCGTTTCTAGTGATCTGAATGGCACTAATACAACGGCAGTGCGTGTGATTGTTTATCTACCTGTTAATACACCGCCAAAGTGACCTCCCTGCCGAAAGAAGTGCAAATGGCCCTTGGAGAGGCGACTGGAGAGAGCGGGGTCTTTCACAGGGCACAGGTCGTTATGAGGCGAGAACCTACCTGGTGGTGGGCACTGTCAATCAAATTTTATGGATGGGTACTGTAACAAATACCATGGACTCACACACTCACAACAACGCTCCTAATTGCCAAAAATGTGAACTAAGGCCACGCCAGCTGAGTAACCCGTTGATTTTGGGATTAGGCCCTCTCGGCAACAGATGGCCGTGTGTTCAATTATGGAATGGGTCGTGGGGGGAAGTTGATCGACAAACAGACACCGTTGCCCAACTAATTCCGGTGTTTCCGTCGTCTTGCGCAACTGCCGGCACGAGGTCGCTTGGGTGTAAACATGGATACTGGAGCTGTTCGAAAGAATACAGATACCGTAGATGGAATGATTTGAGATGACGGTAGATTTCAGAATATTTGCGTTTTTCTCTCGCACCTTTGAATGGAGGCCCTTTGCTCTCCTTTCGGCATGGCTAGCGGAGGGGTGTCAAGTGGGATTGCGCAAATATGGTCTATAAATAGAGCTATTTGATCATTTATAATAATATTAATTGCTCTATACGTTTATCCTTTCTAAAACGTATTAATTTTTATTGATTGGGATTAGACATAACAAAAAATAAACAGACCGTGTTTTAGGCAACGAGAAGGGCTGGTTGTAGAGGATTCTGTTCTTTATTTTTCATATCACACTGAAGAATGTGTGTTTCAGAAGATCGGTGCTCCATCTTCCGTTATGTCACTCGTCCCCCTTTACCACTTGTCGTGTGTTATCTCATAATCTACAGTAACGAGGTGCTACCGAGGGCAGATGCCCCGGTGCGAAGGGCAGATGCGACGGAGCGTGCAATTAGCGTGTCGGCTCTTTCCGGGAGGGATTAGTTGCAGGCGCGGATCTTTATCTCGCAGGTGCCCGGCGGACCATTCTAAAAGACTGACCAACCGGCAAAACGACAGCGTTTACACGCTTTTTGGACACCGACACTTGGTTAGACAGACTGGGGATGGATCAACGGGGATCGACGGAGGGGGAGGGATTACTATAGATTACTGAGCTAACTTGGCTTAGAAATTTGTAATATAACACAACATGTAAGCCATCAACAAAGGTACGGTTGCCTTTTCATGGCGTACTGATGGTTTGAATGGTTAAATACTACGTACTGGTCAATCATAGCAACCAGTCCATTTGCCTCGATACCGCCGCCTGCAACAAAAAAGTACATGCAATCATTGTAACCCGATGCTGCCCAGTCATCCGGAAAATCTCTAACTACCGTTCTTTTTCCGTCGCCGCCGGCTTTGTTCTCGGCGATCGCCACACAGTATCCATGGCTAATTGCTCTTAATCGACTATAAACGGTGGGATGTAGAGGAACCAAACAGACGTGAATAGAAAGAAAAGGCAGGTGCAAGAGGCAAAAGGAGAGATAGAGTGATACAGAGAGATACTTTATCGTTAAGGAAATGAACTAAAAGGTGATGGCAATAAGCGGGAGTGTGGATGGCCGGATTGGCGGATAATCTTGTGGTTTACGGAGATGTGAGGTAGGGATTGACGTGAGAGGGAACGGCTGGAAGGAGGAACATCGAAGACTAAGATTAATGAGGGAAGTTCACAAGGATGAGCAGAACACATTCATATATTTCTATTTATTTTGGTCACTTTCTCTTTTCTCAATTAAAGGTTTTTCGGCCTCCCTCTACGTTTGTCTTTTGTTAGAACCTCTTTATAATCCGTGACCCTAGCTGTCAGAATTCATTGTTTTCTGTGACATAAATGAAAAAGAATGAATAGGATATTTTGTGACCTTTCTAAGACGGGTGCCTTTGGCATTGGCGTAGAAAAGAGGCCTTCCTTGATCTTTTGTAGTCTCTCCCTCTCTCTATCTCACTCTGCCATAAGTTTCATTTGGCGAAACCCGTATGATGTCGGTAATTAGCACTCTAATTGCCATAAACTCCGGCGGTGTTGCTCTTTCTTGCCTTCTCTCCCAGGTGCTAATTGCACCGCTCAAGCGTCGGCTGCCATTGGCTGGGATGAATGTCAGTTTCCAGCTGAGAAAGAGCCATTAGCCCTTTCTTGGCTCTTTGCGATACCGCCCATCTAGCTTCACCTCGAAGAAGTTAATTAGTGGGAGCAGCTGGGATTACGGTAGGTAATTCGGCACAGAAATCCGAAAATTGGCCAGAAAACGAGGGATAAGCGACCATTGCGCAATGGCGACCTGGAGGTTGTGTTTTTCGAAGGAGGTAGATTGAGATAACAGAGGATTACTGTACCTATTGTCTCCATCTCTCTCTCTCTCTCTCTCTCTCTCTCTCTCTCTCTGTATTTGCATACGTGTCGTCTACCGTATATCTTCTCCTTCTGTCCATATCCCCAATTAGTGTCAACCGGATGTTACAGTCGGTTGCGTGTCCCGGAAGTGTCGCAACATCTCCAGGTGAGAAAATTGGCACCTTCGCAAAACAAACCATCGAATCGTGTATAATTCACCTTTTTTCGGGACAAGGGGCCAAACGTTCGTCAAGACCTGGAACTGACGGTCCCTTGCGTCAGTCCTATTTTGGCGCAACCGCCTTGTCTCAAGTGCTCTCAGAAGCAGTGGCGGCATGGAGTCGGCAAAAGAACAAAGCGGCGCCACGCGAGCCAAGTGCGAAGGGACAGACACCTCGGACTGCGGGGGGTCGGAGCTGCAGGTGGGGTCAAAACGATATCTTAATTGGCTCATACAGAGAAAGAAGGGGAATGCCTGAAAAAGAGAGAGAGGGAGGGAATTACTGTCTCACACACCCTTTCTCTCACTGTCTGTCTCTCTTACTCTCAATTTGTCTCTCCCTATTTCCAGACACTCAATGTCTTTTTGTTTCGTTTGTCAAAACGCTCCATTTTGAAACTCTATATGTGTATGTTCAGGCCTTTGGAAATGATTCAGGCACCTTAATTCTCACCAACGCTTTCAACTATCATATTTTTCTCCCCATCAATCGTTTCCCCCATCCAAATCTACTCTTTTCCGTGCCCGGTGGTTTCCGACTGCCTAATCCGAAGGTCGTCAAGGCTTTGCATAAAATTGTGACGGTGTGCCCAATTCCCCCAAAACACTCGACCGACATTGAACTTTTCGCCGTTCTTTCATCATCACCCCTTCCAAATAATGGCATTGGTGCTCCTCCCGTTGAACGTCAGTGGCGATAAAAGCTGTAAAACGGTTGGTGCCTATGACAAAACAGTCGACAAATAGGCGCCAACTGAAAATATCCAGATTAGAGGGTACGGCGGAAGTAACGTTCCCACTCTGGAAAAGAACAAAACCATATTTTGGACACCTCAAAATTAACTTTAAAGGCCCAGAAGGTAGTTCACTGTTATTACCTCTCCTGTTTTTGACTTGTCTACCGGATATGATACTGAGTCAAGTCATTTAGACCAAATTACTTATGACACATATATGTCCTTTGAGCGAAGTCGAATTTAATTTAGTGACTTAACGGTACTTTGAAAAATTTGAAATTGTTCTCTTAATTATCCGCTATTTCTATACTCCTCTTTTCTCATTGCTTTCCTTCAGAAGCCCACCCTCTAAGCGGATTACGGTAGTAGCGGTGGTTCATCTGTCGGTAAGCGTTTAGTCCCCCGGTTTACGACCCTTTTACGGTCAATTGGCGGCGAAGAGTGTCGGGCTGATTTATCGCCCAGCTGATAACACTGTGCACATATACGCAGACGCCCCCGTCAACAGGGCCACGGAGGATGGATTCCAGGAAGGAATTTGGAACTCAAACATTAAGGTCTTCTGAGAAGGCTCTCAAAAGTTTAGGTAATAATCCCTTCGAAAGTTTAGGGTAGGATAGTTGTTATTGGAATTCCGTAACTACGCAATCACTCTCACTGATAAGGCCCAATGCCATCTTTGTTCGTTTTTTTCTGGTTAATCAAACATTAACAGCCGGAGATGTACAGTAAAAGGAAATGAATCACTGGTTGGAAGGGGTCAATGATATTTGTACCTACGCCAAGCCCTCTTTATGTTCAATTCAAACTAACTTCGAGCAATTGGCTCAATGTGATTGTTCTAGAATTTCTGATGAATAACTACCTTTTGTTTTTCTTCAAATTGAGAGACCAAACTCAGGGAAGACTCTACCGCATTTTCCACTGTCTTGGTCAGAAATAACCAATTCCCAAAACAATCAATTAATTTTATATAATTTTAAGAAAGTTTGAACGGATGAAACCAGTCAAAAATGTTAGTAGGATGGCTACCGCAATCAGAAAGACAGTAGAGACCGCAAACGGAGTACTCGATCACGAAATACGCTAACGGATAAAGCTTCCAAAGTAGCGTTGGCTGAAATTGACCAGGTTTGAAAGCAAAGCGTATACAAACGCAGGGTATAGTAGTGTAACGTTCAATTAGCTGAGTAAAAGATTTGTGGCAGTGACCCCCTTTCCCGTCCCTCTCTTTTCCCTGGAATTCGCTTGGTTGTCGTTGCCAAACCGGTCCTCCGCGACCACTGATGCCTCTCGGGTTACGGTAGTTTCCCTCTGGTAAACACCGCTGTTTTGTTCCTCATGCTTCTCCTCCGTGGGTATCGCTATCTGCAGAGTCGAGGCTCTTATCGTGGCCGCCGGCGCCGTGTGGCCGCCGTGGCGCCCTATCTGCCCAGTCTCCTCCCTAAGCGCCGGATTAACTTATTTATGGGCCCACACCCGAACATAAAACACGAAGAGGAGACGGTTTGTTTGGAAAAACAGTTCCAGAGGAAGGCTTTTAGGTAAACAACTTGTGTACAGAGTTGCCTGCGTGAGTTCACGTCTACCTCAATTGGCAGGATGACGTTCAAAGTGAAACTAAAAACGGAAATTTTAAACGTTTGTTGTGAAAAATCGATTTATTGATGTATTGTAGCGCTCACATAACAAAGGCGTCCTTTTCCTTCCACATGTTCAAGTTTCGGCATTTTCAGAAAAAGACTGGATTTTATCGATTTCCCATTGAGTAACAAATTCTGCCAAAAACTTGCCGCAAAACTTTGCAGCCAAAAGCAGTTTTATTTCAGTAAGTATATTTTCAATTGTTTTATGAACAGACAAAAGTTCTAAATCACATAGAAAATTCTCAATGGAAGAAAAATTGATTTAAGAAGAATTCGAAATGGAAATTAATATAATTTTCTAGAAGCTTTCACAAATCTGGAATCATGCCAAAATGTGTTGGGCCACAGAATGTGCCCGCGGCTTTCTAAATACAAGCGTACAGGCCGAATTGAGTAGAAATAGACACGAACTGTATAAACGTCCGTATTTACAAAAACGTTTCCATTAGAATAATTTTCCTTTGCATATCCTTGAATTTAAAAATGTGCTAAACATAATGTGTAAAAATTCTATTTTATAAAGTTAGGAAACAAGTAAACTGGCGAACTGTTTGGGGCCCTCATGGCCAATCACACGTCTTTCCTAGATGATCGGTGTGTTGAGGTAAAGGGCAACTGGCATCCACCTGGGCGGCGTCCTTTGGTAACAGAGGACCCGGCCGAAGGAACAGACACTCCTCCTACCGCACTCACTAAGCACCACTAATCCTTTGTTGCGACTCATTTACAGTCTGCTTCGACAGCCGTTTACAACCCCTCACTGGCCCAATGTTTGTCATTTGCTCTTTCGACCTGCCACCTGCCTTGTTATCTCAGAAGAAGGAATTTCGCCAGCTACGCCTTCTAATCCGCTGTTAGTCAGAGAGATTCGGAGAGAAAAGGAGAGGCTTTGTGACACGTGCACTTTGCAACCCACGTAAGGGATAATTTCCGGGAGGTTGCGTTGTTTCCGAGTCACTCGCTGCCACGCAACACGGCGGTAATTGGAGCACGAGGTGGCTATATCCTTTAGAGTTGTCTTCTCTTCACTCTCATTCTCTCTCTCTCTCTCTCTCTCTCTCTCTTTGATTTGCAATCTCTATCTCTCTCTATTTCTAAATGACACAGCCTCATTAGCATGCGTCTGTTGCCCTCCAACCCGTTGCCTTTATCCCCGCCGCCAAGGGCTCTTGGCACCCCTTTGGGCAGGTGACGCCGTACTTTTCGAGCATCATTCTCACGTGCCCGCCTATTCCTATTATTAATCCCACCTACTGGCATGCCAAAGTAGGCTGCTACCTTTCTTTTATCCATTTTTCGAAACCAGTCGTTTCACAACCGCAACCGTTGAAGTGATCCAGCAACAAAGATCCCGCCCCCTCCCTTAGTTGCTCCTCTTCCTGGCGACTGTTGCCTTCTTGACTGCCCTATTGAGGTCCATCTGTCACAGCAGATCATTCCTACCCGTGACCTTTTGAGTGTCTTCGCCTGCAACTGGCGCTCCATTTGCCAGCCTCAGCGGGACTCCGCCGCCGCCTTCAAACCCACAACTTTGGCCACTCTGCCAAGCGAACACTTGGATAATCCCCTTCAGCCTATCACACACAGCGTTCCACTCCCTAAACCCCTTTTTGAAAGAGAAACATACACGTACATTCAACTTGTAACAAAGCGATGATACCTTACATCTCCTTCAAATTCGTCTTATTGTATTTACCACATCCCTCAACTGTTATAACACTGAAGCTATAAAGTACGGCCCATAATGCAAATCTGTCTGATGCAGATGCATTATATTAATGTTAACGCTAAGGTGGCATAGTTCACCTCGTGCCTGAGTACCAACTGTACCCTATTCTAGTCGCATTCTCCTGGACACCCCTTCCCTCTCCTCCTAATTCTCCGTTAATCTTCTTCAGCCTATCAGAACGTTCCGTTTTCTGACGAACTCTTTTACTCGATCAATCGGATCGGTCTACAGAGGAAAAATGGACCGATCTTTACGATTCTAGTACGCCAAATGAACTGTGAGTTACAGGCGATTGAGACAAGGATAATAACGACTGTTCACACCAGTCGATCATATAGCTGTTGATTTTACATATAATGACCGAAAAAATTTTGCGGGCGCCGATCATGGCCTTAGCCATAGTAGCGGCAAAATGCCTAGCTTGCCATAATACCGAACAGCCTTCTGTCAAAATCAAACACACTCTGAAAACTGCGCACCTTACAAAACGTTTCGGTGTGCACTACCGGGAAAATATGTGTTTGCACGCTCCGAACAATGTCCCTTGAACATGGCGTGAATCTGCATTCATTGCTTAAAGTAATTGTATGGTAATGTTTCCCCTGATTTCTTGTAGATGAAACTGCCGCGTCAAAATCTACTGATTGTAAGTTTGTAGTCGCTTGATCAAGAAATCGAATGATCTTTCCTTTCAATAAATAGTGGTCAAAATCATGATATCTGCTAAAATCACCCCTGAATATATTTTGTTACTCCAATCGATGCCTAACCCCCTCCCTTCCCTCTGTGCGACAGTGGAACCTGTCGTTTGTCTGTGCGCGTATGCTACCGTAATCCTTCCGGCCGTCCTCCATCAATTCTCATGCAAAAAGTGTCCCTCGTCCATTCGTCATCACTGTTGCCGAATGGCCTAATTCTACCTCTGTCAATCTGACTTCCTCGATTTCATTCCAAAATTTTCATCAGACAACGCATTGTTCTTGCCAATTTCATTTATCCCAAATAACTTCTTAGCTCAGTTTAGTAGACACACATGGTTCGAAACGTGTTTTCTATGTTTTGACAGAGTGTTCTATGAACTTCTCCCAAATGTTTCGAAATGACGATTTCATATTCGGAAATTTCAATTTCCGACAATTATTTGAGTATTCTCGGCTTTCCTTATTGCCAATCCAATGCTGATCAGTGCTTTAAAAGTGAAGAGTTGTCATACGATTGAAAAACCTAAGAAAGGATCCCTCCAGAGTCCCTTGAGATAATTGAGTGCTCCTCTCCCCTTCAGTTCCTAATTACGGGTTAATGCTCTCTGAATGCGGTTTACAGTGCTCGTGCCAAGGCCAACGGACCCTCACTTCAACACCACCGTATGCTAATGAGCGGAAGGAGAGAGAGCACGCGGGGAGAGGAGGGCACAGACAGGGGACAGTCGCTCGCAGGTCATAAAAGGAGTCGTTTCGGGAGGGTGAATTACCTGCTAATCTTGTTGTAAAACGTGGAGGTTCGGGGGAAGTTTAGGTAATTAGGAGATTGAGACGTAAATGAAGAGAGACATAGAGAGAAATATTTAGTGGAGGGATGCTTATGAGTGAAAAGGAGCCAAAAGAGCTGAGAAGAAGGGCCGAGTATCTTACTCCACCTTGGTTATGATAATGTGACCTTTCCCCACCGACTGTCCCTCCCTATCTCCTTCCTCATCCGTTTCCGGTCCCTCCCTTCTCTGCCCTCGCGAGTTATCGTCGGTCGAACGAAGTGTCAGTCCGTCGCAGATTAGATAGTTCCGGTGGTACGGTAGCGCGCCCAAATTCTAAAGACCATTTAGATCTTACTGTAGCCCACTTTCTTTAGATCGTTTTATGACCTAGTATTCAAAAACACTGCAAACAATTCATTTATATTGTCAAGTTCTGCCAGTGTTCCGGTATACATCATCCAACATATCTTGAGAAATGGATTAGGACTTTTATTACAATTTCTATAGAAAAGGATACTCAGGAAAGTATAACTTGTGATTTGACGCAAATCATCAAATGACTCTCTCTGTTTGCATGAAACTGACACTATTTTCAAATTCATCGTGTCTTTTACTTTTTGGATAAAAATGAAGTTGTCAAAGATTTTAATGTATTTTCAACACAAACACACGACCCAATCTCTTCTAATTTCACTTCTGCCACTTGTCTGAGTTGTATGACATGAATATCATAATTAAAATGATAAGCTGGAGAAAATACGTTGATTGTAGCTTATTGAAGTTTATCCTTTTTTAAATAATTCAAGGCAAATAGTTTATTGCCATTTTCCAAAGTCGGGAGACAAGGAAGCCCCACCTCTTCCTTGGCACTTTGCCATGTTGTCGTATGTAAGCGTGTATGCTAATTGTCGATATTGCAATGTTCGCTAACGATAAGCGGATTAGCCGATACAAACATCAATGATTGCCCCAAGTGCCTCCTCAGGGGAGGACATTCACAACTTGTTTGTTTTATGTTTATCACGTTATAGTGGTTTTCCAAAAATTTCATCTGAAACTTGTAATCACCATATGCTAATGTTGGACCAACTTGCCCACTTTGCTTAATCATGCACATGGAGGTTGAGAGAGTTCGGTATAAAACGGTATACTTGAGAAAGGTTTTTTTCGATTCACTGACAATGTCTCCATTTCCCATGTTTGGTATATTTTGTCTCTCCTATGACCTCCTCTCAATTATCCATCCAAATGTTGTCCGTGGCTTCCTGCCAGAATCCCTCCCCTCCCGTGAAGCCCCTCCGAATATTGCCTTCCGCCCCCGTCGTTCGCCTGCTTCCAACCGGCATGGGGGATAATCTCCTTCCGTCTCCATCTACTTGATTATCAACCGTCACAGGAATATGACACTGCGCGTCTGGAAAGGATTTGGAGATTTAAGAAGATTCAGACACATTACCTTGATTAGACAGACCGTGGAGGCCTACGATGCGTCAGGAGACGGAGATCGAGAGAAAGAACGACTCTGTCTCTCTCTCTTTCTCTATCTCTCTCTCTCTCTCTCTCTCCAGTCTCTCTATCTTCCCATCTCTTTCTTTTATTTTTGTACCCTATGAACTTTTGGCGTTATCAACAGTTTGCGCATGAAACCATGCAAAGACGTAATCCCTCCAGGAAATTGATCTCAACGTGCTTTTTCACACTTTCAGTGCCCAATAGACATTTTTACGATCCTCTATGTTGAAGTTTTAATTTAAACAGTCTTGGTGGTATTTTATCCTGACACTTTTGTTGCCCCATCTGCATATCCTTGAATGTCCAATTGCCTCTCATCTCTTCTTCCTTCCAATCTCCCCCGTCTCCCCCGTCCCTCACTCTCCATTCTCCGGACGTTGTCCTTTCACTGGCATTCCCTGCGGTTGTCTCACTCGATAACGACGCATGTGCCCTTGGCGATTCCTGGGGTACAGAAGAAGATTCCGCAGGCAGTGTGGGAAGATTAAGGAGATCATTAGAGATACTGCAGTCGAAATATTTATTTAGTCGCTTGTCTTTTCTACTCGTCTATTTTAATTGCATTCAATATGCTAGTTCTAATTCCTCCTTAACCTCCGTTGATTGTATTTGACCTCTCTCCATCTCTTTCTTGCTTACCCCAATCCATCATCTTTCCTTGTCTTCCACCACCTCTTCCAAACACTCTCCTCCTCCTCCTTCTTCTTCACTTTCCCCTAATTCTTCCCTCCCTCCTACCACCCATTATTCTGTTTCTCATCATTTTCTTTCCTTTCTCCATTTTCTCATCTCTATCCTTTTCCTCATCCTTAATTTACAGAGCAGCGTTGAATAATGTGATAAATAAGCAGATGTGGTCTGGAAGAAAAGTGAAACCTGGCGATAAGTTGTGCAGTTTCAAATGATATCGACAATGATTCGTCAGTGTTTGCCGGGTAGCCCATTCAATTTCTGTCAATACAGTTCTCCGATGGCCTTCTCCCTTGGCTCCTCATTTCCCTAATCCCCGATATTCCCCCTCGAAACCGGTCGTCGCCGGGGCGGCTGGCACTAGGGCGCAACCAGCCAGCCGTCGCGGGGCAAAGGTACGGTAGAAGGGGCGGGGCCGTCGTGTCGTTGTGCCTATCAGTTGTCTCTGTTATTCTAACGAGCGCCAAGAGTCGCTAAGCGGCTTATTGCCCATCCCTTACGCAACAGCCCTTCTCCACACGCACTGCCAGATTAGCACCAGCCGACTATACCCCCTAACCGATTAGCGCCAGCCGGCCAGCCTTAAACCTCTAAACCCTTTCGCAAACCAACTAATAAGCAGAGTCTTAGGCAACTGTTTCCCTCCTGGAGATTAGGACCAGCCGGTTGGTTGTAAATAGTTGCTGCCAGCTGGATAGCAGCTACCGTAACCTTAGCTTACAACAAACACTTACGAGAATCAGCACATAAACACGTGCTCTATCGGTTATTGGCTGAAACTAAAACGCACTGAATAAGATTTCAGTAAAAGTAGATTTTGTCTCTATTTTATGAAGATTCTGAGACTTGCGTACACTTTCATGGTTTGATCCCTATGAATCACGGCCTCCCCTCCTCCTGGTAGAAAGGTATCGCAGTTAAAACTACTTTTCCTTGTAAAAACAACCAAAGTTTGATCCCTTCAGTCCTTTTTCTTAGTGTATACTGTAAATAACATATCCTTTGAAACCATTTGGTTTAAGTCAAGGTTTCGGCTGGCTGCAATCCAATCACCTCCGAAGATGGAGCACTCTTGCTTTGCAAAGACTGTCCCCTTATCACCCATATTCCCTCAGAAACGCGTGAATTTGTCATTTTTCGCAGACATCCGGTGATTATCGCCTACGCAGAGAGGGGGCACATGCGTCAATCGCACTCACTCCAGGTGACATGAAATAACCCGGGGCTACTGTCACGAGAGGGAATGCCACTGTAACCCAAGGGGAGGAAAGTGGGATGGGCCACAATCTGAGGCTAATTGTTGTAGGACACTCTGTCTTACGGGACACTTCTGCTTTTCTTCTCACACTCTCACTGTCTACCGTAGGTTGAAGCCCTGCGCATCTAGTGGAATTTAAGCACTATTGTCCCTTCTTTCAACACTTGCATAACAAAACCACCAGTTTTGATAACTGTTAACCGTTGTCACTATTCGATGTTCTGGAAATCTGGGACATCGTGTAAAATTTAATTTTGTTTTGAGGCTGAATTCTGTTTTGAAAATCAAAATGGGTTACTGTATGCTGGTGAGTTACGCTTTGGATGTCCACCCTTTGCGTACTTAACCAAAATCTAATTTATGAAAAGTTCTCGCAACCACAATAAAACAAGCAATTCAAGCGGTTTGATCAAGTGATAATTCAAAGAGAGAGCCTGCAGCTTTTAGATGACAATTTGAGAGACTTTTATACTTCATAGACTTCCTACCCTCAAATCCCTCTTCTATTTTCCTCTTTCCTATTCCTACAGTATCATGTCGTGTGGTTTTCGGCCGTGTCGCTTATCTCACCCGCACCGTAACCAATCGATGCCTAACTCTTCTTCCATCGCCTCCCAGACTACAGTATACCTCAAACTGTTTCAGAAATGTCATACAGCGCTTTTCAAGCAGCCTACCTGCCATGTCCTTCGACGACTACCCCGGGACAGAGCTTCGGCTATGCTATGCCTACAGTACCCGCGGCTACTCTGGCTATGTTCCCCACAACCGGGTACAATCCAGGTATGTTTGGTAAGATAATCTTTAAAAAACGCTTGACATTCGTAAGGTTTTGGTGAATAATAAGATGTATTCCAGCTATGATTCCTCGTAAGAATCGGAGGGAGAGGACTACCTTCAATCGGCAGCAGTTGGAAGTGCTGGAGACTCTGTTTGCAACAACACATTACCCGGATGTATTCACGAGGGAGAAGGTGGCAGAACAGATCAACTTACAGGAGAGCAGGATTCAAGTGAGTTTGGACACCAAGAGGGGAAATTATGCTCCGACTTCCTAAAAAGTGGCTTTTAAGACTTGCTTGACTACTCTCATTGACAGTGCGACCATTTCTTGTAGCCTTACTTTAAAAAGGTGAATTAAACCCAGCCGAGATTCAGAAAAACTTAGGTTGTCACAAAAGCAAGCGCAAAAGAAATCCGCTTCTCCTCTAGGCACCCGCTTGAAAATATCACAATAACTTCAATGCAGCGCATACTTCTAAATGGCACATAAGACAATAAAATGAGCGATGAGGTCAACTTGACCATTCTTTGGCAATTTTCTGCAAGTCAGGGAGGAATTGCGAATATAGACTGAAAGGATCACTACGAAAAGAAGATGCTGACAATGCGAACGAAATAAAGTCACTCAAGGACCGGGGCGGTGAGGGACCGCTGATAAGGGGGCTAATCCCTTAGGTCGCATCGATTCCACCGCTACCGGAATTTCAGTGAACCATTGTTTTGATGTATAAAATGAGCATTTAGGTTTGGTTCAAGAATCGCAGGGCAAAGCATAGACAACAGGAGAAACAGAAACCAAAGGTGGAGGCAAAGAAGGAAGTGGATGACTTGGCGGCGGTGAAGAATGACTACACCCCACAGATGAATAGCGAACCGGAGACTGGGTAAGGAGAGAGAGGAGAGAGAGAGAGAGAGAGAGAGTTTAGAAATAGACAAAGAAAACCTTTAGATCTCCTCTGAAAGCATCTTTGTCTCCTGGAGAGAAGGCTCCCTCCCCTTCCACCAGATCCAGCTCCGGCCTTGGAGACTCCTCCTGGAGCAGCGAGCCTTCCTCGGTAAGGCACTTTTCCTCGCTGTTTGACTCCTTCTCTCAGAGTGCCTCCGCCACATCCGCACCCTCTTCAACAGCTTCTGGACTCTCAGTCTCCGTTCCAGCCACTTCGATCAGCAGTCCTCAGGTGTACAACTCCTACTACCCCTACTACCCAGCCCTTGACGGCAGTTACTCGGCCGCTGCCTACGGTTACCCAGCCTACTCGCAGGCCAACCCCTACACTTATTTCAATTTCCCTAACAATCCGTCCCTGTAAATAGCCCGATTAATGAGACCAGTATCCTATAGTCCCCAACTGCCCCTTTGTGTACTCCCTGATAAGTGTCCTTGCCCAATGAGCTTCCATCTCGGTTGTGTAGAGCGTAGAAATTCGAAATCGGCGCCCTCCGCCTGCTTACAGTATTATTCCAGTGGTGAACAGTCGCTTTCTTATAAATAAAATATTCTATTGCAGTCAGAGTCTGAAAAATTGAACCAAAATCACTTGAAACAGAAGTTCAATAGAGAGGACGTGTGCCGCAGCCCTGAACGATTGACGCTACTTTCGTCACCAGCTATTCAAAATTAAAAGGATTTAAAAAGCACCGATACCAAACAGACAGACTCAAACAGAGATTAACGATAACACACTGAAATACAAAACTGCACGCTCACACGCGTATCAGACACGTGCGAATCCTATATGCTCAGGAAATTCATTGGCCTTTGTGCGTGTATGTACGCGTCTGGGCTGTTGTTGTAGTCTCTCATGTCTGCGTATTTTTCCCTTTCTGTTTATGCTTGTTCGCACGTGTGAAACGGTGCATGTCAATTTCGTGCGCACCTAAGCATCACACGTGTCGGATGCACGTGTGAGCGTGCAGTTTTGTATTTCAGTGTGTGGTTGTTAATATCTGTTTGAACGAGCGAGAGATCTCTCACACAAAGAGTCACTCGTATGACAAGAATAACGTTATATGTCCATGGACATATTATTGTATGCACAGGCCTTCTGGTTTTTTTAGTTAATGTGGACGAATAATACCGTTTTTACCAAGGCATTTTCAGTCCCAGGATCAGCTTCCACATACCTCAAACCCAAAAGCCAATTCCACTGGTCAGACTGACGGGTTTACCTTTTAAGCATGTTTTATATTATCTTTGTGATTAAAAGGTGGACCTGAGGTTAGAGAAGAGTGTATTGAATCTAAAAGTGGCAAAGACAAGACTGTCCATTACATCCAAGGAAGGGCCACGCCTGCAGAAGATTCATACAGGTGCTTGTGATGTTGGCTCATGTCATCACATGCATCCATTTGAAGAGGCCCCTTCCCTCCTCCGCCCACTGACCTGACCATTCCTCATCAGTTCCCCTCATTCTACAGTAGGACCATGTCCAAATCTTAAAGGACTTTTTGTCGAAGATATATATATTGTTTGGCTTGATTTTCTTGTGAAGGAAGCCGCTCCTTAGACTTTGCTTTCTGGCTTTAGGCATTGTCTAGCTGATGTAAGCATCCCGGCATGCGTTTTACCAACAAGTTTAACAATTACCTACGTAGTAAAAGGCATACGCCAAATCTTTCACGTTCCGTGACGCTCCAATGACTCATTGCTTCCCTTCATCCGCTATCAGACGGTTCTATTCTTCTTCTCTACGCAATGGCCGACGACAAAGCGTATGATTCACTTTCTTTTTACGCAAAATGAATTTCCTTTTTTAGCAAACAGCTCGTTGGGAAAGAAGTTGATGGCTGGAAAATGGAGACCTGTCTCGGTGCCGGCGCCAATGGCTTCGTGATGCTTGCGAAGAAGGAAGGACAGACTGGGGTGCTGAAGATTCCCCTTGGAAACTGCGATGAACTGCGCTGGGAGATGAAGGTGATGGAGAGGATGCAAGACGCCACGAACACGGAGGTCAGGAACTGGCATCTTGTGAGAATGCTGGCTCATGGAACTGCGCCCATTCCGGCACTCAAGGTGGGTCGGGGAAAGAGAAATCTACAGTAACCTTCAGATGGAGAAGACGGACTACGTTGTGATGGAGCCCGCCCCTGACAATCCGTTGGAGATCTGCAAGGAGGGCGCCGACCCAGCCGGCCAGCTGTGCGAGACTGGCAACCAGCTGCTGAAGGCCCTCTACGACATGCACCAGGCCGGCTTCCTCCACCGAGACATTAAGCCAGAGAACATGGGTCTCTACGACAAGAAACTCCTGGTCCTTTACGATTTGGGCATGGCCAAACGCTACCTGACGCCGGAGGGCAAAGTCCGTGTGCCGAGATCCTACTGCGGAATGAGGGGAACTGAGGAATGGGCGAGTCTGTGGGCGGAGGAGGGAAGGGACCTCGGAAGGGTGGATGACCTCTTCGGATGGCTGTATGTGATGAACGAATGGGTCAACATCTCCAACACCTGTATGAATCTTCCGCAGGCGTGGTCCTTCCTCGGATCAGATGGATCCGAAGACAACGTCTCTCTCAGGTAATCTACCTATTGTGCCTTCCACGTGTTGTTCAGATTGCCCATGAAGTGGGAGAACTTCCCCAGCGCCCTCACCCTGGACAACTGCCCTCCGGCCTTCTTCAGAATCAAGCTCTACCTCCACACTTTGGGAAGGAACGACACGCCGGACTACTTCTTCATTGCGCAGTTGATGAATGAGACGAAGAGGACTGTGAAAAGAAAGAACAAGGGAAGCGCCAATCCGGCCAAGGGATTCTCTGAGGAGATGGAGTTCCTCGAGAGACAGTTTCTGTAGAGATCAAATGACACTCGGAACAAGATTCTTTTCTGAATAAAGAATATAGCGAATATTGTGTTCATTTGTCAGTGTTAAAAGAAACAAAAGCCTCTTTTTAGAGAAAGAGAGAGAGAGAGAGAGAGAGAGAGAGAGAGAGAGAGAGAGAGGGTGGGGGAGGGAGAGAGGGAGAGAGAAAGAAAGGCGGAAGAAACAAACAATGTGATGCACTTTTCCACAAGCCAGCCAACCTCATTTTTTAGAAGTTCTCTTTGAAAAACGGCTGGTTTTGTAAAATCCCACGTAGAACTGGAAAGGTCCAAATCAAATCAGCGTACGTGAGTAACTTCGAATGTAGTTACCGTTGCGTGGCCATCTCCCCCTCTCTTCATTCTTTCATCGTCTCCTCCATGCTGTGGCTGTTTTGTCTTTTCGCCCTCGTGGCTTCGATCATCTCCATTGTGATTGCCATCCACGCCCTGATGACCATCGACGACCTTCTCTCGGACAATCTGAACCCCATCGACACCTGCCACCAGCTCAATCGCTGGGTTCCCGTCGACGTCGGTCTCCAACTTTTCATCACCGCCCTCTTCCTCCTCTTTGGCCACCTCTACCTCCTCCTGTGGAATGTACCCGCCACCTCCTTCGGCATTTATCAGTAAGTTGAGATTTTCAGACATAAACTATGAAAGAGTAGGTACGTGAAGAGGGGAGCCATGTCTGGATGTGGCATCTACGACCCGACGAGGATCCTCCGCAGGGACCAAATCACTTTCATCAACCGAGGCAACTACGCGAAAGTCGTCTTCTACGGCATCGGCATCGTTGTGTACTTGGTTGTTTTGATCGTCGACCTAGTTTCCAAATAGATGTTCAATGAAAATAAATTGTTCTCGTTCTCTTGTTTATTACTCGTTTGAAGGAACTTTTCTCTCCTAAAATATACATTTGATGAAGAATTGATTGACAAACAATGTGTTATATATTTACTGTTCTTCAACATGCTCGCAAACTTTCTCTCCGCAATGAATGCAGTACCCCAAAGCACGGAAGAGTTGATCGTATCTTAGCATTCCTTGAACAAAGTCAATTTCGTTCAAACTTCGAACTTCGATTGAAGAATTGCTGATTCTCACATGTTTCGGATTGTGGATATCAGAGTATTTCCAAATGGAATAGATTGGAAATCGTTCTTCTTCTGGGATTTCTTCATAAGGAAGGCCGGAGATTATGCTCAGGGAGTGGAGTTCTGGGGTCCACACGGGGTTCGCTGAGATGCCTTCGAAGATCAAATCTGGCCTTCTTGTTTCTGAGGCGAAGCGAAGGATAAAACTGTCGATTTCTCTTTCGCTCGAAAGCCATTGCTAAGGAAAGTCGATATTTCATAAATTGTAGGTAAAACCGCCTATCTTCAAAAACAAATTGATCCCTGAATCCGAAATGTTCTCAGACTTTCCGTGAAAACTACAGAATTTCATTTCTAGCAATTGAGAATCTGTTAAGCCACAAGAATTTAGAAACAGTCGGTTACATTGCTAAATAAAGTATAATGGGAGTTTAGAACTTCAATTACCATTTTGAGAACATCATTGTCAAAGAAATCCTGAGGTATGGGATAGCTTGTATCGATTCTTGTAATTCCGAATACCTAAAATATTGGCATTCGGACAAAGAGCGCAGGATAAGATTGGATTATCAGTTTCTTTCGCATTCTTACCTCTAATAATTCTCCAAATTCAGAAGCTGTACATTCTATTTCTCCTCCAATGGTTAAATCAGAAGCCACAATAGAATGAGATCGAGATGATGAAGTTAGTGTTCGACAGCAATCTTTAGTGAGCGGTTCCTTTTTCGAAATTTCGTCAGAATATGAAGTGACTCACTCGATTTTCCAAAATCGAAGCATTGATTTTCACAGGGCGGATTAAAAATTCGCTCAATTGAATCCCTGGCTTGTCTCCATCGAAGCTGTATTCCTCGACTACCTTTATTCCATCCTGAATTGTTATTCTTTTTTTAAAATTTTATGTGGTGTACCCGATCTACCAATATGGCGTAGACTTTCTTTTCTTCCAGCGGTGTCTCTAGCATCTGAAAATCGTGTAATTTTAAAAACGAAATTTGAAAAGGTTTTGCGAAGTTTCCATTGCAAAGGGGCGAAGGTTCAAAAAGAAATGGCAGCCGGCGCACACATAAAACGTCATGCGCTTTTATCAACAAAGCCACGGCGTGGCGGAAGAGGCCACAAACTAAAGAGTAGATCTTTCCTAAAAAAAAAAACAACGCCTTACAATAATCAGTCAATTCAGCTTGAATATGCCCAACTTTAATTTTGCGAAAATCACTTTTGTGACTTATGTGCAGAGGTGCACAAGTGCAGAAGTAACAAAGTGATGTCACGTGCTGTATGTACACATGGCACTCGCCCCAGATGCCCATTCGTCTCACTCAACGTAGTGATGGGTGTTCCTGAGGCTTTCCTCAACACTGAGTGGATCGAAGACTCATCCGAGAACCTCGATGACTACCTAGTTGCCATTGGTGAGTTGTCTCCGCTGCATTCATACTTCCTTTCCTAGGTCTCTCGTCTTTTGAACGACATTTTGCTAAAGAAGAACTCAGTAATCACTACTTTTACTTGGTCAAGATGGGTGCCAAGTACATGATCAGCAACATTGGACCAAAAAAGCGCCGCTACACCTTCCAACTAGGTGAAGCGTTCGTGGATAAGGGCTATGATGACAAAGACCACAGGGTAAGTCAACCGTAGTCTAAAAGTCAAGCTATTTCTTTAGATCTGTTTTGCTGTAGAAGGCGACAAACTCATCGAAGAACACGAACATATCAGATCAAAAAAGGGTAAACCGAATGACCATACCGAATACTCGATGAGAGATGGGAGGCTCGTTGCGGTAGGGAGTAGAACTTTTAGACTCAATTTATAGGTCTTTCAGGAAGATTTTGCAAGAGATAAACAAGGAAATACTGTGATTTGGAGAAGATACTACAAGAAAACAGTTTCAACAACTGCTCCAGGCGACCAAGGAGGTGCCAGCAGCATCGAGGGGATGGTGGTTGGCTCAGTCATCAACGGCGTCATCACGAAAGCTCTTGACGCTTTATGAGCACAAGAGATTACACAGAATAAATGTATTCTTTTTATTTGTTTATCTGAGCAATGTGAGTAACAAAGTGACGTCAGAAATTTTAAAAAAAAAGAGGAAATAAGAAGTAATGCACAGTCTTTATGAACAACAAAATCTGAACCATACTGAGGTACCGAAGCCGATAAATTGTTAGCTATGATTATATGAATCTTTTCCAGGTATGAATAAGGGTCGGGCAGGCCCGAGAGGTGGATTGTTTGGAAGCTTAAATGCATGAGGAGGAAATGTTTAACTTGAGATAAACTATTTCAAAAGATTAGTTTCTTCTTTTTTTTAACCAGGTCCCCGTTTTTTACCCAGAAAATGAGCGTTTCCCATTAGCATGAGACTATTCCATATTCTATTGTCGTTGCGCTTCCGCCCGTCCAAATTCCCCCATTTCCACAATTCTTTTCTCGCCGACGGCCGATCATGAATCGGCTTTTGAAGGTGTTCGGGAAGAAGTCCTCCACCATGGTAAGTTGTACTTATAACCTTATTATACGTATTTTAAACACGTCCACTACCTAACAACTACAAGTATTCCTATATATCGATCTGTCCGAAAAAAAAACCTTTCATGTATCTAATAATCAAGGTTATCAGTTCGAACTAAAAGTTTAAAAGCAGCCAAACCTGCCAGTTGGCCAGCCGACTCACGCGATTCGCGCCAAGCGGTCTTGCTAGCGCATGGGCCAGAAACCCGCTCTGACTTTATAAATTGACTCCATTCATTGTGAATCAGTGCGGTTTTCCGGTTCAAAGGGATCTACTTCCGTTTTCGTCGATTTGCCGATAATATCTATTAGTTCAATCATACTATATACCATAATTTAGCTGGTGTTATTAGTTTAGCGGCGGTGAATCAGCTGTCGCTCGTGACTGCGCTCTTTTTCTCTTTCGCCACCACTTCTAGAGCTATCGGCTGCCTTCTGGATGAAAGAGAGGGTATTTAACGTGTTTCAAATGAAAATTAACTCAGCTTATTTTCTTACTAAAGTATTGATCTAATGCACATTTTGTTGACTTTAAACCTTGTTTACCTCTTAATGAGAGAGACTCATGTTTCCTAAGTAAACAATGCTAACAAAAGCCCAAGTTTTTTTTTTGAATTATGCCTTCTCTAGAGTTTCTTTTTTTGACTTCCGCCCTTTATTTGAATTAATTAAATGTTTGAAGTAAAGAAAGCAAGAACCCTTATGCGTATCTGTTGAATAAAAGTCTGTCCTAAAGCGAAAGTTTGAAAAAATCGCGCCCCTATTGCATTTTGAAGTATTTTGATCCCGCCCAGTTCAATGCTTCAAATTAATGAATTAATTCAATTTTAAACTATTCTGTGGAGGTCGATTGTTTTCGTTTGCTAGCCTTACATATATCTTAAAATCAATTGTATACATTAATATCTAATTATCATGTTATCCCTTCTGTTGTTTTCATAGTTTTAGTCGTTCTTTCCAACAATTTTTCGTTTCAGATGGGCATTTTCGGTGACAATGCGTCCCCTTTCGACGAGATTGTCGAAAAAGTGACGGCCGAGCTCCAGACGGTCGAGAACTGGGAGCTGATCCTCGACATTTGCGACAAGATCAACAGCGACGCCAGGGCTCCGAAGCTCGCCCTCACCTCCATCCGCAAAAGGTTTCTTTTATTCCTTTAATAATCATTTATTTTGAAATTCAGGTTGAATAATCGTGATCCCCATGTTATCATGCTGGCTCTTTCCGTGTTGGATTCCTGCTGGAGCAACTGTGGTTCGCTCTTCCGCAGGGAGGTCTCCTCCGCCACCTTCATCAACGAACTCATGTCCAAGGCCACTCATGTGAGTATTTAGAAACCTCCGAAAGCCAATTCTCGACGAGACATCTAAATATTGTCTCGTCTTGTTGTAGAATAAGGCCCTATTGCTGCCAGCCATGTGACAGTATACTTTGTGTCACGAATAATCTTGTTTTTGAAAGAAATATACAGTAAATTGTTTTCTTGTAGAGTACTCGTCAGGTCGGAGAGAAGACTCGTCTGATGTTGAAGAAATGGGTGGAGAACGAGTGCAAGGCGGACACCTCTCTCTCCCTGGTCTCTTCCCTCTACAGGTATTCTTTCGCTCCTTTTTCCAATAAATCAATGGAAGGAACCTGGTCGAAGAGGGCTTTACCTTCGATTCGTCCGAGCCCAAGAAGAAGACGGTGATCAGCAACGACCCGAATGTGGTGCAATCGGAGGAGGAAGAGAAGGACATCGCCAGGGCGATTGCCCTCTCTCTGCAGGAGGAAAAGAAGGCCAAGACCATGCACCCTAGTGCCAATGGAAACAACGGTGTCTATCCCTCCAATGGAGTCGCCAACAGCAGCAAGTGAGTTTGAGGAAGACCCGTTTTGTGGCCACGCTTGGGCTGTTGTAACCATTTGTTGCTCTGTCGCATGTTTCAACCCTGCTTATTTTCCCAGCTTGTACCCCTCGTTGGGTGGTCCCAAGTCCATTCTGAAGAAGGTGCACTTCGATGCCCCTTCCCCTGTCCCGTCCAGTGTCAGTCTCCCTGTTGTCCAGCAATTGGTTTCCCTTGTCCCTGCATCCCCGTGAGTGCACCTCCCTTCTGTCTTTCCTTCTTTCCCTTAACAAAATTATTCGTTTAGACAGCAGTCGGCGTGTGCTGAGAGGACGGTCCGTGCCCTCTACGACTTCGAGGCCGCCGAGGACAACGAGCTCTCCTTCGTCACCGGAGACCTCATCACAGTCACCGATGACTCGTCAGTTTTGACTTCCACGGAGTAACTTACGACATGCTCAGGAATCCCAACTGGTGGCGCGGTCGCATCGGAGTGCAGCAGGGTCTCTTCCCCGCCAGTTTTGTCACCTCCGATTTGTCCGAGGTGAAGGTTAGTTTTCCCTAAAGTACAAAATAAACTATCGAATGCAGGCTGAGACGTCGAGGGCGGCGCCGGTCAGCAAACCCGCGGCAGTGATCGACGAGGCCGTGCTTCTGAAGTGCATCCAGCTGATTGAGGACTGCGATCCCACCGGAGTAGTCGCCGATCCCCCGGAACTCGCCGAGGTAGGTTTTGTTCGTCGCGAACTTTCACGATTTGAATGTTTTTCTTCGTGCCAGCTGAGTGAAAGACATAAGGTCATGAGAACAATCTAATGGACTTATTCCCTACAATGACAATTTCAGGCGGAGGCTGCCTCCCTAGCACAGGGTCCCCTGATCGACGCCCGTTTGGCTGCCATAGACAAGCAGAGCAATGCCCTGGCCCAGGTGGACGTTGCCATCCGGGACGTTTTGGCCCTCTACGACCAGGCGGTCCAGCAAGCCAACCCCTACCAGCAGGTACCTACCGTATACTTTATTTCAATAATTTTCCCTTCAGAACCCAATGTACGGTCAGCAGCAGATGATGATGGGACAACAGAACCCGGCCGTCCAGCAGCCGCAGTACTCCTCGCAGTACGCCCCCATCCCGCAGCAACAGGTGGGGATCCTTTCGTAGTCATCTCAATTGTGGCTCAGGTGCAGCAGCAGAGTCACTACCAGCAGTACGGAGGACAAGTGGCCTACGCACAGCAGCCACAACAGTACCCGATGTATCAACAGCAGCCACAGCAATACGCGCCTCAGTCGAACTGGAACCAAGGCCAGCAGGGCGAGGCCGCCCCCGTGCCGCAGCAGTACTGAGCGGGAGAGAAGGCCATGTGTTTGTAAATTGGACACCCGAGCATATTAAGCTGTGATACTGAGTGGGACTGTGCTGTACGTACTTGTAAATGCGAATATTTATAAAGAACCCGTCTTTTTTATTATTTCCCTTCGTCGGTGGGGAGGGAGGTCTGCGAGAGCAGCCACTGGCCGTACTTCTCGGAGGCGTGGTCGATGGGCAGAGAGAGGAACTCGGGTGTGTCGTAGGGGTGGATCTTGTTGACGGCCTGAAAGGGGAATAGAGCGAGGCAGGGAAGGGAACGAACGTCGTGCAGGGCGGACAGACGGGACTCCTGCGTCTTGATGATGAGCAGCAGCTCATCGTCTACGTTGAGCTTGTTCTCCCACTCGTAGCTAAAGGAAGGTTAGATGTGCAGGTTACGGTAGGGAAACTCACATGGAGGTGACGCCGGGGACGATGTTGACGCACGCCGCCAGGTTGTTCTCCACGACGGACCTGAAGAATTGATTTGGGCTTTAGATGCAGTTTCCGAGATAACAAATAAAGGATTGTCCTCATTTTCTTTTCAAACATTCTCTGGTCGGAAACTATAAACGAAAAAAAATTAATTTTACTGTTTTAAAATTGATAACTATGTTCAAAACCCCACTTGGAGATGTTGAGGGCGACCTCTCTGTTGGGCACGGTGACGTAGACGACGCGGAAGACGGAGGAGGCGACGATCTTGGAGGCCATGGCGGTCAGCAGCAGCCACAGCACCACGGAACCCCCGATTTTGCTGAAATTCATTCAATTTTCAGAATAATTTGGGGGTATAGGGGCAACGGTACTAATGAGGGCCAAAAGGCTATTTATTTAACAAATTTTTCCCAAAAACGCGAAAGCACATGGTTTTTTGGCTGTAGTTTGGATTTTCCGTGCGGGACTAAGAAAACCCCAGATGACATATTCAGCTGCTTTTCAGAGGATTTGCGCATATTCTGATTTGATGGTGAAAACGGCGTGAGTTTGGCCAGGGTCTTTTAAATACAGAAACCTGCGTTTTCGAAGGCCCCGCCCATTCCCTCCTACCGGAGATTGAGAAACCTGTACGCAACTGCGTAGCCCATTGAATAACACTCCCCCTTCTCACCAGAAACTTGACCGAATCTTCGGATTCAAACCAACCAAGAACAGAATAGCAGGAAATTTCATAACAACGAGATATTCTGCAACAAGAACGACAACAAAAGCAGAATTGATCGACAGGGGAGAGGAAGGGGCCTACTCAGCGTCGGATTTCTGCAACAGCGAACTGATGAAGGCGCCACCATATTTCATCAACTGATTGTGGAGGAAACCTGAAACCATTCCAATTCTTTGTCTCCGCCCTCAAACCCACGAGGAGAGATGTTCTCCTTAACGAGGAAATCCCGCAACTTGCAGAGTCTGACGGCCATTTCCGTATTCTCCTCATCGAAGGGACAGTAGATCATGGGTCTGCCAACGGAGGAGGCAGCGATCAGCTGAAGAACGACTGAAAGAGAGAGGTCCGCTAAGTCATCGACCCCCTTAGACCGGGTGAGACAAAAGGAAAGCTTACATTTGAGAGCCGGGTCGCCCTTGAAGACTCCACAGCCCCAGTTGCCGGTGGCCACTGGCACGTTCGTAGGCCGAGCGGAATAAAAACCATTTATGGCCTGTAAGTGAGCATTATTGGTATAAACAATAGGATACGGTAATCATGTTTATTCAAACCACCCACTTTAACGAGTTCCCTCTCCATGCTGATATTAGTGAACTGCTGTCGTATGTCACTGCGGTAGTCTCCTGCGTCCATCGCCACCACCTGGCATCTAATGCGTCTGAACTCAATCCATCGTCTCTTTTACGCTATGTCTTATACCTGAAGATGTCCCAGTCCTGATTCACACCCTCCTCCAGCTTCTTGAACGTTAGAGGGGCATTTGAATCACTGCCGTAGCCGTAGCCCGCAAAGGCGCTAAAGCGCTGGGCGCCGGTGATGAACACGGCTTCCTGATACCTCAAAACTGGGCACAGAAGGCAGGCGACAATCAATTCGGGGGAGCAGAGGAAACGGATCTCCTCCTAAAACTATAATTGGAAAGAAGACATTAAGGAGCAGTACCTGAGCTGCACCTTTCCGGAGGACGCCTCCGCCGACGAACTTATGGGCAAAGTCCACCTGCAACGCGTGGTGACAATCCTCAATTCCTCCCGTCTGAATACCGACGGCTGAGAGCTAAAATAAACAGATAAATGAATATAGTGGATACAACCAACACGGTGGTTATGCTCGAGGATGTTATCAACGTAGTCTCGAGTCATGGAGCGCCGAGCGAAGGACACAACTCCGGTGGGCATTTCGAGAAGAACCTTCTGCAAAAATAACCATTTGATGAAGAGAGGACCACTCACAGTAAAATAATGGAAGATGAATTTTAACTTCTCGCCGGCAAGGGGATTCTCGGTGGAGAAGAGACTGAAAATGAGGAATCAGAGGGAAAGGTTAAAGACGAGCCTGGTCATGTTGAAGTCGTTGAAACCGTAACGAGCGGGAAACAGGCCGAAGAAGGCACAGGCCAGAAGACAGGCACACTGCTCCTGACTGAGGGTCACAGAGCACTCGGCAGTGGTATTCGGAGGGATGCACAGGATGGGAAGACTCTGGAAACATTTGCTATTTCGACAGGTCAAACAAAGTTGAAGCAGAAGTTTAAGGGATTATAGGAAAGAAACAGAAAGCATCTGTCAGGCTACTAATTGACGCCAGATCTTTCTCGGGGATATTTTCGTTTTATTACTCTAAACTAAAAGATGAACAAACCCCGGAAAAGAGCTCCTTTCCTCGAAGAACCAGAGCAGCAAGGCGGCGAATCAGGGCGTGGAAAGCGGCCTTCAGCTGCTGCGTCTCCAACTCCTCGTAGTACTCGGCGACGGCAGAAATGTCCCAGGCTGAATCGATCATTTCCATGAGAACCTAAATCCAAAAATAGAGAAAAAAAACAATCTAACCGTTCACCTTGAAATCTATGATCGATCGCAGCCCGTTCTGAACGACGTGGCGCAGCTCTCGCTCGATGACAGAGTAGAGGAGAACACCATCCGAACGGACGTTCGACTCGTCCCAAGGGAGACACACGAATCCAGGCTTTCCGTAGTACCTTACATGCATTTAAATGAGGAAAATGTGGATACCCACTTGTGGGTAATGATTTTCCCGTGCGGAATCGGTTTCGGGAGAAGAGTAGAATCTTAACAAAGACAGTATGAACAGATACCGAACTTCTAACCTGATGGGAGGGAAGCCACATCAATCAGACAAAAGTCGGTGGGGTTTGGGTTGTTGAGATCGGGGAACATGGCTGTAAATGAAGCCTCCGTATTTTTTTCTGAAGAACTGACTGTAATCGGAAGCATCGACGGCAGCGTTTGCGAGTAGCCCATCTCCGATGTCGCAGTAGCTCTTAAACTGCTCCTCCGACTTCGCGGAATCTTCCACAGACACGTCGGCTGACTGCTCAACGATCGCTTCGGGCTTGACAGGTACACTCCCCACAAGGGCAGAAGATGCTTCTTTGCCAGTGAGGTGCTGAAAATACTGGTATATCGGCACTAGGAAGGCTTATACTTCTTCGAAGAAGGTGTTCTTCTCGATCTGATCCATGTGGTCCTCCTTGTCAGGACGTGGTCCATCCTTGGTGCGAGACTTGCCCTTCTTAGAGCCATCTTCCTCTTGCTCCACTTCATTATTGGTCTTTTCCACATTCGCCACCTGCTCCTCTTCCTTTAAACAAACGATAATATCTTAAACTGCCAAAGTACCTGAAGATTGTTCTTGCTCTCACGGCCTTTTCGCTTTGGATACCTCGTGCCAGCAGCTGCAACGCGGCTCTGAATCATTTACCCTTTAATAGCTGGGCCGCAATCGTACCTTCGGATAACGAGTGACGGATTCCTTCTTCTTAGGCTCGTCGACTTCGGCCTAAATGTAAGTTTTTTTTGTTGCGAAAAACTAAGAAAACAAACGTCAATGAACACGCGAGGTGTCTTCTTGCCTAACGAGTTCTTTATTATCACTGAAATTAGTTTAAAATACAAAAAAAATTACCAACCTTGGGTATGACCCATTCCCTCGGTGTGGAAGTGCAGGGGGCCGTTGGGGGTCTTGCTAGTGAGCCCGGTGCTCCTCATCTTCCTCGTCGTCTCTTTTAGGTCCTCGGTCAAAGTCGTCGAAGGAGGCACATCCTAAATCATAGTATATGCCAGTTTTGTGTTGTTGATGCATTAATGCATTAAAAAAATACACACCGCGGTATTGACGATTCGGCGGGAGTTGTTGATTTTCGCCGCGTGAATGTCGATGTCGCAGATAAAGCCATCGCTTTCAGCGTCGCTCATACGAAAACACAAAATAAATTTTTAAATTTAAAAACTTTATAAAGTCAGAAAGAAAGAAAGAAAGAAAGAAAGAAACTAAGCTCAAAGTGGGTGAAGTCTTATGACAAAACAAAGACCAAATTGAGGAAAGCTCGTGGAAAGCGGTTGCCAAAAGTAGTGAACATCTCGAATCGAACGGGATTTACAAAAATGATATTTTTAAACAAAATAAACGAGAAATACAAGCATGAACAACAACAAAAACTGTCAAATCGCATTTAGGAGTTGCGGTTACTGTAAAACTGTGCGCGCACGGGTTTCCTTGCGGGACCACACCTGGGGAACACCGGACATCTATCCATTTTGAATGAAATTTGAAGTTTAAGCTGCAATTTGAGATGTTAAATAAAAGTGTGTGTGTCTGAGAGAGAGACAGAGAAAGATTTTGCATCTTCCCAGGGAACCAAATCCTTCTATTTTCGTGTGTTTTTACCGCTCATTTGGCCCAATCTTTTTCCACCTTTGTTCACACTTGGCGGTAGAGACAAATAAGGCCCGTCTCCAAAAGCCATCTCGCCTTTCCCCATCTCCGTCCTCTCCTCCGCATTCACACGCTATTTTCTGTTTGACGGAGGAATTACTGACCGCAAAGCTGCGGCGAGACCGGCCACCGGACGACCCAACGTGTCGTCCCACAGCTGCGCCCGCACCACCCGCACGCTATCAGTTTCCGCATTTGTTTCTTGCGAAACAGTAACCTTTCCTTTGAAATGTCCTAATACCATACTTTAGATAGATCCATAATTCATTCGTATCGTGTGTAGTTTTAGAAGAAGGACTGAGGAAATTGGAATGCAGGTGTTCTGAGAGACTGAGAGATGGATGACGATGAGTCCGGTCAGGAGACTATTGAGAGACGGTGCTGCTGTAATATTTTTAACATTAAGGTAAACTATACAAACTATACAAGAAAGAGGGAACGAGGGATAGAGAGAGAGAGAGAGAGAGAGAGAGAGAGAGAGAGAGAGATTGGAATCAGCAGGTTTACGTTTTTTATCCTATTTTTGGCTCACTGTTTCAGACTTTTTTTCTTTTCTGTCGACAAGTTGAACTTATCATAAGTTTGAATACCAAAACTTTCCTCAGTTAGGGAATGCCCAAATCTTAGAAATTCAACTAATTTCTTTTACACAAGTTCATTTTTCTCGAAAGGACGACGCCTTTTCCAGACTTTAACTTTTTGGTTTTAAAAATTGGTTGTGTGCCAACTTGTAAACAGTGCGGAAAAACGGATAAAAAATAGTTCCTTGTTAAATGAAGAGAGTGATGTGGCAAAATACACTATGTAAAATCGGAGTAGACTATAAGTCCATTTAAAGGTTGGTGCCTATGCGGTTGCCCTCTTCTATTGTTTGATCATCGTTGGAAACCTCGGAATTCGCATTTACCGTTCTGAAGAGGTAAGTTTCTTAAACCTCAAACGGACTAAAACACGAAATTCCAAGTTTAGGCTGAATGGAACTGGCAGTTGCTTTTCCTCACAAGTGATTCGGTAGCTGTCGCTTGCCTCATCTACGGCTTATACCGTAACCATCCTGCATTTCTTCAGCCATTCACAGTGGTTTGTGTAAGTTTCGCTTTTTTCATTGATGACCTCTAAAACATGTTTGATGAACCGAGTTTGTCAAAGGATTAGGGCCAGGTAATACCTTCGGTCATTCCATTTTGCACTGTTTGCGGTAGGCGACGTCATTTCCGCTTCATGTAAACACTGTCTGATCTTTGTCTGCCAATTTAAGAAAACACAGGGTTCGAAATGAATCATGGTTTATTTAGAGAGAGAGAGAGAGAGAGAGAGAGAGAGAGAGAAGAGAGAAAGAGAGAGGGAAACAGTTATATGGATAAACTACTGAAAGCTTTCTTCTCACTTTGTTTCAGATTCTCTCGGTCAGTTTTTGCATCCTCCTGACCATGTACTATGCGTGTGCCTTCTACAAACCAACCTCCTACTTCGGAGAACAAATCGAGATTCAACTGGCCGGAAATGTTCAAAAAATAGCCGAGTATTTCGAAGTTGACCAGAAACAAGGTTTTTTTTGTTTAAAACTCTCGCAAGTTAAATTATTTTTAGTTTTAAAATCCGTTGCTATTCTGGGAACTTTGATCTACGTTGGTACCGTATTTGTCCATGCCTGGTTCCTCGTGATCGTCGTTCATTGTGCCCAGAAGTTTAGAAAACTTCAGGCTAAGGTAATCGATACTTGATCGTAAGAGAAGGAATACTTTCAGCCGGCACTTGTGGAGAGTCTGATGTTGGAGGAGAAGGAGAGCTGCAGCGAGCGATCGATGTCTCCAGAAGGCAGTATTGAAAAAGTCATGTCGTACTTGTAATTCCTGTGGTAAAAGAAACAAATGGGTACAGCTGCGTGTGCTTTCGTAATAAAGATACCTTGCCACTCGAGTTACCTTGAAATGGAGAGAGAGAGACATTGGAACTGAGAGAGAGAGAGAGAGAGAGAGAGACATTGGGTTTGAGAGAGACACTGAGTGTGAATAAGTGCGTAGAGAGGGACAGTAATAGTAAGAGTAGGTTTCAAGTGTTTTACTCACGTTTCCTAGCCCACACACTCCACCACGAGATCAGTAAATCATAAAGAACCAATTCTCTTGCCTATCCACTTCCCAAACATTTTCCTTAATAACCCCGCAAAACGAGAAAAAAACAGTGCGCCCCCAACTTGTCATCGGACTCTTACATTGATTTATTCATATTTAATTCCATTTTTAACGACAAATACCCTGAAAAATCCTAAATTCTCCAAATAGCATTATTCCGGCAACGGTGGTTTTTAAATTATAGCCCGTTTACGTGACTTAGCGTGGGGTGTCCTTTTCGCTCCCACGCAGATTTACAAATTTCAATTTTAAATAATTAAATTAATGTTTCAGTGTTGTTTTTAATGCTCTTTCCAATAATTACGATGTGCAATACGTCATGTCATTGAAATTTGCCTTTTTTGTTTGCTGGAATAAGCGCTGACAGGTCGAAAAGCGCCTGAAGGCACCCTTCATCTTTCGAAAGTTTTACAAAGAAGGGGGTTTTCTTAATTTTCCGAGTGATTTGTTTGTCTGAAACTGTATTTTCGATTGTTAGTAAAGATAGTTCACAAATGAATGTGAAAAATCCACCTTGGCAACCTTGAATTTCGTCGATTTGACCCGATTCTGCAGTTTGGCGTACTTGGGGTCCAGCCAGCCCTTTGGCTTTATTTGAACGTTGCTTTTTTTAAAATTATCATCAGTATTGATGTTTTTAAACTGATTTTTGTGATGAAACCATGTGTTAATGTTTTTAACCGAAAAAAACTTTTGTGAACGAACGCACTTCTCCTTCCCAATCTGCTAATTTAGCTCTAATAAAGTATTTATCTGTGTTTCCTTCTTTTAAAAAATTAACTTCCATCTATTATTGCCGAGAATGCTTTTATTTTCAGTCTGGGTATAGAATATCTAGAAACCCCTCACAAGAATATCTGATGGGGTACGAACGTAGAAGAAAGCTGGCCTCGTCCTCCGACGACTACTACAACAAGTACAAAAATCCGAGGTAGTTTTGCCCATTTTTCTTAACTTTATTATATTTTCAGGTATGATTCCCCCCGGGAAGTGCTGTCTTCGAGGAAAAGGAACGCCGAATCGAGAGATGAGAGGGCCAAGAGAAGAGAGCGCAACAGAGAGGAGGCCGAGAGGTGAGGAATCCAACCCTTTGTGGTCCTTTAATTCCTTCAAATGGAATTTTTCTTTTAATAACCTAGGAATATGTTTTAGTTACAGAGGGAGAGAAAGGTCGAGCAGGAAGCGACGAGAGGAGGACAAAAGGGAGGAGTCCCGCCGTAAGAGGGACGAGAAGAGGCGACGGATTGACGAGAAGCCCTACGAGGTAGGTTGAACAGGTTTTTAACCGAACAAGGGGAAAATGAGTGATTTCTTGAGCTTTTTGACAAATCTGAGAAGAATAATGATTAATTTCCTCTTCGATTGTTTGAAAAACCAACATATTCAACATTTTAACTGCCACTGCTTTGTTTCGCTTAAACACGTTTTATTTGTGCAACGGAGAAGAGAATGGAAGTCTCACCAGAAGCCTTGCTATATGAGTGCAATGGAATTGCGAACGTGGTGGAGCCGCACATGCCTTCCAGACTCACCCTTGGAAGATAGCTGGTTCATTGAGTTGAGTAACTTGGGTTAATCGCTCTTATTTGAATGTTGCCTCATCAGCGCGGTTGGTTGAAAGCGCGAGAGGGTGTCTTCTGAAGGAGTGCATCAAGAGTTGATTTATCTAACGGGTTGGAAGGTCTCACCTGAGTAGAGGAGCTAGGTGGCACCTTTTTTGCTGGTTTCATCTTGTTTTCTTTATAGAACTAAAATATTCGTGACCGTTTGCGGAAGCGGCATAATGTTTCTTTGAGTTGGAAAGTGGCAGGCCATTATTACCGTCACACTTCTCAACCATACCCCTTTTGGATTACTAGAATACGTAATTGGCTGCGTCCGAATGCTAAAGGACCAGTGGCTCCGAGGTTACGGTAGTTTGGCCTACTAACACCATGGTCTGGTCATGACCGGCTGATGCACCTTTCTAATGAAGAAAACAATACTTTCTATAATTCATGAAAATACAGTAAATACCGAAGGACTACATGAGAAAAAGTACAGTAACTTGGAGATGTGTTCTTGAACTGCGGATGTACATACTGTAGATAAACGACTATCTACTGTATTTGCAGAGATGAACAATCGATCATCTCCTCTTGTCAAGTCTTTTCCCAGGCCGCCCCCTCCTGCTTGGCTGGCGCCATGTGGGATTCCCCGGTGGCACATGCGAACCCCAGTGCCTCGGCAGTAAATCGGAAGTCTGGAGCGCTTCGTCCATCCAGGAGAGAGTCACTCGCGTGTGAGTTGTAAAGTGTGGCGCAGCTTCGGCGGTGGGCGGATGGGCGCGCGCCTGTCCCTCCGGGCGACTACAGCGCCCCCTGCCGCCCGTGCTGCTCCTCGCCGCCGGCTCCTTGTCCAGCTATTCCAGCTCCACCACCTCGTCTAGCTCCCCCCGAGGAGTCCGGCCGTCCTTCCTCCTTCAACTCCACCCCCTCCAGTGAACGGTCCAATCTCTCCGCCGCCGTCTCCCCCCTCGCGAGCCGACGCCACTATATTTCACATCGATTACCACAGCGCGCAGTACTCGAGAGTAGACCACAGGTGCAGAGCGCCGCTTTCGTTGTGGGACCCCTTGAGATGCCGAAGAAGAGCGAGCAGCAGCCGCTGGCCCTGCGGCGGATGCCGTTGGTTGTCATCCCGCGCAAGAGAAAATACAAGAATTATGTCTCCCGCCGGCGGAATACGCAACTCCTCGCCAGTTTACGTAGATGTAATTCCGACCCAAACGTCTACCGTAGTTTCAACCACTGGAGGGACCTGTGGAGGCCATTCACTCCCCCTCCAACCCCGGTCTCGGTCTCTGCCACTCCGGAAGTCCCTCGCCTTGTCGATGAACCCGTTCCTCCCAAGCTTTCTCCACAAGTTGTTCCCGACTCTGCGCCTCGACTGCCAGCTGTTCTCCCGGAAATAACTGCCGAGAAGGTGGCGCTAAAAGTACCCGCGTTGAAGAGCGACAAGTCCCAGACCTCTACCCCTTCGGAGAGTGTCACTCCCTCCCCAAGGCCTTCGGACAAACCTCAGATGACAGCTGCTTCTGCTGCCACCGTCAAGCCTCCCTCCCTCCCCAGGATTCCATCGACTGAGCAGCGCTCCTCTGGCAGTGCCAGGTCGGCAGTGACCAAGCAGCCTTCGCTGACGAAGCCTCCTCTGGAAGCTCGTCCCTGCATCAAGTCCACCGCCCCTTCCCCCGTGGCGAAGGATGTCCCCCGCACTCCTGACAGCGTCCGGAAGATCGAAGGGATCGAGTTGATTCCCAAAAGTACTCCGACGACTGGCCCCAGTCCCACTGCTACCACCAGCACTGCCCCCATTCCCTCTGCTCCCAAGGCCGTCCGAAAGTCTTATGGCTCGAAGAGTGGGACCACCATCTGCGCAGTCGGTGCTCCTCAACTGCCTTCCACCAGCACAGCGGATGAGGAGAAGCGGGTTATTGAGAAGAAACTGTCGTTGAGGCGGAAGAAGCACGAGCTGAAGGAGGCCCTGCCGGCCACATCCAAATCCGGGGTGGATCTCTCCGATCGCTCGGATCAGGCAGCGGACCAACGGGCGAAAAAGACCGTCAACGCAGTGGCCGCCGCCTTTTCTTCGGATGCGGTGGTGGTGGAGAAGAAGGGAGAAAAAGCGGCGAAGGAGAAGGAGAAACCGCCGAAGAACCCGGCAGCTGCGTCTCTGTTGGCACAGCTTCAGCTCCCCGCTTCTGTGTCTGCAAAGGTGGACAAGATTATTGCATCTGGCGACAAAGCGAGGAGATCGAAGGCCGCTCACCAGGTGTGCTTTTGTAATTGGGCGAGAGAGGCAATGAAACAACAGTGAAACGCTGCCTTTCCTCCTCAGGAACACACTAAAAATGAGTTTTTAGTCTTTAAAAAAATGTGTTTATGTCAATTTTTGATGAAACGCAATGATATCAACGCAAAAAAAAAACTGGCAGCTTAATTATATTATATAAAATGACAGATTTACTTTTTGCTATTGAACTAAGACTTTAGTGAGAGAAAAACTCCAGAAATCACTAAAAATGGGGTTTTCATTAAAACAAAGTTTGCTTTAATAATTAACTATTTTAGAACGACCGTGACAAGTCTAATAGGCGAGAGCCCTCTCGTGCGAGTGTCTCCAGGCCGCCGATCCAGGACGACAAGGACGGCCACCTCATCTACCACTTCGGGGACGTCATTCTCAGCAAATGTAAGCATTTTACATTTTAACCTATAACTCAGCCATATTTCTATATGTTTTCACCTTATGGTTCTAAAAGTTTATAGTTTGCCCCATCTCTGTTATTTCGGCAATTCCCCCTTCATTTTAACGTTTTAAGAGCGTTTTGAGAAATCGACTAAGAGTGTTTAAATTTTATATTTCCTTGTTTCAGTCGAGATCATGGACACCCTCGGCGAGGGAACCTTCGGAAAAGTCGTCAAAGTGAAGGAAGTCCAGGATGTGAGCCATCTCCCCTTCCTTTTCAAAGCCCTTTCATTTCAGTCGAAGACGAAAATCCTCGCGCTGAAGATTATAAAGAACGTCAGCAAGTACCGCGACGCCGCCCGTCTGGAGATTAAGGTCCTCAACAAGTTGAAGGAGAAGGACGTGCACGGGAAGCAGTGAGTTCTCTCTCTCTCTCTCTCTCTCTCTCTTCCGTTATTTATTATCTGCTTGTTTTCCCGTGTCGAACACCAGTCGTTTGTGTCTCTCGGCGGCGCCGCATTGCGGTGAACATATGACGCCGTTTTCCAAGAAACACTCCCTCGCATAATCGATGCGGACGCTTCGTAACACTCGTCATGGATTGATTGATTCCCTGCATTAATCAGACGGAGGTTTTGCAGTCGGGATTTAATGGCAGACGCAATCATTACGCATCGCAGACGGAATAAACCACTCAAAACGCTGCTTAAAAAACTGAAAAACTGTTCCGTAAAGTTAAAGAACTCGGTACTGACGCTCTCTCTTTTATGTGTCCTAACGATAAGCCTAAAATTATTGTGATCTTGTCATTTCACTTTTTCTATTAAAACCGGTAATTCGGTTTTCGATTGCCATTTGAAATCTTAAATCACGAGACTTTATAGAATTCCCATTAAAATATCGATTTTTGCTGATTTTGAAACTTTAATTTTTGTTAAACTCATCGAATTTGACGGAGCTGGCCGTAGGCGCCGTCTTTTGTGGTCGGTGTAATGCGCGAGTTAATCGCCCACTGCCACTTTTCGTCCCATCCAGCTGGTACGAAGGGATCGGAAATCTCTCTCTCTCTCTCTCTCTCTCTCTCTCTCTCTCTCTCTCTCTCTCTAAATCACCTTTTCCAGCGGCGTGATCCAACTGCTCCAGCATTTCGACTACTATGGCCACATCTGTCTCCTCTTCGATCTCATGGGGTTGAGTGTCTTCGATTTCCTTGTGAGTTTCCCTTCCCCTCGATCAATAATGTTTTTCTCTTCAGAAGGCGAATAACTACCGGCCGTACCCTCTGGATCAGACGAGGTACATAGCCTATCAGCTTTGCCACTCTGTGAAGTTCCTCCACGACAACAAGCTCACCCACACGGATCTCAAGCCAGAGAACATTCTCTTCCTCAACAGCGACCACACCGTCGAGGAGAGCAAGAAGGGAAAGGTGCGCTTTATTTTGAGAGCCTGCATTTCGGTAGTTCGGATTGATTGCCCTTTGCTCCTAACTATTTCCCCATGGCTTTCCTCTGGGTGCCCTTTCGATATTCCTCGGGAAAGGCGAAAACATTTTTTATTGATTTTTAAATGGTTAGTTGTCGTCATTCTGACTCCATTGAATCAATGCTTATATCTTAAAGCTACATGAATACGAAATAGAGATGGAACCATGGTCGCCTTTTTTCAGACTTTCACTGTGCGATTATTACGTTTCAGTGAAAATATCAGTGCATATACTGGAATTTAACCGTTCAATTTGAACTCTGACCATCAGCCATATCTCGGTGGTGCCGAAAGCCCTTGGTTTGAGAACGCTGCCTGTGAGAACCCCGGATCGGCCTTTAAATACATAATATGTCCTTAAAATCTCCATTTCCTAGCCTTATCCACCTGTTTCAGCCCTACAGAACGGTGAAGGACGCGACGGTGCGTCTGATCGATCTGGGATCTGCCACCTTCGACCACGAGCACCACTCGACCATAGTCTCCACCAGGCACTACCGGGCCCCCGAAGTCATCCTCGGTTCGTCTTTCTTCCCCATTGCATTCCTCTTTCCTTCAGAACTCGGATGGTCTCAGCCCTGCGACGTGTGGTCCATAGGCTGTATTCTCTACGAGCTATACATGGTTTGTTCTCCTTTTTCAATAAGAAATGTCATTTTTCCAGGGAGTGACTCTGTTTCAAACGCACGAGAACAGGGAGCACCTGGCGATGATGGAGAGGATTTTGGGCACGATCCCCTACCGGATGGCTAAGAAAACGAAGTGAGATTCACTTTTAAAGGAATTATACGAGTGTATTTCTAGGACTAAATACTTCTACCACGGGAAGTTGGATTGGAGTTCGTCGTCGTCGGAAGGACAATACGTCAGGGACAACTGTAAGCCCATCAGGGTAGGTCAAACACCATTTTTACTTGATTTTAGACACCCCTTCAAAATAAAAAAAAGTATAGTTTTAAACGATTTGCTACCCAAATATAGAAACGGAATCTTTCCGAAGATCGTTAAAACATGGCATCCGGATCATACACTAAATTGGGCTCCACTTGGCGGGGGGCCCCGCAGGGCCAAAATTTTTGGGGGTAAGGTAGGTACCTATGGTGTTTGGGAGGGTCCGTAGATAAAAGTTCCATTTGGGGAGGGGCCGCGGGAAATTTTCGGCGTTGTGGGGGGTCCGCAGACCCCACCCGGACCCCCCAATTTAGTGTATGATCCGGATGGCAATTTAATTTTTAAAAAGTTTTCCAAAAATAGCTCCCAGAGTGTCCCTTCCAAAGGTTTCCGTTTCACATTTCCTTCTTTTAATTCCTTCATTCCTTCTAATTATCCTTTTCCAGCGCTACCTGGCGACGAACGAGCCGGATCACGTGGAATTGTTCGATCTCATCGAGAACATGTTGGAGTACGAGCCGGCCACCCGCATCACACTCGACGCCGCCCTCCAACACCCCTTCTTCGCCAAGCTGCCCGACAAATACAGGTAGTTACTCCCACTGTTTGACACGGCCCAGTCATAGTTGAAAATATCACCCCAAATTTGCATATAGCACCTCAAAAAGTGCTTTTTGGTGCCATTCTGAGGCTAATAGCACCTCAAACAGCAGTTTCAAACCGTACGTGTCGAACATTGGTTACTCCCTCGATTCTTTTCCCCCTCTTTTATACCTTTTCAAATGGTTAGAGATTCCCCAACTGGCAATCAGTCAGTTGGAGAATCTAACGGAGGAACCTGTTGAATCCCCATAAATAGGTCATTTCAGGGTCAGCAGTCTCCATCCCGAGAGGTCGCCGGTGACCGTGAGGAATGGCTCCGCCCAGCCGGCCGCCGACATCATTAACGAAGCTCAGTAATTAACGTAAGTTTTACCTTATTCTCAACTTTTTCAAAAAAAAACCTTTTGTAGATTTGCTCACAGGGAAGGGCTGCGGAAGATTTTGCGCTTTCTAATGATTTAGTGACTTTTTTTAAAAATTTTCGCACCCTCATAAACCAAGCGCCCTCTGGAGATAGTTCCTTCTTTTATTTCAAATATTTTATATTTAATTTCCTGCATTGATTCGTGTTTTCAGGGTTGTGCAGTTGACGATTCGTCTGTGCCGCGGTCGTTCCAGGGGTAGGCGCGACTGCTCCTTCATCCGGGTCTTCTCTCCCCAGAGTCGTTGTCCCTTCTAACGTGTATTTCCCCTTTGTTCCCAGAACCCTTTTGCTAGCTTTTAAAGATTTCCGGTTGCATTCATTGCCTTGTCCACGAGCAAACCACGATACTCAGAATGGCCAGTTGATGTTCCTAATCTGTTAATTTTTACCTTGTCGACGTGTAAATTCTGGTGGTAGCTGTGGCCTCTGGATTATGGTGGCCTCCCTTTCAGCTAATAACTCAATTGGCGCTTTTTGTAGTCTCTTGTTATGTCGGATGAATTATGAAGGTGATCAATACCTTTTCTTGTTTTGTCGTCTGGGCGACAGTTGTCCCAGCAGCACTTTCGACCGACAGCCGGAGGCCAACGGGGTAAAAAGGCCGAGCGAAAGAAAGAAGGGCGGAGGAGCAACAAGCGGAGTGATAAATAGGCCCGTCATAGTTTAAAGGGCGGAAAAACGAATGTCGCAACAAATAAAGACGCATTTTTAGAATGACGTCAGTCATATTACCAACCACACGAGCAGGGTTCGATCCTCTTTTTGGCAACGACAACTGGCTGTAAAACGTAAGAAAGCAATTTTACTTGTTACCAAATATAGTTACACAGATAAACAGAAAGATATAACAAACATGAAACATTGGATGCTCAGTTGCTTTATTGGCTGCGGTCATGAGTCACACTTTATTCATGCCACTGGTTATATCTGTGATCGTCGTGGCTTCTCAGATCCTTCCAGGGCCGACCTTGAGGAATTCGTGGTTGAGGAGGTCCTGGTAGCTGGGTCTTCTGTCCGGGAGCGGGTGCAGGGCCTCCATGATGATCGCCTTGAGCTGCTTAGACCCGATCCATCGGCTGGAGAAGCGCACTCGGTGTTGCATCTGTTCCGAGATCATCTTCTGGTGATCCCTCTCGTCGAAGGGGAAGTGGCCCGTGGTCGAGACGTACATGATGATCCCCACACTCCACACATCCACCTAGGAAATTGTAAGAAACGGCAGAAGGCTTACAGGACGTCCTCTGTAAGACTTGGCCTGGATGATCTCCGGAGCCACGTAGGCCCTGCTTCCACAGAAGGTGTTGGACTTTTCCTGAGGACTGAAAGAGTTATTGATATGAAAAGAGAGAGAAACCCACTGGAGAACACGGGCGAATCCAAAATCGCCAATCTTCACATTCTCCGCGGCGTCCAGCATGATGTTCTCGCATTTGAGGTCCCTGTGGACAATGTTCCTCTGATCCAAGTATTCCAGTCCGTCAATCAGCTGGCGGAAGGTAGTCCTCATGTCCGGCTCCGTCAGTCCCTTTTGTCCCTTCGCTTGCTACAAACTCATTCTTCTCAGAATTCGACCCTTCCCCACCAGATTCTTAATCTTCTTCAGAAGATCACCGCCCTCGGCCCATTCGGTCAGGAAGACGACAAAGGGCAGGTCTGGCTCAGTGGCCCTGTTGTCGCGGACGGAGTAAAAGCGAAGGACGTGGGGGTGGTGCAGCTGAGGGACTATCTTCATTTCCCTCGGTAGAAAACGGCCGACGTAGTCATTCTTCACCCTAAACAAGGCCTTATCTTATGACATGAAGGCTTTCATACCTGGTGCAGATTACCTTAACCGCCAGTTTCCTCCCATCAGTAGTGATAGCCTTGAGGACCACCGAATACGACCCAGATCCCAGTTTCTCCGTGACACTCGTGCCTTCGTCCTTGAGTTTTTGGATTAGCTTCGAGTATCCTGGATCTGCTTCCAAATCCTTTTCACAGGTCACATTCTTGCGATGCTGGGGCTTTGGCGGGAGAGGAACCTCCTTCGATCCATCCTTCAGAAAGGGCTCTTTGGAGACGGCGATCGGCTTGTTGGTGGATTCCTTGGAGTTGCCCTGCTGCGACGGCATGGCAGAGCAGCACAGCCTACATTGAGGAGAGGAACGAGAAAAGCAAGGAACGTCAACTTTCACGTGACTTACGGAATAGACGTAGGATAATCGAAGAGTTCTTATTTTTCATTCTCTTAACGGCACACAACCCCCGGAAAACGAGGGAAATAAGTAGATTATTTTCTTTAACCTAAATCAACGTGTAACATACTGGAAATAAGAGTAACGATTGCCAAATCTTAGAAGAGGATTCACACCTTAAACCTGGAGTTTGTCTGTCAGCCATGTCTACCAAATTCCATCTGTTTAATGTGAAGTTTTTTTTATTATGAATGAGCAACAGAAATATCGACATGGAATGTGGAAGTAGCACTCGTATTTGGCGTTGAGAGATTTTAAAGCGGAGGGAGATTAGAGGAAGGCGAAGCAGGATTCGATCAAAGCCTGGATCTGCGAACACGAGGCCTGCGGGAAGTACCTGAAATTACGGATGGTTATGACGGAGAGAACGAGGCAAGGAAGGTGGAACTAAAAGAAAGAAAGAAAAAGAAGAGAAAGAGAGTGTTCTCACTTCTTGGCGACTTGACAGTTCTTCTGAACCCAATCGCTAGGATCCGAAATCTTGAATACCCTGGTGAATTTGTTGATGGCAGCACACTGAAACAATATCTATACCTGCCTATCGCCTTGCTTACCTGTGCCGGCCTTAGCCTGTACCTCAGCTGGGTGGTAGCCGTCGTCGTTGCCTCAGCCGTGACCCTCTCTGCCTCAATCTCCTTCCTCCTCTCATTGATCTGTCTCAGTCTCTCAATCTCCAGCTGTCTCTTCTCCTCCGCTGCCTCCAGTTGTTTCCTCTGGGCTGCCTTCAGTTCTTCCATCTGCCTCATCAACAGCTCGTGTCTCCTCATGGTGTCTTCCTTCAGCCTCTGTTCTTGCTCAACTTCGTGAAGGCGCTGAATTTGCTCTTGTTCTTCGCGGAAGTGACGTGCCTAAATAGGATTTTTTCCTTTTGATATTTCCTTCCAACCTGTTCCAACTGGATCCTCTCAGCTCTGATCCTCTTCTCCTCGTCCTGGCTCTCCTGCATGTGACGGATCTCTCCCAAACGGGCAATCTCTGCCTCAACACCAGACACAGGAGCGGTAGTTGTGGGTTCACTGAATGATTTCTATATGTATCCCTTTCTCTTCCCCTCTCCCCTTCTCTTGACTCACTCAACCCACCTAGTCGTCGTTGTAGCCTCAGTTGTGGTTGTAGAAGAAGCGAAACCCAGGATTCCCTTGATGATTGAGCTGATCATATCCGTGTTCCCAACATCTTGCTTGTTTCCAAAGTTCTCTGTCTTCAATTCCTTATCCTTCAACTGAGTGGCTGTATTGTCAATGGCAAAGGAAAGCGCTGGAGAGTGGTTCTTTGCGGGGGGAGCTTCCGTTGTTGTAGTGGCTTCTGTTCCCGCTGTGGACTCTTCCTTGGCTGTGATGAACGCACTCTTCTGTTCACTTTCAGGACTCGTTGCCTTTGCTGTGGATACAGAAGCTTCGGATGTAGGCTCAGAAGTCGTTTTGATTTCAACGGCGTCCTTTGAAGTCGAGGCACCTTTAGTTGTAGTGGAAGCATCAGTGGCTTCTGAGCCCTTGCCTGCAGTTGAAGTCACATCTGTGGTAGATGTTTCCGTGACCTTTCTTTCTGACAAGGTCACTTCAGAAGTGGTTTCAGTTGATGTTCCTGTAACTGCTGTGGATTCAGCTGGAGCTGGAGCCTCCGATAAAGTGGATCTACCTTCAAGAGTAGTGGAAGTAGTTGCATCTTTGGAGGTCGCATCAGTTATCTTCGTTGTTGTCTCAAATATCTCAGAATTTGTTGCTGTGGTCTTTGATTCTAAGGTTCTGGTTTCAGCTGGGGTTTCAGTCGATGTTCCGGTGGCTGCAGTTGATGTGTCTGTCGTTCGTGTGGCATCACTACTTGAAACTGTAGCCTCGCTTGTTGTTTCTGTTACTCCGATAGACATCACTGTAGACTTTGTTTCCGAGGCAGTTTCAGCCGCTGTTTCTGCTGCTCCAGTTGTTCCTGTGGCTGTGGTTGATTCAGTGTGTGTGTCTGTGGTTATGACACTCGCCTCTGTAGATCCAGTTGGTGTTTCTTTGGTTGGAAGCTCAGATGATATCGTGCCGGTGTGTGATGTAACACCTTCCGTGCCGTCAATGGATGTAGCTGAGGTCTCAGTTACAAACGCTGTTCCTTCAGTTGTGGTGGCCACATCCGCTGTAGTCGATTCCTTGGTCTCAGATGTAGTTACTGTAACTTCGTTAGCAGTCGTTGCTTTATCAGTTGATATTGACGTGGTTTCCGTAGTAGACAAGATGGCTTGAGATGTTGCCGATGTGGCCTCAGAAGTCAATGATGTTGCATCAGTAGATGTCGTTTTGATGTCAGTTTCCGTTGTTGTACCCTCTGTAACAAATGAAGCGGCCTCAGTAGTTGACAGTTCAGCGTCGATGGATGTTGAAGTAGCATCAGTTGAGCTTTCAGTAGCTGCAGCGGTGGTTTCGCTTATCTTTCCAATATTTTCGGGGGTAGCGAAAGTGGCTTCCTTAGTGGTTCCATCTGTTGAAGTCTCACTGGTTATAGCTTCACTAGTAGCTCCAGCAGTGGCTTCAGTCGACTGAGATGTGCCTTCTGATTTCGTTTCGGTTATGGAATCCGCAGTAGTTTTTTTAACTTCGGCTGTGGCATCTTTCTCAACAGGCGTAACATCGACATTTTCTGCTACCTTAACAGAAGGAGTATCCGTCAAAGGTTCTGCAGGAGTAGTAGTGGCTCCAGTGGCTTCCTTAGTGACAGAAGTCTCCTCAATTGTCGCTCCAGCGGATGAAGACGTTACTTCGGTAGTAGAAGAAGAACCAGTAGATGCCATAAGTGTGGTCGCAGTAGGCTGCATTCCTGCAGCTTCAGTCGATGACGATATTGTTTTAATGACGGTAGTCTTTTGCGAAGCTTTGGATGCGGAAACAGTAGAGCTTCCAGATGTAGTCTCCAAAGTGCTTGTAGCATCTTCAGTGGATGAAACTGTCGATGTCGAAATTTCAGAAAGAGTCAAAGTGTGAGAAGTTGAACCAGTTTTGGTTTCAGTTGTTCCATCAGTTCCCTGCGTAGATGCATCTGCTGTCGTCGTGGCTCCAGTAGTCCCCTTGGTTCTCATCTTGAAATCGTTCTTGATAATCTTAGGCGATTCTTCAGCTGGTGTTTCAGTCTTTGGGGTTGCTTCTGTGGTACCAGTGGAAGTAGGGCTCTCAGCAGTTGTTGTTTCAGTTGCTACGGATGTCTTACTTACTGTTCCTTCCGTAGTGGCTCCTTCCGTGGTTCCTCGGAAAATATCTTCAGATATTACAGTGGTTGAACTTTCCGTGTCATCAGAAGCTCCAGTTGCCCTATTCTCTGCCTTGGTTGCCATAGCCTTCTCTCCTTGGTTGGTTTCAGGCGCAGTGTCGATGCTCTTTGCAACTTCTGGAGATGTGGCTGTTGCTTCTGAGTGCGTTGTTACCACATTTTTATTTGTAGATGCTTCTGAAGCACCCGTTGATCCTTCAGTAGTTCCTGGGGTTCTTGTCTCCAAAGTGGCGGTCTTGGTGTTACCAGCAGTGGTGGTTGAAGCCAATGGAACTTCAAAAGTTGTTGCTTTAGAAGAAGTTACAGTTGAAGCTCCAGTGGCACCAGTTTCTTCATTAGTGACCGATGTAGTGTGCTTAGTTGTCGGACTCTCGGGGTCTTCCACAGTGGGGTTTATAGACGATGCAATAGTTTGTGCCAGAGTTCCCTCTGTAGTACCTTCGCTTGCGGAGGCTAGTGTAATCTTAGATGTCACCACTTCAGTGGACACATCGAAAGTTGTCCCCTTGACTCCTGCAGTAACAGCTTCGACTTGAGAAGATTTGGGTGTTCGAATAGTTGTAGTCTCTCCTTCGCTAGTTGTTGTTACTTGTCCCTCAGTCGAAGAAGCGTGGGAAGTGGAACCCTTCGTGTCGGCGGTGGCCTCAGTTGTTTTCTTGCTGCTTTCGGTCTCCTCCTTTACCGTCTTGTCTTCTTGGTTGGTTTCCGGAACTACATCAATGCTCTTGGCCACTTCAGGAGTCACAGTTTTTCCTTGCACAGTCGAAATTTCAATAGCCTTGGATGTCGCAGCTTCAGTTGATCCTTCTGTTGTTGATTTAAAATTAGTTGTTTTTTCAGCTGTTTTAATTCCTTCAGCCGTTGTAGCAGTCAAGGGAACTTCTGTTGTTGTGGCTTTATATGAAGTTTCGGATGCTGCATTCGTAATGGTTCCTTCGGGTTTCTGCTCAGTCTCAGTAGCAGATGTGGTAGAAGTGTTTGAGGTAGAGTCAGAAGAGGAAGTTGAAGCCTCGTGTGAGGATTCAACTGAAACTGAAGATTCTGAAGCTGAAGTTGCTGTCGATGACATCGAAGCCTCGTTAGCATCAGTTGAATGAGTGACTTTCGAAGACGAAGTGTGAGAACTTGAACCAGTTTCAGATACCACTGTTTCCTGGGTGGAAATACCGGAAGTGGTGGCTGCAGTAGTTCCCTTAGTCCTCATCTTAAATTCATTCTTGATAATCTTCGGTGACTCTTCCACTGGTGTCTCAGATGTCGGCTTTGTCGATGACCCCGTGTCCTTCTCCTGAGAAACTGTTGTTGCTGCCGAAGTTCCTTCCGATGGTACTGCAGTCTCCACCTTCTCTGTTGATTCTTTCGCTGCAGTGGTAGGTGCAGTAGATGTTCCAGTTGTGGTCTCCAAAGTGGTAGTGACCGAAGTAGCCACATCACCATCAACGACTGCCAATGGAGGGGTAGCTTCTGCTCCCATGTTATTCTCGCGATCTGCGTTCTCAACAGTCGTGGTTCTTCCAGTGGTCTTAATGGATTCGGTAGTCTTTGTCATTTGCTCCACTGTCTTCTCTCCTTGGTTGGTATCTGGGACTGCGTCGATGCTCTTAGCTGCTTCACTAGCCAGGGTTGTTCCTTTTGAAGAGGCGATTTCAACCGTGGTAGAGGCTGCTTCAGTCGAAATAGAGGCGGTTTCATGTGTTGTAGTCTTCTTGGTGGTACTTGAAGCTAGAGGTACATTAGATGTAATGACAGGTGTTGTTTCCGCGGCTTCCGAAACATCATCCTTTGTTCCTGGGAGTGTAACGGACGTCTCTCCTTCAGATGCTGGTAATGTGGATGACTCCTTTGTCGTTTCTTCAGTCAAAGTGGTGATAGAATCCAATGGAACCTTTGATGTGATGGCCTCAGTAGACGCTTCCGTTGTCACTTCTATTCCTTCGGTACCAGTACCAGTTCCAGTTGTTCCAACAGACGAAGCCTGATGAGTCTCTCCCATGGTTGATGCAGTTGTTTCTTCTACAACCTTGAAAGTAGACGCTTCTAGGGATGTGGTTCCCTCTGAGGCAGTAGCTGTCAGAGTGGTCTTCTTCATGTCTTTGGTCATCTCCTTCCTTGGCTTCTCTCCTTGGTTAGTCTCGGGTACAGCGTCGATGCTTTTTGCAGCTTCTGGAGCCACTGTTTTTCCTTCTGCAGTGAATACTTCGACCACCGTTGGAGTTGAGGATTCGAGCGTTGTTGATAATTTTTCCGTTGAGCTTTCAGACTTAGCTGTTTTCTGAATTGTCTTATTTTCGTCAGTGGTTGTGGTCGTTGATGGAACTTCAGCTGTGGTAACTTTAGTATTAGCTTCAGAAGTTTGCTCAGTTGGGGCTACAGTTGTAGAAGAAGCAGGGGATTTTTCTATTTTCTGACGAGGCTTGTTCACAGTTTCTGTTGCAGTTTCAGTAGACGCATCAGTTGTAGCCTTCGAAACAGTAACACTATTCTCCTCAGTCGAGGAACTGGTTGTGGCTTCAGTCTCCGATGCCGAAGTTCCAGTAGATGAGGTTTCTTCAGATGCAGTAGAGCCCGTTTCAGTTGTTCCGGCCGTGGCTCCGGTTGTAGTTTTGTGCTTCAGTTTGAAGTCATTGCCTATTATTTTTGGTGTCTCCTCAGAAGGCAGTTCGGTAGTAGTAGACTCTCCTGCGTCCGAGTCCTTGGTATTTGTCGTCTCCTTTATTGCCTCAGGAGTTTCCTTTGTTTTCTGAATTCCATCAGTCTCCTTGGCCGACACAGTGATTACAGTAGTTGCCTCCTCCTTGTCCTCCGGCTTAGCATCAATGCTACTCTCAATCTGATTCTTCCTCTTCAACTCCTCCAACTTCTTCCTTAGCCTCTCAACCACAGAAACCATTCCATCAGTCATAGGAACTGTCTCCTTTGCGGTTTCAGTAGTTGGTTTATCCACAACAGACTTGGTAGTCTCCGGTTCTGCTGTAGTGCCTTCCTCAGTCTCATTCTTCTTCTTCAAGGCCTCCAGCTTCTTCTTGAGTCTCTCCACCAGGTCTTTCCATCGTTGAGGTAGTTCCTGAATCACATTATTTTTAAAGAAAGTTGGGGTGTCCTACCGGTTTCTTTACAGTGGTAGTCTCAACGGTTGAAGAAGTAACTTTTGGAGTGAGATCCGAGTCCTCTCCTCCGGTGGTCTTGGGCTCCTTAATCTCTTTCGATGCGCCTGGCTCAGCTAAAGTAGTCCTAGATCCAGGGGTAGTTGTTGCTTCTTCCGGTTGGTCTCCCTCATCTGGGTTAGTAGTATTAGAAGGAACCGGTGGTTCATCTCCGAGCGTAGCTTCAGTCGCTGTCTTCGGAACCTCAGCAACAGTTGTTCGAGTTCCAGGAATAGCTGTTTCAGTCTCAGCCTTTTCTGCATCGACTGCGGTAGTTCCCTCCCCAGAAGGAGTTGATGTCTCCGGAACTCTAGTAGCTACAGTAGTCGCTCCCTCAGCGTGAGTTGTCCTCTCGACTTCGATCTTAATCTTGGGTGTCTCAACTTGGAAGGTCTTTGCAAATGGATGCTTGTTGATTCGTTTCTCAGATTCTTGCTCGGTGACCGAAGAATCGATTGAGCTTTCAACTAGAGGCTTTGGTCCTTCTTTCGTAGCTTCCTTGACCTTCTCCAGGAAACCTTCAACTGTGATGGCCTCAGGAGTGACTGTTGTGATATGTGTAGGTTTCTTGGTAGGAAAAGGTTTTCCAACAATCTTGGCTGTCTCCTCAGCTGGGATCTCAGTAGTGATGAGCTGTTCCTTGTCTTCAGAAGCCGTCACACTGTCTCCTGTGGTTTCGTTGCTCTTTTCAGAGGCAATTGAAGAGTTTTCTTCGTTGGTGGTTTCCTGGGTAGTATAGTCAGTGGAGGTCTTCTCTCCACTCGGAGTGGTGTCAGAAGAAGCTTTCGTTGTGGTTTTCTTGCCAACGGGCTTCCTCCTAATCTCCTTTGCCGTAGTCTCGGTAGTCTCAGTCGTGGTTTCCTCGTCGGCATCAGTGACCTTCTCTCCATCTTGCGTCGAAGCTCCAGTGGTTGTGTCCTCCGGAGCTGGTGTGGTCTCCCTAGTGGCGGCAGTAGTGATCATCTCGTGCACATCATCATCGATATCATTGGAGTTAGTCATACTGGCATTCTGAAACCTATGGTCACCCTACGGCTAATCAATTCCTACCGTAGTCTCCTCAGTTTTCTTCTCAGATTCCCCAAACTCCTTCAGGAGGGAGGAGCGATTGGGGTTTGGATCGGGCGCCGGGTGGACGTCGAGATCATTGGCTTCTGAGGAAGAGGTTGGCGGCGGTTGCTTTCCCTCGGGCCGACACTGGCAATGGCAGTTACAAGTGTTGTGTTTGATCCGTTTCACGATGTGGAACTCTGAAACAAAAGCGATCCATTTGGCTTCTCCTCTCTTGTGCTAACCGAAATAGTACTCAATACAGGATCAGAAGCCAAATTGAACCTAACAAGTCTTAGCGAAAAATAATTGACAATCTATATATCTAAAGCCATTGAAACCCCGACATCAAAGAGATCGATTGCCGTTGCATTCTATAGCGGAAGTCAGCTGCCATGGTCAGTAATTGGGCGGTGCCCTTGCGATTGTAAATCGAAGTCCGGCGCCAAGTGCGCTTTTCAAGGTGAGAGAGTAGCCCCTGCCTGGCACCGTTATCACTTCGACGAAAATGACGAGCCCTGTCTCCTTGAAACCTTTCGTTTCACTTTTTATGTAAAGGAGGACCGTCTTTTCTTTCAGATCAAAAAGTTGTTGACGTTTCACTCGGAACTGTTACGATTCTCTTTTATGTATTTCACATAGTTCAATTTTAAAGGATCTTTAGGCATATTGCAGAACTTAGTTTGTTTTAGACAGGACTTCTGAATGGGAGATGTTGAGACAGGAACCCAGTCAAAAATAAAAACAAAAATGGGAAAGAAAGAGTAGATAGAGAAGAAGAGCATATCGAGAAAGACAAAGAAAGATATGGGCTTTGAGGTTTCTTTTGAATAAGTGACAGCTGAGGAGAGGCACATTCATGTAAGGATTAACAAGGGGTCGCATCCAACGTTCAACAGAGATGAATACCAACCGGCGGTTCGGAAAGTTTGTTCGCAGAATTTATCATTGAATCCAGTTACAAGTGCAAGTTACATCGAAAGACTTCTAAGAATGGCTCGATGCTTTTATTAACAGAATGTAGTAAAACCGGCTATAGTTATTTTTGGTTTTCAAGACATTCCTTTGGATGAGCATGTGACCAGCGGAGGGTTAAAATCGGCCTATTTCGGGTCTTTTGCCGGAGTGGACTACTTTCCAGCTGGGTGAAAGTGTGTCTGCATAATTAATCAGCTGTTGTCAAAATGCATGCTACCGATAAAATATAAATAAAAAACCACTTTCTATGGAAAGGCAGCAGATAATCAGACATCGGCATGCAGAGACAGAGAGATGGAGAGAGGAATCAAGAGAAAAGAGACATCCCAAGGTTGCAAAGTACAAGGTATTCAAGAACACAATTTTGGAAATAAAACGGTAGATCGGAACACTGCGCAACTTCAAATGTCCAGTTTCCTAGAAGAGACCTACCCTTGGATCCATCGGCCCTAATGGTCTTGCTGAGTAGGCTTGAGGCCTCGGCCAGGAGCACGACGGCGCCCAGCAGAAGCAGCAGGCGCATGCCTGAGTGAGATTGCCTGAATGGTGGGATTGCGGTGGAGAGGTCAAATGAAGGAAGGAGATTCAATCAGGCCGAGAGTCAAAAACAGGCGCCGACCGTTAGCGACGGAAGGCCGCCAGCCGTTGTGCCGTATCAAAGTGGGTCAAGACAAAGTTGCTGCCAAATCAACGAATTCCTTTGCGAGAGAAAGAGAGAGCACTGCCCACGGATGGAGAAGCAGCCATGGCAGAGGTCATTTGTCTTCAGAAGGGGGTCACACAAGGGTAGGTCGTGCGAAGAGGCGTGTGATTTCACCACAGGGAGACACACGTCGCGGAGGGCGTAAAAGTGTGAAACATTTGCTTAAATTAGTGGCGATTACCAAGTTCCGATAGAAAAACAGCAATGTCTTCCATTGAACAACATGCAGGGAAGAAGGGCGAGAATTCGAAAGATGGAGAGTGAGAGGCTTGCAAAATATAGAGAAAGAGGGAGAGAGGACGGATATTGGGAGATAAAGAAGAGGAGCCAGACAAATAGAAAAGCAGAATAATATGTAATCGACCAAAATCAGAAATTGTAACTTGGGTTTATTTGCGGAGCTCCCGCCTCTGCTACCATGGCCCTTTGGCCTAATGGGCCCTGTGGCCTAATGGATAACGCGTCGGTCTCCTAAACCGAAGATTACAGGTTCGAGTCCTGCCTGGGTCAAAATTTTTGCTTAAGACGCTTTATAAAATTAGAATGAGGAATTGGAGTCTTGTAGAAAACGTAATACGTCATCGGTACAGCTTCAACTTCCACCCAACTTTCAGTTCCTTTCACTTGTTTTCAGCTGTTTGGGAAGTTTTTCAGTTTCCCGCTTTCAGACTGAAAAGAGGCAGAAAGAGTGTTTTATGGCTGCGATTCCATAAATAAGAAACTATTTTTGTAACAAACTTTTCTTGTTTTAGGGAGAAGAATGCGGAAGGACATCTTTGCTCGATAATTCGACGCTTCTAAAACCTTATGATTCCCCCTAGTCCTTTCTCGAAGTTTCCCATTAATAAAGCGCAGATCAAGCTATGGAAATTACAAAGTTTGGCAAGGCTCTGAAATGTAGAAGGTATTTCTCTTTTGGAGGCAACTGCACAAAAATAGAAATGAACACGCATTGGCGCGTGTGAAGTGTCCGCAGTGTTGGAATAACCTATTTAGAGAGAAAGTTCGACACGGCTATCTGGAATCAACAAATATTGTCTAGACAAGAGAGAAGTAATTCAACCACAAAGCCTCTTTAAAATATGTAATGTTAGTTAACTCCAAGGCGATAAATCCTTTGTGGTATGGCTCGTAGTGTACAGATCATCTGGTTCAGGTGGCCTCGGTTAACGAATGATTCTTGGCATCCCCTTAAAGGCTTTTGATACTTTTGGTCCCGCCGCAAAGGACTTGCTCTGTCCTTCGGCGTGAGCACAAAAAGGAATTGCCCATTCGAAACCAATCATGGAGGGATCGAAAGAGCAATACTGAGAACTGGGGAAGGTCATTAGCAAGAGATTTTTGTGTTAGCGTTTTCCTTAGGATCATTACACTTGCAATGGTAATTTTCCGAAGGCGTTGGATGCTTGCGTAGCTCCAGTTGGAGTTGGGCCTTACCTGGAACTCGATCGTTCTCACAATGAGTTTCATTTACCACCTTCTCAAACACAATTACAGCTCAATTTGACTTTTGCCGCTTTATCATTTTTCGTCGATGAGATCTTTTTCAGCCTTATGAATGTCTTTTGCTCTTTCCAGAAACAATACAGTTATCTAAAAGCACTAGAACATGCGTAAATAAAGATAAGAAATACTTTGCTAAGAATAAAAACAAAGCTTATTTCAAACCAGTCCGGTTTGAAAATGAAAGGGGCGGCGAGTGCCACTGATCGCAGTATCGGTAACGAAATCTACAATCGATGCGAATATCTGTCCTTCAGAGTTGATTCTTACCGCAACTCCGTACCGGTTTCACACTTCAAACACCATGTTTTCAGACGGAGAGAGATTTCATTCAAAGAAGAAGAACCAGCAAATTGATGACGATTAGAATGAGGAAGACGAACATGTAGACAACGTGGAGTCGGTGGAGACAGCTGCGCCAGAAAAGATCAAATTCATTCCTGGGTGGCCCCAGTATTTTAGTGTTCCTGTAGTGGAAGTACTTAGCAGTTACGAGAATGGCTATTATACTGGCTGTAAGAACCATCAGATTCCAGAGGATAAACACAGCTGAAGTAAGGTACAGTATGCAATAAAGAGTTAAACTGACAAAGAGCGGGAAGATGAGACGTTTTGGGGATGTTCTGGGTTGTGATCTGGAGGAGCATCGTCTGCGAGAGGAAAGCGGAGAAGCCGATGGTTATCTAAAGAAAAGTCATGTCTCTTTCTGTCTCTCTCATTAGAAGAACACACATACACGTAAAGCAAACTAGCCTTCTTCAGGTAAGAGGCGTCATTAATCTCACTCCAGAACATTCCAAGCACGGTAAGCACAGTCAGAAAGATTGATGGAACTATAATCATTATGACGTAGTAGGTGGAACTCCGTTTCATTGTCATGTTGTAAACAACCTAAGAGTATATTCTAGAATAATAAAGTTCCAGACTCGAGGGTACTCCCAGCCGTATATCTCATTCCTAAAAGATTCCACGGACATGGACAATGCGTAGACGTTCCAGGCACCGTTACCCTAAAATCGGTGATGCAGGTAATTATTATTAATGTTGTGTTTCTGTTATTTACTCATCCAAGCACAAGAACCCAAGTATTTTCATTCCGTGCGTAACAAAATGTGCTTTTCATCGTACGCTTTGGTTCTTTTCTACCATACACGTGTTCACGGTTATCTACCTCTGAATGTGTCTAGACAGCCACCTGCCAACTTTTCTATTCCCATCATCAAAGTTAATGGTGTGAGGGCATTTCACCTGCATTTCAGTCAAATGTGCCACATGTTGTCTGTGTCAAAGTTTTACCTCGAATCCTTGTGTGTTTGGTCACCCTTACCGCCTTACCACATCTTTCATATCCACTCCTTTGTAAACATCCGAATTGAACACCATCTCAGAGGTAAGAAAGTTAGTCGAAGCGATTTTCACTGCACATGTCTGCGAATCAAATGGAAAGTCTTTGATCTAAAATAAATATTAGATGGTCGAAATAGAAACCGTACCGTTAGTTTGCAAAGCATTTTCATTATAGCTACGATGTAGAGAGTGCAGGACCCGTTGAAGTGAACCTAGACTATTTTTGTGAGACAAGAGAGAGAGAGAGAGAGAGAGAGAGAGAGAGAGAGAGAGAGATAAAATAAGAGAGAGAGAGAAAATAAGAGAGAGAGAGAGAGATGCTACAAGAAAAAGCCAAAGTCTACACTCACGATGACGTTTTGTATCTCAGAGCTCCTGAGTTCCTCATATTCCGTCCTGAAAGTGCAATATATCCCCCTTTTGGAGTGATACACACAAATCCGTTGGCATGGCGTCGGGAATCCACAGCATCTGTCGGTTTATCATCAGCATTTCTATCCCATCCCACTGCCTGGGGTCCCACTGCAGTCGAAAGTCCGTCCAATGGACGAAGCATTCGCTGATCACATGAGCTGTCTGCTCCGGTTCGTTCTGAATTTTCTCTTTCTTTTAGCAATTTTTGTTTACCAGAGACAGCAACTTCCCATGCATAAAAGTAATGTTCACATTTGTAACCCGAGAGACATTTTCGTATCGATCTGAAAGTAGAGAAACAACCACGATTTAGTTACCTCTGATGTAAATGGGTGGGATTTCCCTGCGGTAGCTTTTAAGAAGATTATCTACTAGAAGCGTCTGTTTTATGAGGAATTCTCCTATTGTCTCTAAAAGCAAACGATACAGAAATAGATACTTACGCCCTTTTTTCACACTCACGCACATATACACTAGGCGTACCATTTCTGCCTTCCAGGAGTTTAGGAAATGAAATAAGGAAGAATAAAATCATGTGAGATTTGCGGAAGGTTCCCAGATTGGGCCAGCGGCAGAGACATCCTGAAATCGAGTAAGCAAACAATAGTACCCCACGCAGGTTATGTAAATTCTTTGAACGAACAAACGCGACAGATTTTCTTTTTTTTCAAAATCTGTACTAAGTACAGATTTTCTTTTTTTCAAAATCTGTACTAAGTACAGATTTTCTTTTTTTCAAAATCTGTACTAAGTACAGATTTTCTTTTTTTTTCAAAATCTGAGCGAGGAGTCCAGAAGTTGCACTTTTCCTTTTCAGCTTGTTTTGAAACCCAGGATCTTGCCACTTGCCCTTTAATCTCCAAATTAGTCAAAGTCTGACTAGACTACTGTGTCTCCGCTCGATCAGAACGGTTCTCTGTAAATTCCATCCTTATCACTCTCCCGCACACAGCACAACCGAACGGATCCTACGTTATGTTTGGTCACTTTCCTCCTGTTTTGGACCCTACTTGCACCCTTACTTTACTAATTTTGTCAAATTTTCCTAATTTTGTTTTCAAACTTTCGCAATTCTACCTAAAACCGTCATTTAAATGTTAAATTGAACACCTTTCCCCCTCAACCCTTTCCCCTCTGTGAACCCGTCCTTGAATACGCATTACGTACGCACCCTCAAGTAAACGCCCGCTTTTTCATTAAATAACACTTCTTCAAACAATATTCGTATTATTTCAATAGCCATCATTATTTAAACTTTTCGATATAAATTTAATCTTGTTGTTAGATTAAAGCGCTTTAAATTTCCAGAGGCGGGTCGAATGACCAATTTTTTCATAGGAGAGCAGGTGTTACAAGAACAGCTGTATCAGAAAGAAAAGCCAAGGCCTGAGGAATCGAAGGAAGTTTTTGAGATTAAGAGGAATGTCCTACAGACGGCATTTGATGCCTTCAAGGCCCAGTTCGGTGAGGTGGAGCCTCAGGAGGTGAGGGCGGCCATTGCTCCCGGAAGAGTGAACCTCATTGGGGAGCATGTGGACTACTGCGACGGAATTGTTCTGCCTATGGTTTGGGAAGGTTTTTATGACCTTAATAAAGAGTTTTAGGCAATTCCTGTGTATACTGTAGTCATGGGTAAATTGGCTAAGAAGCAGGGACATTCGAGTGTACATAGCACGACTTTTAAGGAGATGGTGGAGATCAGGAGACCATTCGATGACGCCACTGACGTGGGTTTTAAATGATTTACTCACTGACCCACTCACTCTCTCACTCACTCACTCACCCACTTTTCTTCCCTTGTCTCTCCGCCGCTTTCTCTTCCCTTCATTCTCTCTCAGTTACCCCAGTGTTTCAAAAACTGCGGGTTTCAGTTACCTCTGTGGACCACATACGTACGTGGAGCTTTGTTCTACAGCAAGTGTCCCGTCGATCTAGAATTCGTAATCCATTCCACAATTCCTCCTGGCAGTGGCCTTAGTTCCTCAGCCGCCCTAGAGCTTGCTGTTTTCTATTTCGCTCGTCTCTTCACACAAGGTAATTCTTGACCATCATCAGTATCTCATTTGCGTACAGGAGACCCCCCTCCTCCCATAGAATGCGCCCTCTCTTGCCAACAGGCGGAACATAACTTTGCCAAAGTGCCTTGTGGAGTGATGGACCAATTCGTCATCGCCATGGCCCAACCTGGCCATGCCCTCAGAATCGATTGTCGGTCAGTTTGCAATTGTTTATCAGCCGCAGATGTTTCCGAACAGCCGGCTGGCAGGGAGGAGTAAGGAAACGTGACTGCAACAAACTATTTAGATCATTGGAATGTGATCCCATTCCGATTGCAATCTGCAGTCAAGCCATCTTCTTAGTGATCAATTCCGGAGTGAAACACTCTTTAGCTGGTGGAGAGTACAGGAAGAGGAAAGAGAATGTGGACAACGCTGTGAAATTGTAGTTTTGTCCAAAAATCAGGGAACTTAACGGTTATTTCCAGATTGGGAGTGCCTTCGTGGAGAGATGCCAATCAGGAGTTGATTAGTAGCAAATCAGCTTCGTTCAACAGTGTGGAGATGATTGAAAATGCATACCATGTGGTGAGAGAAATAGAAATATAGAGGGCAATTAAGGAAAGGAATACACATAGACAAAGAGAAAAGAACAAGAAAATGACAGACTAACTGAAAGGATACTATCAAATTCTACTGAGCACCTTTAGGTAGATGAGATAGAGAGGACGATTAATGCCTCGAATGCCCTTCTGGATAACAACATCAGCCTCTTTGGAAAGCTTATGACAGACAGCCACAATTCTCTACGGTAAGTTTTCAGGGTTGAATTTTAGACATAAAAATCGAAACAGCAAACTTAAATTTTCAGAGACAAATACAAGGTGTCCTGTGAGGAACTGGACGAATTGGTTGAGCTTGCGTTGTCCTTTACCGGCGAAGAAATGGAGAAGGTTGTATTTGGGTCCCGTATGACTGGAGGCGGGTTCGGTGGTTGCACGGTCACTTTGGTCAAGAGGGAGCACGTGGAAGGACTGAAGGAACACATTAAGGTAATCCTATATATTTCTCTCTCAGAACATACAAAAGCGTCTACAAACAAATACTTTATCGTAACTATCATAGTTGTAAATTGATTTCCATCTACGATAAATCCTTCTACTTCTGGGAAGTCTTCTGAGAACTCTTATCGTCCTTCTTGGAGGAGAATCCACTCTTGGACTCCGACTGGGAGGCCTCCTTGGCCGACTTGTCTCCTTTGTTACTCAATTCCGCCTTCGTTTGGTCTACTTCTGAGACATCGTCCGCAGTGACTTCTTTGTCCTTCTCAGCTTGCACAATCTCGAAGATATCTAAACACATACTTAGAATTGACCACATTTAAAGAAACCTTTCTCTCCTTTGAAGAATCTACAGTAGGCCATGTGACCCTTCGTTGGGAGGAAGAGTCTCCAGCTGGGCTGCAAACGAGACCTTCAGAAGACCTTGAGAGTTAACCTACAAGGTTCTTGCGGCGGAGGCTGATAAAATCGTTGATGAAGAAGACGACGAATGTAAGGATAGCCACGGCAAAGAGGGAGAAGCAGATGGACTTGTTCAGTATATCCAATTGAACGGTAAAGAGATGGCGGATTTTGAGGATGAAGAAGGCGATCATGACGGGAGACACGATGTAGCAGAGGCACCACGTGTAGAACTTAGATGCGGGGCTAATGCGATCAGCACAGGCACTTCTCAAAGGGTACATGGCACACACGTCCACAATGTGCTCATTCACTCCTGAAACCACTTGGTAAATGAGATGAGGGAGAGGTACCGTATAGGCGGACGGTCGTCTCAACCACCAGAAGAATCAACATGGAGAACATGATGACAGTAGTGCTCTCCAGGACAGGTTGAGTTTGGGGGACGAACTGAAATAGAAGGATTAAGGGAAGAGAGGCTGATTACATTGGCGACGGAGAAGGCGATGCATTGGATAGTGACGATGAAGCAACATCCAGAGAAGAAGAGCCACTTTCTGTCCTTGGCAGAGGTGATTATGTCAAAGAACGGGCCACAGAAAGGACCGAATTGGACTATGAAGGCATTGATGTAGAGGATGATGTACCAGACTTCCATGCCAGAGACCGAGAGGAACTCAGGGATCACCCCCAACTGTAAATGGGTGCCTAAAAAGAAATCATTTTAGAGGATGAAAATTCAACTGACCGGTAATCGTACTGGCCACACTGCTGGAGACTCCCAATTTCTGAGACAATGTCTCCAATGCTCCAACTGAGGCTATGTAGCCGAAGAAGTGGAATAGAGTGAGGAGGACGTGTATCACATGCATTACCATAATAGCAAAGTATAGTCTTTTCTTCTCAGAAATCATCGAGGCAATGGAAACGAATGAGATCTTCGAGGGACCACTCCAGATGATGATTTTGATGCAGTTTATAACGGCCTGAGAGTAGATGTTCAGCAGAAGTTACTCTAAGCACCTCTTGGGACAGCTGCATAATTTGAGTTTGCTGGAACATCCTCATAAATCCGGTGGAAAAGTCTCCCGAGATCAACTGCATTCCGCATTTGAAGAGGCAGAGGATAAAGCCTATGATTCCTATGACGGCTACGAAGGCCGCGAAGATGAACGGATGGCTTCGGGAGACCATGACCAAGGCGGCTGTCACCACGAGGATGATCACACCGACAATCGGGAGCTGAAAAGGAAAAGGGTTTGATTCTCTCTCTCTCTCTCTCTCTCTCTCTCTCTCTCTCTCACAAAACCAACCGCTCTCATTCCCTGCATGTCCTTCGCGAAACCACTGATGTACATAGAAGAGGCAGACTTGTGATTGCTGGTGATCTTTGTCATGTGATCACACCAGTGCGGTTTTGAAGTCATCTTCTCGCAGATCCATGCGTCATAAAGGGAGTAACAGCAGGTATCCCTATTTTTGAACTCTTCATAACATGCTGAAAAAGGGAATTCTCCTCTTTGTCCAGAATCACAAACAGATTGGACTATCGACACAGGAGACGAGGGAAGTGAGGTTGGTTCCATAACTGACTGAATTGACCAGGCCTCCAGCTATGTTGTAGGTTCCCAGACCATAGCGAAAGGGCATAATCACCAGGGCGATGATTCCGATGGCTAGAACAAGCTATTGTCTTTCAGAGGTATGCCTTACCTCTGTAGATGGGTCCGTAGAGACTGAATGCATTGGTGAGCCCAACCCTATGATAATGACCAATGTGGCTGTAAAGCAAAAGAAGAGGCAGCTGAATAACGGTGACCAATATCAGGTAGAGGGTCATGAAGTGGACTGAAAACGATGGATGCAGGCCAAAAGAGAAGTCGTACATCCACCGCCACTGCGGGCATCCTGCATGAGCATCACACTCTGGGAGGGGTCCATGAGAATGGCGTACAGGGCGAACAGGGCGGCAAAGTCCTTCCAGTCCTTCAACGACCACTTTTCCGCGTCGATTTGGTTGTTGTCTCCGACCACGGTTTTCGGCTTCTCCGGGCGGGACTTGAGGTTCCGATGACCCGCCATAGTTCCCAAATAGACAGACTTCAGGGACTGGAAAGGGAACATGTGAGGAAGGGGGATGTTTCTCACATCCGGTGGAGACCCTCCGTTCCAAGCGTCTCTCTTCGAAATGGCAGTTGTGGAGGCTCCAGCCAGCAGCCCTCCTGCCTCCTTGGCCCCTCTCCTCGAGTGCTCGTCTTCCGCCGACGGCTGGGTGTCCTCCACTTTTCTCTTCTTAGCCACAGCCTCCCTCTTCTCGTTCTTCGCCTTCTGTGGCTCCTTCTTCGAATCCTAAAAGTGTTGTATTTGCACACAAAAAGGAAGAACAACTGACCTCCATGTGGGATTCCTGTGTCGCATGTTCCTTCGTCAGTTTGTCCTTGGATCCTTCCTTTGAAATTCGCTGTGGACGGTCGTCTGGAGAAGGCGCCAGAGGAGAAGGGTCGGCCATACGACGTGGAGGCGACCGATGGAATGGGTGGGAAGGATGGAAATTAGGATATGCGAAATGAGATGCTAATGTTGATTCCTCTAATTAATATGGTGACAAAGGCAAATGAGGAATGCAAATAAACGGAAAGCATAATCAGAAAGAGCTAATTAGCATAATCAACAAATCACCGAAGTTTTTCCCTTAATTTTTCCTCCCAAGTGTGGTTTTTCAACCCCAACCAATGAACTTCGGGTTAAATCACACAAAAAGGAAATGTATTCCTGAACACTTCTGTAGTCCTCATTATTCTTATTTTTTCTTTCCATCTCGCCGTGATTTCTTGGTTTTCAGGAAAACTACCGCGGGACTCCCTCTTTCTTCGTGTGTGACCCAGTGGGCGGCGTCTGCTGTCCTCCCTTGGACTTCCTCCAGTAGCCTCCCTTCTTCTTCAAGACGAGTGCCTTCCCTTTGTGATAATCCCTAGGAACGAGTGGTAGCTCAAGGAATGAACACGGCAGATAGTTTACTCTTTGAACACAGGAAACGTAACAACAGACCCAAATGCGTGCTTCTGAATCAACAATCGAATGGAATAAGGGGGTCACCGTATGCGAAAGGAGAGAGCCAGGGCTAGAAATGTTCTCTGTGGGTGAGACTAGAGGGGAATAAATAAGAAACCATGAGTAGAGGGAGAGAGGAAACGCTGTGTACAAAACGTTAATAGGGCGAGAGGGCGGGGCGAGTTACCACCTCTTCTTGTAGTCGTCGACGGAGACACCGCCGGGACCGTAGGCGATCACCAGAAGGAGACCTGAAATCAGGAATTTAGGAGAGGAGAGGGGGGAAGGCACCTCCAATGACGGACATCGTTTGGAAGAAATCGTACTTCATGAAGTCGCGGTAGAAACGGTCGGCAGGCACGTTCCACCTGAAAAAGTAAAGAATATAAAAATAAAATTGTTTTTCATCGAAACCCAATTTTCAGTCCTGTTTTGCACCCGTTGGAAGCCAATTTTAGTGACAAACTACCCAACCCATATAAATTAAGCAAGTAACCTTTATACAGGAAAGTGATCTGCTGAAGTTCCTATTTTTAGGCTCAATTTTGTATTTCTTAGCTGACAAAAGTTTGATTTTTAGAATTTCGTGTAGTGTTACAATTTTAAAGATGACATGTCCCCGCAACGAAAACCACCCCGAAAATTTCCAGCGAACAAGGTGAATCTCCCGATGAAAAGCAAAAGGGAATCTATCAATATCGCAATATTTACGGAACTGTTTCGGTAAAAAAAGGTTATGCGTTGTAGCTGAACTATTAAACTGGTAAACGACCAAAGCTCTGACTTTGTTGCACATTTCACTACAAAGTACCCTCCGAGGCATAAAAATAATGAAAGGAGATGAAAAGAAGGCAATTGATAGTTGCAGCCAGCCGACTGGCAGGCGTACTTACCAGGCGTTGAGCCAGAAGTTGAGTCCGAAGAGCCAGACGACGAGGAGCATGGCGGAGAGTTTGGTCTTGAATCCGATGGAGACCAGGGTGATGAGGCCGAATCCAACCACGATTTCGATGACCTATTGAGGGTAAATGGACAAACGAGAACGAATCACCTGGACGAAGCTCATCTCAAAGTGCATGAGGGACATGAACATGAAGATGAGGAGGACACGGCCGGCGAGGAGCATGTAGGACTTGGGTTTGTTCGAATCGCCCATGGTGGGCACTCCGGCGAACAACGAGGCCTTCTCCTCCTGCGTCTCTGCTCCCAGAAGCATCAGACCACCGCCAACGGCCACGTTACTGTAATTCATTGGGTAAAGGGAACGAGGGGGAAAAGTACCGGGCAAGGAATTTGAGGTCCCAGAGGATGTGGTAGGCGACGGTTTGCAAAAAGACGATGGAGGCGAGGATGCAGATGGCGACGCAGACCTAAAGGAACAGAAATAAAAGAAAACGAGGAAGAACCACCTTTTTCCTAAGCATAATCATGGCACAGGGGATGAACTGGCCGAAGAAGTTGTAGACGACGAACATCGTGGCTAGGAACCAGCCGCAGGACCAGGACTCCTGCAAAGAACATGACATAAAGATGATTTTCCAATTTACTATATTTTAACGATGACATCACAAACAGCTGGTATGTTTGGTTCCTTTTAAAAAGACTATTCCACTGCTTTTGCGGGTGAACCCGTTGGAGACCCCACCGTTCCAGTCATTTAAAATTTCGGAACGAAAACCTCCCCCGATCCTCACAATAACGCGTCATTTTATGGATCAATCGTGACATATTTCCCACGTGGCAATAACATGTTTTCAACCATAACACACATGATGATAATGAAGGTTTTGTAAACCAGTTTTAAGCATTTCAAGAAATCTTGTATTAAACAACAAACCTGCATGAATTGTCGCTGGTCATCCCATTGGAAGTACATGCGGATTCCATCCTCCAAGAAGGTGGAGACGAGGCAGAGGCGGGCCACGTGGGGCAGGATGTGCCGTGTTCTCCGGAGCACCTACAATTACAAGGGTTTGTAACAAAAATAGTATTTTTTACAGTAAACAATTTGATTTTAAAATGGATGAATAAACACTCACGTCGTCAGCGACGTCTTCAGCACCGGCAAACATCTCCCTCTGTGGTCCCGCACGGAACTGATCCATTACCTGGAAAGAAATGGGTTACTAAGACATTACGGTATCAAATAATATTGTAAGAGCAAGGTAGAAGATCAAGGTAAAGGAGGATTAGGAGAGATTACACGAAAATATGATCCGTAGGGGTGGAATACACAATCGGCGCATAAACAGTCAGCAAACAATCGCGCAGATGGGCAAATGCGATGCCTCCGATTTAAAAGCAAGAAAAGAGAATTTAAAGGACCGAGTGGTTCAAAAAGCGGGCGGATCTGCTGGAACCAATGAACTGGTTGGAGCAGGTGCCTCAGAAGGATGCTAATGAGCCGTGGGCATGAATTCAGCGCGGATCGATTCCCTCCCGAATCAGAAATGACAGCCGGCTGTCATTAGTGGATTGGAAGTGGACCCAGCAAATCACGGCCACTCTGTCAATTGAAAAATGGGAAATGTACGCAATAGCTCCCAGCGGCCATTCAGGCTGCGCGGGAAAGATGAAAATTCAAACCGTTGGTTACGGTAACTCGAATTTACGCTGTTGATGTTGATGTGTTCAGCCTTGTATAGCACGTCATTTTTATTGGTGTTATATATTTCAGGTGTTAAAAGTGCTTTTAATGCACTAATACATCCCAAATTCACAGAAAAATTCCGAAAAATTATAATTAACGGCGATTTTCGAGTAGTTTTCATATGATATGTGCTAGATCACTTAATTATTCAGTTTATTGCTCACAGTTGTTTTAGTAAGCATGTACTAAGCGATTTTGTTGCTTTTAAAGTGGTCTAACTCAAATTATACAAACTAAAACCTGTAAACCGAAATAAACTATGCCGTCACCCTTGAACTAAAACAAAAATCGGGTTCTTTTTTATATTCCACTTTTTTGTAAACGTATTGATCGTTGTATAACCGTATTACCGCCGTTTAAACAAGGAAACAGTCCCAAAACTCAATTTTCAATTGTCCCGACCGCGCGTCGCGGTCGTGGCCGTCTTTCTCGTTGCCGCCTACTTCCTACGCGGAAAGGCCGTGAAATTGAGCTCGAAAAAGAGATCCCGCCAGGAAATTCGATGATTTATGGCTTTTCTCAGTCGACAAATTATTTTTTATTGATATATTTAAACGAAAATATAAGGCAAACGAAATAAAACTACCAGAAATGGAAGATAAGAGGGATGGTGATATATCACGCCATTTATAAATACAAGGAACGGTCATACCACCCCGGAAAGAACCCGAAAACTGTAAATGAAAGGGGAAGTTCAGAGAATTCAGAAGAAAAGGAGAGCTACTGGGGTAGGAGAACCACGCGTGGACCGGTTTCAGGCGCAAAAACTACAAGTGTTCATCGGATTGTTTCTCCCTTTCGCATGGAAAGCGAGAGTTTATGGAAAAACAGGGAAAAAGAGAAAAATAGCTGGTTGGGCTGGGGGAACCGGAAATCCCGCTACGTTTTGTGCTCGCATTGCGCTACTACTTCCACGTGGCGAGCTGACGCAATGTACAAAAATCAATAAATATGCCACTGTAGCGTGGGAAATCGGTACAACAGCGTGGGAAATTAACGAAAACGCGATAGAAAACCAAATAAATACAAAAATAATGAATTGACAAATACTACAAAAGTTAGGCAACGTAGAACCTAAAAATAGATAAACAGCCACGTATCTGTTTTTGTTTTAACGCGCTACAATGATTTTACAATCTACAAACAAATGAAAAGTTCGTATATAGCCAATGATAGATTAATTTAAAGAGTTGAACTAACTGAGGACATAAAAATTGTAGTTTCCTTAAGAAAACTACAAAATTTAGCCTTCGTGATCGCCTGTATGGTACTATTTGACATGTTGGATTTTCGCCCTCGGAGAGAAAAGTAAACAAATCCGAACAGGGCCTCCTGAGGCTCTATTTTCGTTGTTTTTTGTTACACATCGATATTTATAGTAATCTGTAAAAAGTAGCTCCATAAAATCTAATCAGGACCTGTGTTTGCATAGCGGATGGATAAGATAGGATGTCATTGTTTGCTAAGAAATCGTGCCAAGACCATTGATGGTGCAGGAGTTTAAAATTTGACGTAGCATAATCGTCTGAGAAGCGTAATTAGTGGAAAAAGCGTGAAGAGAGTGCGGGAAACTGGTTTCCTTTCGTTCGAAAACTGCACCGAGAAGCGCAAACCAGACAACCGCGTCGCGTCCGCACGCGAGCTGATGTGTCTGTTGGCGGACGGGCGAACAAACCGGGCGTCCGAAGGAACAGTTGTTGTTTTAAGGGACCATCGGGTCCCTTTCCCTTGGATTCAAATGAATTCCAACCTAAACGAGAGGTATAGGCCGGGGTGCGCGAAGCAGGCAAACAAAGCGGTCGTGACTGGGAGAGAGGTGGCGGGTGACGCGCAGCTGTTGACCGAACAGGGCGCTGACCTACGGGACCTTATCAGACAGACCAGGCACGAAGGGCCATTCTTCAAGTCTATGTGACGTCTGGGGTAATGGCGGGGGTGGGTTGGTCATGTGGAGTGGGGTTATGGCCTACGAAGTAATTTTGAGTCATTGAAGGAGTGATGGGGATGAAGTGATGGGATACATAACGTTCGAGAGAGAGAGAGAGAGAGAGAGAGAGAGAAATAGAGACCTTAACCGGAAGTTCTCTCTCGCATGCTGATAGACCAAACATGTTCCCGCAATAGGGAAATTCTTCGCATAACCGCGCGCTATGTACATAACGGGAATGATGCGTATATACACGCATGCATAATATCGTTGTTTTTTATTGTTGAGTGAGTTCCTCTAGAAAACACTATTCTTCAATCACGGACATTTGCAAAGGGAAAACTTTTCCGCCGCCTTTACACTTGGCCACAGGTGGCGACATCAGTCAGTGTGTACACATTGACATATAGAACACGAATGGCGTTCCTAAGCTTTGGGGTGAGATTTTGGGAAGGAAAAGGTATCCAACGGTTTATCTGCCTTGTGTAAAGGATGTTTCTTCTGTACAGCTTATAACCATCAGACAGCGACGACAGATCCCTTATTCATTCTAACTACTACATCGTCTGTTTTAAATTCCATTGTTTCGTCCAACATACAACCCGACTAAAGCTGGTTTTAAAGGGATGATCCAGTTTCGTTCAATCCGTTCTTCATGACTGGAAGATTCGCCCGGTTCCTAGCCCTGAAATATCGAAAGAGGAGACTTTCCACTGAGAATGATCGTAACTTTATAGTCGGGTATATGATTGAAATAAAAAGTGTACTCTTTTTCTCCCCTAGAAACACTTTTTCAAGAAAGCAACTGTAGTTTGGACAAACATTAAAAAACCCTATTTCACCCTAGTTTTTAAAATGTGTTGTATTGTGTTTCTGCCCTTGCGATAATTGCAAAACTTCTTGGAACCTGCGTTTTATTCAATTTCCCCACAATTTCAATTTATATGGCATGTATCCCACGCCAGCCAGGTGCTTTATTGAATTTTCCTCTGTCGTCACAAAACATCATCGACGAAACTTAAAAGGTAATTGAATCCTGCAAGAAGTATCGATAACTCTCAAGATTCGGAAAAGACCAGCTGCCGGCCGATGTCGCCCGTTGCCCCGGGAAACCCCGGTTCCCGCAAGACTCAGGAGACCCTAACATCTTGCACTTGACGCCTTTTACAACATTAATTACCTTTTTAAGAAAAAAAATCAGTTTTAAATGTAATTTTAGATTAAAACCACGGTAATTTGGATGGGAAATAGATATGCTCACCTGTCGACAAACGATCCGAGAGATGTCTTGGTTGCCAGCAGGAAGTAAGTGGAGACCTCTGATTCTATCTTTCTCTCTCTTTCAAAACTTTATTATTTCAGAGTTCCCCACTCCTGCTCCTCAAATTGCGGCCTCTGCAGTGGTCCAAAGTACCTCCCATCAGTCCATTCCGACTCCGTAGGAGCAATTACCACTCTCAGGAACAATTTGATAGTCAGCGGAAGCAAGGACAACACGATGGCGCTGACAAACATGGATAGCTGTGAGACTTTGCAATTGTGGAGGGGACACACCGACGAGGTCACAAAGGTAGTTCTGAAGCCACAGAGGCCCTCTACCTTTTTCCTTTAGCTTGCATATTCCCACGCGGGAGGGCAACATGTCCTATACAGCGGGTCGAGAGATACATCGATACGGGCGTGGTTATTCAATGCAGAAAAACCTGTGAATGTGTTCCAAGGACATCAGATGATCATATCAGGGCTGGAGACACTGGAGGATGGAAGAATAGCGTCTGGGAGCAGGGATGCATGGGTGAAGTTATGGGATCCAAACAGGAAGACTGTACTCAGGGAACAACATATCAGTAGGAACTTGGTGAGATTTGAGAGAAAGAGAGAGCAACACACGATAATATAGTTTAAAGAAGACAAAGAGGAAAATATGAAGTTCTGGGCATGAGTGATTGATTACGTGTTTGCAGGTAACCCATCTCAGCGCAAATCCCAGCCATACTCTCTTGGCTCAAACGTCAGAAGACAAAGAACTCAAGTTTGTGTTTTGATTCTCCTTAACCCTTCCTTTGTTTCAGAGTCTGGGATGCCAGAACCCTTGAGATTGTCGGTCGAATGCCTCGAATGAACCACATTCTGTTGAGTTGTGATTGGAGCAACGATGGAAAAGAGGTCATCTCCTGTTGCAATGGTTTCAACAACGACGGCTGTGAAATTGTGGTTGGAACGATTAAAATTTCCAAATTAAAGTGATATCTAGGTTTGGGACATTCGGACTATGAAGAAACTTCGAGACCTCAGGGGACACGAGGGGTCGGTCACAGGGGTCTCCTACATCAGGGACCATGACCTTCCAAACAAAAGACTCGTCGCCAGTTGTTCACTGGATAGAACAGTCAAGATATGGAACATTGAGGATGGAAGTGAGTGTGGCTTCTTCTTCTGTCTTCTGAAACAAAAGCTTAGCTCAGCTCTGGTCAGAAGAGCTTTCCTTCGGTGCGGATCTCTTGGCGATCTCTGTTCCTAGCGATAGGAGGTAGGACATTAAATAAATCCATAAAATGGGATTTCTTCAGGATTGTCGTCAGTGGTGGAAAAGGGCTAATAGTGGATCTGACCTTCCAAACGAAGGCCGGTCGACCATATTTAAAACTTCACTCGGTTCAGAAAATCACAGAATAAAAAGACATCTAATGCTTTTTTTGCTTCTCTCGGTCGCTTCTTTTTCCTTCTGACAAAATAACGACACATTTATTTTACTGGTTCTTCAAGGTATTTTATGCTACATGTGAAGATATCTTCATCTCTGGTTATTATGTTCTGTCATAAAGATGTGTGGTAAATGTTCTGGTGATTAAAGCCTTCAGGGAGATCTAAAGTGAGAACAATAAGAATAAATGGTACAATGGGTCTCAGAAGAAGAGCATCTGACGGATCTTCTTAGGTGGGTTCCGCGTGGAAGGCGACGCCGAAGAAGAATGAGGGGATTTCACGGAGACTGGGGACTCCGGTGGTTCTGAAAAAGCCAGTAAAAGTGATTTGTTGGAAACTTACGTTCTGGACTCTGAAGTCGGGGTTTCTTCACAGCGGGAGGCTGCTTCTTTCCATTTCGCGACATGCCTGTTGGAATTCTTTTAATTCCTCTTGATTGACCCATCTCCATTTGATACAACTCTTCCTCATTTTGTAGCTGAATAGATATGATTGTATGTCTTCTGATTACTTACGTTGAAGTGGTTATTGAGCTTCTTTTGTATTCTGATCAAGTTCCTCGTGCACATGTTCTCGGCATGTCTTGAGCCCATAACTCCAGTGTTCTTGAGAGTGTTATAGGCCTGGGAGAGTTTCAACTGAACATAGTCCAACTGAAATCAGAGCTTTCACTCAATCCCAAGCACAACTGACCTTATCTTCTGGAATGTTTGAGACATCTAGCCAGTCTAGGCAGTTGGTATGACGAATGATATTTTCATTGGAGTACTTGATACGGTTGTGTAAATTATCGTGGAATTCGGCTAAGTAATTCAAGATTTGAATGAAGATGAAGGCATGGACCTTGGTCTCCTGGAAATAACATCGGTACAACAGAGAGTGACGAAACGTTACCGTGCTAATCTCTAAGGCTTCGCTTGTGAGCACTTGCTCCGTGCACCAGAACATCATGGAGCTCACGGCATGGTGGGTGTTCACTTTCCGAAAGAAGATGTCGTCTGAGCCTTCTTCAGGACATTGAAGGATTCCCACGATGGCAGTAGCGATGATCATCTGGTTCGAGCTGAAACCCATATCTCTGTCTCTTTCTCTCTGTTTGTCTCTGTCTCTATCACTTATTTCTCCCTCATTCTTACCGTGATCCTGAAGCAAAGATGTATGAAAACTGAATCAAACACGACCTCAATTTCGGGAACCTTAGAGTGCTAGCATGGAACAATCTGAATTGACAGTGAAACCTCCCATTCAAGTGGTCTTACCGTAGCATCATTGCATGTAGCAGCACAGTCCAATGGTTCTCCAGAGGATCCCTCTGTGACACGAGGAAGATCTTAGCTGAACACTCGGCCGCTATGAAGACTAGATCCTCCGGCTGTTCCTAAAAGTGAAAGGGAACTTGTATTCGGAGGGAAATGGTACCGGGTCTTTTAGTATGTCCATGTAAACGTCCAGGAGGTGGTCTTTCACGAGGAATTCAATCGCCCATTGGTTGACCTTATCGTACCCAAACTGAATTATCCAGTCTGTGTAAGTGTTGAGGCAGAGGGACTAAAATAGACTGGAATTGACGCTCTTGGGGGAAGATTACCTTGAATTCGACGCAATCATTTAAAAGGGAGGCAAACATAAATTTGAAGTATCTGAAACAAAAGAAAAGATAAAGAGAGACATCGGGCATAGGCAGAGATGTAGAAAGAAATAGGAAAAAGAGATTTCTTACCTTTTGGCCTTGCTTTCGTCCGCCAGACACATTATTCCAGTGACTTCCACAGCGTATCTCCTAGCTTCTGGTTTTAAGAAACTCAGGCAACGATGAATCTTTAAATCCGATTTTACGACTTCAAGGAGTGACTAACCAGTCTATCATCAATGTTCTGCACATATGCATTCCATTCTTTGATGGTGCCTGTCTTCATAACGCTGTTTACCACCTGAATGTGGTAGAGTGAGAGTTCGTCACTCTGAAAAGGACACTTAGAAAGAAAAGGGACAGGAAAGCAGAGAAGTTTAAGATATCACAAAAGCTGACATCCACATGACACATAGAATCTGACATGCGAGGGTACCTCTAGGATTTCCCGTCGAGCTTCAACGGATTGGATGCATGGCAGATCGATCTCAAAGGATACAGTATGCCACACTACTTTACTCAAGTTCATTGCATTGTAAGCAAAGTGGGATAGTTTCTTTTCAAGACACAATACCTTTCTTTCACCAAACCACTAATCGTTAAATCATAACTTACGGGAAGATCGTCAATATCCATAAGATCATCAGGGCTTGACTTAATAACTGCCTTGGAAGTCGAGGGTTTTTGTTCAACTTCCTCGTGAACCATATCCGACACCCTCTCCATAACATTTCGAAGGGCTTCCTAAAGTACTCAAGATTCCTACGCTTTAAGGTTAAGGTAATACCACAGGATCTGAGTAATGAATAGTCGCGAGGCTAAAGGCGATGTGGTCAGTGACGTTCTTATCCAAAGTCTTGTCCTTGAGCATGTATTCCAAGAGATTCTTCCAGGCCGTCCTAAAGAAAAACTAAGCTTTGAATATTGGTACACTCACATTCCGGAGGGATCTCTTTCCAAGAAAAGACAGATTTTCAGGACTTCGGTGATGGAAAGCTGAAATAGAACTGGAATACTACTTTTACCTCGACCTACGTTATGGTTGCTTTCATCAACAGGCAGGAAGTGTTTTCCGTTCTCTCGTAAATCTTTAGAGATATTGCCCTTCCATTGCCAAACACTAAACAAAAAGAGTGAATAAATGAGAGAAAACCAACTCTTGAACAGTGCCACAGGTGTCCTTCAGTGGAAGAACAAGCCTCTTGAAACATTCATATCTGATAGCCTGAAAACCGCATTCTATCTACCCAAATAAGCACACACGTCATTGTCTCTGTTGTTTGAATCCAGCTTCTTCCTCGTCTTTTCGTAACAGTACTGGATCATACATCTCCACACAAAGAGCTCCGTGGCCATAGAACCAGACAGCCGGCTGAAATACCCTCAATAGAAAACTTATAAAGTGAGCTCACTGATCCCGAAGTTTCCTCTGCCTCTGCCAGGTGATGACACTGGGTCTGATGGGGTCGTTGGAGATCACCTTGATGACATCGGCCAGACTCATCCTTTCGTCTTTGGCGATCAACCGACGGATCACATCCAAACAGGCGAAGGCTATCTTTGTGACCTCCTCCTACACAAAGTACTTGATAAAAATGAATGTCAAAAGACTTACATTGTGCTCTTCCCAATTCAACGCCGCTAGGAGGGTGATCATGGCCGATGGGAGACCGTTCTTTCCATCGGTTTTCTCAAGGGCCTCCTCTGGAGTGAAGTCATTTTTAGCTTTGATGATCTTCTGAGCCAGAAGGACCAGCCAGACCGAGAGGAGGGTGTCCTTTGTGAACTCTTGGATAGATTCTGAAAAAGAGGATAAGAAAGTGAAAGAAGGAAGAAAGAGGGAGATACACTCACTGTCCATGTCCGTAAGAGTGCAGACAAGTACCTCCTGGAGAATAGTCTTGTTAATTTTCCCTGGAGGCACAACCGACAATTTCTTGATAGCCTCTCTTCGAATCTAAATCAAGGGTCTTTGCTTGGAATGAAAGTAGGCTTACCGTCTGTGATCGATCGCTTGCAGCTATTGAAGCTATGTACTGGATTGTTCTTTCGTCGTTTGTTCTAATTTCCATCCCTTGAACTGCAGCCAATCGACACCCATCGTCTTTTTCCAACACTCCATTAAGAAGTACTGAATCTGAAGTTAAAAGCCACAAATACAAACTCACTGTCTCTAGGGAGCTTCATAACCGCCATTTCCGAACTGCACAGAGTGGTGACGTCCTGGATCAAAGCTGTCGCTCTGTAGACGGCCGTGCGGACCTCCTCCATCTGACAAGTCGAAAGTTGAAACTTTCGGTTGAATGAACTACCTTGTCTCTGTGTCTCACAATGAGGATATGGTACAGGACGTCTTTAGTGTTCTCGTTTATTCCGGGCATTCTGAAGTGCTCGTGTTTGTCCTTCTTCTCCGCTTGAATCCAATACTTCAGGAATTGACCGATCATATTGCAGATGTTGCAGCGAACAGAGACTTCTTCGCATTCGTAGAGCTGAATTTGGAATTGGTTTCGTGTGTGTGTGTGTGTTGTGTGTGTGTGTGTTGTGTGTGTGTGTGTGTGTGTGTGTGTGTGTGTGTGTGTGTGTGTGTGTGTGGGTGGGTGTGTGTGTGTGTGTGTATGTTTCCCTCACTTCAATGCAGTAATCAATCAGGAACTTGATAAATTCGCTCCTGCCACTTATGTGAAATCGAATCGCTGCGGCTGTAAAGAAAGAAAACACAGCCATCCTCTGATCAATGCGATCCGTGGCTTCTAACTAAAACTCCAGTAAATGGATTTCAATTTCTAAACAAACAATGTAGTTGAGCCTCAGACGCATTTCATCTATGAATATCTCGTGTTCATCGTTTGGGAATTCCCTTAACATCTGGAATGTTTTGATTAGACTACAGTAGAACGAGAGGTTTGCCTTCTTGTGGAGTTGAGTGAATTGTTTATAAAAGGCAGAATTGTAGTCTTCTGCCTTGTCTCCGCATACTTCGCTTTCGAATACACCGCGGATTATGATGGTGAATCCAGATCTGAATATGGATTGGAGTGTTTGAGAAAAAGTCTAGATGTGGACTGAAAGTTACCTGTAGTTGGAGAACTGCTCTTCACGAGTATTATCGTCATCAGAATCCATTTTCTCTAGAGATTGAAAATAATAGAGAAGAAAAGAGGAGAATTGGAACGAAAATGGGAGAATTTGGGAGTGAGAGTAATAATGAGAGATAGAACAGATTGAATGCCAAATCTTTAAGTGACAATGACATACTGGCGATCACGAACTGAAACTGGAGAATGAATCAATTTGTTTTGAAATATATAAAAAAGCTAAATAAAAATGCATTTGGACGCTAATATCTACAATTTCAAATAATTTATATTTTTCCATTTTTCCCCTCGTGTTGTTTTGAGGCTATAACATTTTCCCTGCAATTTAATTTTAAAATATCATAAATATGTAGTTAATCCGATTAATAAAAATTTAATTGGATTATGATTTTATCTAGGTGTAATCAGCTGGTAAAAGCAGCCGGGTGCTCTCAATACATGCAGCGCTTTGTAAATGTTGGGTCTCGCAACGATATAGCCGACTGGTTTGCCGAAGCATGCGGCAAAACACATGATTTCTACAAAAAAAAGTTTGCTTAGTCTTGTTTCGTTTTAAATGTTGCTATTTTAGCGGAATTTGTTTCCTTTTAGATCCACAATGTTACAACAACTGAAAGACCGCTTGCAGCAGTTGGAAAACACCCTCGGAGCAGGAGATGTGGGTTTTCATAGATAATTTGAACTCTTCTTGTGTCAGGTACAGTCGTTTGATGTGAATATATCCGCCTTGAGGAAGAGTTTTGCCAAGAAGGGGTTCAACCACGTGTTCAAGGTGGACGCCTCCCGGTTGAGGACGCTGAAGGACTTTGCCAGCGAGGTTCGTTCCCTGGTGACGGTATTTAAAGAAGATTTAGCCAGACGGAAGGCCCCTTTCCGAGAAGGTCTCGGTTGTGCAGGCCTGCGAGGAGTTGATGCGCCGTCGGACGGAGCTTCTGGAGGAATTCCAGGGCAGACTCGGCGTGAGTTTTCGCTTTTGGCAGAGAAACAGTGGCACAGGTGGTGCTGAACACGGACGACTTGTCAGGAATCTCGACTCACGAGGACAAACTGGCGGCGATTGGAAAGGACATCGAGACGGCACTGGCCGAGTGGAAACAGTGGGCAGACCTTTAAATTTTATTACGATTTTTAAGAATTACGGTAGAAATTGAGGAGTTCCGCAAGGAGTACGCCGTGCTGGTCGCCGGTCTTCAGTCGTATATTGACGCCCTTTCCGAAAAGGTACGAATTGCTTTAACGGACCGAGGCCATGTTCCCAAAATTCTGATGAATTTAAAGGACTGATCCCATTTTTCAGATATCGTCGGCTGAAGCGTCTTCGGCTGCGTCGTCTGAAGCATAATCATGTAAATTTCTGTAATGAACCCATCGACTACCATAAACTTACCCAGTTTTTGACAGATTCTAAAAGAACCCCGAAAAGGCGTTAACAATTATTTATCTCTGGGCAATGAGAGAATGACTAGTCGGTGACAAAAAAAAGGGACACGTAACAAGAAAAGTGAAAATACAGGGGTTCCAAGAGGGGGCTCATTGCTTGTAGAGGGCTTTCTCCACGGCTTTCTTCAGCTTCTCCATGGCCTCCTGCTGACAGGGGGCCTTGACGACGCCCGTTCCGGAGACGATCACGTTGGCTCCCGCGTCGGCCGGGATCTGCAAGATTACGGTTTTCTAATTACTGCAGGGGTATACGACTACTCTGTCTTACGAAATACTGAATTCTGACATATTTTGTTTCAGAAACGCTCTCCTTTAAAGCCACCTGCGTGACAACTCCTCCACGATGGGGCGGGGTGTTGGAAAACAAGAGGCATGGCTAAACACTCCTCAAACTCCTACCTGAACATTCGCTGGGGAGATTCCTCCGTCGACCTGGATGTTGAGTGTAGGATGGGCAGCTCTGATGGCACGGACCTTTAAAAAACCCTTTTCTTCCCTTTCTCTGCATCCTCTACCTTGTCCATCTGGTCCTCCATGAACTTCTGTCCTCCGAATCCTGGCTCCACCGTCATGATTAAGGCGTTATCGATCTGGGAGGCAAATCTACAGGGCACTGTAGTTCTGTAGCAAAGAAACAACCAACTGTAGCAATTTGTCGACGCTGGTTTTCGGCTTAATCGACAGTCCTACTTTCATCCTGTCGTCGCGAATCTAAAAATGGAAGGAACGACACAGGATGATGAAATTACCTTTTTTATGACTTCCAGGACGGCTTCATCGCCTCCGAGGGCGTGGGCTGCCTCCCAATGGAAGGTGAATTGGCTGGCTCCGGCGGCAGCCATTGGTTCCACCCAGAAGGCGGGATCAGCCACCTGAAAGAATGATAAATGAATAGCAACGGGCCAGGTGCGACATTCTTTAAATTATACTATCCGCCAAACTAACCATGAGGTGGACGTCGAAGAAGGGGATTGGGCCGAGGTTCTTGCGCAGAGATTCGACAACCGGGTGGCCGAAAGAGATGTTCGGCACGAAGTTTCCATCCATTACCTGAATGTAAGGTAAACATTTACAGAAAAAGTAAGACTAACGTCCAAGTGGAGCCAGTCGGCGCCATTCTCCAGGAGCTTCCTGCTTTCCTCGGCGAGATTCGCCAGATCGGCGTTGAGGACGGAAGGGCAGATGATCGGTCGAAGAGGAGAGGCCATTTTACTGGAAAAGGGCATAAAACAAAACAATAAGAAAGTTAGTACGTGGGCATACTTGAAAAGAGAGGTAGTAAAGGAACGCATCGCAGACGGTCACCTCAACGACAACACTTAATTAACAGAACTGGTTTGCGTAATTCGGCAAGTTTGCATTCTCCAAAGGTCACACAACGTTCAGTATCAATACAATCAATACAATTCACTGTTTCAACGAAAAAATACGAGGGGAAACCGCTAGACACGGCGGGTCGCCGCGGCAGTGGCGGCGGCCACACTGGTTACGGTAATAGCGTCTAAATACGCAAGCCGCTAGACATTTTCAACTTTATTTTATTTTGAATTCAATCTTTATGAATTAAGGTGAAATTGTTTTAATTGAAAAGAAGAAAAAAGTCAAAATTGGCTAGAATCAAAAGCACGTGAAAACGTTCAATTTAATGGGCGGGGTTAACTTTTCCATGTGAGACCAAACTCATTAAATAATGGGCGGGGTTTGAATTCTGCGCAGGATATTTAATAAATTGAGAGTTTTAGGCCTTTAACTTTGTTCTTAAACATTGAATCACAGATTTTAAAATTTATTTTTACTTCTTTTTCCCGCTTCATCAATTTTACATTTCTATTTTTAGCATATTACCGTAGTATTTATATATGTATTTAATATTTATGGGTAAAATGGTGTTCAGGTCGCTTTTTTTGTAAATGGTTACGCCTTCTCTAGAAGAGAAACTAGCCCATCAGCCTTACGTGAACGGGTGGGAATTCGTGTTGTTTATCTCATAGAGTTGCTTTTTTGCATAGTTTTAGCTTAACATTTTCCCTAATAGTCCGTTGACTATATCGCGTTCAGGTTCCTGCCTTCCGCAGACGATTTCAAGCTCTGGGACCAGATCGGCTCAGGTGCGAAACTAGGCGTCCATAGCAAACGCTGGTTCAATCACATATCCTCCTTCTCGCCCGACGAAAGGAAAAGGTAAATTTGTCACACGCTTTTGCATTTCTTTAAAAATATATATTATTTAACTATTTTATTATACAATGCGTGCTTAGTTTCACTTCCCCTACGGAAATGTCTTCGGAAACCGCTGCCCTCACCCCGGAGCAATTGGAGAACCTCCCTCAGTACCTCCTGGAGCACCTGAACTCAAATGACAAGGTACGTTTATATTTCAAGCGTAATTTGAACAGGCGTTTTTTTTTGTTTTTTAAATGTATTTTCAGGGCTTTAACAGTATCGATCTGGCCGCTACCCTGGCCCTGGACCACCAGAGGATCATCGGAGCTGTGAAATCGCTCCTCACCCAGGATGGGGTGCCGCACCCATAATTAGCTTTAATTAACTTAATTAAGGTTATTTCTACCAGTGACGTCACTCTGAAGCAGTTGGGCCTCAGCGGCGAGGGAAAGGACATGGCCGACAATGGTTGGTATAGAATTTAATGATTTTCAGTATTTTTCAGGTTCCCACGAATTCCGCGTATTCCAGGCGGTTGGATCTGATGGAGCCCTCCAGGCCGATATTATGGTAATCCATTGGCTAGAAATGTCAACTTATTGGATTTTTAGAAGCAATCTTTCGGCAAAGTCGGAGTTAGTAAGGCCCTTGCCGCTGGATGGATCTCTGTTGACAAGTCCGGCGGAGCTGTGCGAGTGGTTAGTTGGACCTTTAGATACTATTTTAGAAAAATTTAAACGCCGTTTACGCTTGAGTACTCATCAATTCGCTGATTTCAGGTCCGCAAGGTCCCGGACGGCGTGGTGGACGTGGTAGCCGCCCAGCTGAAGGACCTGGCCTTGGGAAAGTCCATCGATGACAAGGCTAAGAACGAGCTCAAGAAGCGCAAGCTCATCACCGAAGTGTAATCCCATCTTTAAATTCGTTGGTTACTGTAGCATTTTAGCACTGTCAAGGGTCTGGAGGTTACCAAGGGACCCCTGTTCACCACGGAACTCAGCAAGCCGGAGGTCGACCTCACCCCCGAAATGATCGCTAGGCAAGTGTTTCAACAACTCTGTTGAATGTCTTTAGCGGCGCTTGGAAGTCGAAATCCTTCAAGAAGTACAATTTCGAGGCCTTGGGAGTGCCGCCTTCCTGCGGTCATCTCCATCCTCTTCTGAAGGTCCGCTCAGAGTTCCGACAGATCTTCTTCTCCATGGGATTCACTGAAATGCCGACGAATCGCTACGTGGAGAGCTCCTTCTGGAATTTTGATGCACTGTTCCAGCCGCAGCAGCACCCGGCCCGTGACTCCCACGATACATTCTTCATCTCTGGTGAGTTTAGACTGGATGACGGTACTTTGAACGTTTTTTGCTCCAGAAGATTAGAATGGCGTTGTTTCAGATCCCGCTGTGAGCACCCAGTTCCCCGAGGAGTACCTGGAACGCGTGAAGATGGTCCACTCTAAGGGAGGATTCGGATCTATTGGGTAGGTTCCCCACTTTTATCTCTCTCTCTCTCTCTCTCTCTCTCTCTCTCTCTCTCACTCCTTTGTTTTAGCTACAACTACGACTGGAAGATCGAGGAGGCCCAGAAGAACGTCCTCCGCACCCACACCACGGCCGTCTCTGCCCGAGTCCTCTACGAACTGGCCCAGCAGAAGGTTGGTTTTTTCCTTCTGTCGATAACTTTTTTCTTGTCTGCAGGATTTCAAGCCGGCGAAACTGTTCTCGATTGACCGTGTCTTCAGAAACGAGACCCTGGATGCCACCCATCTGGCAGAATTCCACCAGGTCGAGGGAGTCATTGCCGAGAGGAACCTCAGCCTCGCCCATCTCATCGGCATCTTCACCGAGTTCTTCAAGAAACTAGGTAAGTATAGTTCTTGCCAAAATGAAATCAGCGGCCAAAGTTTTGCATATTAATTAGAATATCTAAATCTCCTTATTCAACATTGTCTCTCGCATTGAGTATCTCATTTCCGCTGCACTAAGGTTGTTTTGGCAGGATTCCAGTTTGGCGAAAGCTATATAGTCTTAGCCAAAGCTAGTTCCATCGAAAAATGGCGTTAGCGCTAATTCGTGAAAAAGTTATGCTGTTGTAAGGGGAATTTCGAATAACAACATCAGAATAATTTCACCCATTTCCAAAACTCGCCGAACTAGGATTGGCTATGAGTATATAAGAGTTTGAAGCCCTTTTAATGAACTGCGGAATCACGTGTGTTCCATTATAAATGGGCGCGATTAGTTTGCTAACCTGCATTCTTTCAGGAATCGAAAACCTCCGCTTCAAGCCTACCTACAACCCCTACACGGAGCCTTCGATGGAGATCTTTGCCTACCACGAGGGTCTCAAGAAGTGGGTCGAGGTGAGTGCATTAGTGTAATTTGGAAGTATTTCTTCTTTAGATCGGAAACTCTGGAATGTTTCGGCCTGAGATGCTTTTGCCCATGGGACTGCCGCCAGATGTCAACGTGGCCGGTTACGGTCTTTCTCTGGAGAGGTTGGTTCTCTCTCTCTCTCTCTCTCTCTCTCTCTCTCTCTCTCTCTCTTTCTGTCTCTCCCTCTCAACTTCTGCCTTTCAGACCCACCATGATCCGCTACGGAATCGACAACATCCGCGACATGTTCGGCCCGAAGATCAACCTGGAAATGGTCTACAACGGCCCCATCTGCCGGTTGGACAAGAAATAAGCCCCCTCCTTCAAAACACACGTTCCCTGGGTCTACTGTTGCTGTTTTAAGCTATTCCCTCCTGCCTTTGTTACCTTTTTCTTCTTATTAAACCTTTTTATGGATTTGTGCATGGCTTTTTAAGTGGCTTTTGTCCTTCAATTACCTGTAGTAAATGGTGAACCTGGCATAACTCCCATTTCAGATCAGAAAATGTCCGCTGGTCCCCGGTTCACAGGAATAAAATTCTGTCCGGAATGGTTTGTGTAGTTTTAATCCATTTAATGTGAATTTACTTTAGTAACAACATGTTGTACCCGAGAGAGGACAAAGAACACCGCGAGCTGATGTACGCCTGCAGGTTCGTTGCACAAATGCTTGGATTTCAGCAAATTGAGCTTGTTATTGCGTTTAAATGTAAACTCGAATCGAGAACATAATTTTAACTTGCTTTTGTTTGAATTTCACAACAAAAAAATCTATTACCGTTCCAATATTTCTAGAAAATCCTTATGAATGTCTCTTATTTTCAGAAACTGCGACTTCAAGCAGCGGTCGGACAATCCCTGCATCTACGTGAACAAGCTGATGCACGAAGTCGAGTGGGTCCTCCATGGCTGAGTATCATATGCGTATTTCCAGTGAGCTGACCCAGGTGGTGGCCGACGTCGTCCACGACCCGACGCTTCCGAAGACGGAGGACCACCCGTGCCGGGAGTGTGGCCACAACCAGGCCGTCTTCTTCCAGGCACAGACCAAAAAGGCCGAGGCATGTCTCTTTTAGACCTTGAAATCAATTCTCTTACAGGAGGAAATGCGTCTCTACTACGTGTGTGCCAATTCTGCCTGTGGCCATAGGTGGACCGAGTGATCTCAGACATTGTCCCTCCACTGTATACTGGTTGTTCCCGTCTCGAATGAATCTGAAAATTTTGATTTTGGTCTGTTCAGTTTACAGTTTGAATATAGGTAGAATCGGTCATGCCAATAGGGTGACATAGCTTTCAAACGTGGCAACGCCGTGGAAGAAGGCCATCTTTCTTGTGCTTTCAGCCACTCGTTTTTTTTTTCACAGGCACCGCCAGACTAAGGATTCTGGCGATTCTAAGTTTTCCTGTATACCCCTGGCCCATCGAGCTTGTCAATTGAAAATGACCATGGTTATGCAAATGTACTCTGCGTCTCCTCGTTGTGCGTGCTCTCTTGCTAGTTAGATGTGCAGGTTAGTTTAATCTCATTCCAAGCTCGATGGGCGAGGAGTATACATTTGTTGGTAAAAGAAAAATAGACTAACAAAAATATTGATTTATTTACTATGCTACATTTATTCCACTTTAAGGTGAAAAAAGAGAATATGGTGGATGGGGCAACAGGCCGTCACTTTGGGTACGTATTATTAAGGCTAAACTAAAGCAATAGGGAGATCACACATCTCGCAATGGCCGTTGGGACACGACTGAGCAAAGGATTTTAAAAAGGCGTGTATTCGGAAGCGTGTTCATTGGAATCACTGGATGGGCGTCCGCAACACAGAGATCGGTCCTGCAAAGAATCCATTAAACCGAGAAATACCAGAAAAGTACCGTATGTTTAGGCATTCTGGAGAAGACCAGGGAGACGATGGTTGGCGAAGACCATCTCAGCCAGGCTGAAACCACGGCCGGTCAGAGGCTCCCAGCTGGGAATGTACTCCACGGGGAGCAGTGTCTCTGAAACAAAGCGGATGAATGAGCCCTGCAATTCCACTCACCCATCTCCACCATCTCGGGAAGAAGCATCAGAAGATGGTGGTTCTCCGACTTGCTGCTACTCTCCTCTTCTTCCTCCTCATCGTATACGGACATATCTTCGTCGTAGTCCTCTTCCTCCTCCGTGTCGTAGTCGTCGATGGTGTGGCCGTCGATGAAATGTTCCTTCTCTTCTTCAGCGACGTCTTCGTCATCGTCGTCCAAGATGGACAGGGAAAGAGGCCTTTGCTCTAAAAAAAAGATACGTCAATAGCGGAAACAAGGACAGCCAGACCTTGGCGACGACCGTTTTCGACGCGACGGGTAGGAGTGGTGAAGTGGCTTTCCTTGTACACCAACAGCGGGGTAGTTTTCGGGGTTGGCTGAAACCAAAGAAATTATTATAATTACCAAATACATTAACTTTATATTTAGTTCAACTTACATCTGAGTCGACGAATGTCTGTTGACTGAGGCGGCCGCTGTCCTCCTCCTTCACAACGACCTTCGGATGATTCGGCGAAGCAGCGGTCGAAGAGATCCTCGACTCGTGTCCACTGTCGTGGTCCTCATCCCTCGGCGCCGACTTTGTCTGGACGGCGGGGCTCTTTATAGCAGAGGCGTAGGAACGCGTTTGTTTCGGAGGCAGAGGCGCCGGGACAATCTCCACGTGCTGAAACACTTGGGATAATTAAACTAGTGAAAACGAGCTCACCACAACGGGTTCCGAGAAGACGTCGCTGACGGAGTTGAAGTCCTCTCCGTCGTCCTTGAACAGCGATCCGTAGCCCTTGGGCTCGTAGGGGGTAGTGGGAGCGTGGTACGTGTACTCCTGACGCCTGTAGGTGTAGGCTTCATCCAGTGACGAAGTGCTCGACTCGGTGCGCTGGCGAGTGATCTTTCTGAAAATAAAAGGTTCGCCAAGCAAGTCTCTCGGCGTCTCCGTTTTGACTAACTATTTCGGCTAAGCAATACGTCGTGCGGTAAGAAATACCCACGTTTTAGGAAGGTCCTTGCCGAGATTATTGACTGGTTTTCGTTGCGTGGGGAAGTTCAGCTCAGGTAACTGCTTGGCCTTCTTTGCCTTCTTCTTGGCCGGTTGAGGTTCCGCAGTTTTCGCCTGAAACCCCAATCAATGGCTGATTAGACCTTTAAGCCCACTTTGTTGTAGAGGTACTCCTGGTCCCTTCGTGTCGTTCCCAGGCCGCATCGGCAACGGCACATCTTCGCCACCAGCGACTGTCCCTTCTTCTCCCACAGATTGGCGCGACGTTGTGCGTCTGTCCAGCCCCTGGCCGAACCTAAACTCCCTCCTCACTGCCTTTAGGAGAGGGGAACAAACCCATGGTACTCAGGACGCGTATGAGGTGGTCCTCGTAGGCGGCGAAGCATTCCTCGTGACACATCTTTCCCTTGAAAGGGCACTTGTCATTAGAACACAGCATTAACACTCCTTCTGCACCGGGTTCCAAGGGTTTTCCTGAAACACAGGAATGTCAACGATGCTTGTCAAGCGGCTGTCCATTGCGCCATAATCCCACAGTTCACTCGTTGTAATGCACATGCGCATGGGGAACAAACGCCTGTTCCGACCGCAAACCAAATACGTGCGAACGGTTCTAAGCCAGAAAAGAAGAGTTTAAAGGACTGTCTAACATAGGTCCTAAAATCCCTAGTTTGTCAACAAGTTGACACATTTCTAGAAGCACCCAACGTGCACAATCGACAACAGCATACGGCAGTACGGTAGCTTCTCCTGCCATCCGACACTTCCGGTAACCAGGAATTAACTACGAAATCATTAAAATTCTGGCCTATTTCGAGGTATTTTGAAACTCTTGCGCATGTATGCTTCTCGCCAATGTTAGTTCTTGGAAAAATGCTAATTTGTGCCAAAGTTATGATGTCGTTGTTGGGAATTCTAACGTCAACAGCATAATTTTGCCAAAAATAGCATTTTTCCAAGACCTAGCATTGGCGAGAAGTATATAACGTTTGATTTTGAATGAATTACAGCAACAGAGACAATAATCGAAGTTGCCGATGCATCAGAAGCGCCGTAGGCTTGGCTGCATAGCCGATGTTTAGAATGACAACGGGATAAACCACGGCCCGTGGGATTCCTGGCATTCCAGTCGACGCTTACCTATGATGCAGTCTTGTGGATCTGGCACAGAACAGCCGATGACCTTCGGTGGCGCCGCTTCTTGCGGCCCTGCGTCCTTCTTCCCGTCGGGACGTGCTCCTCTTTTGTTGTCGTGCTTGTTACGTGGCATATTCGAAGCTCAATTGTTGCAAGTTTTCCTGAAAAACCGGGATATTCCACCGTGGAAACAAGGGGAAAGCAAGATAATCGTGATATTCGGCAGGTATAATCGATGAAAGGTGGGGGACACACCTTGTGTCCAGAAAGGATGGGGGTGACCAGCCGATGGGGAGACAGGAAGGAGAATGAGGGGAAAACACGCGCGAGCGGAAGTAGACTGTTTAGACAGTCTAACGAGAGATTTACGCATGCTAATCAGAGGATAACCGGAAGATGCATGTAAATGAGGGGAAAGGGAAGAGAGAGAACGGCGGTAGCAGAGTGCAAATGACGGGGCGATGAGTGGGGCGGGAAAAAGAGACGCTGTGTTTAGAATACGCAGGAGATAATGAATCAGCGGCGACGGTGGCTTTCAAATTCACACACAAATCCGCGGAAATCAAGGGGTAGGTCGCGGAATTTCGAGAAAAACCGCTTGTTATACCTGGGAAATCGATATAATAGAACGAACTACACCTAAACCACACAACTGAGCACTTTTCTGCACTCTTTTCAACCTTTGTAGACGCTTTAAGTCAATTTTATACACTGGAAGGGATATTTTTGCGCAAAACCACGCGGTAATTCAAAACAGTTGCTTTTTGGTTAATTTTAAGCAATTACTTTAATAATTACAGAATTTTACGTAATTACATTAATAATTAGAACAATTTAAAGACGTTCAATTGAAAGGGAATGAGTAAATCGGAAGACACCTCAAACACCCAGAAGATACGACAAGTCGATGAATTCAACGCTAGAAGATATTTACGCTCCGTAAACAAAGGGTAGAAGAACCAATAAATTAAAATCCAACGAAATGCTATTTTGCATTCATAGCTGTTTAATTTTTAGGTTATTGTTTCAAGGATGTTATGTTTTAACGCTATCATTAAGAAAACCATCCATTTTCTTGCATTATTCGCAATACGTGGCCAATTATCTAAGTAAAAAGGCGCAAGTTCTAGTTTAACCATTAAACCCTCTTATATATGAAACCTCAAGAACTCACTGCATCCGAAACGACGAGTGTCAAATCGATTAACAACAACAGTTGACGCACTAAACAACGGACACGGCGCCCGTTCGATTAAAATCCAATTACTAGGCTTTATGTATTTGTTTTCCTTGGTATTACAGTTTAGATCATTTATTACCGATTACGTCCAACTCGAAGTGAATATTATAAATAAATAATTATTTTCACATTAATTACGTGGAAAGACCCCCTGGTGAGAAGAACAGTGCGAAACGGGCAGTGCTGACGTGTGCAAAAGGGGCAACGGCGGCAAATCTTGACGTTTTCAGAGCGGCATCGCGGCAATTGTAGTGTCGCCCCCGGCCGTCTCCCCGACGGTCAGAAGCCGCACATTAAGTGGCTGATCCCCCAGACAGATAACGACTGTTTAAAGTGGACGAGGTGGTCGAATTGGAGTTTTTAGGACAAAGCAGGGTCATTGAAGTAGGGTTTTCACCAAAACACCACATTTCTAGCAAATTATGTTGCTATTTGTGCCAAAAGATAAGAGATTTTGGTGGAAAAGCCTGGCTGCTGCTGACAGTCAGCTGGCTCCTATCGCTGTTCGAATGTTCCCGAAGGGCAACCTTTAGGCGCATAATTTATGAGCAGCTTCTGAATTTGGGTAAATAAAAATGGCTTTCAAGTCTCACTTAATGTTAGTGTTAGGTAAGAAAACGTTGCGGGACCCATAAACCTTTGGAACAGTGCCAACCGGTGGAAAAGAAGATGCATGTGGTGCACTAGGCCGTTTTTTTTTGCCGGAAATCAACAGCACAGAGCCTCATGCGAAAACTCCCCAAGGGAAGAGCGGAAGTTGAGATTTGCCTTCATCAATTGAGTCATTCAACTGAATCAACGGAAGTCTAATTGAAAACTTCAGGGAATCCTGCTTTCCCTATGTTAAGCCATACTAATTTGGAAATTAAAACATCAGAAAACATGAAAAAGTAATCGTGATATTGGTGAGACTCTCATTGTGTGATGCGATTGCAGAAAAATCACGGGCAGCGACCCCCCGTTGGGTTGCGCGCGGTTTCCCAGGAATTACAATGAAAGATGATTCCACCTATGGTAAAAGATAACTGGTTACCAGAATATGGACTATTTGCACCAGAACTGCAGTAATCTACTTCCTGCAAATTTAACGATGAACTTTGCACTTGGCTCAGTGCCAATTAGATCTACAAATCCGTTTTCTAGACTAAATCTTGAGGGAAAATTTGTACAATAAAGTAAGGGAACGTTCAATTGTTTTGTACTTTCAGTTTCGTGAATCTTGGCCAAAACGATATACAAAAGTGGACACTTCTTCTCGTTTTTCGACACTGAACGGGGATTTAGGCTCACAGTGGAAAAACGAATTGTGCTTGGTGCACTTGATACCAGAATTGGAGCTGCAATTTGTAGCTTCGGACTAATGGAAGTCACCTATTTATTGCCGCTGCATGCCAGTCCTGAAATTACCCCTGAGTACGCAATACATTCACGCGAAGAGCAAAATTGCTTCTCAATAGTTTCATAAATAGCGCCTATAATTGTAGAAACTGCCCATTTCTAACTGATAATTTGGCTCCAATGGAAAGGTGCTGCCTGAAGGAGCCCTGATTACCCAAGGAGAAGGCAGAAAGAGAGATAGGGCTACTTTTCGCTTTTAACAATGCAATGTTCTCGATAGGATGTGCGAAAGAAGTTACTTTGAAGCCTATGAATCCCTCATACCGCCATTCCCCATAGAAACCAACGGCTGTAGAAGGAAGAAGAGTCCTTGTCCTCTGGATGTGGGCCTTGGTGAGTTTGGAGCCAGGAGCGGAAAGAAGCAGCTGCTCTCGGCAACCGGAAGTGTCGACAATGGCTCTGGAGGCATCCAGGAGAGCGAGACCCCGCCCCCGGGTTACGGTAAGCCCGCCCCAGGAGAGTCCGCCCCTTGGGAGGAGATAGTGGAAACAGTGGAAGAGGGGATTAGAGAAGCAGACGAAATCGAGCAGATCGACTCAGATGTCTGAGTAAGAAGGAGAGGGGACTATTGAGAATACAAATGGGATGCCAACTTAGAAAAGGGGTCGAGTTTAGTCCAGGATTATGCCAAGGGACATGCCGCTGTTTGAACTTTTGTCCCGCGGGTTCTATGTCGCTCAAGAATTAAAGACTGCTTTAAACTACCGATTTCAGTGTGGACTTCCTTATGGAAGAAGTCAAACCTTCCAATGGTTACCTTCAGTGCTTCAATATCACAATATCTAAGGACTGAACAGCATACTGAAATCCACTTTCTATTTTTCGAAGCACGGAAGAAAGCTGACAAATAGACGAAACTCATAAGAGGGAAAGTAAAGGTGGTTTATCCAATAGTAATCCTGTTTCTCCCAGTTTCCATAGGTTACAGTAGCCACTTACTTGATAGCTAATTGCCTTAACGAACTCTCGCAGCAGACGCCCCTCCCCGCAACAGCTGCCGTCTAATCGGGCACTTGGCGCCTGGCAACTCGATCCAGCCATTTTGACCTTGTGGATAGTGGCGTAAGAGATATCATCTGTAAACAAACTTGGGAGGAGAACAAAGGAAGAGGGATAAACTGTCGGCTCCATTTATCCAGTTTACGACTCAGCCGTCAGCGCAAGTGACAATGCCAGCAGAAACAGACGGTCGGCTGCTCAGGGCAGGAAGCAGAAGCTTAGAAGACGGGAATCCGTCGTCTCTTTGTCAAGTCAGTGAAATTACGGTCGATTTCCATTCTCGCCCTAGCGGCTGGCCCGTTGAACCCGTCATCTGACACAGCTGTTTCCTAAAAACGGTTCCACGATGTCTTGTGGATTCAAAAGATCACACCTGTGTGTTAAATCGTCAAACCCTACGTCTTTGCCTTTCAGTAATACATTTAGATGTTTCCAGCTAGGCTACCGTATACCTATTTATCCTTTCTCAGTACGTTTGAATCGGTATAATAGACACGGAAAGAGAAACGGCTAGGAGGAGGGAGAGAGGGGGGTTGGGAATAGGGAGTAAGTTAAAAGATAAGCAAGGAAGGAAGGCGACAAAGATCTTCTGAAAAGTCACTCCTCATTTGACTTTAAGCGCTTTGCTGGGTATACTTTGCATAGGCAGTTCTGCCAACATTCAACAAGGGATTGTACCTCTGATATTTGAAACATCACAAACGGTTTGATGTGTGAACGAACACGGTAAGTCGCGAGTCTAAGAGGTCCCTCGCGGCGCTATTCGGTCTGACCCCTGGCGGCATCATTCTTTAGCTTCAAAGGCATTCAACTTCTCCTTCAGAGCTGCCGCCTAGTTCGCATACGTCGCGTGAGTCGGCCTACTCTAGTCCCCGTTTGATCCAGTCAGTAGAATTTGGGGCAACAAGGTCCCATCTGTGACAGCTGAGACTAAATAAAGTTATCCATCTGGCCAGTGGTTTATCGTTTTGGGAGCGATTATTTTGCATAACTTGGATAAACTCTTCCAACAGCACAAAACAAGAGGTCGTGCATTTCAGGGTGTTTTCTGGCTTCGAAAAAACGTTTGAAGCGTTTGAACTGTTGCTAGTACATCTGGGTTCTTGATCCCAGCGGACTGTCTCTGGACCTTCTAGGGATCATAGGCACCTGCGACCCCAGCTGTCAATTGTACGAAGCCCACGTTCCCAGCGCTGTTTTTAGCCGAACCCCGACTACCGTAATCTTCTTTGATTTTTCTCGAAGGGCGACGATGAATCAGCGGTTGGGAGACGCGGAGGGAAACACGAGCCGGTACGGCGATGGACGGAAATAGAAAAACTATGACGAATTGTTGAAAAGGGAAATAGAGGGGACCAACTGCTAGATGTGGCAGATCTAACTTCTCTCCTTCCCCTTCCGTCTGTAGGTGCGGTTGTATCTCTCTCTTCTTCCTCTTTCTAGTGTCTTTTCTTCCTTTGCCTTCCACGGAGAAGTGTCGTTATCGTTTGGTGGCTACAGTAAGCTACAGTGTAACTGAAACCCAAAACCTGCGCGACAGTTGCGCGATAATCCGGTACTTGGGCAACTGACACCTGGCAACCGTAATCAACCGGTAATGACCCAGAAACACGAACCGATATCAATTTTGATGCGTAAACAACCGTGGGCTCTAACAAAATGCAACGCGTCCACAATAAATTTCCGTTTGTTGAAGTTGTTAGATGCCACTCTTGAAAGCTGCCGTGTTTGACACAATGGCTTTCAGAATCCCTCCGCCACCTTTAAGCAAGACGGAGGACGATATACGGAAAATATGAACCCCCGTTGTTTTGGAAGGTAATCAAGTTAACTTTTATTCTTATTGGGAGGGCTGTGGAGTGTTTGCGTCCGTGAGAGCACGTGACTGTGTTTGTGACTATGTTACAAACATATTATTACTTGACCGTCGGTTCAAATTGTTATTGCCCTAAGACTTTGTCCTTTGCCTGTTCCGCCCGCCGTTCCGACTTTTTAATACAGCGGGGGTTGGATGGCCATAGTCGGATCGATGTGATCCATCAGCCGTCCTTCCTTCCGATTTCCTTGCGAAATGCAAATTGCGCGCAGCGCGAAGCGCTGCGCGGTGGTTTGGTTCCTCCACTGTCTTGTGCGAGGGCGGCCAAACTTCAAATCGGCCGAGCTCCTTTGGAAATCAATATTTCGAAATTCTGACCAAAGAATCGTTTTCAGCATCCAAAAACAAACCGATTCCCACCCTAGAAATTAGCATAATGCTTTTGCTATGCTAATTTCAGTATGCGGCTGGTGAGAAAAAACGCCGATGTCTCCCGTTCATCAAATATAATGTTGCTACGAGCGAACCGATAAAGCAATCGAGCTGAAATTTGGACCACATACCGGAACCTGTTGCAGGTCGGTGGGCGTGGACTTTCAGCCAAATCCGTCGAGTGGTTTTGGCACACCACTCCAAAAATAAGGTAAAAAGGTACATTTTGGTCCTCCGCGGCTTCAAATATGCATTAATGACAACAAATTTTCCCATGCTAAGCCATAAATATCTACAGAACTGTTTTCCAACATTTGATCTGACACCAAATTTCACGGTATATGTGTACTCGCGCAGGGGGCTGCTTATAAGCGGGGCGGCCGACACGTACCGCACCGGCTCAATAGCGCAGAGGCAACGTGTCTAACTGTTAACCTGATGGCCCGGGGTTCGGTTCCTGAATATGTTAGTTCTTTTGCTTTTTATATTTCTTCTCAGAAAATATAGTACAGTTTACAAATTTGTCATCTATTTTCGGAAAACATTAAATTCAACATTTATAATATCTTAAACTCTCTCACTTCGAATCCTCTTAACTTCTCGGCAGCCATGGAATGAAATTGAATCGGCCTCTGGCCGCAACAAACAAAAAGCGGCCTTCGGCCGCCACAGGAACAAGGCAGCCTTCGGCCGCCAATGAAAGAAAGCGGCCTTCGGCCGCCAATGAAACATAGCGGCCTTCGGCCGCCAATGAAAGAAAGCGGCCTTCGGCCGCCACAGGATCAAGGCAGCCTTCGGCCGCCAATGAAAGAAAGCGGCCTTAGGCCGCCAATGAAACAGAGCGGCCTTCGGCCGCCAATGAAAGAAAGCGGCCTTAGGCCGCCAATGAAACAGAGCGGTCTTCGGTCGCAAAAGAAACCGAGCGGCCTACGGCCGCATTAAAATCATAGCGGCCTTTGGCCGCATAAGAAACCGAGAGGCCTACGGCCGCATTAGAATCATAGCGGCCTTTGGCCGCATAAGAAACCGAGAGGCCTACGGCCGCATTAGAATCATAGCGGCCTTCGGCCGCATAAGAAACCGACAGGCCTACGGCCGCATTGGAAACAAAGCGGCCTTGGGCCGCAATAGAAACCGGCGGACTTCGGCCGCATAAGAAACGGAGCGGCCTACGGCCGCATTAGAAACAATACATCCTTCGGTCACAAAAGAAACCGAGCGGCCTACGGCCGCATTAAAATCATAGCGGCCTTTGGCCGCATAAGAAACCGAGAGGCCTACGGCCGCATTAGAATCATAGCGGCCTTTGGCCGCATAAGAAACCGAGAGGCCTACGGCCGCATTAGAATCATAGCGGCCTTCGGCCGCATAAGAAACCGACAGGCCTACGGCCGCATTGGAAACAAAGCGGCCTTGGGCCGCAATAGAAACCGGCGGACTTCGGCCGCATAAGAAACGGAGCGGCCTACGGCCGCATTAGAAACAATACATCCTTCGGTCACAAAAGAAACCGAGCGGCCTTCGGCCGCATTAGAAACAAAGCGGCCTTCGGCCGCATTAGAATCATAGCGGCCTTTGGCCGCATTAGAATCATAGCGGCCTTTGGCCGCATTAGAATCATAGCGGCCTTCGGCCGCATAAAAAACGGAGCGGCCTACGGCCGCATTAGAAACAATACATCCTTCGGTCACAAAAGAAACCGAGCGGCCTTCGGCCGCATTAGAAACAAAGCGGCCTTCGGCCGCATACGAAAGCGAGAGGCCTACGGCTGCATTAGAATCATAGCGGCCTTCGGCCGCATACGAAAGCGAGAGGCCTACCGCTGCATTAGAATCATAGCGGCCTTCGGCCGCATAAGAAACGGAGCGGCCTTCGGCCGCATTAGAAACAAAGCGGCCTTCGGCCGCATTAGAATCATAGCGGCCTTCGGCCGCATACGAAAGCGAGAGGTATACGGCTGCATTAGAATCATAGCGGCCTTCGGCCGCATAAGAAACCGAGAGGCCTACGGCCGCATTAGAATCATAGCGGCCTTCGGCCGCATTAGAAACAAAGCGGCCTTCGGCCGCATTAGAATCATAGCGGCCTTCGGCCGCATAAGAAACCGAGAGGCCTACGGCCGCATTAGAATCATAGCGGCCTTCGGCCGCATAAGAAACAATACATCCTTCGGCCGCAAAAGAAACCGAGCGGCCTACGGCCGCATTAGAAACAATACATCCTTCGGTCACAAAAGAAACCGAGCGGCCCTCGGCCGCATTAGAAACAAAGCGGCCTTCGGCCGCATAAGAAACCGAGAGGCCTACGGCCGCATTAGAATCATAGCGGCCTTCGGCCGCATAAGAAACGGACCGGCCTTCGGCCGCATAAGAAACGGACCGGCCTTCGGCCGCATTAGAAACAAAGCGGCCTTCGGCCGCATTAGAATCATAGCGGCCTTCGGCCGCATAAGAAACCGAGAGGCCTACGGCCGCATTAGAATCATAGCGGCCTTCGGCCGCATTAGAAACAAAGCGGCCTTCGGCCGCATTAGAATCATAGCGGCCTTTGGCCGCATTAGAATCATAGCGGCCTTCGGCCGCATACGAAAGCGAGAGGCCTACGGCTGCATTAGAATCATGGCGGCCTTCGGCCGCATAAGAAAGCGAGAGGCCTACGGCCGCATTAGAATCATAGCGGCCTTCGGCCGCATAAGAAACCGAGAGGCCTACGGCCGCATTAGAATCATAGCGGCCTTCGGCCGCATTAGAAACAAAGCGGCCTTCGGCCGCATTAGAATCATAGCGGCCTTCGGCCGCATAAGAAACCGAAAGGCCTACGGCCGCATTAGAATCATAGCGGCCTTCGGACGCATAAGAAACGGAGCGCCTTCGGCCTAAGGCCGCCAATGAAAGAAAGCGGCCTCCATTAAAATAAAACCTTTAAAATAACACATATTTAATTAAGTGTAAGTATTCTTAGAATACTGATAAAAAGAGAACAATAAATGTGTGAAAAAGCGAATCGCAAAGATTGTGGTGGTTTGGATTGTAGGAATTGATAAAAAGAGAACAAAATTGTTTCGTAATTGAATTGAAATTCATGAAAAGCGAAAAGAAATCGCTGTGAAAAATCTTAATTTTTAAACCTACAGCTATTTCGTAAGAAACAAAAAGATAACCAAACCACCTCAGCCTTTTCTGAAATCCGATGGTAAAAACACCGATCTTTCTCATTCTCTCCCTCCCCCTTTCAATCTATATCTCTCTTTCTCTAGCTCTTCAGTTGTCTTGTCTCTTGCTTGATTATCTTTTTTTCTTTTTCTAACTCTCTCTCTCTCTCTCTCTCTCTCTGCTTCCACACACACACATACACACACAAGCCGACAAACACACGCCGACACACACGTACACTTCACTCTCTCCACTTTATTTCGCTTTCCGTAACTTTAACTGTCCTTCTCTTCCTTTCTCCATCTCCCTGTGTATGGAATTATTATTTTTCTCTCTCTCTCCCTCTCTATCTCTCGTTATCTCTTTCTCTCTCTCTCTCTCTCTCTCTCTCTCTCGGCTTCTACTGAGTTATTATTATTTTTGAGAAAGGCTGAGGTGGTTTGGTTATCTTTTTGTTTCTTACGAAATAGCTGTAGGTTTAAAAATTAAGATTTTTCACAGTGATTTCTTTTCGCTTTTCATGAATTTCAATTCAATTACGAAACAATTTTGTTCTCTTTTTATCAATTCCTACAATCCAAACCACCACTCTCTTTGCGATTCGCTTTTTCACACATTTATACTTTTTTGATTTTTGCCCGTCGATAATGATCAGCTGGTTACTCCGATGTTATCTGTTTTGGCGAACCCCCGCTACACACTGTCTCTGTTTTCCATTCGTACCACGGGTTTACCGACACTTTTCTTTTCCTGACTTCCGGAGCAATGCAGCTGTCTCCCTCTGTCTGTCTGTCTGTCTGTCTGTCTGTCTGTTTGTCTGTCTCTCTCTCTCTGTTTTTCTCTCTCTCTTTGTTTCTCTCTCCTCTTTTCTTTGTCTTCATATCACCGTGTCTCTCCCTCTTTCTCTGTATCAATGGATGAGCTTTCCTAATTTTCTCCCTTCCTTCTTGTCTTTCTTGTTGTCGAAACCCTCTTGTACTTCCACTTCTTTCAACCAGTTAAAACTATATAAACCCATTCTATGACTAACCCCATCTTATTCATTTTATGACCGTCGTTTCCTCCGTTTTCCGAAGATCCATGAGAAGGTTCATAGATCCCGTCCGCCGCGTGTCGTCAAACACCGTCTGCACCCGCCCAGGCGGCGACCTTCCAAGTTCCCGGTGGATGCATTGACGCACGTTGGACTGTCACATTCCTTATTAAACCCCTCCTTCGGCGACTGAGAGAACGCAGAATCAGGTGCCATGTTGAGTCAGCTCAGCTGGTCCGACGTTCACACGCCGTTGATTCTCAGTGGATGGCTCTTCAGCATCATTCTGGCAAGGATATGTAAGTCACTTCATACGCTCACCGTCTCTTAAAAAGCAGTATTGTTAGTCGCATGGAATTCTTTGCGTGAAATTTGTCATTTTTCGGTCGCCTGCCCTCTGTTCGTGATGCGGTCGTTGTTATGCGCGTTTAGCGGGCAAAGTGTCGATAATCGTCTCGATTGCGACGACTGTACACAGCACAGAAAGTGCCTAGACATGGCGAAGACACGAATTAGGAAACGGCCTCTCGGGAGGGTCAGGTTTTAAAGAACTCTTGCTGAAAATAAAGCTTTAATTGTTGCAGAGTCACCCTACTTTTCAGGTTTTCATCGTACCACATGGCTCTCAAAGATCTTCCCAGAAAGCGCTCTTCTGATTGTTCTTGGCTTGGCCGCTGGATTCATTTTTGATCATCTATGGGTCCTGGACATTTATCTTCATCCTGGTAAGTTCTGTTTCAAGGAAATCACTTTGGACACTGAAAAACTAGTGGTCACGTGGGAAAACGGAGATACTCCTGCGCGTCCTTTCAAAAGTCAGCGAAAAGAGATACGGATGCGCGGAAGGGTTCAGGGTTCGAAATGAGGGGGACAACAAGACGAGAGAGAGCGAGAGAGAGCGAGAGCGAGAGAGAGAGAGAGAGAGAGCCCCTTCTTCCAGATCTCTTCTTCCTGTACCTCTTGCCTCCAATCGCTCTTGATGCCGGATATTTCATGCCAAACAAAGCTTTCTTCGATAACATTGGCACTATACTTCTCTACGCCGTGCTCGGAACATGCATGAACATTGTATTTATTGGTATGTCACTCACTATTCATATTCCTATCCCTTTGTTATTTTATCCGGTGCAATCTACACTTTCACGCCTTACTACGACTATTCGATTGAGCCAATCGATATTCTACTGTATTCAACGTTGATTTCCGGTAAGATGATCACACTTTTAAGCGTTTGTGGTTTCAGCGGTGGATCCAGTTGCTGTTCTTTCTGTATTCGAAGAGATCCACGTGAATCAGCTCCTCTACATCTGTGTATTCGGAGAATCGCTCTTAAACGACGCTGTGGTTATTGTGAGTTGTTGAGAAATGACCGGTAGAAAGGGCTATCGGAACATCATGGAGTCGTTGGGGCGTTGGACAACGATGAGTTCTCCCCACCTTTACGCCAAATGTATGCAAAACAAAGCTTTTATAGGAGGCCATTAAGTGCCAATTGAAAGAAACCGTCCGTTTCAGGTACTCTACCACTCCTTGGCCTCAATGGCCAAGATAGGCACTGCCAACCTCATTCAAGAAGACTTTATCCACGCTGCCCTCTCCTTCGTGATGGTCTCGACCGGAGGCATCATCATTGGCCTCGTCTGGGTTTGTATCACCGCCTTGGCTACGAAGTAAGTGCATTTCCCAGCTGAGATTGACTGATTTTTTTTTTACAGATTTTCCTATGATTTCCCAATTACCCAACCGTTGATTTGCTTGGCTTTCCCTTATATGTCATACCTCATTTCGGAAAGTGTGCATCTTTCGGGAATCATTGCGTAAGTCACTGAAACCTACTTCAAAATTCCCATTTTAGTATTGTAACGTGTGGTCTTCTGATGAAGAGCTACGTGGCTGGTAACCTTAATGACAAAGCCCTGACTACAGTCAAGTATTTCCTCAAAACGCTATCTTCTTGGTAGCACAGTCCACTTCCCTAAACTGCTCCATTCCAGTTGCGAGGCTATTATTTTCGTGTTCCTTGGTCTCTCCACCTTTTCCAAACAGCACAGCTGGGATATTCTATTCACTGTCGTCACGGTGTTGGCCTGCTTAATCGGACGATTTTTAGGTGAGTTTACGGGGACAAAATTCGATTTAATGGGATGCCAGTTTTTTGATCAGTTTTTTGATAGATAGGAATGTTTTTCAACAAAGCAATTATTGTTATATTAATGTCTAGTGACAAGTACATATAAAACTGTAGAATACGATTGCAAACACAGCATTTGATTCTTATGACGAATGTCCTATGCGCAAGTTGAGTATTCCTTTGATGAATGACAGCGCGACCCCATTTCAATTGGAAGAATGTCATGTTCCCACACCTCTTTTTAGCCGAACCCCCGCTACCGTAACCTTTTTTTTATTTATTTTTTGATGAGCGACGATGAATCAGTGGTTGGGAGACGCTGAGGGAAATAGGAGCCGGTACGGTGGTGGACGGAAATCCATTCATTGAGGAATCTTCATGTTATTGGGTTGCTACAGTAACCCCCCTGTGTAACTGAATCCAAAGCCCCGCGACAGTTGCGCGACAAACCGGTACTTGGGCAATTGACACCTGGCAACCCGAGTCAACCGACTATGACCCGGAAACACGAACCGCAACTAAGACGATTAGAACGTAAGCAATCCAGTACGCAAAGAACAAGACACTGTCTCCGAATACCGTAAGTTTGGGCATGTCACTCTTGAAAGCCCCATCGATGGCTGAATAGAAATCTTCCCTTCGGCGGTCCCTTTGTTCCGTTAGACGACGCGTCGTTGTCTCGAGGAGACATTAGCCGCTCCTTTCAGAACCAAGTACAGACGGCACGAGGCTTTGATGTCAATAGAGTTTCGGACTCTGCGGCCACCTTTGATGAAAATAGAACATGGTAATGCCAATCTGAAATGAAAGTACACGGTGCTATATCTGCCACATCGACCTTGTTATAGATTGCATACTGGCATTGGAAGATGCTATTTAAAATTTACCTCAGTAAAAGATTGAGTCACGAATAAGAGCGAAATTGAAATATGAAGGATTGACAATAATTCCAAAACATAATTAAACTCTGGATCCTCACAATTGCTAAACAATACAAAGTTGAAGTCAAACAAAACGCTTATTTCAGTGACATTATTGCTCACCTTCTGCGCAAACAAGAAACGAACCTTGAAAATTGGCCTAATGGACCAGGTATTACCTCCCTCTTCCTCCTTAATTTTTACCAATTTTTAGGTCATCATGGGTTACGGAGGTCTTCGTGGAGCTATTTGCTACGGCCTAGTTATGACTTTAGGTAAGTACTAAGTGTTCTTAGGTGAACTACGGAATTCTAGACAAAGACGCCATTCCCTACAAAGACATGTTGGTCTCCACAACCGTTGTGGTCATCGCAGTGACAGTCTTCATCCAAGGAGTAACCATCAAACCTCTTGTGAAGCTTCTGGGAGTGAAGACAGTTGAACCACAGACAAAAACTGTCACTCAGCAGGTTTTCAACCATGTGGGTTTTCTCTATATAAAATTTTGAATTAAAGTTGTTTCAGAGTGGAGACGATATTATGGCTGGGATTGAGGCCATCGTTGGAATCAAGGGCTCCAATTATGTAAGATTTGAATGAAGATTTCAAAATGAAGGTTAATTTCAGTGGCGAAGGCGGATGTCAGATTTCAATCAGTCCTACGTCCAACCTACATTCATGAGAACCACGATCTCCAGGGGAGAGCGTTTGGTGGAGAAGTACTCGTCCATGTCGGCCGAGGAACACCGCAAACGACTGCTCGATAGCTTCCAAGTATGATCTCTGAAATCTCCAATTTACATATTATATTCGTAAAATGAAACTATTGTACTTTCAATTGTACTGTGAAACCGCGATCTTCCTAGATAAAAGCCTTCTTCCGCGCCTATTCAGCACCTTCAAGATGCCTCCGAGACCACAAATGTGTTTACTGTAGTTTCATAAAAACCGTCAAAAATTTGTTTTTGGATTTTCTTCAAGCTTAATCTGGATTGCCGCCAATTGTCCAATTGGCACAACGCAACCCCCCGTAACAGCTGTTCTCCAATCGGTGCTTGGCGCCTGGCAACTCGAGTCGGCGCATAAGGCCTTGTGGACAGCAGCGCGATATCATCTGTAAACAAACTGCAACTTCTGAGGAGAACAAAGAAGATGGGATAAACTGTCGGCCGCCCATTTACGACCAAATCAGCTGTGCGAGGAACAATGCCAACAGAAACCGGAATGGATTAGGGCAATCCTTTTAAACATTGGGCACTCTGCGTGTGTGTGTGTGTGTGTGATGTTACCAGCGTAACGTATTCTTGAAGAGTGAGCGGCCACCCCATTTCCCAGGAAGGAGACCGGTCAAGCGGTGGAAAGGGCGCAAGGGCAAAAATTAGCATGAGCCTCAAAACTTCCATCCTCCTTAATACATTTGAGCAACGGTGTGTGTGTGTGGCAAGGTTTGTAGGAATTAGCATAGCCTGCGCCTCTCATTTCCCCCTATCTCTCGCCGTCTCTCGCCATTTCTCGATGGTTGTCTTGATATTAGCCTATTTTAGTGGCCAGCCATTTCCTCGCGGTTGGTGGGCAAACGCGGCTGGCGGTGCCGCAGGCACCGTTTCACGGCCGAAGGCTCCTACTGAGCGGCCGAAGGCTGCGAACACTGCGGCCGTAGGCCGCCTTCCCTAGCGGCCGAAGGCCGCCTTTTTGAAATTATTTAGTTTCCAGCAAGTTTACTATCAAACAGAAGCTACTGATGTGCTGATTTTACACACGCCAGGAGTGGAGGACCGCCGAAGGCGGGCCGTCACTCCTGGTATGAACACATTTACAAAACGGTTTCTTTCAAATTTAAACGAAATGCGGCTTAACAAAACAAGGGGATAACAAAACAAAGTGCATTTCTGAAAGTTCGAAGAAGATACTTGTCTGATTGAAACAAACGCCACATGTTTTGTGTCCACAATGCTCCATTTGTGTTAAAACGGAGCGGGGAAAACTGACAGACCTCAATTTTAAAGAGAAACTGAGCTTGAGATGCCGAATACTAGGATTGTTGTGTCCTTACGGTTAGTGATTTTTCTTCCAACCTCATTCCTTATTTTCAGAATTCCTGCTCTTTGGAGAAGGAGGGATCTCAGACTTATTTTATTCCTTGTGGGAATTGCTGTATTTACAATTAGTATGTCAGAAGATAAAAGGCTTCTAAAGCTATCACAACGGACTCTCCCCCTTAATACTTCACTGGAGATCAATTAAATACAAAGTTGGCAATTCACTTTCTAACTCTGTCATGACAAACACAGAAACTAGCTAAAGAGTAGACTTCGTCAATGACACAGTGTGGATCGTCCCCGAATTTACTGACGTGAGATAAAGAGGTCATATCCACCTCTAACTCATTCTTCCGCCCGTCGAAGTATATGGTAGCCTAGAAATACGTTTTCAACAAAATCAATAAAACACGTAATTAAAATACCTCAAATACTGCATCATTCGGGCTTGTTTCCACTTTGACTTTGTAATGGGCAAAGGACATTTTGGCCTTTCCTTTGAAAGAAGGCACAAATCCATCCTTGTCTTTTACGTTGTTGTACTTCAGAAGACCATCATTTGGGGACAATCTGTAAAGGACTTTGATTTTGAAGAGAACTTACCTTTCAGCGGAAATTATTCTCTTCAGCGTTACTTTTGCACATAAATCTCTAACTCCTTCCAGTTGGGCATCAATCGCAGCAACTAGGCCTTCAACTATAATCTGAACCAAAACGTTCTTCAGAAGACAAAGGAATTCTTGCCTGAGTTTGATTTTTATCCCTTTCTGAAGACAAGGCATTCTGCCAATTTAGACAAGTGCACCAGTGTGCAGCCACGCCGGCCTGGAAGAAAAATTATACTCAGGCAGCCTAAAGACCGATTTTTTTGCTCCAAGTTTCTTTCATGTAAGCATGTTACTCGGAGAACGGTTGAAATTTAAATCAATGACCTGATCACAATTCCTGTCGGCTGGAATTGGTCGAAGCATTGACAACGATCGCTGAGATGTCTTCTGTTCCGTTTCAACATCTCCAGGCAGTTTCAAAATGTCCATGAAAGTGGAGTGAACATCGAATGGGGTAGTCAGACGATCTTTGTTTGCAATAAGGTTGGCCTGCATTTTCTTTCCTAATTCTGTTCCTTTGAACTTTGGAGGAAGTCTTACGGAGAACATTGGCAGTCTCTGAAGTTAGTTTAGTATGATGAATATGCAACCAGTGGTCTTTCTTGCATTAATGGTGCATCCAAAAATTTCATTATTTAAATTCACTCAATTTCATAAAGAGAATTGTCTTCTCAAAAAGCTGCGTAACTAACCTCCTCCAGCTGTCCCTGATGAGTATCCCTAATCTTAGTAAACCTATGTCCATGGTCTGCCATTACAAATAACACAACGTCATCTAAAAGTTCCTCTTCCTCGAATGAGGCTATTGACGAGGCAAAGTCTTCATCTTCCGCCTAGAATCAATTGTGCAAACGAACTTACTGCAACCAACCTCAATGAGATTAACGCTATCGTGGCTTAGAGCACCCTGGTGCAGGAGAAGAAATCTGTCGATTCCTTTGTATTCCCTCAGAAACTCTTCTCCATAGCGGAACCAAGATTTATGAGCGGGTTCTGATCCAAAACATTGAGCATTCCATTTGGCACTGTTCCGCTCCACTTCTTTGTAGAAAGGGCGGGAATAGTGGTCAGTCGGACGGTTTTTGAATCCTTTTAATCGATAAGTGAATGTTCCTGAAACCACATTATTGAGTTTAATTTGACTTTGGTCCTCGTTTGAGTATCAAATCCATTCTGTTTAAACAAAGAAAAGAACAAACCAATTGCGAACGCATCTTCTCCATAAAGAGTAGCATAACCAGCTTCTGAAAAGTTCTTCCAGACAAAGGGATAGGCCTCGTCTACAGTAGATGCATTTGCAAAACGTCTCCTGAATCCTACTCTCAGCACTTTCCAATCACAACAAACCTAGTATTCGGCATCTCAAGCTCAGTTTTTCCTGTAAGAATTGGAATAAAGGCCTGAGGCGTTCCATCTCCTACAATGTTATATCCTGAAAACGGAAGATCTTCCAAGTATTTTCAAATCCTTGCCATTCATGACCACTGCCCCCATTTTCTCCAGTTGTCTTATCGTTGCTGGCATTTTACGACGGAAATGTTGCTGACTCATGGAATCGAAGCCGAACATGGCCACACTGAGACGATCGACTCCGGATTTATGGCCGTCTGCGGACTGCTAAAAACGTGTTTACACTAGTATGCAATGGAAATAAGATGAGATTCGACGAGTACCCTATGTCAACCTTGGGTCTTGCCCACAAGAGGAATATAGGCAATAAACCATTATAGTAAAGTGAAAAAGGAGCCTTTAATTACACCTTTGATTGGGAACTTTGATTTAACTCAATGTCAGTTCAATTTTGTGTAAATGTGCCTCGTTTCTTGTGTATATTTGGCTAGTAAACATAAAAAGTAGTAAACCAACCTTGGCTTTTTTTAAAACTTCTTCTTTCTTTACAATCGATATAAGTAATCCCTTCCAATTCTGGGCGCCCATAGTGCAGTTTACAATCCCAAAGTCCTGTTTCATCTTCATTCCTTCCTCCAGAAGAACCGGTTCCTGCTCCAAATTTTCAAAATCAGATTTGTAATCAAAATTGGTCAAATTACAAACGGATTCCTTTCTAAAAGCGAGCTTTCAAAATTTTTAATTGGAGTTTTACCTACCTATCGGTTCTCTTCATCATTTTTCCTTCTTTATCAATAAAAACCCAATTGTCTTCTCTTTTCTTCGAACAACTTAAGCTTGCATGCTCTATGAAGGGCATCATTTCAGACCCATTCGTTTCCAATTTCGCTATTTTGCAAGCCTTAATGTTAAGTAACTTAAAGTATTAAGATAAGGTGAGCTTACTTGTGATTTAAGGCCAGATTTAGACCTCCTAGAGTTTTTCATTCCATCTCCTCCGACTATGAATACATTAAGATTTGAATTCTCCATCTTGAATTCAGTTATCCGGGGGAGAGTCCGTTGTGATAGCTTTAGAAGCCTTTTATCTTCTGACATACTAATTGTAAATACAGCAATTCCCACAAGGAATAAAATAAGTCTGAGATCCCTCCTTCTCCAAAGAGCAGGAATTCTGAAAATAAGGAATGAGGTTGGAAGAAAAATCACTAACCGTAAGGACATACTGACAGATTCTAAGCAGGCGAACGGCCCACTTGGCAAGGAAAGGAAGGACAGTTGCCTATCTTATCGGCGGGCGTGGCTGGATTGAAAGACCAAGATAGACAGGCAGAAAAGAGAGGAATGATACCGAAAAATAAAGATTTTTGGTTGAAACTTTAGATGTAATACCTTTGAAACCAATCTTGAGGGGCCAATGGTAGATGATTGCCATCAACTGTTGTGAAACATTAGATCTCACTGATTTATCTTATTAAATCGTGAATTAAGAGAAAATTTCTCTCTACGAGGATCATATCTGAGTTTATCGCTCCGTGTGGGCATGAACAACAAAAAAGAAGATGCGGTTTACTCTAACTGTCATACATATATTACTCACAATCATTTAATCTTTAGAAGGCAATTCGCCCACCTCTTAGCAAGTTCTGTCGGCTGGAGTTGACTTGAACAAAGACAGAGACTTTTGTCCTGTTCCGTTTCATCTTCAGGTGGTTTCAAAATGTTCATGAAAGTGGGGTGAACACCGAATGGGGTAGTCAGACGATCTTTGTTTGCAATGAGGTTGGTCTGCAATTTGTTTCCCAATTCCCTTTCCTTGAACTTTGGAGGAAGTTTTACGGAGAACATTGGCAGTCGCAAAAACGGAAATCATCATGTTTCAATGAATGAACTTTTACATTTCAGCTGTTAAGACAAACAAAGCTGATGTGTATTACAATTTGCCAAGTTCGCAAGGTCTTACTGGCTTAAAGCAGAAAGGGCTAGAAAAAAGAATACAAACTCTGGAACTTTTTACAATAAATAAGAAAAATAAAAAAAATAAAAACTAAACCGGGTTTTCCAGGAAACGCCTGCACCACCTTCTGTTTCTGACGACCAGACACTTAGAATTTCTCGGATTTCATTGGAAAATGTTAGTTTTTTTTCGTCATTTCCAGAGTTTTGATCGTAGTGTCTGCTTCTCCCGAACGCCGACAATTCGCCAAAAAGTATTTCCCCAAAGCTTCCTCTGTGCCAAAATTGTTTTTACTGTTATTTTTACAAATAACATATTTTAGCTCCCTCTCAAGGATCTGCTGCTGCCATCTCCCCGTCGCATCCAGATCCCGAGATTACGGACACCTTTACCGACTTGATTGTTTAAAAAGATATTTCCGGGTTTTCTGCCCAACCCCCAAAATACTCTGTGTTGGAATTTGTCTTGCGCTCGTTCTGTCCATCGTTGCTGTCTTGCCATCTGACCAAGTTACAGCAAAATCGATTTTTTTGTTGCCAAAATTGGAAAAATCCATGGGCATATGGTGTTTTTTGGGGCAAAATTTTTTTTTCTGGAATTGAGCCAAACTTACAGGGTAGGTAGAGTACATGTACTTAGGCACCGGATTCAAGTGGGTCATTGAGTCGAAAGGTATAAACCTTATTAGGGGCTGATAACTGCATAACTCTGTGTTTTCAGGCATGGCAGGACTGCACAAGGACACCACTTCAATAGATCTACGTTTTTGGCATTAAAAAAGCTTTATCATACTGACGCCTTCCTTCTTTGCAAATTTGACCCAATTTGGTTGAGGTAGAGTCGAGATATTGTGGTGTTCTGCTTGTATTTTTGAACGACCCCGCGTGATTGAAGGTTAGAAAATAAATTACTTATGATACCTGCAGTGAAGCAATGCTGTCTCGTTTAAAAATATTTAGGTAGTAAACTTATTTTTGGGAAAGACATCAAACGACCAATTGTTTAAAAATATAAAAGCTTAAGCGGAACCACAAGGAATTGCGACGACTGGTTAAAGGAATTTTTTAATTGGATCTTAATTGGCAAAGTATGGGCATTTTGCCTAGAATTATCTTTAGCAGTCATTTACAACAACATTTCCTTCTCTCGCTCTCTTATCCTCTTTTTCTTTTTACTTTTCACCTCACCCCTGGGAAATACTTTGATTATTGACCTAGTTATCGCCCCAATGCCAAAAGCGCCTTGTGTTAAGCAGCGGTTGTTCCTTTCTTCCCATAGGCCTGACCCAGATGTTGAAAGGTGGCACCGCTTTCGGGGCTTATTAGTTAGTCAGTCACAAGTACCTGTTCACCTTCGCTGATATTATGTCCTTATAACTTTCACTTTTCATTTGATTTTCACAGATCCCAGACTCTGATAGAGCTGAATCCCTCTGTCCCTCCTTTTCGCGTTTGGTCTGTTTTCTTTCTCTTACTCTCTCTCTCTCTCTATTCATGTCTTGCTTTCTCTTTTCTCTCTATGTTCTGTCCGTAACTCCATCTAAAGTAACATGTCAAAAGTTGGTTCCCAAGCGTCTGTGGCAATCGAAACCCATTCCTTTTCCACAGCTCTGTGCTTTTTTTCTGAAACGCGATATCAGCTTTATTTCACTAGAATCTTCCTACTTTCCTAGTCATTTATTCCACAGCATCTTTCAGGCGCTACTTCATATTTGTATTTATTATTATGTATTACCCTTATTTGTATCCTCATTCATTCTTTGTATGCTTACCTCCTAATTCGAATTTTAACCTCTTATTTCAGATGTCCACTGATTTCAAAGTGATCCGTCAGATGCTTCTGGATTACCAGGCGAACCCTGTTCCCCTCACTCCGTTGGGATACTACTACCTGGATATGATGATCCAGTACCACAGGAACTACAACGAGTGGTACAACAACCTTGGATCAAACCACGAACAGGAACAGAACCAGGGGTAAGTACTGTAGGATCATTGGATTACTGTAGGTTTGACGTTAATGTAAAAACGCTACGGTAGTTTTATACAACTCGTTCTTTTAGACCTACTACCACTCCTGCAGTGGCCGCTCCTTCTCTCCCATCCACTCCCATCTCAAGGAATCTAGCTGTGGAAGAACCTACCGCGACCCAGGAGACTGTTATAGAAGGAGAACAGCCTCAGATGCCTTCCAGAAGGATATCTCGTGTCAATTTAAGTTTCCCCAATTTCATTCCTTAGAAACTGAGTTTTCAGCGTCTGACTGCCCGTCCTCGCCGTCTCTTCCAGGAGGAAATCGCTCTCTGTTCCCCTCCTTCCTCTCCCGCTCGTGGCACTTCTGTTGAACAGCTCATTAGAGCCCCCGTTCGCTCTGCTCCGTTCAGCCGACTCAACAAATCCAAAGCGTCCGAGGAAGAGAAGGAGCGGCAGTCGGTGGAGACCCCCAAGAGGCCTAACAGAGGAATTAAGAGGCGTAACGAGGTATGGCCCCTTTTAAATCACAACAATTTTAAAAGTTTTTTTTACTTTTAATTTTTTTAAAGAGTATGAATTCTATTTTCAGCAGATGGAAGAGCCCACTCCGAAGCGCCTCCGAATAGCCGAGGACCGGTGATTACAGTCCATCGCCCATTTGCCAATGATGACTCAGAAATAGATGGGGAGTAGCTCCTTTATTTCTTTAATATCTCTTAGTTATACATTTAAGTTTTGTTTGTTAATACTAGTGTCTCTGTGCAATCCTATTACATCATCTCTGTCCTCATATCAATTCTTTAAAATCCCGGAAATGTCCAAATCTTGTGTGTAAGTTGTAATAATGGTATAATAAGTCTTGATAAAAGTAATAAATCGGTTTTTTAAAAACTATTGTGCTTGGATTCTAAACACAAGTTCGGTTGTGGGGCAAATGAAACGTTTCTGTAAAGTAGTTCTTCTCATGGGATCGGCAGCAAGTGTACAATTAGAAAATCACTTTTTTCTTATTGTTTGCTCATCAAAAAGAAAAATAGGTGGTTGTTTAAAAAAAACTCTGTATACGCTGGGTCCTGCAGCGATTACCTTGGTGTAGATCATACCGTAGACCAACCTCGCAAAATTCAACAGCGGCAGCTATTTATCAGGGGTTCCGTCCATTTCCCTGCGACTGTGCGATGAAGTTGCTGCTGATATTCGTCGGCCTAATTGCAAGTAAGTCGATTTTTATTTAAACAATTAATTATATCAATTTTGGGGTGTTTCCTTTGGTTTAAGTGCGTTTAGGCCCAAAGTTTCACCTGGGTTTTGCGAAATCTGGGGAACATGTCACAAGTTATAGTTCTGCCATATTTAGGATAGGAACCTCATTTCCTTAAATTTGCTGGACAAATTAAGTTTTAATTAGCTAGATATTGGGCAACCTAACTATAATTCTTATAAGAATTTTTAAACAGAAGCTTAAACAGTTTGTGTATTTTAAATGTAATAATTTATTTCCAGGTGCCTACGGGCAGTACGGATTCCCCTTGGAGGAAACCACAGCCACAGCTCCTGCCACCCGCAACTGTGAGAGCCTGGCCGATGGAAACTACGGAGACGGCTGTACTCCCGACTACTACGCCTGCGTTGCTGGAATCTCCTACGGCCAGAAGTGCCCCGCCGGTCTGGTGTTCGATGAGGCCAGGAACCAATGCGTCTACCCCGGGGATTGCGGGGTGGAGGCCACCACCTCCAGAGATCTTCCTTCGACGACTAGGAGGACAACTAACCAGAGACCTAGTGATATCGGTTTGTTCCCCCTTTCTTCTAATTAAATAATTATTTATTCAGAGTGCGCCGGCCTCCCCGACGGGTCCCACTCCATCGGCTGCACGGAATACTACACAATGTGCTCCTTCGGCGTTGCCACCGTGGTCGACTGTCCCGAGGGTCTGCTCTTCGACAGATCAACCGGAGATTGCGAATACGCCAACTTGTGTGGCCGCCCTGTCGAGACTACCACCACGGTCCTTCCCACCGGCTACCTGTTTCCCACCACTACCACCGTCAATGGCAATGACAGCCCATTCGGTAAAGTTCCTCTTTGAATTTATTTATTTCTCGTTTTAGATTGTCAGAATAAGGAGGACCACTACTACTCCCTCGGCTGCTCGAACGAGTTCGTCAAGTGCGTTGCTGGAAGCGCCTTCATTATGAAGTGCCCGGCTGAACTGGTATTCCACGAAGGACGATGTGATGTTACCTGCAAGGCTGAGGAGACTACCACGGTAGCTCAAGGTAGTCTGCTTTATTTACTTACTCAAATTTATTCTTCAGACTCCACTACATTCCCCAGCAGTACTACGACTAGGGTCACCACGGATGCACCTTTAACGACTCCTGAGCCCGTGTCTACAACAAGTGGCTCATCTAGCTGCCCGTCCGGAGACGTGTCATTCCCCGGAAATTGCTCCTCCACATTCCAGCGCTGCAGGTTAGACTTGCTTCTACAAACCAACCTTCTAATTCCTTTATAAGGTGTTCCCGATGGCTGTCTGTCAGCTGTCCTGGAAGCTCTACACTCGACGCTGCCACCGGCCTATGCCTCTACGGTCTTCCCGAATGTGCCATCGCCCAGGACCCAGTTCAATACCCCACGGTAACCGTGTCTTCATTCGTTTTTCAATGCCTTACCTTAAGGTTTCTGCTCCTTCGGAGAGCTATCTATCCGCTCCGGTCTACCCTGCTCCGCAGCCGCGTGGCTACGTCCCTTGGGAGACTGAGCAATTGCTCTCGAACCCCTTCTTCGCTCCCAAGCGGCGGTCGCACAAGAAGGAGAGTCGCGACAAGAGTGGGTCTTTTTTGGTATTTTCATAACCAGACTTTTAGTCAGCAAGATGAAGGGAAAGCTGCGTGCCGAGTCGAAGCCAATCCGATTGGATGACCGTACCTCTTACGTGCAGGACGCCTTCAGTGGACCCTTCGAGCCCTACGTGCACAGTAGCAGCTGGTCCGTCTTTCCGCGCAGCCGCGTCCACAGGATGCGCATGAGAGAGGCCATGAAATACAGGGAAAGCAAGGAGACCATTCCGGATCTGATGCAGGAGGTACTTAACCAATCACTTGATCCTCCGAGCTTCCTTTTTATATTCCATCTTATTCTCAATTGCAGGTGTCTAACGACTTTCCCGCCACCACTCCACAGTCCGCTAGGACTGCTCAAGTTCTTGGGGATGAGGTATTTGCCGTCTTCCCTGCGTTCCTTCAACTTTTTGTAGGTCGAGGGCTCTGGTTCGGAGGAGATGCTCATGCCGGAGGTGGACGCCACGCCGCGTCTCAAGCGCAGCTATGCCACACAGCCCGGAAGTACGAACAACGCCCACTCGTTCTGCCAAGGTGTGGCCACCAACACCCTCGTCTCTCTCGGCCACTGCCGTCAGCAGTTCATCCTCTGCCGTTCCTACGTTGCTTGGGTATGCTCCCGGTATCTATTCTTTATACAAACCCGCTTGTTTAGATCGCTGGCTGCCCGGTGGGAGACCTCTATGACGACGAAAAAAGCGCCTGTGTCCCGGGCGATCTCTGCGGAGTCCCCGGCTCCGACGTCTGTGCTGCTGTTGTCCCCGCGTCTCCTGTGGAACCTACCAGCTTTGTCTCTCCCACGGGTAGGATATTCTCTTGAGTTGTCAATGCGTTTTCTCAGAACCGTCCTCTGCTGTACCAGCTGTCCAGTCCCTGCACTGCACCACAGGCTTCTCTGGAGTTGTGGCCTCAGCCTGCTCGAAGGACTACGTCGTATGCGACCAGGGCTCCGAGTACCCAATGTCGTGTCCCGAAGGCCTCGTCTACGACGAATCTACCACCGCCTGCGACTTCCCCAGGAACGTAATCAGTTGCAGCTCTTCTCCAGGCGCGCATCCGGTTGTCCCTTACGTCCCTATGACCTCTACGCCCTCTGCATTCTCTGGTACATCTCTCTTCCCATCCTTTTTTGAAAATAAGTTTTAGGTGATTGCGCTGGTGCCTCCGACGTCTACGTATCTGCTGGGCCCTGCTCCAGCCAGTATCTGATGTGCCACAGTGGAGAACTGCGGGCTAGGATGAACTGCCCTTCCAATCTGGTCTTCAATGGAATCATCTGCACATATCCCGCTGACGTGGCCGAGTGCAGTGAATCTGGTACCTTGTTATCCTCCTTTCCGAGTTACATTAGCTCTTCAATTTTCTATTCTTTAATTTCAGTTCAAACCACTGACGTCCCTGCTGCCCTTCACCAGGCCACGGCCTCTGCTCAGCCGTCCGGGGTGACCGTCGGTTATCCCACAGCCGCTGCTCCTGACACAGCCACCACCACAAAAGCCCTGTGCGCCACTCCCTTTTCGCCCGTGGGCGTGTGTTCCCCGAAGTACAAGGTCTGTTCGAATGGGATCTATCACGGTAAGGCCCTTCTCTGTGTTTACTTACTTATTAATCCTTCAGAAATGACATGCGCATCTTCTTTGGTGTTCAACAAGGTCAGTGGAGCTTGCGATTACAAGCATCTGGTGGAGGATTGCTCGACGGAGCCGGTCACTACTTTACCTGCCACCGTAGCCACTGCTGCGCCTACGACCTCTCCGACTGGACTGGTGTTTAACGAGGAGAAGCCACAGGAGCTACAACGTAAGTTGATCTCATTATCTCCTTTGATGCCTTATAACCGACTGGCCAATCTTCTGTTTTCAGACAACGACGGCTGCAGCGAAGCGGACCACGGTGCCTTCATCGCCGACGTATCGGACTGCTCCATATTCTGGCGCTGCGTCTGGGGCCGCCTGGTGCGCATGCACTGCCCGGCCGGAACCCTCTTCAATCCCTCGCTGTCCGTCTGCGACTGGCCCTCCGCCGTTCCCCATTGCCCATCCTCTGCTGGTAGCTCTCCTCCCGAGGCCATTGTCGCCCGTCCCTATTAATCTCGTATTTGATTTACCTGTGATTTTACACTACGCTGCACCATACGGAACGTTTTAGCTTGAACATTGTCATGTTAACATTTTCATTTTCGTTTGTAATAACATGATAATAAATTGGTTTCATCTTATCTTTTTTTAATGGGGGATTCATGGGAAAGAACTAATTATATTCTTCTTTAGATGCTATTCTCAGGCTTTTTAGACCCCAAACACTCGAAAGCGAGAAAATAGCGGTTTCTTTCGCTTAATCACTAAAATTGAGGGCTTCTCCCAGAAGAAAGCGACCTAATGACTGCTTATTCCCGTAAAATACATTGAGGTCAGGAATTTAACGTTACAACTTTATGTTGAACGTTCCTTTTTATGATTTCCAATGTTTAATTGAGATAACTCGTCCCTTCTTCCTCAGTGATTCTTCGTGTCGAATTCAAGCCTTCGCGCAAAAAATAAATCAACCTACCGCCTAACCTTTGTGCAAAGTGGAACCCTATACGTTAAAAACTGACTTCAGGAAAAATCGAACACATGAAGTTTGGGAACCACTTTTATTTTGAGGCAGTTAATCTTACACAGTTTTTGCGGGGAGGGTCCAGGAAAGCTTAAATTATGAATGTTAGCAGTCATGGGACTACTGAAGTCTTATTCAACGTTTTAACCAAATGGCAACCCGTTCGTTCACGGCATGTCCACAACTGCTCAATCACGATTTTCACTTTCACAACTAAAACTGAACGAAAGGGTATTTTTTAGGTCTTATCTGCCGGTGGCACATTTGTTTTCTAAAACTACTCATATGAACCAACAACTTTATCACATAAAAATTTTTTCGACCATTTTTTTGTTTCCCCAGCGTATTTGTTCAAATTGGAAGCCAAAAGACCCTGAACTAACTTTTTCAAGTCTCGTGTAATTTACTTCTTACGCTGACTGCTCCTATATTAACAGTTACATATGTATCCCTGTCGGTGGGCAGCGGTGCCGACCTAAATGGCTCACGTGATCACACTCACACAGCCTCACTCGTTAGCAGCCATTTCCCAAGTGAAGGTCCTGTTGTCCTCCGCCCATTCCTATAAAAGATAGGCAACCAACACCTGCTCCTCCAATCACCTACAATTATTTTACCAAGCAAAATAACTCCTCTTACCCTGACGCGGTTAGGAGCTCCTGCATTTTCTACAAAGTTAACACAAGTCCTATCACTTATGTATTCGTGTGCTTTCTGTACAGCGGTTCTTCCATAGGACCCTCAACGTACAAATATGTTTCAAAGGAATATGGCGTACCAAAGGAAGAATCAAAGAAGTAGTAAAGAGTGTTTCCAGGCCACTTGACACTTCTTATTACAACTTGTCTCATTGCGCGAATCGTTTCACTGAAAATTACCTTTCTGTATTGCAAAACAAGCGCCTTTGATTTTTCTCAGTTAATCTTATTGAAACACGAACATTGAAATGTGGATGAGGAAGACAAGCAGATTCTCTAACGAACTGCCTCTTGCAATAATCAAACTAGTTCAATCAGTCAAGTCGACTAACTTGGAAAGGGTATCACCCAGAATTCCAGCAGCTCTGTTGATCTCCCAGATACTGGCAGGATATCCACCAGGAACTTGATTCACGAGAACTCCATTTCGAGAGGAAGAGCCGCTGCTAACAAAAGTAGAAGGAAGTGGATACCAGGAACCATTTGACGTGGAAAGGTCAGATGAAGTGGCCTCGACTGTCAACCATGGTTCTTGATCTCATTAAAAGCCTGACACTGATTGTTCAGCCCGTTCCACGCAGTTCAGTCTATATAGAAATAATGTTGTACCGCTTGCTCAATTTGTTCGAAGGTGGGAGTATTTGTAAAAAAAAGTGAGTCAGTGGATGCGTGAATGAGTCATGGAACGAATGAAGAGTTTCCATTCCTGACTCCTCCTACTCTCCTCTTCTCTCTCTCTCTCTCTCTCTCTCTCTCTCCCTCTCCCTCTCTCTCCCCCTCTCTCTCTCTCTCTCTCTCTCTCTCTCTCTCTCTCTCTCTCTCTCTCTCCATCTCTCTCGTATCCGCAATTCTCCCGTCCTGCCAGCACGGGTTCCTTTCCAGCTGTCTTTGTAGCGGATGCCGCAAAAACTAATCGGATGAGCTTAGAGAGAGTGCAATAAGAACCATCCAGTCGCCATCGCCGGTATAAAACCAGCCGCAGAGTCATCTCCCCATCCGCTTCAATCCCCCTCCTCACTTCCCTTCACTCATATCTCATACTTTCAGAAATGCTCTCTTTCCTCCCAATCCTATGCTTCTCCACAGTCTACGCAGGTAGCTACGCCCCAGTGCCGAAGATTGAACCCTCCCCATCAGCCTACGGAAGCCCTTACTCCTCTCAACATCAAATTGACGCATACGGTTTGTTCTGCATCCTTCTTTCTGAAGCACAACTTCAGGCTACCGTAATCAGCAACAAATCGTGGAAAATACTGTATACGCCCAGACTCAAGAGGCACCTATCCCCATTCGACCTGTATCTCAGCCGAAAACTCACCAATACCCGATTCAAACTCCAGCCACACAGGCCTATCAATACCAGTACCCTTCCACGGTCTATAGTGACTACGGTCTGATAGTTGACAACCTGGGACAACAGAGATTTAGAAACTACTACTGTCACCGCGACTGTCCCGTCTACATACATCCCGGTGACTGAGTCTTCAGAGGATGAGGAGAACTACGGTCAGATGGGGAACTGGTTACGATGGGAGGGGAGGCACTGACCTCAACGGATTGTGGCTTAGAATTTGAACTGGTTTCTTCAGCTGATCTAAATTTTTAAAAGATTTGGGGGTCCCACAACTAAATCAGAATCAACAAAACTGCAATGACAAAGTTTACAAAGCTGGATAAGAATCCTGGTGGGGTGCTTACAAGTAATGGACAATCAAGGCTTTACGGCCTAACATGTCAAGACTAATTTCACAGTTACAGGTGTTTCTGAGATCGTCCCCTCTTTCCCTAAAAACCCTTCCCTCCCTGCTCAATCAGCTCCTCTTGCAAAACAGACTCAATCCTATGGTAAGCACCTGTTGCTCCTAAAAAGACGAATTTTCAAGCCCCCGCTCCCCAAATCCAAGCAGCCTCTTCTGCCTACGGAGCTGCGGTTCCTGCTTCCAGGGAAGAGACACAGTACAACGGACAAGAGGATGCATCTGTGGAAGGTAGCTGACATCTTAAAGGAATGAAACAAGCAATCCCAATGAATAACGTAAAGAATCACATAAATTCTATTTTCAGTTTCTCCTGAAGTCGTTTCGCAAAACCGTATTTCTCCAGTTGTCACTGTTGCAACCGCCCAGTCTTACGGTAACCTACGATGCGAAAACGCGTGATATAGTTTTCAGCCGCTGTTCCCAATGTTCCTGCTGCTCCTGCTGCATACGGAGCTGTTGCTCCCCAATTGAGGACAGAGGTCGAGTACCCAGGACAGGAGGATGTGGCTGTTGAAGGTAACTGGAAGTGGCGGAATCAAGAATCTTTTGACCATACTTTAGCTGTTTCTGAGGTTATCCCAACTGTGACTCAAAACCGAATCTCTCCAGCAACTGTCTCGACTGGAACTCAATCTTACGGTAGCCCATAATTCTTCCTAAAAAGTACATATTTGGATGTAGCACCAGCACCTCTTATCCAAGCTGCTTCTTCAGCCTACGGGGCACCTGTGCCTTCATCCAGGGATGAGGTGGACTACAACAGTCAGCAGGATACAGCTGTGGATGTTCCGCCAGTAGCTCCAGAGACGGCTGATAGACTGCTGTCTGAATTCTACCCTGCTCGTGGAGTTCAGCCACAGAAGAAGAAGATTAGGGCACAGAGGAGGCAGTGAGAAGAGAAGCTTCTGGAGGTATCTGTACATGTTGAAACACACGCAATAAATTTTTTGGTTATTAAAACCTCTCTCTCTCTCTCTTCCTTCAATTCGATCACTCCCTCGTATTCTGATCTTTCGAAGGACTGTCAAAGGCATCTACATTCCATTGCCGCTATTCCTTGTTTCCCTCCCCAAAACCTGGCGTGTTTCGAGGGACATGCTTAATCCTGGCGAGTATTTCGCTGCCATTAATCCTCGGAATCTCCTGTGCGCGAAATCGTCTGATTCATGGTGGCCATTGGCTTCCGACGTATTATGCCGTCAGTTGTGAGCCACTAATCCGATGACATCATGGGCTATAGTGGCAATTAGGTAAAAGGCGCTCCGTCGAAGCAACTTCTCCTCACGGGCCACGCATAAGCCACGGATGAGTCCCCTCGCAACTGTGGGAACTGCCTTGTTTTCATCTAGAAGGAACTTTGGAGACCTTGTTCTATCGAAAATATTTCATGTCAGAGAATTTTGATTTATCGAAGATTTACATTCCAAGATGTGGACTTGGCCAAGTTAGTTTTGCCTAAACTAGAAGTCGGTCGAATTCAAAACGGAATTTTGGAGAATGTTCAAACTTCTCGACTAAGTTGTTGTGTAGCACACCTGTAATAGTTTACTCAGCCAACACCTTTCAATTGAATCCAATTCCGGATGTGCTCCCTTCAACGAAACATAGTTCAAGTGATCATCTGGCCGCCCTGCTCTTGGAATATCTGCCCCTGCCACTTATAAATCATTTGTGCAAACGTTGAAAGTCCATTTTCCCAGCTGATTTCTGATTCCACCCAGCATTCGCCCAATTGCACGCGATATCCAACTGAATAATGAATACACGAAACCTCCTCAATTTGTCCCTTCGGAAGGCCCTTTCCTCAATTTTCGAAAGCCGGAAACAGGTGCTGAATTGGTCTTTCTGCATCTCCCTCGGCGCTCAATTATGCGTGTACCGACCGACGGACACCACCACCTGCCGGAGATCCCTTCGGCAAGGCAATCAAACAACAGGCCACTTTCACAGGGGCTGGCAGGGTACACTGAAGTTTAGACAACAGTTGGGTAAATGAACAATAGGTCGGATTGGACGTTTCATCAACAACATAACTTTGGAATATTCATTAAGCCATTTTGAACAGAGAGTTTGACTCTGCACGCACCTGTACAAGAAAATGCCCTCTGGATGCTGCGTCTTAAAATTCAAAAACAGAAAGTCGTTTGTCTTCTTCCCATTATGTTTGCGGTTCAGGGCTGTTCCTGGGCTTCATTTTTCCCAATTTTCCATAATGTTCGTATCCCAAATTACAGCGAGTAAGAGATGAACTTACGAAAGCAACCCAATTTTGCTTCTAATGCTCACCGGAGTATCTTTTCCATATGTAATAGTCAGTTTGAAACATTCGCATATTGAGACATACAAGTTGGGTCTGAAACTCTTGACTATTCTAATAGTAAGAAAGGAGTTTATTTATGGTTTAATTGTTACTAAACTCTTTTTAATCGTTGTATTTTCCATATTTTGTAAATCTCCAGCGGAATGAAATCTTTGTCTCTCTCTTGACTGCCAAAGGCGGCCTTCTGCTGCCATGGCGGCCGTCAGGCGGTCTCCGTCGGCTACTAGTACGGCTCTTTGTCGGCATTTATCCGCGTTGACACACTGCCTTGGGGAAGAGTATCGATTCTGTGGGCGGGGCGGGGCCGACCACAGTCCAACCTTGCTGTCGAGAGATGTGCCTCATATGTCCTTAGTCCTCAAAAACCCCATTTACACCATTTAACACCTATTATTTGGGAATTTCGTCCGAAAAACACGACGTCTCCCTCAACCACGCCTCTGCGCAAATAAAGCGTGGGAACGGAAATTACGGTGTGGCAACCGGCGATTAGCCGACACGAAAGAATGAGGACATTTCAGTGGAGACACAACATATAATTAGTTCTTTTAATATCCACCCATACAATCGAAACTAATTTTAACTTCATCGAACTTCAGTTATTTCCTTTTTCGCAGCTTTCACTTTGAAATTCAATTCTAAATGTAAATATTGTTCGCAAAACATTTACTTTCAGATACGACTTATAAATATTATTTCTATCTACCGAATATTGAAAAAAACTGGTAATTTCTCGTATTCAAAGGTTTAAATGTTAAATTCACAATTACATGTGGAAGATGGATTATAAACCTCTAATTCGATGTTTAATTAATAAACCAGAATTGATTTTTTTGTAAAAATGACAATACTAAAAAATAATAAACAACTTTATTCTTTTGCAAAAATTTAAAATCATTGAGTGCTTCATTTTTTATTCAAGGCACTTCTCTTCTCGATTACTTGTGGATTGTCATTTGTGTACAACATTTTCCGACTCACGCTTTATTTCTGGCTAAAATTGTTTTAAAAAATTCAAATTTCAAAATCTTATTACTATTTTCTCGACTATACTCAAAATTAAACAATCAGTATTAATTCGAAATAAACTATAAACATTGGTGAAGAAATATTGATCGACAGTCGACTACCGCAGTTAACAAAAGAGTAGGACCGAAAATTGTACTCGATGGAACCCCTATTGAGTGGAAGTTACTTTGGCTGTTGTTCTTCCCGTAATTTCGTCCGTGAGAGGAATGTCTCGGTGTTCGGCTGCTCCTTCAACCATTTCGAGCATTTTATGAGTTTTTGTCCGGGCGGGGCTTACTGAAGAAGAAGCCAAAACAAATCCCGGATAAATAGGCCACGCCCACTTTCTTCATTACTTTCTTTAAACAGGTTTAATACATTCACGTGAGCACGTGAAGTACAGATCTATAAACAAGATTTCGTCTAGTGGAATCTTTCTCCATTAACTTTTACAATTGCATCTTGTATCTTTCCTTGGCTGATGACTTTGTTTCAGAATCAGCCGGGGTGCCGGTAAGGGCTGCGCGGCTCCATGTCCCCTGGGGCAAATGTGGCACCTGATCGACGGCGGATCGCTCACCGAAGCTGTTCTCTGGAGGGCCTCCGTCATCGTCGCCGTCGAGGTTTCACTTTATTCCCTATTAAAATAATTTTCAATCCACATTTTTATTTTCTTTAAAAGAAATAGATTTTGAATTGACTAAAATTAAGTTTAAAAAGGACAAAAACACATTTTCAGATTCTCTTACTGGTAACATCCCTGCTCAACATCATCGTTATATCGACAACTGCCGAGTTATACGACGTAATAGGATGCTATTTGGTCAGTTTATGATATAGTGCATTTCTAAACACTGTTCTTAGAATGCTAGAGAGACAAAGCAAGAGAGAGAAAAAGAAGAAGAGAGAAGAGAGAAAGAAAAGGAAATAAGGCAAGACATCCCCTTCTGTTTCGCGTGTGTCCTTGTGCTTTCCCCCTCACGCTAGACGGCCTTCCGTCCGATTTGTGACTACTTCTTCGTCGAAATTCGCAGGGCGCCTGAAAAATTCAGGCGCGGGCGACAACGGTGGTTGAATGAACAACGGCCGTCTCTTAGTTGTGGTGGATGAATAAGCCATGATGACAATTAGGAGGATCAAGTGTCCCGCGGCCGAAAACAAATCGACGCCGAATTATGACGGACTTTATGGTCTGGGGAAAAGGGAGGATTATGGCAGATGATCTAAATTTGGGAGTTTCGGTCTCAAACGCATCAATTTTAGGAAGAGAGAGAAAGAGAGAAAGACAAAGAGCACGTGAGGAAGCAAGAGTAGAGATAATAAAATATGTGCGTCAGAAAAAAAGGAATTAGAAAAAGAGAGCGGAGAAGAAATGAGAGAGAATAAGAAGAGACCGAGAGAAGATAGGGTGAACGAAGGAGAAAGAAAAGAAAGAGATTTGGTTACTTTTGCCATTGCCTCGTTCAGATATCTCTATCGATGGCCGACCTGTTGGCCGCATTATTCATCGTGCCTCTTAGCCTCTACTCAACCCTCGACAGAGAATGGCGAATTCAGGGTGAGTCCATTCTGTTTTTAAATTTCCTTCTCAAAATAGATTTTCCAATTGAAAGTAAACAAGTGGAATTAGCTCTAGGGAGTGGCGATGACAGCTCATTTCAGGAGACAACTCGCTTCTCTGCAAAACCACCTCCTACCTTCAGATTGCCCTCTTTTGCTCAACCGTTTACACTTTTGCCTGGATATGCATCGATAGGTTGGTTTAATGTATTGTTTGGTTGATTTAAGAAGTTCTCAAGTAAATCTAATATTGATGTCTAGCCTAAAACGCATCGTAATGTCCTTTGATGTTCAGTGTACGGTATCTCAATTTACTGTTTCTGTATCTCTGCCTCCCTATCACCCTACACTTGCCCCTTTCTCTATCTATGCCTCAATTTCTCTGTTTCTCTCTACCCTACCTATACCACTTCCTCCCCATCCGTCTTCATCCTCCACTTATTCCTCGAAGGAAAGCGTCGTTTCGCGGCGGGGCAGCTCATCCAGACGCCGCTAGCAATTAGAAAAGTTGTAATTAGGCCTTCTTCTCCCGTGTCTTCGGGGGACGACGTCATCCGTCGCCTGGGGGCTCACGTGGTCCGATTTAATTGGCGGCGCCGTTTGTGCGCCAGCCGTAGACAGACAAAGACGACGGGATGCAGCCACTCGGCGCACTTAGGCGGCGAAATCGGGCGTTCGGAAGAGCAGGGAATAAAGGATGAGGTTCTGCATAGAGCTTGAAACTAAACCACGCCTTTTGATAGATGAAACCTCCCCTGGCACACATTTGATACTCAGTAGAAGAGTTGAATGGCCCTCAGTCTCTCTCCTTCCACTTCCTTCCTTTTCTTGTGAAAACGGACACTGCGTGTGCTCAGAAGAGCCAATGAATATGCAAAGTGTCGCGCACAAATAGGATGCCCGCCATTAGCGGCTTCTTAATCCGTGTGAGAAATGAGAGCAGAAAGCCGGCGCGCGCCCCGGGCGAACGCCGCGGGATTACGGACAGAAACACGAAGAGAGGAAAGGACAAGGGAGGGATGAGGAACATTCAGAGCGCAGATCAGCCTCAGTCATGGCTGTTTCTAATTTCTCAAGCCATTGACCTGCCAAATTATACTTTTTGTGATTTACTGAGTATCTTTAACTAGATCAACATTCCCCCATTGTTTCACACATTTTGTTAAAACTAACATTAAGAACTCATCTAGTGAAGTATCATTTCTTTTTTGTACTGGTCCTTCTCTTATTCCTTTTTCTCAACTTTCATGAGTGTAAGTAAAGAATCCGTATTTTCGTTTAAGCAGAATTCAAAGTTTAATCTTTGGTTGTCGGTTTCTCAAATACTTTTCACGAAACATCATTGAGCTACAATAACAAAATGACGTCGACATGCGCCTTTGTTCAAATTCGAAGAACTGTAAAGAGAGGAAAATAGAATTTTTAAGAGTTAAAGTTTTCAAAAGGGACTGATAACTGAAATTTAATGCTTCCTGTCATTCGTTAATTTCAGTAGGAAAACTAAAGCCAAATGCATTTCGGTATGAATATAGTTCTTTTTAAAAGACAACGAAATTACAAAAATTGCTTATACGCCTTGGAAAAATGTATTTTAGGCGCATCGTACCGCAAATGTTTAGAAAGTAGTACGCAATTACGAATTTTGAGCTATATTAGCATTATACTGTTTATTAATTTTCCATAATTGTCTGAGCGTGATTACTGTAAAAATGAAGAATAAACTGTTCGTCAAGAAAATGTAACAGTTAGTTTCGAATAATTGATTCCAAAACCTCCACAGAGTTGTTTTGCCTTCGTTGTCATTTCTGGTCTAATTGCCCTCCAATCGTCGATTTTCCTTCTTTTTCGGTCCTTCCGGCCATTTCCCGTGCCACGTACTGTCTGATGACGTCAGTGGCTGTTGTGTCGGGGAAGCCGTCGTCTGAATGTTTATATTTGCGTCGTCGGCTGTTGTTGTTTTCGTTCCCTCCCGAAACAGACAGCAGCATGGCGTCATCGCAGAAACCGAGCGAATCGCATTCTCCATTCATGGAAACGCAGACTCCGATTCGCCGGAAGCCGGGAAAACAAATTTGATTCCGACGCTAACGAATTCCCGGGGGACCGGTGGCCCTCGGGACTTTGGTTCGGAGGTTAACCACATTAGCACTGGGTCCGACGGCGATCCAATTTGGGGTTCAAGTGGAATTCTTAACTTCAGGAACAGAAAAAACGCGTGAAAATAACATCTAGCACCTTCTTTTCCAGTCTCTGTCTTTCTTATTAGCTCCGTGCATAAAAAACGAAAGCGTGAACTTTGTACGCAGTGGAATCTGCCGAAGTAGTGAAGGCTTTTTTTTTTTTAAATTTCTCTATGCCCGGACCATTTCCGCTCTCAAAAAGGGTGGTCACTTTGCGGACCATTAACCTCATAATTTCATTTACTTAACAATTAACTATCAGTTGAACATCTTGCTTTAAAAGGAGCATTTTGTTCATAACTACAGATCGGACATTCTATTTTCCTCTTTGCCTAAATGGGCTCGCTAACAAGGCACTTGAATACTGCAATAATGGCAATCTAAACGCTATAAAAAGTTGATTTGGTCGTAAAAGTCCCCCTGTCCAATCTCTTACTTTTCCGTAATTAGAGGCCGATTTATGGAATGGCGACGCCAATCACGACGAGCGCCAAATGAGATTTCACTACTGGCCTTCAAATGGATCACACGCACGTCGGGGGACGTTATGGGACAGGAAATGGGTGCTTTGGGTTTAATGGGTGGTCCATAAGGTAATGGATAATCGAACGATACATGGTGCGAATTACGTGAGTACCCTTGAACTGTCTTTAAAAATAACGACGAAATAAAGGTACGGGAAAATGTGACCCTTTCCGATCCATTTGTTTCTATTTCTGTGTCATTTCCTCGTGTGTTGACAACATCCGCAATCCCCGAGGGGCCTGATTTCCCTCCAACGTCTTTTTCATCGAATTAGTAGTTTCACATTCCAACGGACGTTGTCATAGTGATAAATCCAAAAGCGGATGAGTTCAAAGCCGAAGGACAAATTGAGAATGGAAAGGCAAGGGATCTTATGGTAGAAAGAGTTTAAAAAAACAATTTTTTAAATGAAAAAAAAGGTTTTTGTCAATTAAATGAAGTTCAGATACTCGGCCATGATGAAACCATCTCGCTACGCCGATCAGTCGCTCACTCGTTGCAAGTGCTGGATTTTCTTCAGTTGGATGACGTCGTTGTTGCTTTGCAGTCCGATTGTCGTCGCTCAGATGCAGGTCGGAAATTTATTTATTATCCGTCTTTCGTTCTCTGTCTCCCTCTGTTTCTCTTTTCTCTCGCCATCTCTCAAATTCTATTTTATCTCATTGAAACGTTTAAAGACCAACTTTATCCTACCCAAAACACCCATAACTTCCATTTATGCTTCAAAGGCCTGTTGTTCTATTTTTTTTCTTTGGCCGTTAAAATTTTATCCGTAGGTTTGAAAAATTCTCATCTGGTTATTTACACTTTTTGGTCAGACGATTTCGGCTCACTCTCGGAAAATGGACTTTTGATTCGTAAATATAGTTTTCCCTAACAAGTTTCTTAGAATGTCGTCAGAGACATCCATTCGAAATGCATATTCCTCACTGCCGCCGATTTCATCTGGGTTTCAATCGCGTAAGGATGACTGTGCCTGGGATACGATCACATGCAGAAACATTACTCCCTATTTTTCTCGAATCATCAACATTTCCGTCAGTGGTGGAAACATTGAAAGTTACGATACGAGCCCGGCGGAGGATTGGGCTAAGCACAGTACGACTCTTGCAGAACACAAAGACAATTATTTGGAGAACAACATTTCGAAAGAGACGAGTTAAAATCCCAAACACAGAGAAGGGGCATTGCGATAAAAAAGTTAATGATAGGACTTTTCTTTTAATTGTGCTGACAAAAACACTTAGCCATGGTATGAAGTGGAATACCAACAGTTGCAACTTCTGAATAAGTCCCATTGTTCGTTTGCCTTACTTTGTAAGCCTACCAAAAGATGTGTTGATCAGAATGTTCCTCTGAAATCAGATCCTCTGATCGCGGAATTGAAACATTGTCTGCTAACAAACAATGAATCCCACCTCCGAATCGCTTCAAATCCGAATTCACATGGCAAAAGTTTTACTTTTGCTATTTTTTCTTCGGCTAATTCAGTGTTCCGGGAGTGTTCCTGAAGGCCGGAAGGTGCCATTGTGTCTCCGCAAGGTCGGAAGCTAAATGTTCGTCTCCGGGGAGTGACGTCACGGCGTGTGCAGATCGATTCGCTCGGCTACATGTATTAGCGAATTGCCTGTGAGACAAAGCGGCCGGATATGGACCACCGGCCGCCAAGGCCACCAGCTCCTTCGGGAGGAGAGCCACGGATGATGGATAAAAGAACAGGAATGCCTCAAAATCAAACATATCACTGCCAATTGCCTTCGGATTTTGAAAATAATATTGATTGGTCTATGGCATGTCGGTTTTATACGCAGGTATCTCGTTTGACAACCGAATTGACACAATTATGATTTGGTTTGATGCAGTTTCGTTATTTTATCGTAAACACAAAAGAAACTTTCAATGAAGTACGTTGACACCTTGCTGCGGGATCGCCGAGCGGCAATTAAAGGGACCATCAGCCTCCTTTTTGAAATGAGAACCGCTGTTATGCTAATTCGCCCATTTTCATTGAGATAATTTTTTCCAACACCGCTCCAAACAACGGTTTTTCACAAATGGGCTGATTAGCATAGGATTAGCCTTCATTTTGAAACGGAGGCTGATGGTCCCTTTAATAGCCGTCCGGTTGTCCAGTAGTTGAGCCATCGCTTACGAATCTCGAAAAAGTGAAAAATCAAAACAACATGAAAAATACCCGGGTCACAGGTACAGTCACAGCAGCAGGTCATAGGGACTCACGCATAATTTCAATCCAGTTTTGGAATATTATCTCTCACTCTCTCTCCTTTCTCCTCTCTCCTCTCTCTCTCTCTCTCTCTCTCTCTCTCTCCTCTCTCTCTCTATCAATCTTTGTAGGCAATGTCCAACGTTCTAAACTTTGATTTGCAGGTCGTTTTCATCGAAGACGTGCAGCTGTGTGTTTTGGACTGGACGGCCACCACCGCCTACAGTATGACTTTGCTCGTGTTGGTCTTCCTTCCAACCATTGTCACCGTAGCCAACACGGGGTACAAAATCATCAGCGCCATGAGGAACAAAGATGAGGTCAGTTCCCTTGGAAATAGAGCTCTATTCCCATCGCTCTCCTTTTTCGTCCGTGTGGCCAATTGAAGAAAACGAAAAGAAGCGCATAATTGTGCGGTGGAATTCGAGAGAGTCGTCACCGGTCCCCGGAGACAGCCGGGTGGCAGAGGTCGGCGGCCCAATTACGGACAGCCGGGTATCGCGCCTCAACACCATTTTCCGGCCTCAATATGATTATGGGTCTTCGGATTTGAAAGCTGCACATAATGCGCTCGGCCGACGAACCCAACTAGCGGGAGGGAAGATGGCACCGAGGGTTCCGGGAGTGGCATCCAATCTCTGTTGTTATGACCGTGGTTCACTATCAGTAATCGCACAATGCACAGCTTCAGCTACCAATCAATGCATTGTTGGAATAGCAAGTGTCCGCATTGAAACAGGACAGTAATATGACAAAAAACGATGAACTGGCTTCACTGTGCATTTAAAGAATTCATGAAATTAGGCCCATTTTAAATTTTTTATATATAAACAGACACACAAATTTAATTTTCAGTTAGAAGACAGCCAACGGATAATGATCGAGACAGATCCCAACTTCCAACTGACCATGTTCCTGTTGGTGGCCTTCGTCGCCTCCTGGATGCCCATCCTCATCATCAAAATATGGGAGTACATCACCCCTCCCGACCCGGAAAGCGACATTTCCTCTGTAAGTTTTAAGAAAATCAACTTTACTTCATTAATAGTTTTTGCAAAGATCCAATTTACAAACTAGAAGAATTTAAAGAGGAAATCTGAGGACCACGTGACCACCCATGGCTATTACTAGCGCGTGGGATTCCATTTCAAAGTGTCAAATTTTGCTTGTTTAGGCACAGAGTGGGCGAGCTCACGCCTTGCAAATAAATAGAAACACAGGAAAAGAGCCTCATGGATCTCAAATTTTTATGAATTCAATGCAACATTCTAAAAATCCCGCTTTCAGATAACCTTCGCGTGTACGTGGATGGCCTTGGCCGGTCCCTCCTCCAAATTCCTGCTGTACATGGTCGTGAACCGTTCGTTCCGTACGAGCTTCTTCTCCTGTTTCCGCTGCCATCCTGGCCGTCGCAGCGAATACCGCGACATTGGCTACTTGTAGCCCCCGTCCCGTCTATGTATCGATGCTGGGTATCGTCTCCCGGGTGCCCGTAGACGTAGTTGAGCAATTCCCCGACTGCTGCCTTTTCCTCGGCACAGCCACATATACATTCCTTTTCTCTTCACTTGCTCACGTTCTGCTATGCTTTTAGCAGAGAATAGATGAATTCAGAAGAGAGTCTTCCGACTTATCCAAGTGTCCTTATCCCCTCCCCCACCCTCGCTTCTTTTACTCGAATCAAGCTTTCGCTCGTTTGAACAAGTAACATTTCCGTTGTTTTCTGTTTTCAGAGACATTATAAATATATTTATTCTTTTTTAAATGGCTTTATAATTAACTGTGAGTGACTATGTGACTGTGTGAGTAAGTGAGTGTTGGATAGGTGAGCAATGACACCAAGGCCCAAATGACTACCAATGCCTATTTTAGTTTTCATCCCTCCAAAAGAAACCCAAATCGTGGTTTGTGGCAATTTTACGGCTGAGCACCAAAGAACAAGGGTAGCAGCCATTGGATAGGTGAGCAATGACATGAATCAGCGGCTATCGGAAGTCGCGTATACGTTTCAGACAGGAAGCGGGCGTTGGATGCAGAAGGAGGCCCAGTAGAGTGATGAGACAAAACTATGTTGCCTTGGCTTGGTGTAAGTGGATAACGCAAACATTGTCAGTAGAAAAGTGCCCGTGCCGATTGTTGAACTGAAAGATTTGGAGAATTCTCCAGTATGATGTCAAGGACAGATTTAACCCAGGTAAACAATGATACGATGTATTTAAAGGACAAGAAACAATTTTTGAATTCTCCGTCTTTCTCTCTTTCTCATTGAATCGCTAAGCGCTATCTTTTTTCTATATTTCGAATTGCGTACCGTAGTCGGTTTTTACTAAAAACCCACATACATTCAATATAAATACAGGTTTGAGAGAAAAATTTGCTATTATGTGGCGCCTAGGTTTTCTATTGTTGTGGCTCAGTGTTCTTTCATTTCAGATGATGGCCGAAATCGACAGAGAAAAACCAACTGCATTTCAATTTGAGCCAGTCCAAGATGTGAGCTGAATGTTCTAAAATTAACAATTTTGTCAATAGAGTTTATTAATATTCTTTCATAGCATTGCCCTAATAATTGGAGCCCCAATTAATGTTTACCTTTTTATAAGACTGATTCAAGGAAATATACCAGCCTATGCTTTGTGCATCATAGTTAGAGTGATTTTAGATTTTCTGTCTATTTTCTCTAGGATTGCCGTTAACGTGGTATATACAGAGAGGGAAAGAGAGAGAGAGAGAGATAGATAGAGAGAGAGAGAGAGAGAGAGAGAGAGAGAGAGAGATAGATTAGATAGATAGATAGATAGATAGATAGATTAGATTAGATAGATAGATAGATAGATAGATAGATTAGATAGATAGATAGATAGATAGATAGATAGATAGATAGATAGATAGATAGATAGATAGATAGATAGATAGATAGATAGATAGATAGATAGATAGATAGATAGATAGATAGATAGATAGATAGATAGATAGATAGATAGATAGATAGATAGATAGATAGATAGATAGATAGATAGATAGATAGATAGATAGATAGATAGATAGATAGATAGATAGATAGATAGATAGATAGATAGATAGATAGATAGATAGATAGATAGATAGATAGATAGATAGATAGATAGATAGATAGATAGATAGATAGATAGATAGATAGATAGATAGATAGATAGATAGATAGATAGATAGATAGATAGATAGATAGATAGATAGATAGATAGATAGATAGATAGATAGATAGATAGATAGATAGATAGATAGATAGATAGATAGATAGATAGATAGATAGATAGATAGATAGATAGATAGATAGATAGATAGATAGATAGATAGATAGATAGATAGATAGATAGATAGATAGATAGATAGATAGATAGATAGATAGATAGATAGATAGATAGATAGATAGATAGATAGATAGATAGATAGATAGATAGATAGATAGATAGATAGATAGATAGATAGATAGATAGATAGATAGATAGATAGATAGATAGATAGATAGATAGATAGATAGATAGATAGATAGATAGATAGATAGATAGATAGATAGATAGAGAGAGAGAGAGAGAGAGAGAGAGGCAGAGGATTCCAATCCACACGGTTTCATTAGCTCTGGGCTACTCGTGATCCTTCAACGTGGATCCCTAGTTCAATGTCACAAACCCTGGATACCGTCTCTTTAATGTTGCATTTGATGATGGTCGCAATCTGGAAAATCAATAGCATTGAGTACGAAAACCCTATAAATTGAAATGTTGACTTCGCAGGTACAACTCCATTGATCTCTATGTGCTGCTCTTATGTCCTTCGATTGCAGCTGCCCAAATTCTCGTTATCATCTACACAATCCCAGCAATGAACTTGACTACAGACCAGGTACACATTTTCTTTTTGTCAAACAATTGAGAAACCGGGTCAGGCCGTTTACGACAATTTGGGTCCAGCGGCTGACATGATTAGATTGACTGTATTCAGTTCACTCTTACTGTTCTACTACAGAAATATTAAGAAGAGCATTTTGGCTTCTAATTTCCATGATGAACATGATGAACATAGGAATTAGTAAATTCTGCCGCATCCAGGTAGAATTGTTTTTTTTAATGTATTTCACGTTTCAGATAATTCACCTATACTTGGTTTTTGTCTTTGTCGTTCTTCGAAACTTCTCCAACCTTTTCTTAACTGGATCCTTTGGCTGGACTAGTCCATTTACTTCCGTCGCTGCTATTCCATTTGAGGTAAAGGGATTTTTCACTCAACCAACGCTTTTTCGATTTTTTACTCAACCAAATTTAGGTTTTTTGGTATCTTATGTTAATTTCGCCGATTGTCAGAGCATGGGCAACTATCCACTCTTTTCCACAGCTTCTGCAAGGAAGATTGGATAGACAACCACACTAAAAGCCACTTTTATGAAACATCATTGTTTGTCAAACTAAAATTGTTCAATTTGGCGTTTGTTCTTACAGCGCGTGAAAACAATTGTCGACGCAATTGAAAAAACTATATCACATTCTAAGGTTTATTAAAGGATCAGTCAACAGAATCCACAGGAAGCAGCGCAGTAGGCCTCTTTTGTCTGTCTGCTGAAGTTACTGGTGCAGAATCCACTGTTCACCAAATCAGAGCAGCTAAAACAGCATCAATTTATGTCGTTAGAAATACTTACTTATATGCGTCCCTGCATATTCTGACAGCCCTGGGTGGCTCAGTCCTACAGATGCCGCAAGTTCTTCCACAGTACTGCTTTCTAACACCCGGAGTGTAGAATGGATGGGTGCAGAAACCCTGACGCGCCCAAGTTGAACAGCTAAAACAGTAGTTTGGAAGAAGCGACTGCACTTACTAGATGCTTGCATCAGAGCAGCTTTCTTGTCTTGGTGCAGGAGTTGTTGTGGTTGGTGGGCGAGGAGGACCTGTTTTGCAGACATTGCAAGACTTTGGGCAGTTTTGTGCCCTTGTTTCTGGAGTATAGAATGGGTTGGTGCAATAACCACGTTCAGCCCAGGAGGGACAACTAAAGCAGGAAGACGAATTGAAAAAAGAATTGTTTCCCACTATTCGATGTTGTCTTTGCAATCTCCAGCGGTGGGTGCAGGAGCGGGAGATGGGGAAGGAGAAGGACCAGGATTAGGCGATGGAGTTCCAACTGAAATGGGTCTTTAGTAAAAAAATGTGATTATCCAGATGGCAACTGCAAAGAATGACGGAATTAGTCTCACTAACTTGCTCTGTATTGAATGGTGAAGCTACTGTAGTAGTATCTGTTGTAACTGATAATAGGCGTTGGGTTCAGTTCACTTGTCAGTTCTTTATTGATTGATTCCGGACAGCAATATCTGAAACCATTTGATCTTGCTTACTGAGAACCGAACCTAGGGTTAGTCTCCGTCTGATTTCCTATCTTGACCTCAATTCCGTTGAAAGGGCAGCCATAGTTGCATTGTCCATTGTAGATGGCAGTGATCTTCACTTGGATCTTCTGACCAACTGGGACCTAAACTTCCAATCTGTGTGGACTACCAAAGAGTTTACAGTAATCCACTGGTTGCAGAAGTCAAAGTCAGTCCTTAGGTTTCTGTTGTTAGAGTCACCGTGTGTGTACTGTTTCGTTTTCCATTCAGATGTTGCGGTCAGAGTTTCACCACATCCGGACGGCTGAATACATTGCGTAGTTTTGTAGTTTGAAACGTAATAAATACCCTTTGGTCGCAAAGAGCTCCTCCATATCCCAAAGGACAGTTGCATATGGCGCAGTTACGAGGATTTGGGGTTCCGCCATTTTTGCACCTGGCTGAAGAAGCAGCAGGACAGAGGTCTAAAATTTCGAATACTAGGACTATATTTAACACAAACTGACCATCGCATGCATAGTGTTCGTTTATAACCATTAGATCCCTGAAGGAGACCAGAGGGGATCCCATGGTGTAAGTGTAACGTTTGTCCTTGGCAACCATACTGATAGCCCCTCCTCGTGAGAAACTAGAACCGTTTCGTTTCACAAAGTCAGATGGGTGCTCACGATGTGGCGTCGTAGTGCATCACACTACCGTATTCGTAAGGAACGTAGGAGATGCTTTCCCTGGAACTCATCTGGTTGAAGTTGTAGAGCTTGTCAGACTAAACGATGAGTTTAGAATTCGAAGGATGTTGGCATGATTCTAACGAACTACAGAATGCACTCAAAATAGAAGCAAGAGGAAAAATACAGAGAGACGAATACAGATGATATGATTCATAGCTAGAGTGTCACTCTTACGTCAATGACAGCTGTGTTAATAGAGATGTAGCTGTTCCTCTCGGGTCTCTGCTGCGTGTGATAAAGCCCCAATGCGTGCATAAACTCATGGGCAGCTGTTCCAACCTGAAGAAGTTTCATTATCGTTGAAAACTTAGAGTTTACATGTTCACAACCGCTTCCTAGTGAAATCTGCTGCTCTCCGCCTCTCATTCCCAATGCTGAAGAACATCCAGAGCCAGGAATCACCTGAAAATAAGAGCAGTATAATCTTTGGTAGTTTAAAACGTACTCTGACTCTATTTCGAGCATTTGAACTTTGAACAAATCTGAGGCAGGTGTGAGAGCTGAGGTAGTTGAGAGCAGACGTGGTAGCTGCCCTGGCTTTGGAATCTAAATGCTCAGATAGTGATTCTATTTAGAAGTTTGGCATACTCAAGCTAGGATCGAAGTAGTAGTTCAGGGTGTTTTCAGCCCACTTCAGAGCAAAGCTGGAGACTTGCCGTTTTTGACGCGAGCTTGATTCTTGCTCGATCTCAGACAGCTGCTCTCTGAAAAGAACGCGTGGTTTACATGGTAACAGTTTTCCGTGTTTCAATGAGGGACACCAGCGGAAGAGGAGACAATAAGACAAACATAGAGAGTGGGAGAGAAGAAGAGAATGCAAAGGACAAAGAGGGGGTGAGAGGTCATGTTGTTTAATCTCACTCAGTCAAATCCAGATCTCCTTGGAACAGATATTCGGAGATCCCTTCAGCATCGTTGATTTCAAAGATTCCAACTTTGGCATCCGTCGGATTTTCAGTTTTGAGTAGTGGTAATTCCTGTTTGACATCAGGTATCAGACGTATGAAATCCAACCTGAAGTTTCTGGTTCACTTCGATCTTCGCAGCCAAAGTAGTGTTCAACTTGCTCTTCCTGGACAGATTCCAGAACCTAGTCTTCCGGGCCTCGAGGTTTGTCTTGATCAACTAAAAGAGGTTATGAGATCAACCATAACATCAAGACAACTTCTTGGATCTTCTGTTGAGCTGCAGGTGTCAGCACTCCTTGAAAAAACTCCAGATTGAAGTCCTTCATTGCCTTCTCCACCACACTCATAGGCATAGCAGATACTGTAGCCAAGAAGGCTACCACAGCCACACTCACAAGCATTGTACCCTGCAATATATTGCAATATATTGCAATTTTCAGCCCACTTCAGAGCAAAGCTGGAGACTTGCCGTTTATTATAGAATATTGAAATGGAAATAAATAACTTGGATGACCTCGGGAAGCATTTGATTCTTTTATGTCGAACGTTACTTGTTTAGCTGCTCCCACGCAGCCATTCTCTGCCAAACTTTTTCCCTTTCAATTGTTCCACGCCAGACATTGATGTCATTGGACTCGTGCTAAAAACAAACGGGAAATCAGAATACAGTTGAAAGTCATTTGTGACTACGTGTGACTTCTCTCGGAAATTATGAGCAGTTGGATCATTTTTCCTTTTAACACAGAAGGTACACCGCTAACCTTTCCTTATTTTATATAATCTGGATAAAACTTTTTTTGAGTGTTGGTGTTACTCCCGTGCCGTCTACTTACATATACCCACACAAGAACAACTCTTCTACTATGGTCAATCTCCATTATCCTTTAAGCCCATGAGCACGATTAGAATGGCAGGCAATCGCCAAGCACAATCGCCATGACAGGCACCGTAGAGGTTTGCAGTGTAGCATTAAGAACAGAAATTGTCCATACGAAAATCATGAAACTGCTAATACCTCATGTTTTTTTCTGTTTGGTGCCGGTCAGACTAAGCAATCACAACCAAATCAGTATAAATAGAATGCACGTCGGTTGAAAAGTAATCGGAATGAGGTCTTTCCTTTTCTTCGCCTTGCTAGCTATCCAGTCATTTGCCCAGGTGCAATTCAATCGACGAGGTACACGAGGAGGTAGTAGAAATTTGAAGGAGCGAAAAGAACAACTAAGACGTCTATGCGAGAGTGACGACTGTAAGAAGATGATAGAAAGAACCAATACCCAGAGTAAGGCGAAGCTTAAGGTTGGTTGTTTAACATTTACCCTACTTTCCAATGCTAACAGGAGTATTATTCCTTACCACAGGAGAGTGTAACCGTTGAAAATATTGATGCATTTCACATCAACGAGGCGCAGGGGACTTCTGAATACTATTTTCAAGGAGACATGCATTTAACCGAGTGAATTTCTATCTTCTTATGTGCTTATGTCCTTTAGTGAGCTGTCCGAAATGCAAGCCAAGGCCTGTATAAAGTTTGTATAAAATGCCAATGCACCCAACCGAGTGAGGGTATCACTCATATCAAAACACCCTTCTCTTTCATCCTTTAGGTCTTCAGAGGTTCAGGGTGTTTTGCGCATGTTGGAATGATCGGAGGAGAACAACAATTATCTTTGGGTCCCAATTGTGCAGTTGTAAGTTCTCTCTCTCCCTCCCTCTCTCTCTCTCTCTCTCTCTCTCTCTCTCTCTCTCTCTCTCTCTCTCTCTCTTTCGCTCTAACCGATCTCTTCTTCATTAGATTGGGCTTTCCTTCCGTGAGTTCTCTCACGCTTTGGGCATTGGACCCATAGTAGACCAGAGAGGGACAACTTCGCCACAATCAATTCAGGCGCTATCAATGTAAGCATTGCAAATCAACAAATTCTCTAATGTGTTTTAGCCCCAATTTTTGTTTGCTTTCGCGAAGCAGATGCCGGAACAATCCATTTTCTACGCACCCTATGAGTACGGTAGTGTGATGCACTATCCGGCTAATGGGTAGGATGCCTATTCATTTATATTGTAATTATGCGGATTTAGATTTTCTAATCCAAATGAAATCGCTATTTTTGCAAAAGACAACCGCTATACAGAAACCATGGGCAACCAGATGATTTCCTTTTTCTATATTAAGGCAATAAATGCTCACTACGGCTGCAGCGGTGAGTCTGAACTATTGTCTTGCTCCCATTCTCTGTTTATCCTTTCCTCACTTTCTCACACATTCTCTTGCTTTTCCTTTCTAATTTCCTTTGTATTTCTCCCTCGTTTATCTCTCTTTCTCTCTCTCTCTCTCTCTCTCGTTCTGTCTCTGTCTCTTATACCTTCAATTTCCTGCCTCGGCTTTTATGTCGGCCACCTTCGGTCCTCCCTGATTGAAACTACCCCTTTCAGCTCGGTGTAGCCCTGGGAGTTCAGCTGTGCAAACGGCGGAGTTCCCAACCCCAGAAATTGTAATATCTGCAACTGCCCCTCTGGCTATGGGGGAGCCTTGTGCGACCAAAGGGTATGATTGTCTCTTTCTTCTCCAATTGAGTGTTCGTTTCGATGTTTGGCCACCTGGATGTGGAGAAGTTTTGAACGCTAGGGCCAATTGGGTGACTAGAATATTCAGTTTTGGAGAACCTGCAAATAGGAATGTGAGAGACGTATTCACCATATGCAACCATTGGATTTCTGTAAGTTTTAGGGGTTCAACGACTTTGTTTTGTTTCAGGCTCCAGCTGGTCGAAGAATCCAAGTGAAAGTGGTTTCTTGGTTCAATAACCAATGCTTCTTCGGTTGTCATTTTAACGGGATGGAGATAAAAGTGAACCAGAATCAGCAAGAAACGAATCCAAGTAAGGGCAGTTTGTCATACAGGAGGTACAGAGAATGAAATTGCAAGGAAGAGAATGGGGAAAAAAGAAAAGAGAGAGATATTGAAAAGTGAAGAGTCTTTCTCTCACTCTCTCACTAATCACTCACGTATTCTTTCAGAATTTGCTGCAACCCTTTGAATCAAATATTTACATCAAACGTAAATCCTACTCCAATCGTCAGCTTCAATCGTTTCATGTCCAATACTTATACGATTCAATATCACCACATTAGGGCGTAATAAACAATTTGCTATTTTTGAATTTTGAATATGCTCTACATAACTTATAAGGCCAGGACACCATTGACAACCTTTGTCATGCAATATCTGTTGAAATAGCACTAGATTTATTTCGTACTTTGCAGAATCACAGTCCACTGAAGTTAGCAGAGGCTGCACGACTTTTTGCATTTCTTCGTCATGGTTGCTCTGTAACCTGGATGTCTGCATTCCCCACGTCTGGCCCTTAAGACACATCTGAAAATGAAGATTGTTTTAACAAAACGGTTTGTTTTCTTACGTTGCGTCCTTGTCCACACAGGGTGGAGAAGCAGGGGTTGATGTGCCTTTGTGTGGGTTTTTTGTTGTTGTTCCGCCGACTGAACAAAATATATAACCAGTTTTATACTTGAATTTGAAAGTGAGAGTTCCTGCATGAATTCTAATTGTTTGGTACCCACCTGCTCTGTAATCGATGGCGAAGGTACTTTTGTAGTACCTGTTGTAAGTAATAATTGGAGTAGGGTTTAATTCACTTTTGAAAATGTGTTCTTGATTGGCAAAGCTAGCACAGCAGAACCTTTAACCAAATGATTAGCGACAACAAATCAAGGAATTGAAGATAATCCTACCTAAAGCCTGTCTCCGTCTGATTTTTTGTCTTGACCTCAATTCCGTTAAAAGGGCATCCATCCCTGCATTTTTCATTGGAAATTACGGTTAGCTTGAATTCGATCTTCAGACCGGCAGGAGCCTAAATTTCCTAATATGTCAGGTAGGAAAAAATGAAAGAACCGTAATCCACTTATTGCAGAAGAAGGGTTCGGGCCACGTGTGGGTACTGCCATCCCCTATAGTGAAAAACGTCGTATTCCATTCTGATGTAGCTGCCACAGTTTCTCCACATCCATCAGGCTGAATTAAATGAAGAAATGTTTTTTAGCTTAATTTACTCTTCGACCGCAAAGGTTTCCTCCATAACCTGAAGGACAGTTGCAGATGGAGCAATTGCGAGGATTTGGGACTCCTCCGTTTTTGCACTTTGCCGATTTCTTTGGAGGACAGTGGGCTAAAATGATAAAATTATTGCAAGAGTTGACAGACACAGGCATATAAACATAACAAATGCACAAACAAATGTATTCCTCCTTACCATTGCATCTATAATGCTCATTTATAACCTTAAGGTCGTTGAATGACACCTGCTGGGATCCCATTGTGTAAGTGTAAAGGGGATCTTTAGCAATTATACTCACTTCTCGTGAACCACTGAACGCATATTAATAAAAAAAAGTAAACTTTTCTCACGCTCTGGCTTCGTAGTGCATCACACTGCCGTACTCGTAAGGAACATATAGTATGCTTTCATACGGCAATTCAGCAAAGTCGCTCATATATTTGGGCTAGAGGAATGAATTAGTGAAAAAGAATAAGAGACGTGCCAATATTGAGGACGACAGAAATGAGTGAGTGAGTGAGTGAGTGAGTGAGACACAGAAAGAGTGACAATCTCACGTCAATTGCAGCTGTGTTAATAGAGATGTAGTTGTTTCTGTCCGGCCTCTGATGTGTGTGATATACTCCCAAAGCGTGCATAAATTCATGGGCTGCTGTTCCCATCTGAAATGTTTACTTTCGCTGCATATTTTAATAAGTACAGTTTCACAGCCATCTCCCAAAGAAAGTTCTCGCTCGCCTCCAGCCATTCCTAAAGTTGTATAACATCCCGAACCAGCAATCACCTGCAACTTCTATTTTAAAGCCTAATTTTTAACTCACTTTGATGCGGTTAGCTGCATTAGGGTTTTGAACGAACCTAAGGCAAGTATGCGAACGGAGATAGTTCAATGCTAGTGTAGTTGCCTCAATCGCTTTCGAATCTAAATTTTGAGATTACTCTACTACTCTGAAAACATTTCACTTAATTGAGGATCGAAGTAGTAGTAGAGGGTTTTGTTGGGCCATTTACCAGCAAACGTATAGACCTGTCTCTTCTGACGAGCGGCTGATATTGCCTCTAGATGAGTTAGTTGTTCCCTGAAAATTTGGTTTCAAGTTAGCTCAATTGACGGGTTAAGCAGAATAAGACAAAGATAAAAACAGAAACAGGACGTTTGGGTGAAATCGACTTACTCTGTTAGGTCAATATCTCCCTCAAGGAGATATTCGGCGGTTCCTGCGGCATCATTTATTTCAAAGATTCCCACTTTTTCATTCGACTGATTCTCAGTTTTGACCTGCGATAGTTCCTGGAAAGCGGTAATGACACGTTAAAGATAAATCTTACAAGAAGTTGCTTTTTGATTTCAATCTTTTCCTCCGCGGTGTTGTTCAATTTTGCATTCTTTGACAGATTCCTCAGCCTAGTCCGCCGAATCTCAAGATGCTTCTTTACTAACTAAAATTGGCTGTTACGGTAGTTGTAGAGTTGAAAACAACCTCTTGGAGCTTCTGTTGATCTGTATGAGTGAGAACGCCTTCGAATGACTCCAGATTGAAGTCATCTAGTGCTTTCTTCAGCACACTGACAGGAAGAGGGGATACAGTAGCCAAGAAGGCAAATACAGCAATACTCAGACGCATTGCAGCCTGCAACAGAATGAAGCTTTTGGATTGGCCGATCTCAGGATGTGATGGTCTTTTATTCCGCCTGTCGATTGTTCAGCCGCTGTCGAAGTTCATCCTGCCAGACTTTTGTCCTGTTTCAATGGATTTCATCCCGACATCCTTTTGTCAAAAGCGTGCCAATTGTTCAAATCAACACGAATTCCGAAGAGCGACTGAAGTTCGAGGATCTCATCTGGTTGATCGGCTGTATCGACCTAATGAGTTGGATTCGCTTTGAAATTGAACATGTGGATTTAGGACCTATACACCCAGGACAACCTGAAAAGTTGGTTTAACATATGTGAAACTGACAAAATGCGCGCAAGTGTTTTGCATTTCAATCCAAAATCGAGTCACGTCTGTTACCGGCAGACGTGACGTTAAAGATCTACCTAACTGTATGATATCTAAACAGCATATGTACATACTTAATAAAATACGAGTTTTTTTTTCTTTCAAGAGGATCGGACAGCCGTAGAGGACTTCAGAGGCTCTTCTGGATGGAGGTACGTCTTCAAAATGCTCCACTCCTGATTTAGGACAAGCCATTTCAGGGCCAGTTGAAAGCATGGCCAAGGGTACGCCTGGCCTCACGATACAAAGGAGTGGCCTTACCCTTGCACAAAAGTATTTAGATTTCTGCAGATGGCATCGGTTAAAGACTGCCGATTTGAACACAAAATTCCTCTCTGAACTTCTATATGTTTTACCCATTACAAATGCAGACTAAACCTCAGACAAGCTTGCCGGTGTCATAAAACGGCTTTTGTCAAAAAATTCACATCCAGCTTTTTTAAACTTACCAGAGCTGAAAAAAATCAGAAAATCTATAGCCTGCATTTTTGGCCCAGTAGTTATCACCAGTCTACGCCAACATGATGCTCTTGACCGCCTGTTTATTTCCAAAATTCACAGGTCACCGGATATTTACGCCCTCGTGTCGTTTAGTGCCGGTCAGGCTGAGCAATCATAACCAAATCACTATAAATGGAGTCGAACTCTTTTGGAAAATCATCGAAATGAGGTTTTTCCTTTGCTTCCTTCTCTTTATTGTCCTTTTGGACGCTCAGTCCATCAATCGACGAGCAGCCAGCGGCAGAAGACTCACGGCTACCAGGAGACGCTTCTTGACCCAGGTGACATTGTATTTTGTTCTGGTAACAGTCAGTTTAGGCAATGCAGATGGACATGGAAGAAAGGAGAGTCCGACTAGGCGGCCTATCTGAGAGTGAGGGCTGCAAGAAGATGATAAAGCAAAATAGGACTGAGGTCGAGCAAAAACTAAAGGTTTGCCTTAATTTTGCAGTAATTGGCTGTCATTTAGGAAATTGGCCCCCTACCTCAGGGTAACACTGCCGAAGGCATCGACCTGTTTCACTTGAATGAAGCCCAAGGTTCCTCTGAATACTTCTTCCAAGGAGATATGCATTTAACCAAGTGAGATTTTATTAATCTTTTGTCATTAGCCTCTTTTTAGTGAGCAGTTGTCTATGATTGAACGTGGAATGAAGGAGACTGACTCCACCACGAGGGTCAAGAGGCAGGCTTCAACGATTGCTAGAAAATGGACTGACAACACTCTTTTCTACTTCTTCGACTCTAGCATTAGTGAGTCTACCAATACTATATGGGTTGGACTCTGAAACATCGGCATGTTGGAACAACTTCCGCTTTCTCGATCCACCAACTGTTGGGTGTCACCTTTTTGCGAAAACGCAGGGGAAAGCGAAATAAGAAGCAAACGGCAAAGCAGGCAAAAATAAACAAGTATTCCCTCTTAAAAATACGTCATGATTAAAACTAATTCTTAGACCAACGCGTCAAAGACTCTGTGGCTGCCGCCCTTTCCGAAATGCAAGCCAAAACCTGCATAAACTTTGTACAAAATGCCAATGCTCCCAATCGAGTGAAGGTAACTTTCACTCAGATCGCTTTACTCTTTTCTTCTCAGGTCTTCAGTGGACCTGGTTGTTTCGCAGCCGTTGGAATGAACCGTGGAGAACAACAGCTATCCCTAGGCCAAGGTTGTGAAGTCGTGGGCACTGCCGCTCACGAATTCGCCCACGCTCTGGGCATCTTCCACACCCAAATGAGACCGGACAGAGATACCTTTGTGACCATCAATACGAGGGCAATCAATGTAAGTTTCTCGACAACAATTTCAATTGATTTTTAGCCTGGACTTGTTTCAAACTTTGCGAAATTGAGTCCAAGGGAATCAAGAGAATACACCCAATATGAATACGGAAGTATGATGCACTACCCAGCCGATGCGTAGGAGACAACCATTTAAGGCCCTAAAGTATATTTAGGTTTGCTAACAGAGATGAAATCGCCATTATTGCCAAAGACACGCGTTTTACTCAGACTATGGGAAATAGGATGGTTACCTTCCTCGATATCAAAACCATAAATGATCACTACGGGTGCAGTGGTAAGATTGTTTAGTGCTACAGTAATCCAATGTTTCAGCTCAGTGTGCTCCTGCAACTTCAGCTAGATGTATGAATGGGGGAGTTCCCAACCCCAGGAATTGCCGAATTTGCAACTGTCCTTCTGGTTACGGCGGAGTTTTGTGCAACGAAAGGGTACGTGAAGTAAGAGCTTAAACATTCATGGCAATGGACCGGACTGGCCCGCCACCTTGTTTTTCTAGGCCTGGCCATATCTTGGGACCCCACACTTGCCAAGAGATTTTTCATTATGATACCTCGACTTTTCTTTTGCAGCCAGCTGGTTGTGGAGAAACTTTGACTGCAACAGCCGATTGGTCTACAAAACAGTTCAGTTTTGGAGACCCTGACAACAGGAATGTCAGAGACGTTTTCACCATGTGCAATCACTGGATTTCTGTAAGTTTTGGGGGTTCAACGACTTTGTTTTGTTTCAGGCTCCGGCGGGTCGGAGAATCCAAGTGAAAGTGGTTTCTTGGTTTAACAATCAATGCTTCTTCGGATGTCCGTTTAATGGAATGGAGATCAAAGTGAACCAGAATCAACAGGAGACTAATCCAAGGTATGGGCAGCTGGGCATACAAGGGAGGGGCACACATCTTGGAAAGGGCAGAAAGAATGAAACTGGAAGCAAAATGGAATAAGAACAAGAGCAAGAAGAGAGAGAAAGAGGAACGAGGGGGTTAGTGTTTAACCCCCTCACTCAGTCCCCCCTGCTTTCAGAATTTGCTGCGACCCTTCGCTGAACCAAGTGTTTACCTCCAGAGTGAACCCCACTCCAATCGTCAGTTTCAACCGTTTCTTCACCAACACCTACACCATTCAATACCGTCATGTCTCGGGTAACTAATAAACATTTCATCTGAAGGCTTCTCCCAGTGGCTGATGCTGAAAGCAAAGAAAGACTGCAGACGCAGCCTCCGAATCCACAAACAACCGCTGCTGTGACACGTCGAATCCCCGTCAGAAGACCTCGTCCCACAAGAAGAGGCATTCGTGGCTAAACACAACTTTTTAATACAGGGATTTTAACAAACGGTGGCATAATAATTATTCACATGTGTGTGTGCGTATATAAATCTTTTTGTCGTTTTTACTCTTTGTATTTACAACTTTATTTAAGAATTTGATAATTTTTCTCTCAATGTTTCAGTTTAAGATTACTTCCCACGCGCGAGAAAACACCAAATGCCTTTGGTTACAGTCCAGCGACTTCCAGAGCGGCGATTTCTGTGGGGGCATATCACATTGCCCTGATGAAAGCAGACACGTGGCCGAATGGTCTAGTGGTACCAGGAGTTACGGCCCGCCTTCGGCGGTCCTACACTCCTGGCATGTGTGGGGTCAGCACATCAGTAGCTTTCTTTTGATACCAAACTTGTTGGGAAAAACTGAGGCACCGCTCGTACAGGCGGCCTTCGGCGTGCAGGCGGCCAGCGAGGCGCAGGCAGCGCACGTACCTAGCGTACTTTCACTCTGGGACATAGTTAAGCCCCGCTATGCGGGGGCTTTACTCCTGGAGCGTGTGGTATCGGCACATCAGTAGCTTCTGTTTGATAGTAAACTTTTGTAACTTCAGTAGCTTTTGGGTTATACTAAATTTATGGATGAAAGATAACTTAGGTTAGTTAAAGAATTACTTAGATCGGGTTCCTCAGGGTAGTCTACCCATAGTTACTCCTTATGTCTCTTCTACCCAACGGGTGTATCTGCTTCTATCCAATGGAACTTTAGTGAACGTTTTGTGAAATCTCTCCTTCTATCGAATCCGTAGGTTAATTGAGATCTCTCCAATGGTTAGGGTTAGGCTAAGTAATTTTTTCCCTTCTATCCATAAAGTATGTTAAGTGAGGTCTATGCTTCTATCGAATGCGTATGGTAAGTGAGATCTCTTCTTCTATCCTAAGGGTAGGCTAAGTAAGGTCTCTTTTTCTATCCTCGGATTTTACTCTAAAGAGGTATACAACCTTCTTATTGGCTAAAAACCTTATTCTGAAAGTTTCAGCTCTATATCGTTTTTTGGCTCAAAATTTTTCTATTTTTAAAGTAATATATATTTAAATGTGGGGAATAAATGTGGAATAAATTTAAATGTGAAACTATAATTAAAATTCCTGAGTACAACACATAATAACAGAAATCTCGAAAATCCATCAAAAATCTATGTTTTTCGAGGTTTTGGGCCTTTCACTATAAATGCCAGGAAAAACATTATATTTATTAAATTCTACTTAAATTTCCGCGTTGAAATGGACTTTTAAATCAAAAACGGAAGGTGACTAATAATCCGTTTAAAAGTGAAAATTTGGCCTAAAACGTCAAAAAACGCGATTTTTTTGCAATTTTTTTCAAAATGTCACTTCACTGTTTCAGTCAAACGGGGTCAATTTTGATCCGATTTTGAAATATTTTTGCAACTGAATGAATTTTGCGTACATTTAGCGTTAGTCTATGTTTCCCGTTGAAACTATACATAGTAACAACAAAAGTTGAAAATCGAATCAAAATTGACCCCGTTTTGGCTGAAACATTGAAAAGTGACATTTTTTTATATTGCCAAATTTTGCATTGTTTCGGCGTTTTTAGGCCAATTTTTTCACTTTCAAACGGATTTTTAACTGACTTCGATTTTTGATTTTAAGGTCCATTCCAACGTGGATTTTTACGTAGAATTTAATATGTTACTGTATATTTATATAGGGTACTGAGAGTTCTCCATTAGTCCATTCGTTCGTATCGGTTGCAGGTGAATAGGGATTATTTGTTATTTAATTGCCCTGGAAAATGCCCCACCTAAACTTTGGTTGGACTGAAGTAGAGGAGCAGCAGTTCATAGGAAAATGATAAGAAATGGAGGACCGACCGCCCTCGGGGGTGCAGCGAGAAAGAGTGACCTCCAAGGCAGCAACCCCACGTGGCGGTTTTCACGTAGGCCGGCCATTTCCAACCGAAAATAGCCAAACCCACGAGAAAATAAACCCTCGTGTGAGACTCACTCTGAAGCTTTTCGGCCAAAAAATAGGCTAATTTCAAGACAACCATCGAGAGAAAGGCGAGAGAGCATGGGAAATGAGGAGGCGCAGGCAGCGCACGCAGCTAGCGCACTTTCACCCTGGGACATCACACAAACACACAAAAGGAGACCATAAGCGAATTGTATAAAGGCGGATGATTCTCGCTTTGGGTGCGAGAGGTCCCGGGTTCAATCCCCGGTTCGGCCCAATGTTTTGCATGTTATTTGTAGATACCTTCAAGACGTCTTTATCCTGTGAACTTAAAATAAAATAGGCTGTGTAAAAGATTTAGAGATCATGTGATCATCCTTATTATTCAAAATGTGAGGACACCAAAAGTTCATAAAGGTTATTTTCCGTGCTTCACACCCTTTGCACTTGCCTAAAGGATCAAATTTCATTTGAAGGGGTAATATGTTTGTGAGGCGGAGCATATGCTTTCGGGATTCGGGCGCTGTAATAGTTGCAGTCGCCTCCTACCATTTCCTCCTCCGGTCGTCCTAAAAACAGACAACTGTCGTTGAGAAATGTGTTTATCTCGAGAAAGATACAAGGATCAACAGCCGCCGATGCAGAGACATCTTGTTTATCGCCAATTTCCCCATTTAAATGACCCAACGGCCCTCCCCTAAGTCACAAATCCGGAGATTCAGAGCTGTGCAACTCTCTCTCTCTCTCTCTCTCTCTCTCTCTCTCTCTCTCTCTCTCTCTGTCTCATTCTTAAACCAATCGCATGACTTCAGAAATGTCTATGAGAAAGGCAAAGTCGGACGACCGACCGGACGTTGATGTAAAGTCCGTTGGAAAGAAGGTCGGATTGGAGATCTGGAGGGTGAATAAGTTCAAACTGGAGGAGGTGCCCAAGGAACAGCATGGAGCCTTCTTCAGTGGAGACTGCTATGTTGTCCTCAACGTGAGTTCGGTTAAATAAAGGTACGAGCCTAAGGAGCCATTCCAAGTACCGTTCATCCTTTATTCAGTTTGCATGGCGGATGAGGGATTGTGAACAGCTTACGAAAATATCCTATTCCCGGCGTTAAAACTCTTAATTGGATATATTTCAAGGAATCTACCGTTTTTTATTGCAAAATCCTCGGAATTCTCGTGAATATTGTCATTCAGTAGCGTTTATTTAGTCAAATGAGTCATTTTAGATTTCGCACATCCTAATGGCCACTAAAAGCCTAGATCTAGTTGCTACTTCTTCTGCTGCTAAAATGAATCGTTACACTTCGAGACGGTGCCATCTAACCAAGCAGCTTAGTTTTTTCTGATATTCAACGTTTTACTAATTCGTTACAAAATGAAAGGAATTATTTGTAAAGTACCAAAACATTGGTGACTAATGATCTTGATCGTTTCCTGAAGCCTGATCATGATGCCTTGCGATTACACAGCGGCTGCAAAACACAACAACGCATTAATATTGCCGTTCAAAACAGCAAGAACTGACCATTGCTCAAACGATTTACGCTGTTTCAGACAAAGAACCTCGACGAGTGGGACATCCACTTCTGGCTGGGCCGTGAAGCCTCCCAGGACGAAAGGGGAGTTGCAGCCATCAAGGCCGTCGAGATTGACAACGCTTTGGGTGGTTTCCCAGTTCAGTACAGGGAGGTCCAATCCTTCGAGTCTCCCCTCTTCCTCTCCTACTTCAACGATGGAATTCGGTGGGTTTCATCTCTTTCGGTCGGTGATCGGTTGTTTGGGGGATGCGGTCATTGTGTGAAACACATGTGTTGTGCGATAGAGGACGAGTGACAGATGGAGATGAAAACACACGCATTATGAGTCATAAATCGGTGGTTAGTGGAAACAGATGGATTAGTTCGTTTTTTAAGAGAACAAGAAACTAAGTGATAAAGCTCTCAAGGCATTTACATTAAGGGGTTTCAGAAAGGGATCTTTAAAAACTGAAAATTACTAATGTATGCAGTTGATTCTTTGAACAATTTGGTTTTTTCGTTCGATGATTATTTGTTTGGAGGATGCGGTCAGTGTGTCAGACGCATGTGTTGTTTGATAAAAGACGAGGGACAGAGCCAAGAAACAGCGCACTTTAACTCATAAATCAGTGATTAGTGCAAAAGGATGGACAGAGTTTGTATTCAGGATAATTGACAAATGCACTATAGGTAGGGCATATTATGGATGTTTGAGAGCAAAAAAACAAACAACAAGTGTTAAAAGTGATTGGGCACTGTCTATTGGAAACCAATCACGGCAGTTTTTTTCAGTTACATGACTGGAGGCTACCAATCAGGCTACCGCCATGTTGAAGAAATGTTTGCCCACTGGAAGCCACAGCTCTACCACTGCAAAGGAAAAAGAAACATCCGTTGTTACCAGGTACCTTAACGACATTTATCATCTAAGATCGACAGGTCGAATGCATTAAAGAGTCGTTGAACGAGGGAGACGTGTTCATCCTTGATCTGGGCAAAGATATCTACGTCTGGATGCCTCCAGAGAGCGGTCGTCTGGAAAGAATCAAGGCCATGACCAGGGCAAAGAACATGGCTGAACATGAGAGACACGGAGCTAGCAAGGTAACAACGAGATGGGTTGAGCAAAAGGAGAGTATAGGTGCACATCCTGGATGAGGACTGGAAGTCCAATGCTACCTTCTGGTCTCACTTCGGAGGAAAGGATGTACAGAGGTGGATCAAGGGGGCTAAGAATGATGACGAGGACTACTGGAAGGAGAACAATGTCATCACTCTTTGGAAGTAGGGAACTGGAGAAACGGAAAAGAGACGGCTTTTAGGGTGTCGGATGCTACCGGAAAAATGAGTGTGGCTCAGATTGCGTCGGGAGAGATTCCGCAAAAGTTGTTGGATTCTAAGGTTAGCTTTGAAAGATAGAGATATATAAAGAGACATAGTATAAAAACAAATTTTCAGGATGCCTTTATCCTTGACGCTGGCAAGGGTGGAGTCTTCGTGTGGATCGGAAAGGATTGCACCATGGACGAAAGAGACAAAGCCATGGAGATCGGAGCTCACTATCTGGAAAAGAGGGTTTGTCTCACTCCAAAGCTGAACATGTTTTACTTCAGAAGCTTCCTGACTTCACTACCCTCTCTCGTGTCCTGGAGACCGCAGAGCCCGCATCTTTCACCCAATGGTTTGGTGATTGGACTGGAGCCAAGAAGAAGAAGGCGTTCGAGCCTAGCCTCTACCAGGTGTCTGATGAAACTGGAAAACTGGTGATGGAAGAGATCGCCAACTACGACCAGGAGTGCCTTGACGGAGACGATGTGATGCTCTTGGATACCCTGAACACAATCTACGTCTGGGTGGGAGCCAACGCCAACAAGTATGAAAAGAGCGAGGCTGAAAACACTGCAAAGAAGTTCTTGGAGCAGAGTCAGCTTCCCAGGAACAAGAAGGCTACCATTGAGACCATCTTCCAGGTAAATTTGATAGTTAGAAACCTTTGAAAGAAAGTTACAGGGCCAGGAGAATCCGACCTTCAAGAAGCACTTCCCGGCGTGGGATGACAAACTCTTCAAGAAGGTCAGTCCAATAATGTGATCTAGACGATCTCATGAAAATTCTCACGTTGTATTCCGGTTTGTGCGCCCATGTGTCATAGGATGTTTATCTCCTCCTCCGTGAAGGACTGTTGTTTCAATTAGACACAGGTGTGACCAAAGTGCGAAAGTAGAACCCTGTTTCAAGCTACGTTCTTCTGATTCTTAAATGACTTATCGCGATGCAGATCTCAGAAATGAACACAGAAGATGTGCTGATTACTTTGAACATTTGAACGCTGCCATTCTTGAAGAGATCAACCTGATTATAAAGAAAAACCACTGTTTGGGGTTAAATCCCCAGTTTGGTGTGTGCGGTATGCACAACGTTTCCCTATTGTTGAGCATTCCACGTTTACACAGGAGAACTCTGTGGGGATTACCGGATTCTCTTGTCCCAAACATTGTTTCCAGGATGCTCGTTCGGTTGCCAACATGAGGAAGCTTCTGTTCAAGTAGACGTCCTTCGATTTGTCTGCGGATGAGTTCGGATCAGATAAAAGGCCCGTCTAGGTGAAAGTCCTTCCGCACTTTGCTCCTTTAATCTTCCCCGCCTTGATTGAATTCATGTTCTGCTATTGTTCATTGGTGCTTAATAAAGTCCCTCTGTGTTTCTCCATCCTATCTAACTCCGCTGTTTATCTTTCCTTTTCCCACTCTTTCTTTCCCCAAAGTACAGTCGCCCTGCCGGGAAGTGAGCTTGATCTACAGTACCCTAACCGAGTTGTCACACAAAAACAAGAGCTTTTTTGAAGAGGAGTTCATTCCAGAACAACCAAACAAGAAAGAGTTACAGCAGAACAAGTCGAGAGCTGAATCGACCTTCGCTCCGGGGGTTATTTCCCTCCGAGACCGGTCCTCACCGCAGATCGTTCTTCAGATACCGAAGGGCGTCGTCCTATCCCCGCCTCCGACCAGAATATCGCCTCTTTTTCAAAAGACTCCTTCGAAACACCTCAGTCCATTCATCAGCCTCTTCGTCATGCCGCTCGCATTCTCTAACTGAACCCTCTTGTCTGGGTTGTTCACATTGCCAAACTTTGCTCAAAAGATCCTTGCAATGCGGTTGCATCCCTTTTCTAGTTTGTAACCTAACGGTTTGCAATGGTATTCTTTCCATATCCTAATAAGCTCGCCCTATCCCCGTCCATCCTGCCCTGACCACCCAGTTCCAGGGTTCAGACGGCAGAATCGGCGGCGATCTGTCCGCTGACAACCACAACTGGTTTCCCGCTAACAGTTCTGCTACATAGCCCATTCCACATCCCATTTAGATGGACATCTCTCCTGGCCAACTGTTCGCCATGTACCTGGCCGATCTGCCATGGAACCTCTTTCTCACCTCAACTGCCATCCACGCAGTGGCTCTCATAACTAGTCCAGTGTAGGTTACCCTCATTGGAGCTTCTGAAGATCTCTTCAGACAAGCCGTGTATAAATGGTTCCGACGACAGAGCAGTGACAGCGACACCTGCATTCCTTACATCTGTGCTGTGGTTGGATCCAGTCTCTGGTGGCGCTACTCTGTCTTCCTCCGGGATGTAAAGCTTATTCTCCTTCAGTCGTATGCAATGTTTATGCAATTAGTTTTTCTCTTTTGCCTACTTTACTACAGATCTAAAAAGGTTTGCAAACCTTTTCCCCCAGTAAAAACACTGAATTTCAGCGTCGCCTTACTCGTCTGGTGTTTCTCGTTTTTCTGGGATTGATGGGTCTATTTTATTACGTTGGGAATATTGCAGAAGAGGACGGAAGGGAACTTATGGGACAGATTGCGTCAGCTGCGCAGATTGCGGGGTCTTTTGTGTGTCCATATCTAATTGTGAGTTTTCTTCAGGGGAGAAAAGCTGTTTTCTTTGATATTTAACTTTTGTTTGGTAGTTCCAGGCAGGTGAATCGCAAGGGTCTCTGTGGAAAGTTATTTGCATAATGATCAATCTAATGCCATTATATAAGGGCCAGTAGAGAGAGATGAATAGTTCATCTAACACATTGGCTTTCGTTATCGTGATTTTAAACCAGCTGTCTAATTTTCTTGTGTTTTCCCAGCAGTGATGCGATACCATCGTGGACACGTCATGTCTGGCCAGAATGAGATGGAAAGATCGTCATGGAAGATCCGTGAGATAGCGATTCCAAAGAAATAGATGAGGGCTGTGGCAGCAACAATATGTCCGAAATCAATTAACGGACTTAATTTCGGCTTTTATCATTTTACATATAAAATCTTAATTTTAACAATAATCACTTGTTTTGGAAATCCATATTTACAACGGAAAGTATTGCCTGAGCATCCAAATTCTCGTAGTGTTTCGCGGTAGATCCATTGAGGCGGGAACAAGTGCTTTAGACTCATGAGATTTTTCATGAGTCTAAAGGACCGTGAATTTGGCTCCGTGGATTTTTCATTAAAAAAAACTAGAAGTCACTTCTTGTGTAAAAACATCTCAAGGCATTTCGGGCCGGTCGGAATCGAACTTTGTCTCCGACGCTTAATCATAATAGGTCCCAATGAGAATCGGTTCTCGCAAGATTTGGACAACCGACGTCTTCAGTTTTTATAGCTTATGATTGAGCTTACTAGTTTTTTACTTTTAAATTAAATTAATGAACATACAACATGATGTTATTTTCAGTACAAAGCGGTCTCCTCCCGTTGCATAGACTTCGTCCCGTTGGCGCCGGTCGCCTTCACCTGGGTCATGGAGGCCCACGCAATCATCTACAGCGTTGGCATAGATGACTTCTACATGATGGTTTCCATTTCTTATTTTTATGTGCATTCTTTATTTTCAGCTTGCAAACACCATCTTTTTCTGCATGGATGGCTCCTTACTCTCCATGTTCTTCATTTTCCCCCGGGAGAAACCCGAAAAATCTCCGATTCTAATCCAATGATTCCAATGTTCCTTGATCTGATTATAAAGAGCTTTAATTCGTATAAATACTCAGTTCATATATATTTATTGCAGAATTAACCATCATGTACCCGTGGTGATGTCAATCCATTATTTATCGATTAGACACGCTCGCCTGCAATGTCGCTTTCACTCTCTCGAATAACCGTCAATTTCTCGATTAGTTCTTGGGCGTCATTTGTCTGAGTGACTTTTCGATTGTTCTCTTTCCTGCAATCGATAAATTGTAAAATAGTTATCAATCGATTACCTGAGGCTACCGTAGTTGTCGTTTCGGGAGCTTCTTCGACTTTCGGAACCAGATCGTCCTCGAACTGTGGAATTTTTCGTGGATCTGAAATAAAACTATTGTTTTAGTTTTGTTACAAAAGACGCTTTTTTTCAAATCGATTAAACATTTTTGGGCGTTTAATGGAAAACTTTGCAAGTGACAAAATAATTTCTTACTTGTTTCTGATTCAAAAAAATCAATAGGGCCCGCATGCAATAACGCCTTGAACGAAAAGACGATCTTTTACAAATTGGGTACCACAGAATGTCTTACTTGCATGCGCAGCTATTCTCAGCATCGCCTTAACCTTAACTTAATAATTTGACTTTTTCGAGCAACTCTACATTTTTCTGGATTTTCTGGTGGCGTGGCTAAGAGTTCATATTTATAATATTAAATTAATCTAATTCAATCCCAGCTTGCCATACTTTCAGATCTATTTGTTTGATGCCTTAGTTCAAATTAAGACCTTTATTATTCATTCTTTTAAAAACGTTTGTCGCCGTGCGCGGAACGGGCCAGTTAGACAACTCTTTAAAATACCAGTAACACCTTATTCTTTTGCCATTGAGTAAAAAGTACCTTGTATATAGAGAAATAGGCGTCGTTGGCTGCCCCTTAACCCTGGGTGGCCGCGAGATCTTCCGACATGTGATGACATGAAGACAAATCCTCCGAATATCCGGATTAATCAAACAATAGAAATAGAAATTAAGGGCGAATTTAGTAAACTCCAGAAGATTCACAATCGCCCGGAAAATCTGAAAACATTTTTTTCAGCAACGACCCCCTTTTCTGAAAAAGAATTGCAACCCACTTGGAATGTGAAGTTATTAGATTTGTTATCGGCGACCAACATAGTGAGAGGAGCCGCGGGAATGGTGCATAGGAAGAAGATGATGATGATAGCAAAGAGGAGGATGAACAGACGCTTTTCCTCCTTGTCACTCTTTTCATAGACGAACCTCTTCTGCGAATTGGCCAGTCGCTCCAATCGGTCCTTCTTTGTGTTTCTGAAAAGATACAATATGCCATTGTTTCTATGGGTGTAGTGGCTGATTGAAGTTCCTCACTTGTAAGTAATTAATATCCTAACATTCAAAAATGCCACCAGGAAGAAGGGAAAGACGCGGGAGATGAGCTCTCGAATGCCTTCGTAGAGGAAGAACCAGTCGGGGCTTGGAGTATCACAGACGACGTAGGGGCAGATGTCAGAAGGGAGCTGAAATGACAAGTTAAAGGGTGTAAGAAAGACAAAACTACATCGTTGACTATGTCATTCAAGTTGTGCACTTCTTTCTTCACCGCCCATGGAGCGTAGATGAAGAAGTTGAATATGTAGGCCAGGCAGAAGAGCAACATACACACTTTCCTGGAAAGAACACATCCATGGAGCTTTATCTGCTTTTGTATGTAATTTTAAAAGTATAGTATGTTTCAATAGTATATTGTATCACTTTCTGAAATATCGATAGTTTGAATTTGGCGAACGTCACTAGGATTACTGTAACTGCAATAAATGAACTTTTCCAAAGACAAATTGGTTTGATTGGAAGCCTCAGCTGTAAAGGTCTAGAATTTACACGAATGGACATTGGAAACTATGCTCCGACCTGCCAAACCCATTGCTGCAGCCTTCTTTCTGCGTCTTGTATTCAGAGCACCCGAAAGATTACTACGGTATTACTGTTCGCAAGCTTCAGCTTAGTTTTCCAGCCTTTTCTGTCTTCGCCGACCCAACCACTCCTCTAACCTCGATCTCATTCCGTAAGCAAAGGGCCTGCACACGGCCATGTACTGCGAGAGCGTGAGGAATACGACGATCCACACGGATGCGCCCATCAGAGCGTTGGCCTGCAATCGAATCAGTCGAGTACATCGAGATGGCCAATCAAGGGCACGTGACTCACGAGAGGGAAGCCTATGTGGGCGTAGAAGAAGGAGGCCGCGGCCGTGCACCAGCGAATGTCCATCATCCACAGGATCATTGGGATCACGGAGACATGCGTCAGCTGCAAATCAATACAGAGTTTTCAGTACGTTTTGGGACCAAAAACTATAAATATCTCACCAGGTCTGTCATTGCAAGAAGAGTGAGGTAAGTGTAAATGATGGAGGACTGCCTGAGCGAAGGATGGGTCAATGTGATCACAGTCAAAATGTCTCCCACAATCCCAACTGTGATTATAAACGGGGCTATATAAGCGTAAGTTATCTGAAATTACACCCATTTCTTTTTTTTTCTGTATTGAATTACCATATTGAGCCTCGATATTGGCACGTCGTTGGCCAAAGCGACGGTCCAATCGAGGGAACGGTTTGAGGACCGCTGGAAGAGCTGGCACAGCTTGTGCGAGGGCATTACCTAAATATGGAACCTGTTTAATAAATTATTTCAGATGTTTCATATAAGGAATTCGATTTCGATTTGCTATTAAAAAAACTAGCAGAAAAGCCATAAAGGGATCGGCGAAGAAGGCGAAGAACGTTAATTGGGAAGATGAAGAGACAGATAGCCGCCATGCTGGGTGGACGACAGACGATCTCAGGAGGGACAATCTGAGGGGATGAGTTGAATCTGAGACCTCTCTCTATCTTTTTCTCTTTTTTCTCTTTCTATTTCTCTCTTTGGATGTGTGTGTGTGTCTGTACGTGTGGTCGTGTATGTAACTTAAAAGTAAGCTTGGCGTCATTCTCTTTGTGCATCACAAGGATCGAAAATATAAAACAGTGGCATTTGATTCAGGGTGGTCTTTGAAAGAAATTAAATGAACCACTAGACACAACAGCAAATGATCGTCTGGGGAAAGGCTTTGCTTATTTCAAAACAAAAACAAGGTTGCAGCTATAAACTAAGAGTAAGATAATGAGTGAGTGAGCGAGTGATTAGAGTTAACAAATTTGAAATTCCAGTTCTTAAACATAATCATCAATTTAGACAACAACCGCTAACCTACTCCATAAATGAGTTAACTATATAATTTTTAAACATAAATGTCTGAAACATTTAAAACTATGAACTTAAAAGTTTAAAGCAAAAAACAATCGTCATTCTGAAACAATGTATTCACTGTTCATGCGGAAGTTGTTGTTATGTTGGCTACCGGAATAGAAAACCCCTAAGAATGGCGATTCATAAGGACGTTTCCGCATTACTGCGGTCATCCGATGGAGTTCCTTGATAGACAACAACAGTGACTAAAAGAGCAAAGCCATAACATAAATAGCAAAGGAGGGGTTGGGAGGAACGCTCCTCTGCAGAAGAGGCTTCAGAAAACGCTCTGCTCGGTATCTGTTCGCGGCATCATCACACGGCAATCAAGGAGACGGCGAGCGAAGCAGTCGAGCGACGAACATCGTCAAAATAATCCGGGCGCTGTCCGCGGAGCCATGATTAGGCCAGGAACCGAAATTCAAGAGCAACGGGGTGGAAAGACCCGGGTTGTACTGGGAAGGCCTGTCTGCACTGTGCAATCGCCTGCTCACTCTCTCACACTCTCACTCAACTGTCTTAGAAGATTTGAAGATTTGGGCAGTGCGCAGAAATTAAATAGACTACAACCGGCTATTCAATTTCCGACTGCGTGATATTTTGCCCTCCGTGACATTTTAAATGACGCCACTGATTGGCAAAAGACATTGAGTGAACGGAAGTCAAATCACGACGGCACCAATTGGCCGAAATCTTTTAAACAATTGTTTCCGTCCGCTGGAAACATGCTCTTCGGCCTCGAAAGCGGGACAAAACATGCGATTGTACTGTTACAAAAATAGGCTACAGTGGCACTTTTGTAGGGTAGCATTTGAATTCTACCAGTGACTGCTTGGAGGCACAGTCGATATTAAAATCGTAAGGTAAGGAAATTGCGGCATTCGGCTGGCGTTTTGGGGAAAAGGTGCCACTTAACAAATCAAAGTCTTCCTTGAGAGACCAACTACCGCCCAAAGCCTTTAACTAACCAAATGGACGGATTTCGGTTTGCTTATGCTATCGTGCTCACTCACACGCATTCACAGGTACACCAGCGCACAGACAGAGTTCCTGATATTAAGTTCTGGAGAAAGCTTCAGAGTTTCTAAACGGCGGCTTCTAAACACTCGAGTCTTTGCTCATTGTCGTCGTTGTTTTGTCGCAGTCTGTCTTTTCTCCTTTGTTTTTTTCTGTTCCAGTTGCCTGCGGAGGAAATGAGGCGTACCTCGACTGAGGACAACTGTTCAGATCGTGGCTAGTGAAAGGTCAAGGGGTGAAAACAGCCTGACGAGCATGGGTTCGAGAGAGGAAATGAGGTTTTCTTGACGGGGATTAGAGAGGCATCTAAGAGAGAAAGAGAAAGGGACCGACCTTAGTTTGAGAAAGAGAACTGAGACGTTGTCCTGGGAGCCTCTGGAGAGAGCCTCACGCACGAGAAATGAGGAAATGGACTTCCAGTTGCGAGAAGATCTGAAGGGCCCAATGACACCAGGAGAGTAACTAACCTTAGATACTTTATGGCCAGATCCACCGCCTGTTTGTTGCTGAATACGTCCCAAAACCCGTCTGTTCCAACTATTACGAACCTGAAATGACACGTTTCCCTCTCTTCAACGGAGCTAACTTGAGAGGTTTCTCGTGAAGATCTATCCTTTGTACGTCTGGTTGCGCTGTGAGTACCCCTCTTCTCTTGAGGAGGGTATCTCCAAATGACCTGAAACCTCGGTCTCCGTTCAGTTATAAGTCCAGATTAGTTTCTGCAGAATTGAGGAAGGAGCAAAGCGGTTAAGGGGCTGATCGCCGTGAGCAGGGGAGGCGCGCGAGAAGTCCCGAGGGTCCTTCTCCCTTGATGGCCATTGTGATAATTGGGGTCGTGATGGATAGTCGTTCGTCACGAAGAGAGACATCACACGTGAGACACTGTACCCATGACTCACTCCCTCACTCACTCACTCTTTGTCTCTTTCTCTTTCCTTCTCTCTTTCATTTGCACTTCTCTAGTGATGTCTGTTTCGTATAGTCCAAGCTATATCCCATTGAGGCTAATTCCAATTGGACGTAACTATGTGCGTATTCCTAATTTCTTTGTTTTCTTCAGAACTTCCTGTCCATTGTCCTCCCTTTCTAAAGCCATTCTGGAATGGAATCCCTAAGTTTAGATTCTAAATTTAACGCCAAATCATCATTGAGCTCAAAAACAACCGATGTCTGTTGACAGCCGTCTGTCGCCTCAAAGACTATCTAAAACTCGTGTTTTTGAAATCGAAACCTCTTTTTGTCCAAATGAGATTTAAAAGTTGTGGCCGTGGCTCAAAATCAAGTAATAGGGATGTGGTGTTTGCTCGCTTTCGATGGGTCAAAGTGATGAAATAGACCATCCAAAAGGACAAACATCCGAACTTCCGTGTGCCCAACGGAATTCCCTGCCTCAGCTTGTGAATCGCCTGAAATTCACATGAGAAAGCGGTGTTTACGAAGAGAAGGAGAGGTAATTGCGACCGCAGCGGGGTCAGTTCCTGGAAGGATTATAGACGACGCTCATTTTGACCGCAATTAGACACACCGTCTATTTTAATTATGGGAGAGTGGAGAACTCTGATTCCAACCGGAGGAGAGGCCATCAGAGAGCAGTGGAAGAGGGCATTTCACTCTTGCTGGGGTTTCCACAGGAAATAATTGGAATGGACACTTGTAAAAGAAAGAGTTTTCACCTTTTGTGGATGTCTGAGACTCTGTTTCCCATTCTCTTTCAATTCACATCTATGGTTATATTAATCATTCAGTCGAATGTATAAAAAAAGTCTGATCTGGCTATTCCAGAGACTGAAAATTGGGCTCACTCTTGCAGCAGAAAATGTTTCCCACGAGAAGCAATTGGGCTGGAATCCCTGGGATTAGTTCGAAAATGAGCATAATTGGCGGCGCGTGCTGCGATTGCATCATCACTATTGTGAACGTAATTCAGGAACAGAAACATAATGCGCAGACGCAGGAGGAACCTAATTTAGCCTTATGTCAAGTGAAGAATTGAGATTCTGAAAGAGAGAGAGAGAGAGAAAGAGAAAGAGAGGGAGAGAGAGAGAGAGGGAGAGAGAGACTCACCTGGACACAGCGAGTATTCCCTGTACTCGGTTGTCGGAGGACACAAAACCTCCGGCGAGTTCGACGCGTCGGCGCTCGGCTGGCTGAAATGATTTTATCAGAAGGGACAATTACACCGACGTGAGAAATTTTCTGCACCTGCTGGTCAGAAGATTAGGTTAACGAAGGTGATTTGAGAGAAAAGGTAGAAGGCAGTAAGTGCAAAGGAAAGACACATGGAGAGGGGTGAAAGGCGGAGGCTAATGTTTGAAGGTTGAAATAATTTAAATACAAACATGGAACACAAAATAGAGTAAGTGAGACTACTTGGAAACGTGGCAATCCCATCTTTTCCACTTTGTTTGTTGTTGTTGCGTGCGTGTGAAGAAGGCCGATGAATAATTGAGGAAGATAATCTGAGAGGAGAGGAGAAGGAGGGGAAAGTGCCTTTGTTCTCCTATGAAGTAGGCGACCAACGAGACATTAAAAGTTCAGTAGCCGTTGAGCGCAGACGAGAGAAAACAAATGCACACAAGACACGTCTGACATGGGAATCATTGCGGACTTTCAGGGAATGGATGAAATTAAAAGATGCAAAGAATCGGACAATGAAGCAAAGCCAGAAGAGAGTGAGAGGGTGAGAGAGAGAGAGAGAGAGAGAGAGAGAGAGAGAGAGAGAGGAGCATAAGATTCGAAGAGGAAAGAATGGAGAGGGGGATTATAAACAAAAAGATATAGAAAAAAGATAGATAAAAGAAACTGAGGAGAGATCTATAGTTAAGTATAATGAGATCGCGTTGGTGTTGAGTGTGCTTGATTTGTGTGGGCTGCCATATTATGTTTTGTTATTTGAACAGTCGTAATAGAAAGTTTCCGCAGCAAGTGCAACAAATTCAAATATAGCGGGTTGTTGGATGCTATTAGTCAAATAGGGCTATTTTCCATTACGGTTAGGTTCCAACGGTCATTTCCTTTTATACCCCTCGCCAACGAGCTTGGCAATTGAAATGACCATGGTTATGCTAATGCACCCTGCCTCTCCTCATGTTGTGTGCTCTCTTGCTAGTTAGATGTGCAGGTTGTTTTAATAAGGCCATTTTTGTAGTCGTGGTCGGCGGGCCACGACTGTACTTACATGACACGGGACAAATCGAAACAGAAAAGTTTCTTCTAAAGAATAAAACTACACAATGTTATATTTGTATGCTGTTTCAGCGAAACATTTGATGCATCATCCCAATACGATTCCAGTATGCTTCATAGGATAGAAAATGAGAATACGTCAAAAAAGTCTGAAGAAAATAATTATGAATGTGAAACTTGAGAAAAATGAACATTGAACACTGTTATTTCCATTGATTCATCAGTTTTCGTATTGCTTGCTTTTTATATAAAACCAGAACATAAGATTGTATAGTCGCCGCCAAAACTTCATGGATTTATGTGGCTGTTATCATGGAATTAGTATCGAAAACATCAACGCTATCAGTAGATGAATATCCCATTGAAATTGAGAACTGGAACTTGAGACCACAAGAGACCGTTTCTTGTAACTGTTCTTGTTTCCAGTTAAAGTCAAAAGCGTAGGGGTTGAAATCTGAGAAGAGGGGCGCAGATTTCAAATTAGCCATCAGCCAATGCAGAAGGGAAACGAGTTCCCGGAGGTCAGAGAACTTGAAAAGACTTGGAAAATAGACAATAACATCAAATAGACTTTTTAATGCTTTATATTCCTAGATTACAGTATTCCAAAAGTGACAATTGGTTAATAGCGGTGTATCAAGCTGGAAGGTTTGCGGGGCGAATGACCCGCAACCACAAGCGTCTTCCACGGTTGCACCAATTTCAATGTTATGAGACTGGATCTTAAAAGGTGAGAAACCAAAAAGCAGCTTTCTGGACGCCTTTTTGGCCATCCTGGTGACGCGGGAGCCTGAATTATTTCCAAGGCGATCCGAGATTGAGAATTCGAAGACGAATGGCCTAAATCCGGATGGGAATGACGGAGAGGAAAGACATCTAGACGGATAATGATAGCTTTAACAAGGAAACCCGTCTTTTTGAAAAGAGAGACGGCAAAACACGGACTTTTCAATGCACTTGGGTGATGGGGTGTGCCATTTCGAAGGAGGAATGTCGGCTCTAAAAGGAAGATAAAGTAGAGTGGATACTTTGAAGAGAGGATCTTTTAGCCTAATGGAGGAAATTCCATGATGAAGGAAGGAACTGCCCATTGACCATTTGTAACTACTTCTGTGGCAACTGATTTTGTCTTCTCGCTGATCGTGACCGCCAACGGGAGAAAATGAACGGCCGGAACGATTTAGGCTAATTTCGCCCGCCAAGGGCACGACCGGCCACGTTCCGCCAAAACTGCGTTAAATTAGGGCCACGTACCGGTTAGAGAGCGCGGGAAAATGAGAGACCCAGGCAGCGCACCCAACGCCACGCAAACCCACGCATTACCAACAAACAAACCAACCAATAGACACCGCTACGCTTTTGTAAGGAGGGACCAGGAGTTACGGCGCGCCTTCGGCGGTCGTCTACTCCTGGGATTTGTGGAATCGGCACATCAGCAGTTTTGGATTGATGTGAAGAATGCCTTCGGGCGCCTACGGCGCTGTTAGGGCCGCTTCGCACCCTCAGGGGGGCTGCGCCCCCTCATGGGCGCCTGCGGCGCCAAAAGGGGCCGCTACGCGGCCAAAACGGCTGCTCCGCAGCCACAACGGTGCCTGCGGCACCGCACAACCGGCCTTTTGTAAGGAGGAACCAGGAGTGACGGCCCGCCTTCGGCGGTCCTCCACTCCTGGAAAGTGTGGGATCAGCACATCAGTTGCTTTTGTTTGATGGTAAACTTGCTGTAAAAGACAATTTCAAACAGGCGGCCTTCGGCCGCTAGGGTAGGCGGCCTACGGCCGCACTGTTCGCGGCCTTCGGCCGCTCAGTAATGTAAGGGAAACTGAATGCAACGAGTGATGTAAGGGAAACTGAATGCAACGGAGGTTAGATGATATTAGCAACCAGCACACACGCCCTATAGTTCTGCATTTACCATGCTCATTACATGCCTATTTATTATTAGTAATAAATAGCCATGGTTTTAATTTGTTTATGCCCGACGGTTACGGAAACAATACGTAAACATCGGTCATTCTAGACGTAATAACCCCTTTTATGGTCGCAGCAGTCAGATAGAGAATTTGAGGACTTACAATAGAGCATTCGCTTATTTTGTATTGTGCGTTTTTGCGACATCACTCGACTGTTTCTACGCGGGTATCTAACACTGATTTATTTGATACGCTAACTGACGAAGGCCTGAATATGTAGTTGGTATACTTAGATTTCAAACAACTTCCATTAAAAAGTCTTGTTTCGAATCATCTGAGTGACAAGAGCAATTAGTCAATGGAAAAAACGAGTGTAGCGCTTTGTTTGTGTGGAAACAGGAGGTAGAGGAAAAGTGTCTTCGGCCAGCTGTCGGTGGGCGGTAATCAACACGGAAGATGGTCGGTCTGGCTCAGTTGAAGCGGGTGATTTGGTCGCTCGAGAGGCTGACGGGATAACTCGATTCGAGCCCTCCAGAAGAGCGATATGAGCTGTGAGCTGTCCTCGGCCGCCAATTGTCGCCCCCGGGGAGAACGGAACACATGGGTGGCAAAAAGGAGAGGAATGAAAACAAGTTAAAGAGAAAATGGTATATGCATCTTTCTTAGTCTTGTTTTGACTCTCTCTATCTTCATTTTCTCTTTCCATCTCTTTCTCTCTTTCTCTCTTTCTCTCTTTCTCTCTTTCTCTCTTTCTCTCTTTCTCTCTTTCTCTCTTCCTCTCTTTCTCTCTTTCTCTCTTTCTCTCTTTCTCTCTTTTTTTCTCTCTCTCTCTCTTTCTCTCTCTCATATCATGGTTAAATCAAAATGACTTTCTTGGTGTAACGCAACACAAATCAAATATCTAAGGAAACAAAAGACGGAACTTTTATTCTAAGCACTTTTGTTTTTAAATGAGAAGAGTTCAGTTCCATGATTTCGCATATTGAATAATTCTATAACCCTCATATTTCCCAAGGTAGAAACCAAAGATTGAAAGGAAAGATGGATGAGGATAAAAGCCATCGCTTGAGAAATCTTCGCGTGGGGTAGACAACGCCTCACGTGTCTGTATAAATAAATCTGCAGAGACATGTCAAAAGTAGTAGCTGTGTATGCAAATAGCTGCGATATGCGGTGAGTTGGAGCTTTGACAAAAAGCGACCGACCACATGTGTCCTCTCTCGAAGGAAGACCGTCAGAGGCCATTAGCACGTAACGAGAACAGATTGGCTCACTGAGCCAAATTCTAAGTAGGATCATTAATCGTGCAGAAGCACCCATGGAGGAAGTTTTCGGTGATCACAGAGAGAGAGAGATAAACAGAGAGAGAGAGAGAGAGAGAGAAAGAGAGAAAGAGAGACGTACGTTATTCGGTTTGTGGTCGTGGCTCAGCGGTACAACACGGTTGGCTGCATCGCAGGCGACGGCACGGGAATCTCCCACGTTGACGACCGTTAAAAATTTGTTCTCTTCCAATATCGCCGCAATGAGCGTGGAACCTGAAATAAGTGAAGTAGCAACTTTTGTAGTTTTAATTTTTTTTTCTATGTGTTCAGCAACGGTGATGTTTATGATTCGAGAATTGTGGCTTTCTAGTAACCCTCAAACTGTATTATGTATCTGCAAGAATCTTTGTGAACTTTAATTGAAATACTTCATTTGAGACCCACCTGTCAATGAAGTATATTTCGGATCAAACATCGAAATGGCGTCGTCCAATCGGCAAACTTCAGTAACAACCGCCTAGAAAACAAATAATGTTTGTAATTGAAAATAAAAGTTGAAATTCTAATTTACATCAGCGATGGGATCCGAGGTCGAAGTAGATGCAATTGTGATCTTCCTCTTCTGGTCGAACCGTTTCAATCGATCCCTTATCGATCGGGCAAAGTGACACTCCAAGTAATCGGAAACATACTAAACTTTAGATTTAAGATCTTAATTGTCTCAGTTTTACCATTCCGCCATGTCCATCGAAAATCCCAAAAATGGAGAGACAAGCACTTGGATCATACATAAAGTGCATTCTGTCTTCCATGTAAGCTCTGGCGCCTTGGCTGGCGGCGAAGGAGAACTGACGGTGTTGGAGGCGCCAAAGGTCCCCTGGAAAAGAAAGGAGAGGTTCAGCAAAATCCCCCTTTTCCCATGAAGTCGGAATGTTTCGCTTGCATTGGGGCTGCTGGTCGCTTTTCCTCGTGTTGCAGCTGGCGCGTTTCCATCAACAGACCACGTCACACTCCACAGCAAAGAACTACAGGGGAGGGAAACAACAATACTTCTACAATTGTAAAAAAGAGCCCTTTTTTAACCCACGGTTTAAGTGAGGTTCTGTCTGCTGGATGGTAATATTTGAATGAATTACCGTTTTTAACATTCAAGTAACACTGCGAAAAAGCGTCACATTCCCATTCAAGAAAGACCTCACGCTTAATCGAAGGTTAGGATGGGATTTACTGGTTTTGTGGCTAAAATTGCGGATACTTGCGAATACAGAAAAATCACAAGAATATTAAAAAAGCAATGTAAAGATGGCAAACTCCTGCAGATTGAGACGTACCGTACTGTGTGAGATCATTGAATCCGCGATCGATAAACTTGGGTGGCTTGAAGTGCAGATGATGCGCGAGATCGTGTGTCTCTAGATTCCCTCCATTCAGCCTATTTTCCAATTTATCTACTAGCGATTGAATATAGTATAGAAACACTCCGACGACTATAATAAGCAGAAGAATCTCCTTCCTCAGGAGAAGGAAGCGGAAGTGGCGGCAGTAGTAGATGAGCCAGAGGAGCAGGGGCAGGAGGAGCAGCAAAGGCCGCCACATCTCAACTGCAGTCGATCGGAGGAGATTTATCAACTACGCAATACACACGTGTCGATCGCTGAAAGAAAAAGAAGCTGGGAAAAGGGAGGGATTGATCAGACGGAAGGGTGATCAAGAAAACAACAGAGGACGCGGCTGCCCACCGAGCATATTACAAACCGATGTCTGAGAGAATGGGAAGCGGCCAAAAAGTGGAACAGCGCAGGTCGGAGGAAATGAGGGAGGGGGTGGTTGGTTCAACCAGAAGTCAGCTAAAAGTCAACGTTTTGAGATTTAAATATTTCTAAACCGGGTTTTTGGTGGCGGGGGGCGTAGGTGTAGCAAAGGCTCATCCTTAGGAAAAGTGTAATTTTGAAAACCGTTGGCAAATATACCGCAGGTGTTTTCAATATGCTTTCAAACAATCTTATCCATTTGGGACTAAACTGGGTCCTTGATTTCTATTCGAGCAGTTTGCTCTTTAGTCTCATGTGTGCCTTCAATTGATATATAAATTTTTAAGTTACGCGGAAGTTAGCTTTTGCTTTTAAAGGAAGTCCGGTGAAAAATTTGAAAAACTTCCTGTAAAAACAGATTGACGCCAAACACCAGAGAGCAATTTTATTCAAACAGGAGACTTCCGGCACCAAGGCCAGATTCTATTATATTGTTGAGTCAATTTCTGTTCTTGATTATTCCATCTTCTGTTTGGTCTGTCGCCTCATTCAGATTCCTCTCTTAGACAGGCATAAACTGTTTACACAGGATAGAACGCCGTCTTCATTGAAAGAGCAAACCTACGCCCACTCCAAAAAATCTCCCTTTGCACAAGCTCACTTTCGGGTATAAAAAACCTAAATTGTTGGGTCACTTAGGGCCCTTACTAAGAAGAAAACTTTCACTTTGAAGGGAAAAACATGGAGACACCAAACACCTCGGCAGTTCCAAAACATTACGGTTGGTTTGCATCAAACGACCGCCCCTTCAGCTCTTTTAAAACACCTTGGTTGATCACAGGCTAAGGGTGTGAGGAAATCCATACTTTTACCATTCGCTTTCTCTCTCCCCTGTTCTCCCCTCTCAATCTTCTTCTCTCCTCCTTTCAAGGTGTATCTAAGCCTTGTAGCCTTGTTTTTTCCATGGTAAGTTCGGTTTGTTGTACACGCAACTCCCAAAGAGCCCTTGTGTGGCCAATGCAGGTACCTAAATTGCTGGCAGACCTGAGCCGAAAGTTGTTTTTGTGAGTCGACAAAGGTGCCTTCGGGCCTTTACAAAGAGACCTCGTGGCTCAAACCAAACCATTTCGCAACTGTCACTTCAATTTTTGGAATTTCCCAAATTTTGCTTTACCAATTGCCGTTTTTGGGAAGAATTCTAGCTTTCGTGATCTCTGTTCTTGACAAAGAACCCTCCCTTGGAGTTCGTATAGTCCAGTCCATCCCGGGTCTTCTGGTCTGACAACAAATGGCTGCCAGCGGTTCATGACGACAATTACGGCAGGAGCCAATGACAGCCGGAAACCAGCCCGCCTGGCGTCACTTACAGCCCAATGGCAGCGTTTGGAACAGAGAGAAGTGCTGCCATTGTTCTCAAGGAGGCCGGAAACTGAGCCACGTGCAGTTGGGCTTCCTCCTTGAAACGAAGATGGAATGGAGACATTGGCAAAGTAACCTTCCTTAGTTTTCCTAATGTGTTTCTTCAAAGACAGAGAACCAGCGCCTTTGTCTCTTTGTCATCATGTTTATAAAGCACTCCTGTTGGATGTCGGCTGCAGAAACTGACTGGCCCATTCTGCCGTGGTGAATGCTACTACGGCATATTTATAGAACTCTATTTTACCTACTTTTACACTCCCCGTTCCTGCCGTCATTTTCAAATGCATAGAACAGCCCAGGTCAAGTTTCCACATGGCCTGAACCAAATGACCGGCCCAGATAAATGTCCCCTCTATTGTTCTCCGCTCTCTTCAAAAGAGTCATGGCTTGTCCTCCCGTATCCGCTGCCCCTTACCCCATGAATGCCCGCTCAAAGATTACCCCTTAACCTCTCCTACGCCTTCTCCCCTGCTGTTGTTTCCATGAGCCAGGCAAAGTTCCTGAAGAGTAACACGTGTCCATGCCATCCAGACTACCCCGAAAACAGCGTGTTTATGGGTCTGTGGGGCGTTTTTTCGGGGTGATTATGGCACCGCTATTGAGCACAGTTTCCTCTACACAATTCCCTCACAATAAGCCCACCTGGCTGGGTTTCCTGCTTATATTTACCAAGGGGCTCATAAACAGACTACGCTTCGGGAACTCTTCGATCCCAGCTTTGTTTCGAATCAAACACCGCCGCCAAACATGGCCATTTGTCAGGGGAGAGGGTGAGAGGGCACCACTTACCCCTGGTTTCAGACTGCCTTTGGAACCACCCACGATTTTGATTTTAGAGGGAGAAGGAGAAATATAGATTCAGTCAATCGTTCAACTCACGTCGCTTCTCTTTCTATTTGTGTACAATCAAAACAGCTTCCAGCGTTTTCTTCCACCCTGGACCTACCGCCGTGGGCCTTCCTCGCTTTCTGCGCCTGTCTAATCCCTACCATAGCTTTCGCCTTCTACAAGCTATATAGTTTGCTTCAATCACAGATTTCTGAAAGGAAGAGCAGGTAATCTTTTAAAGTCTTAGTAATTAAACTTGTTTTCCAGGAGAAAATCCTCGCAAAGTTCAACTAACGGTGAAATGGGTAACGCGTCAACAATTGGCAGTCGGGTGGACCCTGCGCAGAAGATGGCCACAGTTGTTACTGTAGACAGGAAAGGTAATTTGGATCAATCGACCAAACTAAATGGAGAGCCCTCATACTTTCCTCTTTATTAAATCAAACCTCCACCAAACACTCGTTCACAAAAGTCACAAATATAAGACCAGTTTCCCTAGAAAGCCAAAAATATATAGTGCGAGATAAATCTGTACCACTGAATCAATGTGTACTTAAAGTTCTTCCCTAAATGAGCCTGAAAACAGGAAGTTGTAGCGAGAATTAAGGAAAGAACCTAGAAGATAGAAGACAAAACATGAAATAATGGCGCACATACAGAAAAATTTAATAGGGTTTGGAATAGTGAAATAACAATGAGAGAGATCTAAAGATTGGATCCAAGGATAAAATTATAACCAAACATTTTAGGAATCGGCTGGGACGCCGCATTGAGACAGAATTCTCTTCTGAAGATGACCGTGATGGGCGGACCAAAAAGTGGGTTACAATCAAATTCAAAGCCAAATCTAAATGTTCAGAAGATCATCTGGAGCCTAGGGAGGAGACTCCTCCGAAGCCCAAACTATCCGCCTGTTGTATGCACGAGGAGGAGCTGCTTGGTCTCGGACCAATGCCCTTCGACATCTCCATAATCGAAGCAGAGCGCCAGAAGGAGTTGGAGAAGCTTCAGAGGGCAGAACAGGAGCCGCCCATCGCAAAGATACTCAGCGTGAATTTCCGCCAGTCTCCTGGTATTCCTCAATAGATCATATCCCTCCCTCATTTACCACTTTAGAGAACAAGACAATCGGCAGATACACGTTGTTGAGGATCAATTAATGAGCATAAAACATGAAACCGGAATCGTGAAAGTGAGACCTCGGGGAGAGATACGGTGGTAGATCGAGGGTGTTCAGTTGCACTCCTTGAACTGCTCCTGGATGCAGAAGGTCAGATCCAGCAGCTGCAGGTATTCGTCAGCACCGTCGAGCAGACGCGACTCGCAGACCTTGAAAAATTGGGGATTATACGAAAGGCGTTGGTTGACTTACCGCCATTTTCTCGAAGATGACGGCCTTCTGGAAGTCGGTAAGTTCGGGATTGGAGAGCAGAGGGTCGTAGAACTGAATGATCAGCTGACGAGTGGAGTGACCCTGAATCCCATTTGACTACTGTAAAAAGAGGAAAATACCTCTCTCCTCAGCTGGTCGATGGCAGCCATGAGGGCGTCTGCGTCGAGGGAGCGACAATTGGCCAGGAGGGCTTCGATGACGTCATCATCGATCCTGCCAGTCATCTGACGGATCATCTCCTTGTCCAGATGGCCCTTGCTGTAGGCCAACGACTGCAGGTAGGTGATGGATTTGCGCAGGTCCCCCTCGCACAGTTCAATTAGCATGGCAAGGGATTCGTCCTCGACCTCCACCTGCTCTCCCTGGCAGATGAACTTCATCCTGAAAAAGGAAATATATGAAACCAATGAAGTTTGCTTTGACCTCTCCATCTGCTGCTCCACAGGCAACGCCTTAAAGCGGAACTTCGCACAACGCGAAGTCAGAGGATCGATGATTCGGGAGATGTAGTTGCAAATCAAGAAGAACCTGAACACCGAAATCAACGAATATCCAAGACTACCGTATACCTAGTGGTCTTACTGTACTTTTCCATGGTCCTGCGCATGGCAGCCTGTGCCGGGTGGGTCATGGCGTCGGCCTCATCCAGAATGACTATCTTCAGGGCAGCACAACGACCGCTCATCGGAGGAACAGCTCTCTGCGCGAATTCCTTGATCTGAACACGGACAATAAACCACATATGATTTTTTTTAATGAATTTCCCCAAAAACAGCACTCGAAACCTTCGTGAAATCGTGAAAATTTTTCGTGAAATCCTGCCAACTTTACGAACCTTAGTGCGGACGATTTGAATTCCTCGCTCGTCGGAAGCATTCATCTCCAGGACCCTGAATTCCTGTTTTGTATGGATTACTGTAAACGTTACCTGTCTTTGAATACATCCGTGGTTTTGAACATTTGACGGCAGACGGCCACCGCAGCGGACGTCTTTCCGGTTCCAGGAGGACCGTAGAAGAGGAGATTCGGCAGCTGAAACGGAGGCAATTGAGAATGAAAGAAGGGAAAGACGTACATCGGCTCCATTGATGACTTTCTTCAGAACGGATACCACTTCGTTTTGGAAGACGAGGTCGTCGACGGTCTTCGGGCGGCTGAAAAGGAACCATCGATAATGCAATGTAAAAAAAACATTTTCTGTGGGAAATTTCGAAGTAACGTTATATAAACCATTGTTTATAGACTTGCCCTTATATTTTTTTCTTATATTTAAAATGGACATCAAACATTTATCTGAAATAAGTTCTGCGAAGTTTCTCCCTACTTGTCCAGTGGGGCAGGAGACCGTTCATTCTCCTCCACCAACTCACTATTTCTCAACCCAGGGCACGTGGTCGGCGCTGGCCTTGGCGCCCTCCTTCTTCTGTCCACTGGGCCTCGCAGTAAAGAAACTGTTCATTCTAAAACTTCGGGGGTTCACAGAAGCGAATCTGTCGAAAGTAATGAAATTGAACCAAACAACAGTCGAGCCCTCTTCTGCAACTTCCATCACCTTTATGCATTAGAATGAAACAGCGTGCATCAACATGGAGACCCATCGAGGGAGGGATATCACACATGGGAATGGAAGAATTACAGAATAAATGAGAACCCATTGAGGACCAGAACGGGGGAATAAATACGGGAGAGGGGTCTATTCGTAGAGGGCGATGAGGTACATCAGGTAGATGCCCAGCAGCATCGCCACGATCTCCTTGATCGACTGCCACGTGGAGGATTGGCCGAGCAACTCCGGGATCACGGACACGGTGGCGATGTAGATGAAGCCTCCGGCTGCAAGTGAACAGGTTATTACAATTCTAAGAATTCTTTTTCAAATAAGACGGCTTCCGCTATTTACACCATTATCAACTTTTTCGAGTGGGCGTGGATGAGGGCCTCTCTATTTGCATGACAGACGACAGCCGACTCTGACACTTCCTCAAATATAACCGAGAGAAGTGACAAAGCTATTCGTTTAGAAATCACGCATAGTACTTTAAAGTGTCCATTTCCCACCTGTGAATGGAAGAACGGCGCTGGCTCCAGCGGCATCGGCGAGTGCTCCTGCGTTGGTGGCCCAGAGGGAGAGGGCGCATCCGGAGAGGGCTCCGACGGCAGTGATCAGCTGCATGCCCATCGCCTTGGTCTTCGAGTAGCCGGATTGGATGAGAATGGCGAAATCTCCGATCTCGTGGGGGATCTCGTGGACGAGCACGGTGGCTGTGGTAACTGAAGGAGAGTTGATGAGGGTCATCTGGGGCAACTAACCGAGGCCAACGGTGGTTCCGGCGGAGAAAGAGGCTCCGATGGCCAGACCGTCGGTGAAGTTGTGGGTGAAATCGGCGATCAGGTTCAGGATGGCGGCGATCTGAAGGAAATTTGATTATTACTTGTTGTTCCGTCTTTCGCCCGAGATTACTGATAAAAAGTCCTTTAGTTCGGCGGTTCGAAAGTTCTTTGAACATGCAGTGAGAGACAAACCCTAATACTCTGGTGAGGTTCCTCCTGTTCCTCCTCCTTCTCGCACTTTTCCTTCTTCTTCTTGTCAGTTTTCTTCTCCTTCTCGTCGGATTCGTCATCGGACAGCTTGGCCTTCTGAAAACAATAGTTTCAATGTTAATAACAAGTCAAAATTATAAATCGAAGAAAAGCCAACCTTGGCCCCGTGGCTGTGTCCATGTCCGTGAGAGTGGCCGTGTCCCTGGTCTCCTCGAACGATACGTACCATCTTCTCAATGGCCAGGAAGGCAAGGATTCCTGAAAAGGGGGAATTAGAAAACTACAAATAGTTGAAATATCTACAGTAGGCCCTACATAACGCTCTGTGATCCTACTAAAACAAAGCCTCAAATTGACTAAATTGTCTTCTATTTCTATTAAAAATGACAGTTTTTATTACCCAAGAATCAGATCTTCAGCAACGCCATCCAACACGCCAGCTACTTTCACTCTGAACTCTCCGAAACATCAATTGTCTGTGGTTCCTACCAATATCTGACCGCAGTTCATGACCAAGTCTCTGAGCCCTTTAGATATCCACCTTTCGTTGTGAAAGAAAAAACTCCGTCTTTAATTTCCCAGGGTATTAAAACCATGGGAGCTCGCTCGAGCACTTACCTCCGAGGACCCACATGCCAACGGACATGTTTCCGGGGTTGTGGCTGTGGCCGTGGTGTTCGTGGGAGTGGCCGTGGTCTCCGCTGTCTCCTGCGGGAGTGGCGTGGGGAATGAGGTGGAGGAAGGCATCTCCCAGAAGACCTCCGGAACCGAAGGCCAGCAGGACCTTCAGAAGAGAGCTCGATTCACCGGTGTTCTCCTAAAAGCGGCATGAAGTGAGAAAATGGCGGAGTCCATTTCGAACAACATTCTGCTACAAAAAGGAACGTACGTTGATGGGGATGAAAAAGAGAATGAAGCAGGGGAAGAGACTGATCAGCACGGTGGCTCCGACGGCGAACCACCTGACCCTCGTCACGGGGTCGTTCAAGAAGCTCAGATATCTGAAAAAGGGCAATAAAAATAAATAAAAGAACAAAAAATACCCTTCGAAGCGGTACTCGTCGATGCTCAAACTCCTCTTCTTGGGGGCCTTGTGGTCGTGGCTGAAATGGCTTTTATTGTTTTTAAATCAATTTTTTAGAGAAAAAATATTTACGGTAGAAAACACAAAAAGCGTAAAGGGGGCTTGCGCTTCTTCCCGTCAGTAAACGGGGTATTCTGTATTCTGCTGGCCAATAAAAAAATGCGCAAAAATCTAGGAAATGAGATTATTTTACACATTTATCTGTAATTTTTCTTTTTGATCCTAAAAATGTGTTTTCATAACGAAAGTATTACCTGTGACCGTGTCCTTCGTGTGAATGTCCATGATCGTCGTGGGAATGTCCATGATCGGCATGGGCGTGTCCGTGGTCCTCATGGGCATGTCCATGGTCCTCGTGTGAGTGTCCATGGTCCTCATGTGAATGTCTGTGATGGGCATGTCCGTGGTCCTCTCCTCCGTGCGAATGAGGGCAGTCTCCTCCACTGTGTGAGTGGCCGTGCTCATGGGAATGGTGAACTCCCTCGGCTGCCTCACGGGCGGCCTATTTGTCCGTTTTCATGAAATACCGAAAGAAACAAACCTGCTCGTTGACGGCGCGTCCGTACTTGGCATGGGCAGGCTCATGAGAATGGGCGTGCGTTTGGCATGCCACCCCGGCGACCAACAGCAACAGGACCAGGATTTTACCCATTTTGAGGTTCCTGAAATATTTTTTCAAACATTATAACAATAGCAAGGATTTAAAGGAACAAGAGGAAATAGAACGAACAAGCCAGCTAACGCGGAGATGAAATTTTAAGTTCCAGCACAGGCGCCGACGTGATTTTGCGTACCGGCTACCGTAGACGGAAAAGTTGTCCGTAGAAATTTGCAAAGCGTGCAGACTATGTCTGTTTTTTACGTTGCGGATCCATCATCAGAACAACATATGAAAGCTAATGAAACATGATACCAGAGGGAGACCAAACACAGTAATCCAGAGGAAATCTTTATTACTCAAGTAGGGAACTTAAGCCACCGTAGAAGGGTGGCCTTTGCTGCATGGGGCAGTGAGCTAAGTGGGCATGCTTGACCTGCCCATGGAGTTAGAAACCGACACTATCCCCCTTCGATGACCCATTGGACATACTTCGAAGGCCTTTTGTCCGATTTTGCCAAACGACCACCGTTTTCGAGAAACACCGATTTGAATTTTTTTCGGTTTCTAATGGATTAGCCTACCCTCCTCATGATCATTACCGCTCGGGCACACTTGGTAAAACAATCAGGAAGGCGCAGCAGGGAAGAGGGCGGATTCATAAGACGAAGGTATATGGTTCGAACTCTTGCTTGTGTTATACTTTTGCTTTTTCTGTCTATCACGTTTAGAACTCTGTCTTTCGGAAATTATTTTCACAGCCTTTTTATTCGTGTATTTGAATTTGCTTTAAAATTAAAAATGATAAGTAAAAGTTTAAAAAAATTTAGCGATTCGAATTTATCTCGTCTTGTAGACAAAAAATTTAAAACAAAAAGTTGTAAACCGTGGTATTCAAAAGTTTAAAAAAATGTTTTAAAAAAATAGGCACAGTTTATAGTGTTCTTGTTTTCTTTATCATAGTTTTAGAGCTCTAAACGTGATAGACAGAAAAAAGCAAAAGTATAACATAAGCAAGGGTTCGAACCATATACCTTCGTCTTATGAATCCGCCCTCTTCCCTGCTGCGCCTTTCTGATTGTTTTTACCAAGTGTGCCCGAGCGGCAATGATCATGAGGGTAGGCTAATGCATTAGAAACCAAAAAAATTCAAATCGGTTTTTCTCGAAAACGGAGGTCGTTTGGCAAAATCGTACAAAAGGCCTTCGAAGTACATCCAATGGGTCACCGAATGGGGATAGTGTCGGTTTCTAACTCCATGGGCAGGTCAAACACTTTCCATGTTAGAAGGCGGCCACATCGATGATCCCCTTGGTACGACCGTCGACAGCATACTCCATTTTCGGGTAGCAGACCACCACCCTCGCTCCGCGCGTTCTTCCTGGTCACAGAGCGAAGGCGACATCTGACCACTTGTAGCCCTCCCAGGGTGATGGAGACGTCGTTGGCGGAGATGTTGGAGACCATGATGGTGCTTACCCGGCCATACTCCACAGCAACCACGGCGGGAGAGATGCTGATGAACGCCGCATCCCTGCTCAGCTTGACATGATTATGCAACAACTGGTACTGGTCTCCCCATCTGTTAAAAATTACCTTTTCTTTGCAGAGTTGACCGCTAAGATACAGGAGAAGACAAAAAGGATTGAAGAAGACTTTCCCCGGAAATGGGATACGGAAGTGGGATACGTGGATACACACATGCTAAAAGTACGGCGATCAGCCGAAAATCAGAATTGGCATACCGAATTAGCGTTGATGGAGATTCACATGGAAAGCCTGCATCTTTTTTCTTTTAATTTAATGTTGGTCTTTAAAAAGGAACTTCTCCTCAGGTGATTTAGTTGTTAGATCAGGTCATCTGAGACCCACACACGCCTTTTCTTCCTTTTTACTTGTCATTGCCACCCACACCCAAATTGCCGCCCAAATGTCCCACTTTCCCTTTTCTAGGTCTTTGTCCACCAAGATTTGAAGTGTACGGTAGGGGCAGAGTACGCTCAGTGGGAAAGAACGATGTACCTTGTTGAATCTCAGATACACACGTGCGGAAAGCGCCACAAATGTGTTCCGTACTTTGTTTAGTGAAGAGCCTTGTTTTGCTTTTGAAAGCCAGTTCAGTGTTTGTTACGTGCTTTTGAAAAGCTTACGCTTTAGGTGAGTGCGACTACACTACAGAATCATTCCACTATAGAGCGCAGTTGCGAAAGAGACACTAGAAAGAGCTCAGGCTTTGCAATGTTTGACATATACTACTTGCTACTGGCAATCAAGGATGGCTCCGGGCCGGGCCGGCCCGCGTTCCGGCCACCCTTGCTGGCAATATATTGTAGAGTTTAAAATATTTTTGTTTGATTCCATTTGGCTTGAAATGCCGCATTTCGGCCTTTCCCGCCGTAGGAGTCAGTGGATGTGTTCACACTGTTTTTACGGGTTAGCTCTCATTGTCATACCTTGGCACAAACGACGAAAAAGCAAAGGATATGTCACCAGACGCATGTCCACTAGACAAAGACTGCACTAAAACTATTGGAGGTACTCTCAATCCAGAGTAACCACCGGACAGAGACGAGTCTTGCCGCTTGGTGGGGCCACTGCGGTTTTTCTTAATGACCCATCACTCTGGAATACAATGCCATCTTTACCTTGGCATACTGTAGCTTGTTTTGGTGAACGACACTAGAATTGAAAAATTATGGTTTGAGATTTGCTCAACCTCACTTATGAAATCACAATGACAAAAAATTGTATGATGTCACAAAACAAAACTAAACATAACTCTAATGTTTCTTCTCCGCCGTTATTATGATGTGATTGGTTATCCATTAGGCTTTAGGGACCTGATGTTTTCCCATCTTTGGCATCTTTGTAGAACAATTAAGTTTTTGTTGATGCCTTTGCCAGACGGTCTTTCTTCCTTGCACTATAAACGCTCAAACATCGTCCTTTAGCATACAACTTCCGTTTGTGCTGTTCTTTGCTCACCATCCAAGGTTTGTTTAACAAGCAATTTTTTGTTTATTTGAAGCGTCTTCCTTTGCTAAATCTGATCCCATTTTCACAAAGAATAATTTGGTCCTCCGCACCGATTTCGTCCCGGTTTGAGTTAGGGAAGGTTCACTTCCAACAGTAGGGCAAGCCTTACGTAAAACATCGATAAAACAAACCTACAACTTCTCTGAATGCGGAAACTATTTCTTGTTCACTTGGAAACATGTGAAAAGAGGTTCCCTTATCTGAACATGAGATATTAACAATCTTACCATTTTTCTTTTCTTGTCCCAAGACCCCCTCCCCCACCCCTACATCCCTCAACTCCTCCGTGCCGTAGCCGACTTCTCCCTCCGAATCAGGCAGACTTGACCTTTTGTTGCCGTCGGACCACCGAGTGTGTCTGGCAGTAAACAGCCGTTGGGGTCAAAACAGCGGCATCAAAAGGGCTTTCTTCGGATACGTCAGTCTGGGTTGTTACCTCGGCTCTGCCTTCGTACTCGGAGGACAGACGCTGATTGTTTTCGCCCTGTTGATTCCGCGTGTTTGGCAGACGGGAGGACTTTGCAGCAGAAGTGAGCAGAGAACGAGCAATGTCAGGACACATCCAACGTTTAAAGATGACCACGTTTGGAGAGAGATTAAGATAGATGGTAGATAAGGGACAGGGAGAATACAATACAACAGGATTGTTCCAACAGGGACATCCATTAGAATGAAGAAACGCCGAGAGGCATATATAGAGAGTTAGAACTGACCCAAAACACACTTTTTGCTCTCTTTCTATATTTTTCCTTATTGTTTTCTCAGAGTGTTCCCATTTGCTATCCATAAGCATAGAACGATTTCTTTGTGTATGATAAGACGTCGAGTGATGAAATACAGCACTACGGAGATGACAAATTGAAAAGATATCTTTCCTTTGTTGTTCTCAATCTCACGTGGCAATTTGACACACTGAAAGTGAAACTTCTTTTCCTTTCATGGTACGTCGACCAAAGAGATAAGGAAAAAGAAAACAATTTATGATTCTGTGCAGGACTTTGGTGCTTGAGTAGGACTTTGGGATGCACTAAGGAATACAATCAGATTTCTATAGATGGCTCTGTTGTAGTCAACCAATTCAAAGTTCACAAAGTCCCTTTGGCTTAAAATCTTGTGCATCCAGATCTCTTTGTTGTTTCAAAACCACGGTCGCTCCACATGCTGTTTTCCAAAGATCCGTCTCCAGTCTATCGATGCACTTTGCCCTTATCGTTCACAGTCCCATTTCTATTACTTCTGCAAATCCACTGCAGTTGATCTTCACGTGAAGAATACTCGCGTAGGAACACGTTCAAGTGCATAGTGTAACCTTTGGAAGACATTCAGTATATCCCTGAGAGAAGGTATTTCTCCTGCCTTTGTGAGAGCAAAGGACTCTCAAGAACACACAAACCACTACCGTTCCATATCGGGAAAGCAAGGAACCGGAAAGATTGGCGCTTCACGCGTGAAAATGATAAGCAACAAAGAAACGGACGAGAAAGAGAGAGAGAGAAGAAAAAAAAGAAGAAGAAGAAGCGGGGAAGAGAAAGAGGCAAAGACTGAAGCTTTCTAGTTACAAGCGTTTGTTCCCTATTTCTGTTGAACAGTTTGTTTGTGTCCTTTCTTCTGTCGCACCAATTGCTTTTCGTTGTTGTTATCATCATTTTCGCATCGCCTGAGTCCTAGTGCCATTATTTTTCCTCGAAACCGCCACGTGTCCTTCCGTCACTTCTCCTCTGTCTGATGCAAACGCCGCCTCGTCCATGAAAACCCGCGTGGGCGCCGCGTGTAAGTGTGTCAAGGAACGGCGCCCGGTACAAAGAGCGTTTTCTTCTTCCCGTGGTTCCCCGTCTATGTATATTTCCTCCAAAATAACCTCCGCCAGTCAGTTAGGACATGTTTGTGCGGAAGGGCACACGCACAGCCGCCAACGACCGAGTTCACAATTCGGACGGCGGCGGCCGCGTGTTTTCGGCGAGAGACACACGTGCGACACAACAAAAGTACAGGCCACGTGATGGACACGGGAAGACCGAACACCGGATGGGAAGAGACCCGGAAGGAACGGAGGGAGGTACGGTAGGAGAAAGGAGGAAGAACTCAAGGAAGACAGCAGATTATCCACAAGCCAAGATCGCCTAGACATCCTGGTCATTTTGCAAATGATAGTTAGATTAAGTTAGATTTCAAAAACAGAACTCAAACCAAACGGTAATTTTATTGTGAATCAATGTGCTTTCAACAATAATGCTACTGAGACAAATGCCTGGGGCAGAATGTTCATTTGCCATCTTCAAGTTCCCGACACATCCACTTGAGCGGCAATCTTCTTGGTAGATCCTTGGAGGGTCAGGCCAATATGGACTTTTATACAGTTTATTTGGTTGTGCTACTTCCCTATGAAGCCCAGTTGGCTGAGAAAATCCAAATCAAAACAGGGTCAGTAAGAGAGAAAATATATTCGTCCGATCCTCCAAGGATCTACCAACCCTTCGAAAAATTCAGAAAATTCCTTAGATGGAATTTATTTCCATAAATTAAGAATACGCTTGGTGGCTTTAGAACTTGAATTTTTGTTTTCCTAACAGAAGGATAAAGTTTCACATAGTAATTCAATAGTAACTATTCTTTCATATTGTTTTAAGTTTAAAAGTTATTAAAATGGACTTCTGGCAAGTACAATGAATGTATCGGACAATCCCATCAATCTCCTAGCTGTGGAACTTTCCCCAAACTCTCATTGCTTTAAAGTTGAATTTTAAGACCGGCCCGTTTAAGAAAAGTTTAGCCTTTGGCCAGCCCTGATCATTGCAATGTTTAGGGAAACTTGTTAAGTAAACATACACCTTCCATTTTTTACTGAATGCTACCATAAGGGGTCCAAATTGTAGGCTGTCAAAATATTGTAAAAATTGTAGAAGACACCCTTTTATATAAAACGCAATGGTTTCCGTGTGTGTGTGTGTGTGTGTGTGTGTGTGTGTGTGTGTGTGTGTGTGTGTGTGTGTGTGTGTGTGTGTGTGTGTGTGTGTGTGTGCGCTATCTATTCCTCCTGGGGAAAAGAAAAACCTGCCGGGCAATGAGCCTACGTTACGTGAATGCGTATTCTAAGACTCATTTCCACTCATTCTCTACACTCTCAAACATTCAGGCGGTTGCACCCTGCCATGCAACAAAGCGGCCGAAGGCCGCGTGTTGAAACGCCCACTGAAGCGGCAAAAGGCCGCAGGCCACACCTGACTGTTCAAACGGCCGAGAGCCGTCCATTGACGAGGCCGAAGGCCGCAACCAGGAGAGAAGCGCGGCCTTGGCCGCGCTTACTCTCCTGGTTAAAAAATATCCGTTTCAAAAGTTAAAAGTCAATTCATGAGCTTCCTAAATACTGGAGTCCGTACTGAAGACCAAAAGCGCAGGTAAATCCCTCCTGATCAATGCATGGGTTCATATACAATAACGAGATTTCATAGCATAACCCAAATTCATTTATGATTTCCTCAACTCCACACAAACACAACAAACTACTGTAGTTTGTTTCACAGTGCAGAACTTTCATCGCCCTTCTTTTCGATAGTCGTGATATCCACATTTTAGAGAAGGCCATCTAACAGAGCAGAAAATATCCACAATATGCAATGAAAGTTCTTTTTTGTTTCCTATTTCACACTAGCTATTCTTCCATTTCGGGGAGACCTCCGCTTCGGCCGAGTGTGACCAAAATCTGATGCAATCCAAGATCGGCCAAACGGGCGTTTTGCTACAAACTATAATGTGCTGAAATAGTTTTATTTAGAATAAAACACGATTTTCAGTTGAACTATTTCTCTGAGGGCATATAGGTTTCCGAATTGCTCCGTCCGAAAACACTTCTAATTTTTTTCAAGAGTACCCGGTGGCGTTAAATGTCGTTGTTTGACTATGACATTGTAAACTTATGTTATATTTTTGTTATATTTAGCGTATACGTAGGCTTCTTCAAGACTGTACTCCTCGTAACGCACAGTCCTCTAACGTCGCCTCAGTCGTTTTCTTTTCAAAGAAGGGCTTCCCCAGCTGCAAAAAGTTGATTCGCCGGTGCAATTGATAGCGCTATCAATTCGCGCTGAGCTAGTTGGTCGCATTTTCCCCGTTGAACACGTGCCGGAAAGTAAGAAACGTCACACGACGTGGAACTACCACCGAAGAACAGAAGGGAACCGGCAGAGGCAATCGGACTTTGATTGTGGGAGATCAGGTTATCCGGAACACATTAGGTAGACGTATGAAGAAAAAGAAGAAGAAGTGTGTGTATGTGTCACTGCGGTACTCTCTCTCTCTCTTTCCCTCACTACTGCACCAAAATAGACTCCAACGCATGTTTTTCCCACCAACTCATACGATAAATCGGTACTCACTGTTTTTGGTTGGCACCATATGACACCAACCAGGACTCATAGTTCTACCAGCCAGTTGAGGCTCTTCACGTGGCATCTGATATCAGCTAAAGACAATAGGTGCTGTATCCTATTGCAGGTGCAAATGAAAGGTTACGGTAGCCGATGAGAAACGCACGGAAGCATTCAAAGAAATTGGAGTAACCGGTCGCAGTAGACTTTGAGCGGGAGTGATCTGTTGAAAGTGGGGAAATGGAGCAATACCGTAACCTAGTACCTCACATGACTATCTCCCAGGTTCACTTAAACAATGAGAGAGATACAAAGAGAGATATGAAAAAGGAAAACAAAGAGTGTGTAGACCATGAAGAGATAGAGAGTTTGCCCATTCCTTCCCTGTGTCTCGTCTGTCCTTGCAGTGACTCGTCATGTGTTTCCCCCAAACAGGGCTCTAGGCTCTATCTAGGCTATTAACTCGTGTTGTTGGCAGTGTGTCCGAGAATGTCCTTTCCCAAAAATAAGGCGAGAGAGGAAGTGTTTGTGCGGTTCCTGGTGCGCAATTTCAGCGAACAACACGTGTGGAGTCTAGGGACAATTAGACAGGGATTTGAGACAGGGAGGGATTGGCATACACGTTTTGTTTGTTTAATGACTTTCAAACATTGGCTGCTTAGCAAGGAACACTTAATTAACACTTTGCCAAAGTCGTCGATGGCCTTATAAAGTGATAAAACATTCTTCACCAGCGTCACAGTGGTGGATGAGGGTAGAAGGCGCTGTAGACTTTATTTAGCCAAACCACCTAAGACGAATGTGAGTAGAGCATCTACAAAAAATACTTTGGCGTTTGTGTACAGGATTTTAAAGTCATAAAAGTGCTTGTATGAAGTCCCCCTTTTAGTTTTTAGGTCCAATGTCCAGTCCAAAGTGCAAATGGTTTTCCAGCCTGGTCTCCCGTTATCTTCAGAAAACGAGACAAAAGCCACGTGTGTTCTTTGAAGTAGTTCAATCACATTCTAGTCAAGCATTAAGTTGTGCCATGAATGAGGGAGTGAGGTTTACATTCCCAATTATATAGTCAAATGTTTCATTCAGTTTTAATTCAAGATCGCAATGTAAGAACCAAGAAATGTAAAAGTGATTCTACATATTTTCCTGATCAATTCAAACAAGGAAATACGATTCAATTCAAATTATGGGTTCATTCCCCCGTGTTCTGTGTCTTCCCTGCAGCTCTGTGATCTCCGTCTGATCCTCCCTGTTTATCCGCCGCCCCCTTGCAGGGGGAGCTGATCCCTCCCAAAGCCCAGAATCCGTTAGATTATTCTCCCTAAGTGTCAAAAAGGTGCGCTGTGCCAATTTCGTCTGGGCGTTGAAAGAAGACATTGAAAAGTGCAGGCATTTGAATCAGCGGATACGTGCACCGGGCGTGGGCAATAGGGCAAGCAAGCAGAGGGACATTTTAATGTCTGGCAGGAATAGGAGAGCTAAAAATAGACTTCTTACAGGAGATGGGTTTTCCAATAGTGAAATATTCATCTGGATCAATAATTGCATTCAGACACCCGCTTGGCAAAGGAACAGTGTCAGCAACACCTTGTGAGCATTGTAATTTTCAATCAGGGTGTCGTAAAACGCCAAAAGTTCTATATGTGGCATTTAAAATAAGAAAAAAGTTATTCCGTTGCCGGGAATCGAATCCGGGCCTTATGGGTGAGAGCCATAAATCCTAACCACTAGAAAAGTGGCTCTTCTCCACACAAGAAGAACTCTCGTTGAATCCTGTAACATTGTCAGTGCAAAGTGTACTTCCTCTCAAATTCAAAGAAATTGCATCACCGCTTGTTTTCTCCAGTGGGGTTCAGCCATAAAAGGAAAGTTGTTTGTGAATCTGGACAAAGTACGAAGTTGCCGCAAAGTGTTTGCTGAGCACGTTTTTAAGAAAAGATGACGTAGATTTTATTCTTCGGAGGATTTGATTTATGAATTAGAGCCTCAGCAACAATATGTTTTGGAGTCGGTGCGCAAATCAACAAAAACACGTGGATTTTCACAAACAGTCTGTTTTAGAGGAAAGATTCTAAGGCAAGCACAACTAGCTTCTCTTTTCTTCCGTCTTCCTCCTTTGCTTGTCGTTTTGAACCTCATTCGTGCCAAAGTTCACTTCGAGTGTGTTTTCCTTTGTGCTTCGACTGTTACACTTCTCGTAAACACCTGCCACAGATTTCAATCTATTTTGCAAAGAACACACTTGCAGAAACTCTAACAAACATATTTTTCTATCCTCTAACTTTCCTGAAATCCGTCTTTTTGCAATTTCAACAAGAGATATTCTGATTCATCTTTTGGATTTTCCCAAAACAGCTAGGCTCCTCTCCCCCATTCTGGCTAAGTATATTGAATCAGAAAATATCCGGCTGATCCGGAAGAAAACAAATTATTCTGATGTGTGTATTATCCCTTCCTCCACGTGCCTCTTCCTCTGTTTTCGACTCCCCCTCAGACGGCGAAGAGCAGGAGTAATCCACCCTCGGTTGGGAAGGGTAACCTCCCCCGTTCCGCGGATTTACACTATTTTCCTGCGAAACGGCAATAAAGGTCTTGTTTTGGTGGCGGAGCGGGGCGTTCACATGAAGGACCGCATGGTTAGAAGGGGCCTCGGACTTTGTCCTTTCTCTATGGGCGGTGGAGGCGACGATTACATCAGAATGACAGCATGGCGCGGGGAAACGGGTAGCAGCGGCGTTTGATCCACTCTTGCAAAGGAGGGCAGGGTGTTTGTGTAAATTAACTAAGTAAAATTAACAAGGTACTTATGAAGGGTAGTAGGATATCCAGCTTGGTTAATCTCTTCATCATCTCTCTTTCTCTCTTTTCTCTCTCCTTATATCCACTTAAAAACTTTGCGAACCGGAAGATCTAATAATAAATAAATTGATGCACATTCGGAACCAGTTGGCGTACTTTTGTTTTCATGTCTCATTGAAATGAGCTAGTCTGTGGGTGGCGGAATAATAGGTCGGAAGTGGTTGAGAAAGCTAAGCAATCGTCATTCTGCACTTTCGAATATAGGGTTTGGTAAAAAGAAAAGGATTACGTTTTACAGGTTATTCACTCGCACCTACATACTCAGTCACTCTCTTTGCGCCTCTTTTCCTTCTTTTCCTTAGATCTGAATGTTCTGAGCATCATAGTTGGTTAGTTTATATACCCAGACTTCTGAGCCTCGGAACTCTTCTGCTAACTTTTCCGCTTCACTTGAGACTCTCTTGAGTTGCATTACCAAACCTCAAACGTGGCTCTTTCAGAATACTTGGCCTGAAGATCAACTGTCTTCCTTTCTTGGAATGGCGGTGAAACGTGCTTTTCACTAATTTTGCAAAGTGCGTACGAATAGATTACAACCAAAAAAGAGAAGACACAGAATTCGGGTTGATGATCTAACCGATCCTTCAAACATGCTATTCAACGTTCCAGTTCTAGTCAGTATGATCCAGGGAAGTAGCTCTTTTGTCCAGATACCAATATTTCCCCATCCATGTGTTCCTCCCTAACTTCCGGGTCTTTCCCAAAGTGAATCCTCCTTCCTTCCATCCCCTGTCCGGTCAAAGAGCGTCCGTCCCCTGCATTCCCTGCATCTTTCCTCACGTGAGCTTCGCATGCGTAGGCCGCGTGTGGTGCTGTGACCCGTTCTCTCCCAGCGGGGAATCCCCGGTGCGATAGCACTGCTTTTCTCTTCTTTCATCAGTCATCGCAACGATAAGGCCATCATCCGTCGACGCACTTTGCCCCCAACTCATTTCGGACGAGACAATGTGGGTGCAAAGTATCAAATAGGCGATGAAAGAACGCGGAAAATTCGGGTTTGGCGTTTTGGCCGTTTTGTGTCTATTTTTGGAGAAAACAAGTAAACAGGTCGAAAGTCGCTCTAATGTCAACAATCTTGCTCGATTTGCAGAGATGAAAGCGTTGTTTCTTGGAAAGACACCAGAAAACGTGACGAAACTGATTGAAACCCTCAGACGCCCTCATTTTCTAGCCTTTTCCGGTCGTTGGGTAAAAACAAAAAGTGTTTTGAAGAAAAAGAGCCATGTCTCTTTGCTCTTTGATTCGAAGTGCCGCGTTAAGGGCGTGGGAGGGAGTGAAATGGCTTGTCATTTCTGGGGCTTCGGATTCTTAGGAAAAGGGATTGGGAGAGGGCGGATTTGTGGTGAAGGAGGAAATGTCGGGAAATTTGCAGGAAGGCCAAATCGAAAGGGCAGGAACGCAGAGAGAGAGAGAGAGAGAGAGAGAGAGAGAGAGGGAGGGATAGAAAGAGAATGAGAGAAATAGTTCATCATCCCCTCTTTTTGCACTCTCTTTAGACCCTGCCTACCCCTGAAAACGTTGAAATCTGACCCTGATTCTCGTCTAAATCTCTCTTTTTTTCTCTTAAGCGGCCTCTTTGGAGCACAGAGTGCATTGACGTAGCGGCGAGCCACACACGTGTTCCCGAATCCAAAAGCGGCCCCTGATTGCCCGTTCTCTGGGTGCTCAGGGAGTGCGGTCGGCGGATGGTGATCTGTGTTTACTGCAGAAGTGAGAAACCGTTATCTTTCAAAAACAAAATCTTTTTTAAATACACAGAGAGAACGAGAGAGAGAGAGAGAGAGAGAGAGAGAGAGAGAGAGAGAGAGAGAGAGAGAGAGAGAGAGAGAGAGAGAGAGAGAGAGAGAGCATTCCCTGCTTTGTCACCTGTTATTCAAAAACTTCAATCATTTCTTGCACTAAACGGCCAGAAATTATCCACATCGTTTATTTTGTTTTTCACGCCAAACCGTTTCAATGAACCTTATTATGTTACAGAAAGGGTAGCCATCAAACAACAATATTACTTCCCATACAAATTATTAGCTTTACTATAAGCGATCGTCAACCAGACATCCCGTCGCTTGAAACCATCTGTCTGAGCAGGCCATTTGTTTTGTTTAGTACTCAGCCAAGGAAGTGCTGGGAGGCAAAATGGTCGTTGAGCAGAATCCACTGTCCCATTGTGTCAGGTCTCTTGAATTGACTGCGGATACTTACCAGAGTACCCAATACTTTACACAATGTGCGGATATCCAAAATTACGAACATTAAGTGGCAAAATTACTGAGGAATCTGTTTTGTGTGTGAAACCCAGACGAGATCGGCTGCCGCGAGGAGGACAACCGGTCGCCTACAGTAAGCGAAGGAAAGAGGAAATTTCACTTTATATTCTGGCTCACGCTTTCTTTATGTGTTTTCTGTCATTTGGAGTGGTTTCATCTTGTTTATCTTATTTATGCTTTTTTATATGTCGTTTTTTGTCGGAATGATCTTTTTATATGATAAAAAGTTATTTGCCAAAACTCGCTCCATTGCGTACTTTATTTTCCGACTCACGCTTCATTTAAGTGTGTCCTGTCATTTTGAGTGGTTCCATCTTGTTTTAGTAGTAATTTTTATTTTAAACATCCCGATGTTGGTTTTATTGATAGGAATAATCCAGAAAACAAAAGAAAAAATATTCAAAAGTTAACAAAAAGGATTTTCACAATAAGAAAATTATACATGAGTCGAAAAATGTTGTACGGAATAGAACCGCACCAATAACTTTTTGCCCATGAGCTGAAATCTTTCTGCTACAACGCAGAATTCGCTTCTCTCGTGTTCTCTGCCTTCTGTTGGAATTTCTCGGCTAAACCTGTTTACCTCCGCCTCGGATTTGGCAGCTTTCGGGGGAGGACACTTAATCTCCTCCTGCTGTAGAATACAACCCCACAACTTCTCTCTAATCTGAATTTATTCCGCTGATTCCATAAGTCTCCTGTTTTCGTCGGATCTTCGTCCCAGTTGAATCGTCTCCCACATCATCTCAGGATGTCGGCCGTTTAACCGTCGGATTACACATCCGCCGATCTATGAAGATGAGGCAGATCCTTGAAACAGTGGAATTACGAGGCAAAAGAACGAACTTCGGTTGAATAAGCAGACTTTCGAAGGGAAATGACGATATTTCCACTGTTTTGGTGCTAAAGTGGTATTTCGGGAAGGTCTGACAGTCAACGAAGCCCAGTTGAAAACAGAGTGGATTGGCATTTCTGTAAATGCAGTGGACTTTTGGAATACCGTTTGACACAGTAGCGAGGGTGGATTAGAGCGCATAAATCAGTTCGAACTTTGTATCGGAAAGGGTTTTGAGGTAACATTTGATGTTTCACGTATCTCTGCCATGACTCCGTTTGTATCACTCACTTCTTTAAATATAGAAGCTGCCTTAATTTTCTGTGAGATGCCTACCGTTTACTGCAGGTGCTTCTTTCTTTCGCGTCTGGATCCGTAGTGCACGCGACGGGGCAGTTGGCTATTTTGGCGCGCCGCGGAGCGAACGTGTCCGCATTGTTTCGTCTACACTGATTCTAGTGGTAAGCTCTGCATATTGTCAATAATCTCTGAGTATCACTGCAAGAAATTATCATGATTTCTTCACATTTGCAAAGGAATCATTATGTTTAATCAAACGATTCGCGAATGACACGATATTTAATTGTTGCATTTGTTTTACAGGACATGACCGAAACCACCGTTTTTTTTCGATGAGACCCTTTCATTATCAAAGATGTGTCATCTCTTCAACCTAAGAATCCATGGGCGAGAGAGTGGATGTTCGTGGAGACTGTAGACACAGAGACACCAACCCAGTGCGTAAGCACAGTGCATGCTTGTCGTAAAGTCTTCACAACGCCTTCCAAAAGCCATGCTTGCAGTGATGCAAGAAATGACGCAACCCCAAGGACGGTTCTCTAAATTGGGAAACGTGAGATCTACCACATTTTCCAAGCCAATCGGTCGACCTTCGATCATAAACCACATATTCTGTGAACAAAGATGTCTGAAAACCACGCATCAAACTAACACCGAAGCCAAATGGCAAAGATTATGGCAAATTAACCAATGAAACAAGCCTTCTTCCAATCCGCTCTTCCTCCTGAAAATGATCTTTCGATCGAAATCATACCGGGCGCAATCTGTGACAGCGGAATGATGACATTTGCGATCGGTGCACTCGGGCTCCTTTTATTCAAATCCTCGCCTTTTAAAACGTTGGTTCTGAGGTCTTTGTCCCCTGAGCACACCTGCCACGTTTTCCGAGCAGCCGAATTAGCACCCGCGGAATTGAGTTTCTTTTTATTCGGCGATTTATGTCCTCCCCATTTGGAACGCAACATGAACCCATTGACATACAAGAAAAAACTGTTTTATCAAGTTAAGTATATGACTCAAACTTAAAACAAGTTGGTTTATAGAACCTAACGCACCGTTAGGAAGTAATTCGATACAGCTAAAACCGAGAAGCCACACGTTTTTGTCCTTTCATTCTAAGTAAAAGTGACATCGATCTCAGTCAAATCTGTCCTTTTGTTTGTTTTTTGACTTCAGGGCAACGGATCTACGAATTCAACAAGAAAAAGTTCATACAAGAGTATACACACTTTGAATGTTTTGTAACTTTGGTAGGATCCCCCATAAACAGTCAATTTCTTCTTCTTAGCTGCGCAGGTTAAATTAACCCTCTTCTGCTGAGCCAATTTGTTTCAAGTATATCATTTCCTTTTTTAGGTATGTCATCTAAGTGTCCTTTTGTTGTGAGAGGGATCTGTGGTTTAAACCCGGAACAAGTACTTGCTTAAATCAACTTTTGATTTTTCTCATTCACAAAACAGTAGAGGATACAGAGAGGACGGTTTCATTGATTCATATAGAGAGAACAAGAAGAAGAAGAAGAAGAAGAGAGAGAGAGAGAGAGAGAGAGAGAGAGAGAGAGAGAGACGGAGAAAGAAACAACATCGTTTGCAGTTCCTGCAACCCCATCAACCCTTGTACTTCCTCCAATTAATGTCGCTTCCCGCCCTTTGCCCCCATCTCCCCGCCTCCCCTTTCCTCTCACTCTCTGCACCCTCTCCGCACCCGAGGGGTCAAGGTACCTCGTCGCCGCCGGAGGCCCCGCCCCTGTCCTTGTCTGTTTACGGGCGGCTCCGCTTCCCGTGCACGCCGTCGCCCCGCCTCCTGGCGTGGTCTCTTCGCAGTCGCCGGCTGGCAGTCGCCTTGCCGGCAGCCGGCTGGTCCGTTCTCTGTAGCCTTCACGTGCTGGGGGCGTGACTTCACGTGAACTCCGCCCCCCGGAACGTGTTTCTTGTTGTCTTCGACGACGGCAACGTGCTGATAGCGAACAGCACACAGATGCAGGCGGGCTGATAGGCCGTCTAGCCACTCTTGCATCAGCCTAGATCCACCTTTGCTCACCTGCCCTCTTATCAATTTCTCACTTTTTTGCAACTTTGCTTTTCCTATTACTTCTATTCAACATTCTTCCTTGCAGATGGAGATCCTTCTTGACGAAAACACCTTCAACTGCTCTCTGGCCATAGAGAAATCCAGGAAGAGACGCCACTCTGACAACGAATTCAGCGACGTGAGTTGTACAGCCTTCCCCTCCACCCACTGATACCTTTGGCCGCGGATTATCCTGTTTTCTCGGCTTTCAACAACCCAAAGTAGGATAATCCTGCCGCGATTTCATTAATGTAACACATCACATCAACTTGAATCACATTTCTACCATCTCTATCTTTAGGATGACGCTTCTTCTCCTAAGTCGCACTCCCCCTCGGTTGACGACGACCGCCGAGCCCACCACAACGAACTGGAGCGCAAACGCCGCGACCACATCAAGGACCACTTCATGGCTTTGAAAGACGCTGTTCCCCTTCTGGAGGGAGAGAAGGTAAACCTCCTTCTGGAGACAAACCAACTTCTGTTTTCAGTCCTCTCGTGCTTTGATCTTGAAGCGGGCGATTGAGTACATCACCATGATGAAGACAAAGCTGAGGGACAACCAGACCGGCATGGCTGAGCTCAAGAGGAGGAATGAACTGCTGGAGGCTCAATGTAGGTTTCAGTTTTGAAGATTGGCTTGCAAACAGAGGCTACAAAAACTAATAGGTGATTTTCAGTGAACGAGCGCCAGCAGCAGGCTGTTGTGCCCAGGTACCAGACCATGCCCTGCACCTCAACCGCCACTGTTCCGATGGCTCCAGTCATCCAACAGACTTTGGCCACCGCCTTCAAACCGGCCGTGCAGGCGAAGTATGTTTTTCTCTGCAATTCTCTTCCTCTCTTTCTATTTTTTGCTCTCTAATTCTACAATCCTTTTGTTGTAGACAATCTCTAACTATCTATTTGCAGCATCCCCTTCCCCTCTCTGGAATCTCTCCGTCTGAACGGAGTGCTCCCTCCGTCCAACGAGGCTCTCCTGGCCCTCACCCAGCTGCTGCACACCCAGAGCAAGCTCAACCAGAAGGAGATGGAGCTGCACCAGCGAGTGATGAAGGAGCAGCAGATGGCCCAGTTCTAGTTGTTTGCCCGATGCCCTATCCTTGATCTCGTGTACCTATATTGTGTCCCCATCCTCCCGCTATTACGAAGTATAGTCTTGTCACACAGAATCATAGCACGTGTGGCGCTCTTTTAATAAACTTGCCAATCAAATCAAATCTCGTGGGGTTGGGGTTCGGTCTTTCATAATGTGCTAAAGGAGAAAGTGCAGGGAAAGGCACTATAAACAAAGAATGAGTAACTGAAACAAAGCGAGTGTTCGTTGCTCCAGCAAAGGGCACCGCCTTGTTGTTCGCCCTCGTTGTTATGCCATTTCCGTGTTGTCTGGAGTGTCAAGTCGAAGGAATGACAAATCACTCGGAAAAGTTGGAAAACGGGCACTTTCTGGATTTCATGAAATTACCATGACAAATTGGCGTTCCCTGCTGAAATTTCTTGCCAGATAATACCAACTATTACGCTTTGCCATATCATCTAAGGTGTGTATTTGTGAGGTGTTTTTGTTTACCTCTTGTTGATTTTCTCTGAATCATTGTAACGAGTGTTTTCTTTAGCTATTCCCATGAAATGCTATGATTAACTACTGTACAGTTGGTTTTTAAGTTGAACAGCGGGCCCATTAAGGCCGGGTCGTTTCAGAGGGTCCCGGTCTTTTTGACCTGGATACTTTTAAGCTTCAAGTGAAAACATATTAAAGAAAAATTTGTTTTAGCGATTTTTTCGGATACACTTGACAAGTTCAGAAAGCCACTTTGAAATACTATCACTGCCTATATGATCTCCTTGAAAGTGAGTCAAAATATGGTGAACCGATTACGATGGAATCCTTCGGCTGACAATTTGACTAGGTGGTCCGGGTAGACGGCCCGAACCGATACAGGCCAAGATGAGCAGTGACAAAATGTGAACATTCTACTGAGCCCCTACCGCAACTACCGTAAATCATTCCACCACCAAAAATGGCCGTGGTATAAAAGTTTCAAAAATTTTAACTTGTCAAAGAAACGTTATAATATTTTTAGAAAGCATGTCGGAGGGTTGATCGAGCCAGCCAGATTTCCAAGCTCAATCACGTTGCCCTTAACGCGATTGGTCATAGTCGCAAAAGCTATGCACCAAGCAGCACACGAACCCACGACCTTTACAACTGCAGTCGGCTGCTCTAACGACTGAGCTACCTGCGAGCCGTACTACCTGCTTGAGGGATCTCTCCACTATCCAACACACCGCGCTCAGTTCGTAACTGGCCGGCCGCCACAGCTCACGCAAAAATTACCCTTGACGGATTATTTTTTTGCAAAGACTTTCTCTGTATTTCTGCTTAAACTGGCACAACTATTTTCGGTCAGTCAACCTTGTAAAATAGCTTTTTCCTCTTAAAACGCGATCTGTCAATGCGCAAAATTCAAAAGCAAAAGAGTAATTAGAATACGCACTAGAAAAGTAATGTTGTATTACTTGTGGTGTAAAAGAAGCGATTGGCCGTTGAAGATCTATTTTTAGACGATATCGGCCTTCTCATGGCCCGATTCCCAGCTGATCATCGATGACTAACTTCGAGTCCCATCTTATTCATCGGTAGGCCCTTTTCAGCGCTCCGGCGGCACCATTGTGATGCAACGAACTGCGCTGCAACGAAGATGGGAGAACCATCTCTTCACATGTGCACAAATGGTAACCTATCTGAATAAAACAACACTCAGGCCAATTAGAGGAAATCCTTCAAAGGGCACACTAAGGTCACAAAGGCCCCTGCCTGCACATGCCTCCTATCACTTCTTTCAGATCTCCCACAATTTGTAAGGCTTCATCGGCAGGCTTCACAAGCACTTCTAAAAACAACGGATTTCCAAGGGCTTCGCGTTTTCTCAGACGAAAAACAATCACACATCAGAGCTCTAAATGGATTAGGGACTCTCTTTTATAACGAAGTGGAGTAATGATGATTTGGAAGTGCCGACGAGGAAGAACAATCGAGCAATAAAACATAAAACACCCTGGCAATTACAGGGGTTTGAATTGGAAATGTCTTTCAATTATTCTGACGATGGATCACAGTAAGTCTCTCTCTCTCCCTCTCTCTCTCCCTCTCTCTCTCCCTCTCTCTCTCCCTCCCTCCCTCTCTCTCTCTCTCTCTCTTTCTCTCTCTCTCTCTCTCTCTCTCTCTCTCTCTCCCTCTCTCTCTCTATCCTCTGTTCACAGTAGACTACACTTCATACTATGCTTAATCCCTTATATATTATTCTAAGGTCATCGGAATGCTGCAGTTTGTTGTGTAAAAGGGTGTGTTTTGTCGCTTGAACTCTAAGGAAATGTGCGCTCTCGTCACGTATATTCCAGTCTGCACGTGTTTTGCAATTTGTGCAAATGCCAATGAGAAAGAATAGACTATATGGAAGAGGCCTCTTTGTTTCAAAAAGGGCTTGCACTTGCCGGAAAATAATGAAATTTCAGACAAAACAGAAAATGAAAGTAGGAACCGGGGAGGGGATGCCATTTGCATCTGCCCCACTCACTCACTCTCTCACTCACTCACTCACTCACTCACTCACTCACTCACAGGTTTACTCACTCCCTCACCCTTTCTCTGTTTTATTGCACTCGCTTTGATTTGTGTGCACCTACTTTCATTGCGTACTTTGGCCACCCGCCCTGAAAAAATCAACATCGCTCTTTACCCTCCTCAGCAGACAACAATTCGCCTGTATTCACGCCGTGTGCATGTGTCTGGGCACGTGTTTCACTTCAATTGTCGTCGTTTGATAAACCCGTCGGATCAGGACAGACCACTCAGCCCAAAGGATCAGAAGGATGTTGAAAATAAGACAAAGTGGCTACAAAGAGGATGAAAATGACGAAGGGGAGCATTGGTCATAGGTGATGTACAAGGGATTTCCAAGAATGCCTGATTCAAGGGGTCATGACTAAACTATTTAAAAGAAGCAGGAGTTTCAGGAGATTCTTTTATTTATTTGAAAAAAATTACTACTTGGAGTTTGGGAAAACTAAAAATGTTGCTATAGTTTTGTTGAAACCGGGACGACGGGCTGTTTCTTTCGGACAAACATGTGCAACTGTTGCAAGACGGAAATACACGTGCAAAAAGCGTCTATTCGAGACACAGCTGAATTTCTAGGAAATCGCTGGAAACATTTGAGAATTTCTAGGGTGGCCAAAACTTCCATGGCTAGGTCTGGCAAACTAAATAGAGCAAGTCACTCATTCAGTCATGGATTGTTATTTTTGCTCAGTTAGAATTGGTGACCTATACCCCGGGGCGACAAAATGACAGCAGTGGCTTAGGGAATTGTTTAGCCAACATTTGCTTTTCGGCAGTACCAACAAAAACTTGTGCCTATCCATATCTTGTTGATTTCTGCTCGGAACCAATGGCTTATATTTTCCATAGTTTAAAAAAAACTGTTGAGATACATACATTTCCTCAATGAATACACAGAAAACCACCAGTGTCCCTGCCATGACCAATCCGACCCTTCGTCACTCTCATCCTCTTTGTAGGCACTCTCTTTTATTTTCAACAGTTTTCTAATCTTCTTCTGATCCCTAGACTAGTCCACTTCAGTATTCTACGGAGGTTGCACCGTGGTTCAAAGCGAAGTGTATCTTTGGGGAAAGTGTTCTCCGTCGGATGTCTGGTCAAAGTACCGTCTCCGTGCAATCCATGTAAACTGAAAGGTTATTTTTAAATTGGAGAACCAGACACCTTACTAGAATACAAAACAAGAAGTTGTGTGTACCTTAAACTTGTGTTAGGACTTTCTCCCATCACAACAAAGTGTATTTACTAGCTAAGCGGGGGCATTGAGGTCGCCGGAAATTTTTTAAAATATTAATATGTATAGTAGTATAAGCTATGTGGTTGCTTGAGAACTAATATTTCAATTCAAACCAGATTTCAATAAAATTCATACCATTGGAGCTGGGTCCCACAACGAAAACGGCAAACGGACATGTGAAAGCGTGCGTTCATTTGTCATCGCCTCGCCCGGGCGCCCGTCTCGATGGCCAGCCGTTTCGTCCCGAAGCACAACCCAGTGGACAAAGATCTTCTGAAGAGGCTCCAGAATGAACTCCAGGGAATCAGCCGACTGGTTGTGCTCACCGGCGCCGGGATCTCCACTGAATCCGGTAAGTTTTGTTTTATTTGTTTTAATTCTTGTTAAATTCTTTAAAATTAGTCTACCCTGAAAGGAGTTCCAATTTTTCTTTTAATTTCTAGGAATTCCCGACTACCGTTCGGAGAAGGTTGGCCTCTACGAGCGTTCCAACCACCGCCCCGTGACGCATCAGGAATTCATGAAGTCCGAACGCATCAGACGGAGGTATTTCACTTTTAAATATATCATTAGTCTGATAATTCAGGTATTGGGCCCGAAACTTCCTCGCTTGGCCGAATTTCTCAGTGGCCCGGAGCAATCAGACGCACTTCACCCTGGCCGGCTGGGAGCGATCGGAGCGGTTCGGCTGGCTCATCACGCAGAACGTCGACGGACTGCACCACAAGTGAGTTGTATGCTTTTTGAGAGACACTTTCACATCAACCCAATGGGCGCTTTTCACTAGATAGCCTTGACATCGAAATTGTTTTCATGCCAGATGAATGGCGCCAACGTTAGGTGTAAACTACAGTGCACAACTTAAACAGAGTCGATAGATTGTTTTATTAAGTATCATTAGCCATCTGTTATTTCCTCTTCTCAGTTGTGCCTTTTCCCCGTGACTCCTCGGAATCTCATCTCCCTCTCCACCAGTTCCGCCACCTCCTTGTCCGCTCTCGACCTCGGTCCCCAAAGGTCCCGATTCGGCTTGAACAAACCGTGGAAATCACCCGAGTTGTAGTATTGCTGGCTGATCTGAATTCCAAAATCTATTTTCCTTGAGGAGTTGAAAACCCTATTGTAGGCGAATAGAGGAATACTCCCAACGCCGATTAGGAAGAGGACGGACATGAAGGGCCACAGGGGCAGCCAGTGCCATATCCTATTCCTGTGGATCAAAGGGCCGACGATTTGAAGACAGAAGACGATGATCAGAGCGTTGACCATTAGACCCAGGACTATCGTGTTCACTATGTGTTTGATCATACGCCACTTGTCTTTCTGAAACAAGTCATTCCCCCCGTTGATCAAAGAAACTACCGTATTCCTTCGATTGGCGATGAACATGAGATTGGCATAGAATCTATACGGACCGTAGATCAAAATAGCGATGACGTAGAAGGAGACTATGACTGTTCCAAGCAAAGGGAGGAGCAGGGTATCCGTACCCACCACCATTTCGAATCCAGAGCCTCCTGAAGAAGAGGACTTGGATAAGAGAAAGGGGATTACCTAGGAACATTAGGGTTCCTGTGGCGCATGCAAAGGTGACGATTGTCAGGATTCGGGAGTAGTCCTCTTGTTCGAAGGAGTATTCCACAATGGAGGCGACGATCATTTCCACATTGGCAACCTAGGATATGGAGAGTTAGAGAGAGAGAGAGAGAGAGTCAGAGTCACCTTGTTGTTCAAGACTATGAGAAACCCAGCGAGGGAGAACATGGCAACTATGAAGCTCTCGTACTCTTTGAGGCTCTGCAGAGACATTGAAAACATAGAGAAGTGGATCATCTGATTCCTGATTTTGAATGTCGTGTGGTTATTGGCTTGTGACACTGCAAAACTAGAATCCGCTTAAGAATCTCCCTTACTTGCAATGGCCCATTTGTCTCTATCTCCGTCGAATATTTCGAGGAAGTAGGAATCCACCAGGAGGGTGTTCACGACGCAATACAGCAGTGGAAGGACACTCATCACACTGGCGACGATCAGACAGTCACTGGGAGAAGTTCACTGCTTGAAGAATGTCTTACGGTAGAATAGGGTTGTGGATGTCATTCTGGGCTCCCAGATAAATGTGGACTCCCTGGCCCAGCTTGAACATTCGGATGACCAAATTGGCCGCTGAGATCCACTTTTCGAATTCAGTGCTGAAGCCGAATACATCCTCTGCTTTTCCGTCTTCAGTCAAGGCGTAGACCATTGGGAACTTGGGCGGATGGAAGAGCAGCACAACCACCATGAGAGTGAGGAAGGCGCTCAGGGCTATTTGGATCACCAATTTCTCAAACTAAATGGATAATACGACTAGAAGAAGAGCAGGGTACTGACGAGGATCTTGAACTTGTGTCCCTTGAGACAGATGTAGTAGACGAGGAACCAGGTGAAGCAGTGGACCCACAACTTTTCCATACTCGGGAAGTAGAGGTACTTCCCCGTGGATATATCAAAGTCCCAGTATCTGTAAAGTGTCTTTCTCTTGGTCACTGACGGAGTCCTACGTGAATTGGCTGTGCGACATGGAGCTGATCCACTTGGAATAGTCCATGGTTTCAACGCTCATCTCCATATTTTCCTCCTGCTCCATCGGGGTCATTCTGGACTGAATGCAGAGGTCTCCGTAGGCACTGAAACCAGCCTGAGAATGGATTGTAGACCTACGCAAAGTGGAGGCTGAGGTCTTCGCGGTACATCTTGCTGAGGCTGGATTTCTTCTCCAGTTCTTTGTTCAAATCTTCACATGGAGGATGGATTTTGGTGCGGCATTCTGGAAATTGAGATGAAAAAAGAGACAGAGAAACCCCACCGATTGTGTTCCACTGGTTGGAACAATGGTGGTACGGCATCTGATCTCCAAATATCTTCAGAGAATATATGAACAGCCCCACAAACTCGGCCACAATCATCTCATCCGATATGATCGTCAGAAAGCTGTACATCAAGGAAGCCACTGATACTCCTAAACCTTTCTCTTCTCCTGGCTTTACCACTTCTAACCCATCAGTGCCGGTACCATTCTGTCGAAAACCACGCAAACGGTGCTACTGGTGTATTGGCCGAGGGCCATTTCTATGTACATCACAGGGATGCCGAAGAGAAGAACCATCGTCAGAAAGGGGAGGAGATAGAGCGCTGAAGAAGAGGTAGTTGTCTGATGAATGCCGGTGATTACGTCCGAATCTGTCGACTTCACTGGCAAATTCAGCGAGGGTTTGGTAGGTGAAGAGGAAGCTGAAGATGACGAAGTAGCACTGGGACTTGCTAGTCCAGAGGGTCTTGCGCAGGCCCAGACGAGAGAGTTTGCTGATGATTACCTGAAGATGGAGTTTAGAGAGAGAGAGAGAGAGAGAACTGACATTGTTGAGTTGTCGTTCGTTCTCCTCCGTCTGCATCACAATGAGATCCTCCGAGAATGACCCATCGTCTGCGTCTTCACAATCTTCGTCTTCCGCCAGCTGATCCGCCAGTCCACTCCTCGACGTCCTGTTCACCTTTGTCTTCGCAGGAGTCTTCTCCGCCGGGATCGCATCCCTCCTTGCCACTGTGGTCTTCTTCTTTTCCACGTAGGGATGTCCCTCCATGTCCTCTGCTGTCACCGCCCTCTCCCCCTCTTCGGGGCTCCCCACCACATTCAGCATCTGCGTCTGTGCCTCCAGAAGCACTGTTTTGTCCAGTGGCTGGTACATTTGGGTCTGTGCCTCCTGGAGCATCTGACTCTTCTCCATCGCTGTGATCTCATCCGGATTCGGCTTCTCTTCGATGGAATCCGCCACTTGGGTATTCGAAGCCACATCCACTGACAATTGAGTCATCTGAAGTGCATACACTGTGGACATAAGGTGGCTTACGTGAGACTTTCCATTGGATTTCGCCCTGCTGGCGGCCACTTCTGAGACTGTTTTATTGACTGACAGAGCCTTCGTCTTCGGACGGAGCTCCGACATGGCTAGACGACTGCAGGAAGACGAATGAAGGAGAAGGGCAAATTTTTAAATTCTAAATGATTAGGCTAATTGACGCGTTGGATAAATATTCTAATGCGATTCTTCTAGTAGAATAAAAGTTTCTCTTCAGGGCTGGCTCTTCGGCGATGACGGAACTCCACGGCTGCGGCCATCGTGTCCGTTGCATGACGTGCAATGACATCACTCCCAGGTATTTACCGTATCCAACAAGTCACCCATGTTTCAGAGAGGACTTGCAAAGCCGCCTGGCTGAGTTGAACCCCTCTTGGGGAAGCGACTGCTCTCCGGGAGAGATAGCCCCCGATGGAGACGTCCACATTGAGGAAGGAGCGGAGGAGGGCTTCTACCTGCCGTCGTGTTCCAAGTGCGCAGGGAGCATTCTGAAGACGGACGTCGTCTTCTTCGGAGACAATGTCCCCAGGAGTACGGTGGACTTTCTCTACTCCAAGGTAAGCTCTCTCTCTCTCTCTCTCTCTCTCTCTCTCTCTCTCTCTCTCTCTCTCTCTCTCTCTCTCTCTCTCTCTCTCTCTCTCTCTCTCTCTCTCTCTCTCTCTCTCTCTCTCTCTCTCTCTCTCTCTCTCTCTCTCTCTCTCTCTCTCTCTCTCTCTCTCTCTCTCTCTCTCTCTCTCTTTTTGTTTAACCAAATCCTAATTCAGGTAGACGAGAGTGATGGTCTCCTGGTGCTGGGCTCCTCTCTGAGCGTTATGTCCGGCTACCGCTTCGCCTACCACGCCCATCTGCAGGGCAAACCCCTCCTGATCGTGAATATCGGGCCCACCCGGGCTGATTCCCTCGCCACCGTGAAACTGAACGCTCGCGTCAGCGAAGTTGTAACTCTGTTGTAATTAGGAACTGTTTGTATAGTTGTTGCCAATCCTAGATCTTGGAAAAATTCTAATTTGTGCCAAAATTATGATGTCAAAGTTAGGATTTCTAACTTCGACATCATAATTTTGGCACGAATTATCATTTTTCCAAGAACTAGGTTTGGCGAGAGATATAGTGATTTGACTCGGGTATTCAGAGAATAAATATCTAAATGTACATCACTGTGTTTTGCTCACAATCAGCCGGAGTTGGTCTTATCCAAATCCGCTCAGAGAGATCCGACAAGATGGCAGGATAAAAGAAATCCGCGTTTCCCGGGGAAGAAAATATAACAGGAGTACGATAGATTGTTTGATTAATCGTTTGTATCTCTGGTCAATCTCTTCTTATTCCTTGTTTCCCATCTTCCTGTGGAAAGTGCTCGTCTTGACCAGTTCCCTCTCCACCATCTCCGCCACATTCCGATCGGCACGGGAGCGCGGTCCCCAGAGGTCGCGGTTCGGACTGAAGAGGCCGTGGACGTCTCCAGACTTGGCCATCCTGTCATTTATCTAAAACAAAGAGGTACATAAGGTGATTTAGGGCTTACTCTGAGGTAGGCAATGGCTGGGATGATCCCTCCGATAAAGACGAACAGCACAGCAACAAAAGACACCATCTCATTCGGGGACTTTCGGTATTCCAGAACAAAGCCGATGAGTTGAATGACGGCGGACAGGGGGATTCCGACCAACAGAAGGAAGCCAAGGACGAAGACCGTCCACTGCTTCACCAAAAGCCAGGAATCTTTCTAAACGGGAGATTTCTTTGGAATTTCGCTTTTCTACCGGGTTTCTTCGATTGCAGATGAACATGAGATTGGCGAAGAAGCGCTTCCGACCGTAGAAGTTCAAGGCTAGGAGTTCTGAGAGGAGGATGAAAATACCCAGCAGAGGGAGCAATAGATTATCCGTTCCGACGAGGATATCAAAGCCAAGAGGGCCTGAGAGGTCAGTGAGAGAGCAGATGAGAGGATACCTTGGAACATAAAAGTGCTTAGGGCTCCGGCAAAGACAACGACGTTCAGGACGCGGGAGTGGTCTTCCCGTTCGAAAAAGAACTCGACGATAGATGAGACGATGATCTCCACGTGACAGATCTAAAATTATGAATATTCTGATGAAACAATTGAGGTTAGACGAAGAGAAATATACAACCCTTGTTGACCATTAGAAGAAGGATGCTCGCAAATGTGATTATTGCCATTATGAAGCCCTCGTAACTGCCCAAAGTACTCAGAGCCACGGCAAAGACGCTGAACTGTACGATCTGGTTGCCAGAAGAGTACACGGAATCATCTAAGGCTGACTCAACTGAAAATGATTTGTAGTGCAAATGTGGAATTCGAACCCACTGGAACCCAACCATCTGTCCCTGTCTCCTTTGAAAGCTCCCAAGGTGAAAGAGTCGCAGATGAGAAGATGGAGGGTGGAATACAAAATAGGGAATACGGTCATTACGGCAGCTATGATAAAACAGTCCCTGAAAGAACTCAACTATGCTCTGGGGAAGCCTTACGGGAGAATCCTATTGTGGATGTGACTTTGGGCTCCAAAATAAACAAATCCTCCTTGACCCAACTTGAAAACCTTGGTTACTAGAATGGCAGCGGAGATGATCGCTTGGAAATGGTTGACATCCTTTTCATTGGTGAAAGAATCCAAGAAAGGGTACATTGGAGGATTGAAGTAGAGGATGGCAACCAGAAGAGTCATGAGAACGCTCAGAACCAAGAAAATTGTCACTTTTTGAAACTGAAATATTCAATAAACATTAGAGTGAAAGAAGACGCTTACCTTGACGATGTTCTCTTTCTGCTGACAGACAAAGTAGACCAAAAACCAGGAGAAACAATGGTTAAACAGAGAATTCCTGGATGGAAAACTGAGGTAATGGCCTTTTTGAAAGTCAAAATTCGAATGACTGGGATTGGTATCAGGGTTTCTTGTTTGGCTTACGAGAATTGGTTGTGGGAGACTGCGCCCATCCAAACGCCGAGGGGATCTTCCAAATCCAGGGGTTCGTTTTCATTCATGTAGACGGGGGAAAGCCGGGACTGCACACAGAGGTCTCCGTAGGCACTAAACTGCGTTTTCAGAAATACAGCAGAAAGAGTGGAAACGGGAGAGAGAGAGAGAGAGAGAGAGAGAGAGAGAAAGAGAGAGAAAGAGAGAAAGAGAGAAAGAGAAAGAGAACGACTAACACATAGCGCAGGCCAGCGTCTTCCCGGTACATTGGCTCAACTTCGGAACGAGCCTCCAGTTGCTGGTTGAGCTCCTCACAGGTAGGATTCATTAAAGAGCGGCACTCTACAAAGATCATCCAATTGCTCAGTCATTCACTATTTCACTGATTCACTCACTCACCAACTGTGTTAAATTCGTTAGAGCAGTGCTGGAACGTTAGCTGACTCTCGAAAACCCTCAGAGAGTGAAGAAATAGTTTTGCAAAGACTGGCATAATCATCTGATCCGCGATTGCAGTAAGGAAGTTGTAGGCCAAGCAGGTAAGTCCGATTCCTAGAGGAGATCAGGCTTTGTCTAAAGCATTAGTTACCCATTAGGGCGGGAACCATCCTGTCGAAGACCACGCATACGGTACTGCTGGTGTATTGCCCGAGAGATATTTCCATGTACATTGTGGGAATAGCCACTATGAATACGAAAAGGAGGTAGTAGGCAATGAAAATGGCTGACAAGGATAAACAATTCGATTGAGGATGGAGACTCACGGCCGTGGTTGTCAAACTCAACGGCGAAGGAGGAGAGGGAATCGTAGCTGAGGAGAAAGCAGAAGATGACGAAGAAGGACTCAAGTTTTGAGTTCCACAGGGTTCGTCTCAATCCCAGAAGAGACAACTTGCCAATGATCACCTGAAGGTAGTTTCACGAGGACGAATAGACTTGGACAGACTCTGTTGAGGTAGGCGTCGTTCTCATCCGTCTGGAAAACCATGATGTCTTCGGAGTAGGAATCGTCAGCGTCTTCGTCTTCGTCCCCTCCTCCGTCAGTCGCAGGCTGTTTCAGAACACTACCGACGGATTTCGTGTTTGTGGTAGTGCGTCGCGTCAGGTTATTCACTCGAGATGGCTCTGGAGAGAACCATGGAATAAACGAGACAGGGACACTCACGTTTAGGTCTCATCTTGCTGCCTCCTTTCGACGGTCCCTTCAAAGCAGACACCTTCCGCGACTCCTTCTGGGTCTTATCTAACTGTTTCATCCGAAGAATGGTTGCAATGTTTCCATCTCCAGGCACTAGATCGATTTGAGTTCCATCCTCCTTCTGATCCGTTTTCTTTTGAATTTCAGTAGAAAACTGCCTGATCCTCTCATCCGACATCTGAGTCCCATCGGCCGATGGCTGAAGGGCCGTATCGACTATATCCATCTTCGACGCCTTCCTCAATTCCTTATCTCTGTAGGACTTCTGCGTCACATTTACCTAAAACAGTAGTAAATTGAGAAAGGAGGAGCAAAAGCACCTGTGACATGGCAAGGCGACCGCAGAAGGAGGAATGAGGGAGCATATCAAAATGTCACTGGGAATCAGAATATTCTGATCATTATATCGAGGTATCTTGTGATTATGCAAATTTCACGAAAATTTCACGAGAGGAACGCATTTTTCTCCGTCTCCACTTCTATCTTTCTTTCGGCCCTTTCTGTCCTACCCATCCGAGCGATACCCGTCCGACGCAGGTAAAAATCGAAAATCCAATCACAAATTACGTCTTCTAATTACTCGTGTATCAATCAATAATCAGAGGCTACTCATATGAATGCCCATTGACCAATTGCATTTCCAATAGTCTCGCAAAAACAAATTTGGACGCGTATTCGGACGGCTAAGACAGGAAATAGCATTTTTTACTAGCTCATATCCCTTTCTCTCACATCCTCTCGGTATTTCTTTATTTTTTCTTTTTCTCCTCTCTCAATTCCACTGATCTCAGTCCTTTATTCCAGTATCCTGTCTACGAGTTGAAGTGTTCTTCCATCTGCTCCAATCCCAGCAGTTTCTTTGAAATTGCCCTCATCTCGTACTTCTTCACCTAAACACTTCCCTATGTCCTGAATCTTTCTCCTCTTCCACCTTTCCCGTGGCAGTAAGCGGAAAGTCCTTCTCCTCCTTGATCAGCACATACTTCGGCACCTTGCAGTTAACCATCAGTTCCTTGCAGTCTTCCCTAATTCTCTGCTCGTTCACTTCGAAGCCGCTCTTCAGCCTGACCCAGGCGCAGACCTCCTCCCCGAGGCGTTTGTCAGGCACTCCGATGACCTGGGCATCCGAGATGTAGGGCAGTTTGAAGAGGTTGTGCTCAATCTCCGTCGGGTAGATGTTCTCTCCTCCGCGGCAGATCATGTCTTTCGTCCTGCCTACAATCGATATCGATCCGTCTTCATTCATAATCGCCGTGTCCCTGAACCTCTTCTTTCTTGGTTAAGTGAAGACCCACCCCGTGTGGTACCATCTGTCGGGAGTGATCTCCTTCTTCGTACGGTTCTCATCTCCCCAGTAGCTCCTCATGACGCAGTAGCCCCTCGCCAGGAGCTCTCCCTTCTCTCCCCGAGGAACACACTTTCCCTTCTCATCCACAATCTTTATCTGAAAGAGACCAATGACCAAACTACAATTCCCTGCAATATAAAGATTTTGATAATGGTAGTTGGATCATTCATCCCTTACCTCCGTGTGAGGATTAACAAAGCCAACGTTCTTCAACCTCTTCATCATCGGCTGATCAGGGATAGACATGGCCACGAGGGGAGAGAGCTCAGTCGACCCATACATCTGGTACAAGTCCTCCACGTTCAGATGCTTCTGCATCGACTGGCACAGCTTCACTGGAGTGGGCGCCGCTCCAATGTAAGCCCCTCTGACGCTTGACATGTCGTACTTGTTGAGGACTGGAGAGGCCAGCAGATCGATGAACATGGTAGGAGTTCCGAAGATTGTGGTGCATCTGAAAAGAAATGACGACAGTTTCAGAAAATCCTACTTCTCCTCATGGATAGCCTTGAGGCTCTCTTCCACATTGTAGCTGATTGAGGGAAAGACGCAAGTCTGTTGATGAATCAATGCGTTCATGATTCCGACGATGGAGCCATAGCAGTGGTACAGAGGAGGAGGGATGCAGATGATTTCCTTCTAAAATGATTAGTGAGATGTGAGTGAGTGAGAGAAATCACCTTCTTATCGAATTCCGACCTCAATCCCACAAAGTAGGCGTTGTTGACCACTCCGTGATGAGTCAGAGTGGCTGCCTTTGGAAACCCCGTGGTTCCACTGGTGTACTGTATGTTGACCGGGTCATCTGGGTCCACCGCCGCCTCCGCCGCCTCCAGCTTCTTCAAGTGAATACTATCCGCCGAATTCCAAATGTCCGTAAAGTTCCAGGCTCCTCTGAAAAGTTCAAATCATTCCGTGTTTGAAAAAACCGTACTTGACGGGTTGCTCATTTCCAAAGACAACCACATGTTCCAGATCGGGGAGGTTCCTGTCCTTGAATGCTCCAACGCCCAGCTTAGACTGGGCCATCATAGGCGCAATCTGAATTATGTCACAAGAGAGTCCATCACCCAACCTCAGTAATCGTGCGGATGTAGTCGTTCTGTTTGTACTTGGCAGGGGTTATCAGGGCCTTCACTCCCACCGTCTTCAGCGCATAGTGCAGTTCCCTAGACTTGTACCCGGGATTCACATTAACCTGCAGGTACTTAGATATCGAAGTAGACGTGGTGGAGTCACCTGGATCAGTCCGGAGATAGCGTTAGCCATTTGAACAACGACCCATTCGTAGTAGTTGTGACTCCAGATGGCTACTCGATCTCCTGGACGCAGACCCATCGCGAAGAAGCCGGCTGCGAGTTTCCTGGCCTAAAAATGGGATTTTCACAAACCAATAAACCAATGTGCTGCTAAGAAACTTACATCTTTCTCCAATTGGCTGAAAGTCTTGCGAATTCCCTGCTGACGGAAGACGAGAAATTCATGGTCGGTTCGCGCAGCCACCGCCTTTTGAAGAGTCTCACCAACCGTCTAGAAGAAATCTTAAAGGTTGCCTTTGGTTTAGTACCTGGTAGAGCAAAGGCTTTGAGAAGGATCCGTGGACATAACTCAGTTTAGGGTTAGCGCGACTGAAATGGACTTGTTTAAAAGTAAGAAAGAAAGAAAGAAAAATGACAGAAACCAAACAGGTAATATGGCAAGTAAGCGGAAAAACTCACGAGGCGTTTAAGTGAAGAGATGTTGGCCGAAGAAAGCGGGACATAATGGCCAACCGCCTCTCAGTAAGTCAGTAAATAAAGGAAGTTGATCCGGAAGGCGCGAAACTGCGTCCATTCATTAGCATAATCAAATGCAGTAAACTTCCTTGTCCTCCCCTCATTCTCCCCTCGGCGTTCAGGCTGTGATGTCGCAGGTTCGTTTTCTCTTCTTCTTCTCAATTATAATTCCAGGGGTCCACCCAAAAGGGAGACTCTGGTTCCACCCAAGATGATACAACGACAACCATCCGTAAGGCTCCTGAAAAGTCTTCATCGGATGAGAAACTTCACTCCGTGAAGGAGATGAGGACCCAGATGACCAAGATGGAACCGGCGGAATTGGTGGATCCGGATACTTCCCTCACTCAGGATCTCTCGGAGTCGCTGGTTCTGCACGAAACACAGATTGATGGTAGAATAAGAGTTTAAAGCTTTAACTGGAAAGTTTAGAGAAAAAGGCGTCTAAGGCCTTCGAGAGGAAGAAGGGAACGAGGCAGGTTGCGATAAGACGCTCGGTGCAGGGACAGGGGAGTAAGGAATGCCTTGACGATGACGATGAGGAAGACTCTTTCTCGGAGGATCTGATGGTTGTGCAGAATGAGGAGGATCAGGACTACCTCAACAAGGTTGGCCTCATTTCTTTCCTTTTCTTGTTCTCTCTCCATCTCTCATTTCTTCAGGTTGTCATTGGAAAACTCTCCCGTCTCGGTCTTCGTGACACTCTCTGGACCACAAAGGCTCAGTCCTTCTTCGTCATCTTCAGTTTCCTCCTCAGCTACCAGTCCTTCATCTCCTTTGTTGTTGAATTCGACAAGTACGGCGGTTGGTCTGCCCTCCCTTTCCTTTTTCATCGTGTCCCAGGTATCTTCATCATTCCCTATGTGGTCGTCACTCTTCTGGTCGCCGTCCCCGGAATGTATGTGGAAACGGCCCTCGGTCAATACACCAGCAGTACGGTCTGTGTCCTCTTCAACAGAATGACCCCAGCTTTCACAGGTACTTGTCCCATCTAACTAGTTTATTACGAGACTTCAGGACTTGGATTTGCCTGTCTGGCGTATAGTTTTCTAACAATCGCATCGGATGAAATGATGCTGCCTTATTTTTTCCGGCCTTTTCTCAACTCTTTGAACTTGTTCACGGATCAGTTCCCCTACCACCATTGCTCCAACGGAATAAATTCAATCGGTAGGAAGAGTATTTGATAGAAGTTGTGGGATTTCAGAATGTCGTACCGTAATGCACCCTTCTTGTGAGGATTTGAACAGGCAGATTGCTAAACAGTCATCGCTGGATCCCAGATATAGAACGGATATTGGGCTGCGATATGTGTAAGTTTTCTATCTTCTCTTTTTTTCCTCCATTTCTCTTAGGCTTCAGAAAGTACTTTCTTTTTCAGTGCCTACGGTGACCTGTGTATTCAATCCAGACTGACACCCGTCCACCAGCAGAAAGAAACCAAGCCTTTGCATCTTGAGAAGAGAGAGTTCCACGAGTGGATGGGAACCCTGGCCAAGAACCAATACGCGTACTTATGCTCTTTATTCAAACATCCTCCTGTCTTTAGCCACTGGGATTTCGACATGGAGACCTCCCGCTACATCTACCTCCCCACCCTCGGCCAACTCGCCAATCAATTGTTTACTTCCCTCATTGTCTATTTGGTGTGCGCCAATAGCCAAAAAATAGTGGTTAGGGTACGTCTTCCATTACTTCTTCAAAGACATAATGTGATTTAGGCGCAGAATGTCTCCATCCACCTCGCGTTGGGCGCCTTCCTTACCCTGATTGTGTCGGTTCTGATATTCAAACCGCCAAACTTCCCCCTCCTGTCATCGTTGGTTTTCAACAAAGGCCTTGGATTGGAGGCTTGGATCAGGGCTACCATTCTGGTCATCCGGATGTTCAAAATGGGACAGGGAGGCTTCATCTACTTTGGAGCACAACACGACATTCACAATCCCATTCTACCGTAATCCTCTTCATCTGAACTCTATGACTCAAATTGCAGTGACTGTCTAATCATCGCCGCCGTCCTCACAGCCATTCCCGTCCTCTACACCATTATCCACCTGCTCATCACCGACTCCTACCTACTGGAACTGGTAAAGGGTGACATGGTCAAATTGAATAGCGTCGGTGGGTTAATTATCTCATTCAGAAAGGAAAATACTTAAGAGAAAAACATCTTCAAGAGTCCTCTCCACATGTCCCACAGCCAGATTTTGAACTTCACCATCTTTTCGCTGGGTATTAGCTCACTTGGATCCTACGAGGGCTTCATCATGTTTATTGTGTGTGTCTGTGGGAGTCTGATAGTCCTGAGTAATAAGGTTAGCATTGTTTTGAAAGTTGAATTGTTTGTTTTAAGATAGCACACGCGGAGATAATCGTGTCGTCGATTAGGGAATTCGCTTTTGAACCTGAGGATCACAAACTGGTTTTGACTACGGTGCTCATAGCTTTGAGTCTTTGTAATCTGATATTTAGAGGTTGGACGAGAAAGAGAGCGAGCGAGCGAGCGAGAGAGAGAGAGAGAGAGAGAGAGAGAGAGAGAGAGAGGGGGAGAGGTAAATAAGAGAGAAAGAGAGAGAGATAGATGAGAGAGAGAGGGGGGAGGGAGAGAGGAGAGAGAGGGGGAGAGAGAGAGAAGAGAGAAGAGAGAGAGAGATAAAGAGAGAGGGGAGAGAGAGAGAGAGAGAGAGAGAGAGCGGGAGAGCGAGAGAGAGAGAGAGAGAGAGACCGAAGTTGATAATTTCCAGGCGGTGATGGTTTCCGCAACCACGTGAGCACCGACAACTTCCTGCTGCCCGCCTTGGCTACAGTAATCCTTGTCTTCCAAGTGATTGCTGTATGTTCCTATGGTCCAATTCGCTTCTACGCCAATCTCATGTTCATCAGCAACCGACGCAACATGGTATCCCCAATCGAAACACAGAATAAGTCTCTTCAGAAAGACAAACGCCGGAATCTGAAGCAGTACGTAAACGCCATCATCATTCTCCTCTTCCTCGTTGGCATCCCATTCGTGGCTTTTCTTCAAATCCTCGCAACCTTCCTGCCCGGCATGACGGTTTGGAAAGACACCGAAGCCTTCACTACTCTCATCTTCATCCTCATCGCTGGAATTATCCCCGCCGTCGCTTATGTCAAAGTTCAAAGGGCCATCTGCAGTAACCAAGATTGCTTCAGATGAGCAGTCAGTTCCACAGATCTGGTGATTTCTTCGGTCTCTTCTCTCCGAACAGGGATCTCTGGGGACCGAGGTCGAGTGCAGACAGGGATGTGGCGGAATTGGTGGAGAGGGAGACCCGTCTGCAAGGAGTTGGGGAGAGAATCAACAGAAAGAAGGCCAAAGCCCTGTGATTCAAGGACCTTTGCAATATAAAGCAATCTATCTCTGTTTTACTGCATTTAAGTTCTGTTTACGTTTATACTTCTCGCCAATGCTAGGTCTTGGAAAAATGCTAATTTGTGGCAAAATTATGCTGTCGACATTAGAATTCCCAACTACGACATCATAACTTTGGCACAAATTAGCATTTTTCCAAGAACTAACATTGGCGAGAAGTATACTTTTGTTTAGCATTTGCATTAAAGTAACATAAAATTTACTGAAACTTCTCTTTTATATGAGACAAATCACAATATCGGAAACCAGGAACTCATTTGTGTAAGGTCACAAAAACAGAGCGCTGAGTAAGCGTCCGCTGTTTAGCAGGCGCTGTGTCCCCATTGCACGGACCTCCCATGGCGGTTGCCAATTTCAAAATGTGCACGTTCAGGTTCCGAGTTCAGACGTGTCGCTTTCCAATTTTCCGGCATTTTTGAATAATGAGAAAAATCGATAAGTGAGGTCTTCCGACGATCAAAGATCGTGGTTCCTTTGAAGAACACCTGCTATTCGTCCTCTACTTCCTGATTCCCGTGGCGTTCGAGAGGGTATGGTCTATTGGTCTATTTTAGCCAGGGAATTTTTGTTTTTCTGGCACTTTTTGAGGTTCAGGCTTACCAGTCGCCATTCTTTGGTCCAGGGAGGTTCTCCGGAGGTCTCGTGGTTGGATTTTAGTCATCTTGATGGTTCTACTCGAGAAATTAAATTGATAGTGAAAATAATGGTTTCTCACGTGCCGCATTCCACCTGTCAATTCATGAAGGCCGCGCGTGCCCGCGAAAAACAACACTGGTTCGAGCCCGACTTGAGAAATTAATTTATAACGCAATTTTATATTAGAACTATTGCGTCATGAACTTCAGTTGAAATCTAGAGATGGCAGGGAAATTCCCTGGCGCCCGCTTTCGTTCTATTTGCTTTATGATCCAACTCCGCAATGGGAAAACGGCATTTACACGTCCCTGCGCTTTTTCTTTGCTTATTATAAGGCTTTGATTTTAAATGGAAATGAATAAATATAGAACTACGGCTAGTTGTTTTTTCTTTCTTTTAGCTATCGCTTGGGCGATACAAAACTTTTTTATAGCCCTTACCCATGCAAAGGTAAACTAATAATTTTTTTTTACAAAATTTCAAATCAAATAAATATAAAGAACAAATTGAAAAAATAGACTTTCCATTGAATTTTTAACTGTTAAAAGTTTTTTTAAGCCAAATTAGGCCTACAGGACAACATTATGTTCGTTGTTCTTGCCGCATAGTATATTCACGTTGAAATGATATTTCGTTGTGGGGTTTATTGCTATTAAGTGTACACTGGTTTCAATGTTAATTAATTTTATGCATTTCTAAAGATTTTAGAAAATTTAAATATTATTTTAGAAATTATGAAATAAACTACATATTTTCCTGTTTGAATTTAATTAGAGATCCTTTCACAACTCAGTATGATGAGATAAATCTGTCTTTTTTATTGTTTAGAGAATCATGTTTTCGTTGCAACAAGACCATTTCACTCATTTGGTCACAATCAGTATTTCATTATTTTGTCTCATGCATGTCTCTTCCTACATATCAGTTCGCACCAGTAGTAGTGCACTAAGCTGTTATTAGAGAATGTTTGTATTTGTACATTATTCATTATTTGTTTTTGCTATTTCGGGCATTTTTAGACCTTTAACATTGCCCTTTTTCTCACCTGGGTGGTAGCTCTTGCTGCCAGCCGCCTCCTAATCTACCTCCTTAATTTTTATTTTCTCTATCTGTATTTTATTCTTTTTTTAAATTTAAAACACCTCTTTACAGGTCCTAGGAGGGAAATATTATATGTGTCAGGATCCAATGAGCCCCAGTTCGGAATCCGCCCCCTCCACTTCCACCCCCAAGACCCCCATCAAAAGAGGAGTCAGGACGAATTTGGCCCCGCCTTCGAGGTTTGCACAATTTTTATTCGTTGGTATTATTATTTAATTGCCATGAATTTCAAACTTACTTGGGTGTCGATTTTCCATGAAGTTTCAGTGTTTTAGGGTGCCATTTCGAATATTATTTAGTTTTTCAGATCCTCCGTCCCTGAAACTCTCTTCAGCAAGGGAACTGAATCGTATCCGGATAGGTAGGCAAATGAGGGTTCATGTGGATTCCCTTTGAATTTCAGACCCCAACACCCACCTCATCGCCCCACAGGCGACACGCAAGTGATGACATTCTACCCGACGATGGAGGAATTCAAAGATTTCAATGGGTACATGCAGAAGATTGAAAGGGCAAATGCACACATACTTTGCGGCATTTGCAAGGTAAGAGGAGCTTTAAAGGACTGCTGTGGCATTTATTTGGATCCTAACATTTCTAAGGCTTACTGTATTTCAAAATGTTGTACTGTAACTCAAAATACAGATTTTTGTTTTTTTTAAATTCTAAAAGAGTCTATTATTTCTGGATGGTATGATGACAACCGGGTAGCACTAAGACAACATGACACCATCGAGCGTAGTATCGTAAATTCTATTACTTGGTTTACTTCTGCGGATACCAGTCAAATATTCCTAAATTTCATTGTTGCAGGTGGTTCCACCAGTCGGCTGGCACCCGCGTCCGTCGAAGAAATCAAACTATAGCGACATAGATGACTACGAGATCAAGAGGTTCGTTTTCTATCGGATATATCCCTTTCTAGGAAAATTGAGATAAATTTCCATTTTCAGTCCGGTAATTGAAGAAATCACCGGTGATCAAGGCATCTACGAGAAGTCGAATTCGCTGTACAAGAAGAAGATGTCGGTGGCTGATTTCCGCGCCCTCGCCAATCGCAAGGAGTACAAGAATCCCTCGCCTTACTCTCAGAAGACAGGGGAGGAGTTGGAGGAGTGAGGTTTCCTGGAGTTAAAGGTCTAATCCCTTCCTTTCAGACAATTCTTCTCTCAAATAACACAAGGAACGCCTATATACGGGGCAGACACCGAGGGAACCATCTACGACCCCGATGTCAACGAGTTCAATATGAACCGGCTGGGCACCGTTTTGGATGAGACACGCGCAGATGGAAAGGTGCGAACATGGGTTTTTGTGTTTTCGTGGCAGGACCATGACTGTCTGATTCGCAGATTTGTTGTCTATTCGCTCTGCAAAGGTGCACCGAATAACAGCTGGCCGCCGCGCGCAGTCACGCGTTGCGGTCGCCGGAGGCAAGAAAAATCAGGGGGCAATTGAGTAAATAAAAGAAGGAATTAGGATGCTTTGATTGATAAAATTAATTTTTTTTTCATTGTAGCGCGTTTATTTTTCAAACTTTGAGGGGTTTAGGTGATAAAGGGCGTGAACAGTGTCTACCTCTACTTTGGAATGTACAAGACGTGTTTCCCCTGGCACGCAGAGGACATGGACCTCTACTCCATCAACTACCTTCACTTCGGAGCGCCGAAGGTTTCTCTCTCTCTCTCTCTCTCTCTCTCTCTCTCTAAGCCTCTCTATTTCAGTACTGGTTCGCCATTTCCTCCGACTCCGCCGAACGATTCGAGAAAGTCATGGACCAATACTACCCCCACCTTCGCGAGAGCTGCAGGGTAGCCCTCCTTTCCCTTCTCTCTCAAAACTCCTATTTCAGATGTTCCTCCGCCACAAGATCGCCATCGTCTCTCCTAAAATTCTCAAAGCTCATGGCATCCTCTACGGAACGATGATTCAGCGACCGAATGAGTTCATCATCACATTCCCCAAGGTTACTTTTGGTTTCTCTTTTGATCTCTGATCTACTCCATTGGGAAACAAAACACATTTCAGGGCTACCACATGGGATTCAACCTCGGCTACAACTGCGCCGAGTCGACCAACTTTGCCACGGATCGGTGGATTGATTTCGGGAAGAACTCTGTTCTCTGTAAATGCCGGCCGGATAATGTGGAGATAGACATGAGGGTGAGTCACTGGGTGAAAATGGTTTATTTGCACCCCCTACTTGGCCATACGTCGTCCCAACAAATACTTTCGGTACATGGATTTACCTTGTTTATTTTCAGCCGTTTATGAAGAAGTACCGTCCGGATGAATTCGACGCTTGGCACAAGTACTGGTACGAGAAGGTCTGCTACACCCCTCCGTCGAGGGGCAAGAGGGGACCCCTGCCGAAGAAGAAAAGATCCAGTCTGGAGATGGTGGAGGTGGAAGGACCAGAGCCTCCCTGCAGGAATTGGATGAAGGAGCAGAGTGAGTCTTCAAAGAGAGAGAGACATGTGGTTGTTTCAGAAGAACTGTGGAACAGCAGCCCCAACAATATGCTGGAGGAGGCGGAGGAGAACAGGAGGAATGGCCTGCGGTGGCCACACTGCGCCGTTTGTCAGATATTCAATGCGGCACGGACTTCGGAGCAGAAGGAGGAAGTTATTCCGAAGAGGTTAGATAGATGAATACATTGACCTACCACAATCCCTTCAGATCCGTCCGTCTGGTGACTTCGCGTGTTTTGGAGAAGACGCCGGAGCAGATGGGCCGTCCAAAGGTTGACATCTGCGACGACGACCTCATCACCTGCTCCAATTGCCAAGTTACAGTACACCCCACCTGCTATGGAGGGGAGAAGCCACAAGGTTTGGGTCATTTCTGTTTTTGGTCTTAAATAGGATGGCATTAAAGAAGTCTTTCAGGGAGGTGGCACGAGCAGCCACAACCTTCATAAACGACACTCATTTTGTTTAATCTAATCAGTCTTTTCAGGAAGCTGGCTGTGCTTCCGCTGCCGCGTTACTCGAAACGATGTGGCCATCGCTGCCTCCTTCTGTTGTCTTTGTGAAATGAGGGGAGGAGCCCTGCTGCCCTGCAAGAGAGGCACCGACGAAGGATATGTACACGTGGTCTGCGCTATTTTCAACAGGTTTGTCTCTCTCTCTCTCTCTCTCTCTCTCTCTTTCTCTCTCTCTCTCTCATCTTCTTTTAGAAGAACGACCTTCGACCAGCCCATCGGTCCCAGCCACTGCTTCACCCATCCTGCCGCCAAACAGGGTCCCAACCACAGTGTTCTGTAAGTGCCTGATGTTTGATTTGCCTAACTTCTAGGAATGCTAGGAAGACCCTCGCTCCCAGATACGTCACAGCCGTCACCGACAAGCCGGAGAGGCAGCGCTTCGAATGCGGCATCTGCAAGCTCAGTCGGGAGGGACTCATCCTCTGCGAGGGATGCGCACCAGATGACAATCTCACGGACCCCGCGAAAGTGAATCAGGTGGCTCCATCCGCTGACTTTTTAACGAAAATGTGCTTTCAGTTGTGCACTGCTACGATGGTCCACGTCACGTGTGGACAGAGGGCTGGATTCCTGTTCGAAGAGAGGGATCCTCCCACGGGGACGGCGATGATCTGCCACAGACACACCTACGATGAGGACGAACTGGAGGATATGGGTGGGTAGAACCAGAGATATTAGCGTGGAGGGACGCAGAGGAACTGACTGCGATATGCAGATTACTTAGTTAGAGATACAAACACAGAAGGAGGTGAAGTCAGCGAGCTCAGCAGACAGTATCCATCTCCTCTAAGGATAATTCTCAAAAATCTCCCTTTTCAGAGAAAGGGAAGATCGAAGAAGGCGAAGAAGTGCTCGTCTATGTGGACAACGGCAATCTCTTAGAGTTTGGCCTTGTGCAAAAGGTCACCCATCCAGAGTACCTGGTGGTGCAGTTCCTCGACGGAACGGTCTCTTCGAACACTCCTCCCCATGACGTCATCCACTGCAGCTGCCGCGGCTGCGACACGAAGATGCATCAAAAGGGAGCCAGGGTCAGTTTATTCTCCGGGCTACCCCTTTCTTCTTTGAAACCCTTCAAATACTCTTCCCTTTCAGCTCCTCGTGAAGTGGACGGATGGGGAGACGTACGACTGCTACTTCCGCTACTTCCAGCAGATCTACGAGTACTCCGTCCGCCTCCAGGACGGATCCATCCACAACGTTCTTCGCTCCGACCTCTACAGCACAGGGGAGAGCATGCCCGTTACCGTGAGAAAACTGCTGATGAAGAAGTACTCAAAAGGATCCACTAACAATAATCTACCCGCTTGATCTCCGCATAATCTCTGTATTCTATAGTCTGTGTGTGTGTAATTCCCCTGTTTTGTTAATCTATGAGATTCCCCTGTTTGTCAATCTGTGAATCAGTGTTTTCCTTCTAAGAAATACTCATATTTGTATAGAAATCTTACGGGTGTAGTTTTATTTGATATTCCACCCGAGTTTGACACATTTTGCTATACTTTTGTTTAATATTATCAGCTTGAAGCATAAATATTCGTATGTTATCTTTGTAAAGGACATTTGAAAAGGGGATTCACGATTGTATGGTGGGAACGTATTAATTCAAGTTTGCTACCATGTTTTTCTTACACCCAGATTTGCCAAATAACAAACATCATTGAAATCGCAAATATGAAAGCAGATGAACCAGATCCTTTGGTAGGATCCACTTAACACCACTAAATGTACTTCTATTTCCATAGTGATATTTACAAACCGCAGTCATCGGCTCAACTGGTTTAATCCTCTATTCTGGAAAACAAAAAGACGACACAGCTCTTCATCACATCCTTCCATGTTGGTTGCCACTGTTTCAAAGGATGTTCCGTCTCCCTTGCGGTAGAGCAACTGAATTGAATTCATTTGGCAGATATTTCTCCTACCTTAAAGTAAGGTACTTTGGCAGAATGGTCGTACCATAACTCAACAAGGATAGCAGATGCATAGGATGGGTATTCTGTAGGTTTGAGTACCTTTGACTGAATACCGAGAGCTGTGAGCAGAGCGAAGACTGTTGTGTCGTGCTGGAACGGCATCCCTCCACAGAAAGAGACACAAACTGAATACGCGTAATACTTGAGGCCACTAATCCATTTGCATTCTCCCTCACTCTGATTTCTCCTCATGCAGTCTAATTTGATGTTCATGTGCATCTCCACATCATTAATCAAAGATCCTCCCCTAATCTTCTGAATCTCGAGTCCTACATCCAGTCCGTTGATCCATTGCGTTGATTCTGAAGATATAACTTTGTTTGACGCAGTGATCCTTACTGAATATTCCGTTCTGATATCTCTGCATCTGACTGTTCACCTCAATCACTTGGTTGTTGAGATCGAACGTAAACCAAGCGTTTCTAGTGTGCAGGCATGAATGTTCCGAAAGGGGGAAAGGACATCAATTTACCAGCTGAAGTACACTACCTCTGCCTCATAAGATCCTGCCACCATCCACAAACTATCGATTGTTACGGTCATTCCACAGTATTCACTCAAAGTATTCATTAGATCTTCCACCTGGAAATATAACGTTTTCTTTGGATTATTTCTCAACCTGTGTTGTTTTTAAATATTCCTGCATCTCCGTTCCACTCTTAGCCATGCCCCACAGTTTGTTTTGTCTATCACAAGAGGCCTCTGGATTGACTACCTAAATCTGTTTTTTTTGTTTAAAATTAAAATATAGGTACATAGTCAGTTGAGTAGTCAACAGTGTGGATTGGGATGGGTACAAAGCCATTTGGCCAGAGAGGGCTGGTTGGGAAATCTGTGTCAGGCCTGAAAACTCTCTTCTTTGGTTATTATCTTCTCTTTTTCTCTTCTTTTCTCTTGATCTGTCATAATTCTCCGGTTGAGACCACATCCCTATTTTATTTGCCAGTGCAGAGATGAGGGTCCTGTTGGAATCCGTCGATCGATAATACACCGGAAAACTGAAAATTTAGGTAGTTTCTAATTCCGTCTACTTCTTTGGAACTGCGGCGATTACTTAGAAATCCTTTGTGCTCTCCAGTGACGTATCGGTTTCTGAGCTGAATTCCCAACTTGAGTAGTTGCTCGATTCCCAGCTGAAAATCCTTCATCTTCAGGCAACAGAGGACTATTTGAGTGCTTGTACATGTGTGAACATGTGCAGGGCTGTGAGATATTTCCTAATCAAAAGTAAACTCACGGGTGAGAGTTGACCCCATCCTCCTCCACCGAAAGTCCAAAAGTTCTCTTTATAATAATCAGTTGGGTAAGTAGTTGACGGCGATTTATCGCCGTGTCTCCAAATCTACATAAAATGCCTAGAACCTTCTGGTAGAAAAATCACCGTCTGCACCAGAAGTAACTCCTTCCCGTTGTCAATATCTCCATTAGAGAAAGATAATTCAAAAATCATCAAAATTAGAAATTGAAATGCAGAAACCATAATTATGAGGAAAATACCAGCTAAAATAAGAATCATTGGGTTTACTCAAGAATCTGGGGAAACATTCGCTGCCAGCTTTTATTTATTCAACGATAAGGGACGACGTAGGGTTATTTCACTTAACGTTGCTTTAGATAACAGAGGGAGGGCATTTGGGATGAAAATTGTTTGCATTTCAAAGAATGGGTGCTCTCTCTCTCTCTCTCTTTAAAAATAACCGATAGTCTGACAATCATCAACTTCCCTGCGGTCGACTTATTGAAACGGATTTGCATAATATTGGTTTCCAGTTTGCCATTTCAATCGTAAGCATTCGAACATGGAAATGTATGGTCTATATATTTTACAAATATAATTTTCTGTTTGTCAAACAAAGAACATGGCCTTCTAAAACAGTAATTGAAATAGTTCTACAGGGGAAAATCGATGAAAAACTATGGAAACGGAAAAGAGAAAATAATTAAGAAAGACAAGGAAAAGAGAACAAAGCTTCAGAAAAAGTTAAAAGGTAGCATCGTAAAGCAAATTTTTTTAAAATGGAAAACTAGGAATATTTTGAAATCGAAAACCCAAATGCTAATTATGGTCACTAAATACATCTTAATGAGAACTTTAAAAAACCTTTTTCACAACTAAAACCTTTTTTACAGATAAATAAAGAGAATTATTAAAGTCTGAAGACAGAAATGCTCTCTTTTCCCATTAGCAGAATCCGTGGCTGTCATCTGTATGTCATTTAAGGATTCATACAGACGACAGCGACGGATTCTTCAAATTGTGTGAAAAAGTGAATCGGGGAGACCACAATAAAATACCATAAAGTCTTTAATAATAAATGAGTGTACTTCTGAAAACGTGTGTGGTGTAGTGAGGGAGATAGAAAAGAGATACAAATGGAGAGAATGAAACTCCTTTCTTCATTTCCCTCTCTTCCAGTCGTCATTTGATCGTTCTCTGAACTTCCGAAAGTGACGAATTCGTTGCTGAGTCTGATAAAGTCCATTGTTCCTTGATCCACTGAGCTCTTATCGGCTGGTTCGATCGGCGCTTCTCCAATCCGCCACTGTCCAGACGTCCTTTGTGCAAAACAAGGTTCTTTAAAGGACACCCTCAGAATGCCATACACCTATTCCGTGGCTACTCCTAAGGACCGCGAAGAGATTGAAAATCTTCTTCTTTCCTACTACCTCTTTGATGAAACCCTCAACGCTGTGAGTTTGGCTTAAAACACTTTAAAACGATAAGAATAGGCTGCCGGAATCCGTGACATTGACTACATTCCCATTATGAAACCCACCGTTGAGAGATGCCTAAATGGGCCGTTTAGTTTCGTTGCCAGACATTCAGGTAGTTCTTTTTACTTCTCAATTAAGAAAAGGTCCTTAGAAACGGGGGAATTAGCTGGTGTCGTTTTGAATTCCCTTTGGGAAAGAGGAGGAGAGGAGGAGTATTATGCCACTCTCACGAGGACGGATGACGTGGCTGCGGCTCACGGTAGTTTTCTTTATTTTTGTAAGATAGAAACGTTTATTAGATGGAATAACAAATGAACTACATAATTCCTTCTGGAAGCTTCTAGAACCCACGGCTCAATTGGCCCTTCATCAGTCAGTTCTTTCTTTGGATTCCTCTCTTTCTCTCGCTCTCTTTATGCAAAGTTCAGAGAAATGAGCAGTGTCGCAATTCCCCACAGACGCAATGGAATCGCCTCGCGTCTTCTTAAGCTCAGCATGGATCCTGCCCTTTTGGAGGTACTTTTACCTTTTCTTCTTAAGTTGGGATAAAACATTTCTCCAGAAACACAAAGTAGATGGAGTTGTAGTTGAAGCCTCGTCCGAAGCCAACCAGCAACTGTTGACAAAATGTGGATTCAAGGTACATTTTATTCAAGAATGATTGCTGAAATTGCCAATCGCAGACGCTGAACGAATTAAACTACGGCGATTATAAAGACGAAAATGGAAATCCTCTGTTGGTTCCAAAGGACGGGTCGACGAAAATGGTGCTCAAATGGAAGTCTGTCGGAGAAATCAAGAAAGATGCGAAATAACATTTTCGGCGATTAAAATAGTTCTTTAATTTTTGATCCATTTTTTATTCTTCCGGCCAATGATTGTGACAATGTCACGTAAAATGGAAAGATTGTAGGTATAACGTTTTACTCGGTAAAACACAGCTAATAGCTTACAGAGAATCCCAAATTAAACAAACTTATTAAAGTGGTCGGGGGAGCCCCGGAAGAGGCACCAATGGCGAAAGAACGAAGTGGGATCACGGTCAATCTCAGCTCACCGAGACTTATTACGGTAGTAAAGGGAAAGATGACTTAGGGAGTGGTTAGTATTGGAAGAGACCAGTAGAGGGACCTAGTCCTATACAGAAATAAGCAACATAAACGCGTAAATGACCCGTGGAGACAAAAGAGTCCAAGAAACAATCAGATGAGCCTCTCCTCCTTCGTTATATGCGACATGGGCATACTGTAGGCGGCCGAGAGGGCGTGCTCCTCCCTCGCCGGGTTGTACTTTCCGTGCAGTTTCCGGGACTGCTTGATGTAGCGGAGGACGAACAGGGCGGCGGCCAGCAACAGCAGACCCAGCACTGAAACATAGTTTGATCATTTTTGACTTCAAGTGACGTCAATCTGGTTTGTATTGACTACCGTTTGTCACCGAAATTACCATACTTCTCACGGGCCGGGCCGACCTGAAAAAACCTCCGGCCCGGCCCGGTTCGGCGCGTTTACTCGGACCACCCAGTCAAAATTCTCAACCACGCGACCTCGACCGGTGCACTTCATTTTTTCTTACTTGAAAACTAGTAAGATAGACAGTAGAAGTACTACAAAGTCTTTTGCTAAGTTTCAAAAATTTAATCTGTTCCAAAAAATCGATTTGAAAATAATTTAATTTTACAAATTTAGTAACCGGGCCGGTGAAATTCCCGGCCCGGATTTTGAGAAGTATGGAAATGACGTCATTTCTGTAATTCATGTCAGCTGCTACTCAGAAGTTGGTACTCTTAAAGCCCTCGCCAGATCTCTCCCTCTCTCTTACCGATGAGCGCCAGAATGGCCACAATCCAGCTGACGGCACTGCTGCTCTGATGGTCGGCGTGGCCTGTCTCCTGCTGGTGTACATCCGTCGGAACGGCCGTCGTTTCCTTCACCGGTGGCGCGACCTCCTCGTGTCCATCGACCGGGGGCTCTTCCTCTGGCAGATGACGGCCCGGGGTGGGACCGAAGGTCTCGTGAGGATTCTGAAAATGAGAGGTTTCGGGGGTACCGAGAGCAAGGACCTGGGGAATGACTCGTGGCGGAGGCTGAGTGGAGAACATCCAGAAGGGAAGGGTAGACTGGGTGGTGGTGGTATCGGTGAACACCTGAAAGAAGCAATACTGTGGTCAGCCCCTCTTCTCTCCCCCACCTCATTCGTCGTGGGAAGCTCCGGGGTCTGCTCAGTAGTGGGAAGGATGAACTGAGTGATGGGATGAGAAGGCTGCACGACCTCCGTGGAAACCATCTCCTCTGAATCCTCGTGTTCCTCGTAATCCGCGTGGGTGGTAGCCTCTTCGGTCGTAGTGGGAGCGTCCTCCTCCATCGTCGTTGTCTCCACTGCGGCAGTTGTGGTCGTAGTCTACAAATCGTATATTGAAGCTGCAAAGACAAGTTGAAGTACCTGAACGACGGGTGGTTGTTGAGATGTGGACATGAGAGAGTGGAAGGGGTTGAAGTCGATGGGGCGAACTCCTGTGGATGGGTGGTTCATGTCCATCGGGGCAGGCGTAGGGAAGGAGTGGGGGATGAAGCCGAAGGTCGACGAGGGAGTGGGCACTGAAAGCCTTGATTTAGACAATGAGATTTTGCAGAAAGCGGCCAGAGGCCACCAGAAAAAGCAGATAGCGACTTCCCCCACGGCAACCTCGAAACTTCACCATGCTAATTTGCTAGCCCAAAGCCGCTTTCATATATGTGAGATCACATTGAGATATCTGCCCTTTCCCCTCCCACTCACTGGGTTCCTCCGCCGTGGTTTCCTCCTGCGTCGTCATCTCCTCTTCCGGTTCCTCCGTTGTAATCACATGTGTCGGCTGGTGTTCCTCCACCTTCTGCGTCGTCGTCTGCAGCGTCTGCGGGAGCACAAAAGTCGACTGCAGCGGATGTGTGGCTGAGTGAGGCTCCACTTCCGGTGCGCGTGTGGTCGTCACAACCACCTGCTGTTGGGTGGTGGTGGTGGCCGTAGGGAAGCCACTGAATGGGAACTGCGTCTGCGGGAACTGCGGCACCGGGTGGATTCCGAAGGTCGGTCGAGAAGGCTGCACTTCGGACACGGTGGATCCCTCCGTGACAGCAAAAGTGGGGGCTACAGTAGGCTTGGTTGGCAGAAGGCCTGGTTCTCCTCCTCCCAGATGGGGGAACATCTCGGGAACGACGCTCGGATGGACTTCAGCTGGATGGGGCTGCATTCCAGCTGTGGCTCCTGGATTCGGGAGGATCTCCGGCTGATGGGTGGGGGCAGCGGTGGTGAGGGAAGAGGTGGCCACCGAGGAGAGATGGAGCTCCAGACAATCGACAAATTCTGAAAAAGGAAGTTAGAGATGAATAGAAAAAAAAATGGGAATACCTCCATTGACGGGGTGAGGACAGCGGCAGTCGTAGGAGGCATTGACGAGGCTGGGACTATGCATTATGTAGTTCTGAGCCTCCAGGACACACTTGGCGGCGTCTCCGAACATCGCACAAGCGGCGTCTCTGCAAAAGGAATATTAGAATGATGGAACATTGAAAAGTGGAAAACTGTCGGATTTTAGTGCTCATGAATTACGGTCCACAACAGGCTGGGTCGGTGCACTTCACCCACCGGTACCCCGTCAGGCCCGAACTTACCCCAAACAGACATCGACCACATTGCAGTTGATTCCGATGAAGCCCTGCCTGCACTTGCAATGGGCCGTTCCGTTCGTAACAACGCAGTCTCCATTCGAACATTCCGGATTACAACTCGCCTGCAATATCACATTTCTTATTAAGATCATCACGAAATCCCACCGATTCGCACAGAATCCCCGAGTATCCCGGCTTGCATTGGCAGGTGGCTTCTGCCCCATTCGCCTTGCAAACTCCTCCATTCTGGCAGGGGACCGAGGCACAGACGTCCACTTCGCACTGGGCGCCGATGAAGCCCTGCTGGCACAGACAAGTGGCCTGAAATGGTAGAATTAATTTGATATTTTGCTTGTTGTTAACCAAGTTTTCATGGAAAACACCCCTGCCCTTTGCTGGATCGTATAAATGTTCCCTGCTGACAGCCGCAACTGATAACCATCTGTTTTCGTACTGCGCATCGGGCGAGCGGGCGCCACTTAACAAGGTCACTACTGCCGCAATAAGTGATCGGGCACACCCAAAGGTTCGAAGAAAGTACTCGACTGATGACCGCCTCACTCGCAAACAGCCACTTTGAGAGAGGCTGAGAGATCAGAAATGAGGGAGCGGGGATGGGAAAGCCTTCAAAGGGACCCTCCAATCATCTAAAGGTTGGCTCCATAGTCAAATGGATCCGGGGGTCCACCAAGTAATACACATGTTCCCGGTCCATTTGCGATGTGTCATAATGTGCTGAATTTATGATCCACGGCAAACGACCATGCAAACCACTTATCCAAACATATATACATGGATTGTTTCAGTGTTCTGGCCGTTGGTCATTCAGTTGATCTCACCGATAAAGTTAGAGACTTGGCCTTCTCGGTCTATTCCATTGAACGAGGCAGTGGATAATGAAAACCGCTTCTAACTTAGTCAAACGTCCATTTATTCGAAATCTATTTGTTCTCCAGTCGTAATCCGAATCGTACTGTTTTCCGGTGCCTGGAGGTTCCAGGAATGCGGTTATTTCTGTCATGGCGGCCATAAAGAGTTCGATCAAACAGAGGATGGTCGTGTAGCGGCTGTCCAGCAGTCCGGAGGAAAAACAGAGACATCGCAGGGCAAACAGAGAATTCACGTGAAGCGGGATAATCTCTCTGGCGAGCGCAGGGCAAAAAGAAGTCTAAACACTCGCCTGTCCTTCCTGGGTGACCACACAGGTGCCGTTGTGCTGGCATTTATGGGTGGCACAGGGGCTGATGGTAAAGGCAGGGGTCTCCATGGAGGGAGAGGGGGTGCCCAGTTCGAAGATTGGGAACTGAGGATCCACCGAGTCTGGAAAAGAGGAGATTGAGAAAAGAGATGGACAGACGAACCGGTGGTTTCTGCGCTGTTCACTTCGTAAGGACAGCTGCAGGAGAGGTGAAGGGAAGAGAAGGAATTCCTGGCGAGGTGAGGCGGACAGCCGACTGGTCGCTCATTCTGCACGATCATCTGACGAATACAGGCAGGGCCGCGGCCTAAACACAGAAATAAGACCCTCTTTAGCTATTAGAGCAGAGTCAGGCCCTTCCTCCCACTAACCGGCCTGAATCCTGACTGAGAATGTCCTTGGTCCCTGTGCGGGTGGGAAGACCACCCGGGAGGAGTTGGTAGGGGATACGGTGCATTGCATGCTGTCCGATGCCAAGGCCCACTGGAAACGGACCCATTTCGAGCCTAAACAACGATTAGGAATATTAAGTGTAGGTGATTACCGTGTGACTGACTGGTGCACTCTCCGAGGGTTCTTCCAGTGGAACTGTCGACCACCGTCAACAAGGCAGTGTTCTCCGCAACCAAGGAACTGAAAAGAGAGGAATTAGAAAAGGAGAAAAACCATTATATACTTCGATAATTGTGAAAAAACGGGTCGGCTCAGTTGTGAAAACTAGAATGTATTATATATTTAGTAGGTTTTCTCCTCGATTTGTGGTATTTTCCGTGGTACAAGTCCCAATCCATTTATCCCCTCCGTCCATATCCTCGTATCTGTTTATCCAGATCTCCATGGCCCTCGGGTGTCAATCGGAATCGTGTGTTTGATCCTCCCTGAACTGTCGTCCGCCGTCCCTCATAGGCGGATGTGCTTGTCGTGCTTAATGGCTAAGCGTCCGTAAGCGTCCACAAGAGTGTTTGCTTGTTCAAAGTCGCGCGCGCGGCGTCCGCCGCATACCTCACCCCTCGCACATTACCGACGCCTAATAGGGGTTAGCCCACACAAAAAGCGCCGTGCCCAGGTGTCGAGTTTCGCACCCCCGGGAGACCAAAGGGGAAGGTGGCTTTCTGAGGAGGCTTCGCTATGGGTTGTGTCATATGACCTCATTGCAGCACAGAGCAACTCTTGTTTACAGTAACCCTCCGGTGGAATTCCCTCCCGTCAACAGTCGATTCGGAGCGTTGGCCAATTCATGTCCGGTCATCTCCAAAAAGTGAGCCACGCGTCTAGTTTTCACACGATAGCCGCCGGCCAACTTGGCCATTTGCGGCAACCGCACCCGGTTCCTGTCGCCTGCCGTCGGTAATATGCCATGGATGCCTTTTTCGGTTAGGAAGGGCGCAAAATTTCATTCGGGGAGAATATTCTGGTTTTGGGGAGAGACAGTGGAACGTGGATCAATTTGAGGTTACATCACTGTTTGACACGGAAGATTCCAAACAACCGTAGACAAGTAACTTCCACAGAATAAAGTTTTTTTCTCGGTATTTGCCTCGGGATCCTGGGGAACCGTAAAGTCGGGGCGTACGGTATGTTTCTCGACGGCTTCTCCCTCCAGAACGCCTCATTTCGAAAGATGTGTGCTCAAGCTGCGCCGTGAGTTCCAAATCGACAAAAGCAGGAGCCCCGCGTGCTATTAGAAGGCTCTCGTGTCTCATCGCTGTTTGTCCTCACCGGAGGAGGAGACCTGGGGACAAAAAGATGACCGCCACACGAGGCTAATGACACGGCATAACCACTCTCGCGTAGGAACGGGAATCGCGCGAGGGGAAAACAACCGCTGCGATTAAAGGAATTACCCCCTGGGTGGGAAACAGGCAGATTAGAGGTCTAATAGATGTTGTGTAGCAGCTTCTTCCGGAATAATTAGCAATCGGTCAGCCACTTTACGGTAATTGAGTCAAATTTCAAAGTTATCCGGAGATAACTTCAGGGTTTTTGGATCTCACACGGTGTATTTCATTACGTGGTTGACATTAGAACCAAAATTGGCCGCAAGGAGAATATTCTCGGTGAAAATTCACGTGGCCATGTGACAACCAGCTGGTTAAAAACGGTATAACGACAAGCTGACTGGCACTAAAAATTGCATTTTTGTTGTTTCAGAACTTCAATGTTTCACGATTAAAAATCGATTACTTGGACCAAAAAGGTATTTTTCTGCAATAAGACAAAGTATTTTTTAATCGAATTTTCTTCAAAACCATAGTATTGCCTTGTTTGCGGATTTCCAAACGAACCTGAGATATTCGTAGCTTCCAACCCAAGGAAGATTGGATTCTTCCACCAGCCACACTGCTCTGCCGCTTTGTGCATTAGAAAAATGAAGGGAACTGTCGTCTTCGGACTGACACGTCGCGGAGGAAAAAAGACCTGAATTGCCGCGTTTCTCTGGATTGAATAGGTGAAATACCTGCTAAAAAGAGAAGTCGGAGAGTGCAGCGCCAGAAGGGCGCCTCGTCGAGCATTGTAAGAGGGGCTTCTTAGTTTCGGCCGGCTTCAATTACCATAAACTCGCGGTGGGGGCTGAAACGGCAGGGGGTGATTGGTGATCGCGAAAGGGGGAGAAAAACAAGAACGACGGGCAATTGACAGTATTACAGATATACCGGGAAACGGGTCTCATTGCAGCGAGGGATATCGATTTGACAAGGTCAGAGTGCAGTGGAACTGCGGGAAAGGGGAGATCCAGTGTTTTGATAGACATGAACTACCACATCGTTCGCTTATAATGGAAACATTAAGACTACTAACAACGAGATCAACGTCGATATATGTCGCGAGATCGATGTCGCGACACTTGAGAAAGGCTGATGTAAAAATCTTAACGGAAACTATTAAAATAACAAAAATTTTGAAAAAAAAGTGAAAACGAGTAGCATTTATAGTTGCCGCACAACTGTTTTTTTCAAAAAATTAAGTTTTCGTGCTGGAACCTACCACAAATGGTGTGAATCCACCAGGCCATATTTAAAGGGGTTTTGATTTAAATCGATTTTAATTAAAAATGAAAATTATTTTAAATATTTTATCGAAGAAATTTATGAGTTTAATTTAAATATTGATTATTATCTCTGAAACATGGCTTTCAAATATTGGCTTTTCCCCACTATAAACATTTTGCTTCGTAAGGAATTGAGCGTATTAATTCAACCAATGCAATGTGAAAAAAAGAAACTAAATATTTTATTAAAAAGTGGAAGAAACACTTAAACGAAGGAAATAGAGTGTGAAAAATATGATGTGAGAGAGAGTCCAAGAAACAAATTTAATAAATCTTTTTTGTGGAAGAGATAGTTTGCAAACAGAAACAATGGAAAAATTCACTCCTAAGCTAAACTCTTTGAGAAACAGCTGTCTGTTGGATTATATGACAGTCTTTGTTGCGCAACGAGATATAGGCTAAACCTAATGAGACATGATTGCAATCGCGGACGACCGCATGGAATTCGGCAGGAACTAATGTGTGGCCACCACCACTTAGAGAACCAAGTTATTGTGTCGACGACGGAAAACTGGCACTTTTCACTTCGAATGACAGTTTGACGCGGAAATTGGCTGGAACCGTGGACATATTGTGGCAATGACTTGTTGCTAGAAGAGCCAACAAAAGGAGACTTTAGGAGACGAAACATTGGCAATGTTTGCCAAAAGCAGAAGGTAGAGATGGAATGTGAGGCATTTAGATAAGTGCATGAGAACGGTCGAGAGGGCGAATCGTGAGAGTCGCCGCAAAAGAGGAAAGGGGCGGGGCGACGGACAATCCGTGTGCCTCGCGATAGCCGCGGGCCGCGAATCGTAACCATTACGGGGATTAGAGCAATTTCGCACAAGACGTCTCAGTCAACAGTGTTTCGTGATGGAGAGAGGTACGGTTGACAGCTCCGACTGACAATCCCAGAGATTACAGGCTAATGAACAGTTGACGCCCGCCGGGGAAGTCCAAAAGGACAAACGGACATTACACTTTGCATAGATCTTGTTCACTGTTACTACTGAACAGAAGTTAGCGCCACGAGTTGCCAAGACGATTGCAATAATGAGGCCAGACAGAAGGAAGAATGAGATTGAGAGAAAGAAATAAAGAGAAAGAAAAAAGGGAAAGAGACAAAATAGGATAGAGGATAGAGAGAGATCATAACAAGGAACGTTTGAGACGAACAACCAACAACTCTCTCGGCTTGCCGAAAAACCGCAAAACTAACGCCGAAAATCAGATAATCCTTGCATTCCAAATAACAATACCGAGGGAAGGCGAAGGAACATCGTTTACGAAGCGATAAACTCGGAGATCGATCTCAAGATCCGGGGACAGAACGCCGTAAACTGAGGACGGACCGCCATAAACTGACTGCTAGTATTTACGTAAACCGTGGAATAGACACCCAGTGAAACAGAAGCCCTCAGAATAACAACGAATTCAGCTGGCAATGGCTGCGAATGGCTGTGATCAGGAAGTTTTTCGGAGAAAGTCGTAAAATTTGGAGTGTAAGGCAATTGGTCACGGTGTTCGAAGGATGATTTTGTGGGAAAACGTCATATTTAGAATGCAGAAAACCTCAGACGCTTTAAAAAAGAGCTGCAGAAGGAAATATAAGCCATATTTTACAGTGAACGTACAAACAGAAACAACGTCAAAAATTCACTCCAGCTTGCCTGGAATAGACATGGAGCTTTCGAAAGAACGCGCGGCGTGATTTTGTGAGGACGTCTATAAACATAGACGCCCTCAAGCAGAGAGGAACGGGAACTGAGACAGTTCCCTGTGATATTGTCAAATTTATATCCGAATTGGAATATTGAGAATCAGAAAATAGAGATAATGAGAGACAAAGTAGCTAGACAGAAATTGAGATTGGAGTAGAGAGCGAGAGTTGATTGAGAGTCAGATGTAGAGTAGAGACCCAAGATGAAGAAAAGACATGGAGTGAGGAAAAAAGAGAAAGGAGAGGAAAAGAGGGGAGAAAACTGTCGGCCTTGGCGATTCGTGTTCCTTCGACCCGCGCCTCTCTAACAGCCGGGAAATCCTTGCTCAGCTAGGATTAGGGTTCTAAGCCTCACAAAAGACGTCGTCTGCATTGTAAGACGATGCTCCAAACAGGAAAAAAAGGACAAAAACTAAAGAACAACGTCAAAAAAGTGTTTCCTTGGTTGGAGAAAGTGAGAGAAGCAGTAACAAATTTGCGGTCAGCTGGATCTCGTGGATTTGAAAAAGTGGTCGGTCTCAAATGCAACCTGGGTCAACAGGACCGGACAATGTCTACTCGGTGTCCGATTCGTTTCGGCAAACACGCAATCGAGAGGGCCGAAATAAGACCGAGAAAGGACGAGGCAAAAAGAGAGAGCGTTCCCGGCCGACCGCACCCGAAGAATTGTGACAACCTTGGATTAGAAGGCATCGGATGAGAAGAGATTCTGATTATTCTGCAAAGAAAGAGACAGAAGCAATGGGGCGTTCGTAAGGGAAGATCATAGTGTACGACGGGCGATGCATGCGGGAATGTATCACACGCAGCCTCGACCAACACAGTGAATAACACCTGCGACGACAATGGAACGAATTACACTTCAGGAGAAAGGGTGCAGGGAAAAGGACAGGGAGGTCACTGAGACCTAGGAATGATAGAGACAAAATGTCTAGGAGCGAGAGTAAAGGAAAGAAAGGGAGAGAGAGAGAGAGAGAGAGAGAGAGAGAGAGAGAGAGACGAAGAAGTCATGGGGGACGCAGAGACGGAGGCAAGGGGGATTGATGAAGGGAGGAAGAAATGAAAAAGACAAAACAAAGAAGAAATTTAACGGTTCGTAAAGCCCAACTGTTGTATCCAGCCGTTATAAATGTGGAAACTGCCCCAAATATCCCCTGGAGGTCGTGTGAGATGTTCGACGATCTGTGTGATCGTCCTTCGACACGAGTGAGGAAGCGTTCGCGGGCTGGTTGAATGACCGTGAAAAAGCCGTCTCCAACTCGTCTTAGCAAATACAATTATTGTTGCCAAAACCAGCCCCATAAAGCTATATTTCTTGATGGAAAACAACAACAATCGTAAATGTCGCGAGAATGAAGGAGATGGGTCGGCCGCCAAAGGGATAAGTGGCGGTAGAGGATGGCTGTGGGTTGACCGTAAGAGGGCTCTTCTCCTCTACAAGGTCAGCTAATCGATACAGCCAATTTCACGGGTATTAGCGATGTGGGAGATGCTGAGAGAGATAATTCGGGACGGAGGACGGTCGACTGCGACGGCTCTTTTTGTGGGAGAGGGAGGCTAATCACGCGCCCCAGGGTATAAACAGGCGGAAGGAAAACAAGAGACGGATCACGGACAGTACGATACACGACGGAGGAGGAGAATGGGGATGCCAAATGGTAAATAGGGTCATAATAACATTTGCAAGGAGAGAATGTCAAACTGCCCTCTGATTCAAAATTTCAAACGTTGGTCTTCAACGGAAACACCATTTTTGGCTTGTTTTAAAGGTAGTTATATCGCTTTTATCTTTGGCGTGTAAAATAATAAAGCCTTTAACGAATAATACATTTGTAGTATCGAATTTTTTCTATATTTTGAAAGTAATTGCAAAATGGAAAATTGTAGTTTAAATTCCTACTTTTCACGAGGTTAGTTTTGTTACAGCGGGGGAAATACCAATGGAAGCATCTAAAAACCCAGGACGTTTGAAACCGCCGAGTTTCGCGCTTTGTGGGTTTTTAGATGGCAGATCAATTGGCCCTCAATACATTAAGTGGGTTAGAAGTAATTCGGAATGTGTCTTAACCAAACAACCGAGAGAATACTTCAATTATGTATCACCCAAGTTTTGTTTCAAATATTCATTGTAAAAAAACTTTCTTCGAAAGATTCCAGTTGAGGTGGAGTTTTTCTCCACTTTCATGTCGAACTTGCACATAATTTGAGTTTGTCACAGTTCCCCAATCAGTTTTCGCTGATTTCCCATGAACTTTGGTGCGCAAATTGCCGAATTGTTTCGGAACTACGTCATGGAAAGGGCGGGAAGGGAGAGAAAATTGACAGGGGAAAGGCCGGCAGGAACAAACGCGCGTGAAATTCAACACCACCTGGCTACTGTTTGGGAACTCAAGTTGGCCAGTCTTTTGACGCTAGTTTGGCCACTACTTTTTGATTTCTTAAGGAAAAGGAAGGCGAATAGGAAAACTGCAGTCTGAGAGATAATTCGGAACTTAAATAGCGTAGGACAACCGGAAAATGATTGCCTGTGGTGATTTCGTGAGGAAACATACGTTGAGGATGTGAGTCAGGGGCCGGTGGGGCCGGTCCAGTTGGGTGGAAGACCTGAGTCAGAGAAGGCAGCTGGGACTGTTTGTTTTCAGTGACCGGTAGCCACGAGAAACATGTTAATGCGCGGGTCAACACAGACAGAGCCGGCGGGCAAAGAAAATATGAACGACAGCCAATCGAGGAGGTATGAAACAGGAACACACAGCCTGAGGACCATTCTAAAGATACAAGAGCATAGTCACATCACTGCTCAGACTTTTCGCTGTAACGGAGTCTTGTGAAGTTCAAGAAAAGGGCGTTAGAAAGGATTCTTCAATTATTTCAAAGAATATATTTCAAAGGCAAAGTAAACTAACTAAGAAACTAAGAAGTACTAAGAAAGACTGAGATAAATACTGCGCTGTTTCTGTTGCAAGAAAGAATCCCCAGAATGCAGAAGAAACTTGTGTCAAACAACATCTTTTTTTTTGTAAAAGAAAGGACACGGCAGCTGGCACAAGGTCACAGATGATGGATGGAAAATTGGAAGCGTTTGGTTTGCCGCTATCACACACGATCTCATTCTCTTTTATGGCGGTTTTGGCAAAAGCTGCAGCAGAAGAGAGAGGTAGCTGATGTTATGGATAAAAGAGGGTTCTCCCGGATGGAGGCCTTCCTGGATTTCGTGGATCGCGTGGTAACAGGAACGAGTGGATGAGGGTCAAGTGCAGCTGCATGCACACGCCAAGTTTGCTCACGAAGGATTTGGCCATAAGTGGCAAACAGTGTCATGTCGAACACATAAAAACGCCGACTTTTGGGAAAATAGCGAAAGGAAAACGTACTTATGAATTCAAGTGAGGAACTTTATGAACTCACGATTCGAAAAAAAAAACTTTTTTTAAAGCTTTATGACTTTTTTGTTTGTGAAAAAGGTACATTTATTTTAGAAAAGTACTTAAGGTGTGAAGGGTACATATGGTACTCCACGGTTCAGATTTTGTTTTAAAGCTCACGAAACAGTTTAAAACAAAAGTAAACGACCATTTTTTTCTGGTATCTGACATTGAAATATTATTTTTGAGGCATTTTCAAACAGAAACAAAGCAAAATCGCTTTATTTTAAAAACATGTGTGAAAGTGTATGTGTGAAATTACAGTGTTAATATAATGTTTGCTTTAAAGTTGTCAATGTAAAGTCCATGAAAGCCAATAATATGCGTGATATGTTGAAAAAATTCTTCTGCCATAAAAAAGTTTTTTCTGTAAGAGTAGACAGGATCGAAGTTCTTCCTTGTAAAATAACTCCTTAGCAATAGATCAACTATGTTGTGTAGAGTAGAGAATGAGCCAGTAGTGGGGATGCCCCTTGGAGTCATGTGTTGGATCGCTCGATTCGCGGGCGGCCGGTCAGAAAAGAATGGCTGACCCGGTGGGAAGGTGCGGCGTCCAAGACGGAACGCGCCGTCAGGGCCGTTCGCGCAGCCCATTTGCATCGGCGAAAGCGCTAACGCCACACTTTCACCCATGCGCATGGAGATTAGCACACGGCAACTGACGGAAGGTAGGGAGGCAAAAGAAGAGTGGGTGGCAGGTGGGGAAGGCGTTTGACGAATGGAAGGGTTGGCTGGACAGTGATATTTTGAAACTCTCTTCGCTTTTTAATAAGTTTTGACTGAATTTCTCCAGTTTGTTCAAAACAGCTTTGAAATTTGGGACCAACAAGTTTCTTAATGATTCACCACCCGTCGAGCACAATGGGTTTTGGATGTCGTTAGTCTTACTTGGATATCGCTGACCTGGACAAGTCCAGATTTTTCAAAACCACTAAAATGCAAAGACTTCTCCAATTATAAAAATCTAAAAACGGAAAATAAGGGTGATTTTTGTGAATTTGATAATGGGAGAAACAGGAAATGTGTCATTTGTTGCGTAACCGCAGCAAATTGTCCTGGCCTGTACGGAGAACAAACAGAGAGCACTGTGGACGCAAAAGGAAGGATGCGCGGACTCCTCCCTACGCGCGGGGACCAAAGAAACGACAGCTGTCAGGAACGGGACGTGCACGCGTCCTGACGGGGAAGTACGCGTAGGAATCTCTCTGTCTCTCTATTCCTCGTGATTAATTAGAATACTCCTCGACGCTAATGACACAGCATAACTTAGCATATCTCCCTTTCCACTTTCACTTCCACTCTTCGTTTCTTTCTGAATGGCCGTCCTCCTCCTCTTTCTAACCCTCGTCTTCATATCCTTTCTCTCCTTCTGCTCCTCCATCCGAAACAACAACGTGGGTGCTACAGTCAGCCCCAAAGACTGTAACATCCAAGTCTGTGACAAAGGCTACTCCTTCGAATAACAATTCCCATGCTTCAAAGAGGTCGAATAAGTCAAAAATATCACCGAAGAAGTCGAAAAAGGTAAAGAGCGAGAAAAACGACAAGAAAGACAGGAGCTTCGATTTGCCAAAAGAATCCGAGAGGGAGCAAATGGTAGGAGCCTTGGTTTACTAATACGAGATGAATAGACTGATATTCCTTCGATTGACGAAGAGAACCCCCTGGCCAACAAGAATGTCCAAGCCAAGTTGAGGCATTTCAAGACGGAGGAGAAGCCGAAACTGGCGACGAAGAAGATGTCGAGGGAGAAAGTGGGAGCCACTATGAGTACGACCCAAGCAGGTGAGGCTCTTTCTTTTTCATCCTCTCTCTCTCTCTCTCTCTCTCTCTCTCTCTCTCTCTCTCTCTTGTTATTTTTCCACATTTGTTTATGTGTCTTCCCTCTATCCCTTAGTTTCAGAGACAGGAAAGACCAAACTAGAGGCCGTGAATACAAAAGCGGATGGTACCAACTTCATATTTCTATAAATGTAAAATCATTTCAGAGTTGACGGTGACAGTGACGGGTACAACTAACACTGTGATGACGAAGATGGAAGATGCGCCGAAGAGCGCCTATCTGTAACAGAAACTATTTACAATTCAATGAATATTTAAACAATAAATAAAGCTAGATGTAGACAATTTTAGTCATTATTTTGCTGGGAATCTAGTTGGCTGTTTTGATGCCGACCCTCTCAGTCGGCCAGGTCTTCTTGTCTTTTTATTCGGAGTTTCAGCCTACTTTGACGACTATTCTAGGACTCACAACTTTTGTCTTTTTTTTCTCCTCCTTGACCAGTCAATATAGTGAATGAGAACCCTAGTTACCGGCATTGAAGTCTTCTTGAGTGTCCTTTCTTGGAGAGGGGCTTTGGAAGACGTTACTTGAGGAAAGAAGTACATATTTTTGAAAGGTATCCTAGGTCTCAATTGACCTAAATTATACTAAACCAAAAATGTCTCAATTGACAGAATTTCTCTTTGAACAATGAAAGTGCTTGGTGGCTGGACGTATTTGAGCTTTCTCTGGAACCCATGCACAACTAGAATGACACGCCCCGCGCCTTCAAAGATATGGCCACCTCATTTCTTAATAATTTGTATTATGAATATGATCGTTGTTTTTAAAGGAAACTCTTATTAACAAAATAACAATTGATTTTGTAAACGAATCTTTCAAAGTACTCCCTTTGGCAAAGAGTGAAACCGTTTTTATTCAGTTTGAGGGGTACGAGAGGGAGACATTTTGTCCTTGATCGCCTCCAACAGCGACCGTTTCTTCTTCGGGTGGCGACGGGAGCTGTCCTCAAACTCGAGAGAGCGCACATTGCGAAGGGTGGTGTCCTCCTTGGTTCCAGAGCCAGCCAGGGGGACATTGGCAGGAGGGGGCGGGGGCGGCGGAGGGTTGATCTTTTCCTTTCGACGACGCCCGTGGGGAACCTCTTTGTCCGAGTCGCGGAAGCAGGAGACGACGGTGATGAGAAGGAAGAAAAAAGAAAGAAGGCTAATCTGGAAGGAAAGATAGAGAGACTGGACAGAGAAATAGAAAACTCACTATTGGGAATGATTGAAGTAAAGTAGCTAACATGACCATCCCATGAGCGGTACTAGACAAAAATGAACCCAGTGACCCATTTTCACTGAAAATCACTTAGCGTCACTCGACTTTAAAACATTCCACGTAACCCTCACTTTCTCCTTTTCCCCATTTCCGCTCTTCAGAATGGTCGTCTGGTTCATCTGCTCCCTCACAGTCGCCGCATCCTTCTCCATCTTCTGTGGAAAGAAAGAGGTACTTATATTCCTCTCCTCTTTCATTCTCTCTGTGTCTTGTTGTCGGATTCATAAAGGTTGTTTAGAAAGGCAGCAATATGCGCCAGGCTGTTTCTCCCAAGCCCCTTTCTCCAAGGAGGGATCCTCTTCAGAAGACTTCCATGCCGGTTGATCCGGTTCCGATGGCTACCCCAGTTCTCCAGGAGGAGAAAATAACCAAAGGAGAAGTTGCGACCAAGGAAAAGTCGCCGAAGAAGGCTGAAACCCCGAAGAAGGCTGAAACTCCAAAGAAAAAGAGCAAAAAGGACAGAAAGAGCTCGCCAAATGAGGAGGAAAGGATCTGCATCAAAACTGATAGGACACTCAAGTTCGACCTTCCGATTAAACCTGAAAAGGAGGTGCAGGTAAGGATTCTCAGCGTTGCATTGAAACTAAATGGAAACTTCCAGGTGACTGAGATGCCATCGATCGATGAGGAGAACCCGCTGGCGAACAAGAACGTGCAGGACAAACTACGCGTTTGGAAGCCGGAGCCAACGCAGCAGACGAAGCAGACCACCACCACTACCACTGAAGGACGGGGTAGGCTTTCATCTGAAAGGGAGAGCGGGAGAGCAGGAGAGAGAAAGAGTCATTGATAATTTCAGAAAACTTGGACCGGACACAGGTGGATTCGCCAGTGAAAAGTCTACCTATAAAGACACAGGGTAACCAAACTCATTGCATTCTTAAGATGTCTTTTTTTAAGAAACGGAGGAATACATTGCGAACGACATGAACAAACCGGGCAGTGAGCTGAAGGTGGAGATGTCAATGAGGCCGCCGACCACGAATCCCGTCACGAAGAGTACGTACTACTGAGGCAGCTCCTCCAACAAACAATGAGATATTTACTGAAATTAAAGCGAAAAGTAGATTCAGTAATGTTATGTGTAATCGTATTTTTATGTTTGGATGTGTTTAGAAAACTAGGATCGGTTCCTGGATATTTTTCCACTTGGATTCAATTTTTCACTTTTCTCGTTTCCATTTTTGTCCCTTCCCGGATTCCTTGCAAATAAGATTGATATGTTTTGGTCGTCTTTTACAAAACACGCGCCACTCTATTTCTAAAGTTGTGTCCTTCTGCAAAAACCCAAGCGTGGAAACACGCGGTTGCAATCCGAAGTCGTATTCCTGGGATCCCTGATTCTAGTGGCCCTCGTAGGTATTTTGGCCTCATTAGGGCCGCCGCTTAGCACAATTCGCCCCGCTTCCTCCGAATGCAAACAAGGCGCTACTCTGAAAAGAATCCGAGGATGATGTCATCGGCGGCGGCGTCCGCGGATTGGCCGCCGGCCAAGTGAGTCGACACGCAAAGAGGACTCGAGGGAATGCGGGAGTACGGCCAATTCCTGGGTGGGCAACACGCGTCATCCGACAAAACACGACTACCCACGGGGAGGAGAGAGCAAAACAAGGAATTCTTCGGGAGAGGGCAAAAAACAGGACCAAGAGTAGTTAAAAATGCAGAGGACGGGAGTTTCTATCTTTTAGTCGGCGCACCTTCCACAGGATAAGCGAAGTAAGTGAATTTTAAGAAAAGTATTTATCTCTTTATTTCGATTTCTTAGTATTTAACAAAGAACGAGACATGTTTTCCATCCCTTTAAAGTTCCTTCTGGAACTAATCCCGATGACTCCTCGGATTGGAAGCTTCTCGTCTCCGCCCTTTCCAATATTATCACGTATCCGGCCGTAGAAATTAATTTCTTGCTATTTCTTTTTCTTATGTGTTAAATTTAAAACTTCCGAACTCTCTTTCTCTATCCTCTCTCTCTCTCTCTCTCTCTCTGTCTCTCTGTCTCTCTGTCTCTCTCTCTCTCTCTCTCTCTCTCTCTCTCTCTCTCTCTCTCTTGAGAAACCATGCAATGGATCCTACTTTACATGCAAATAGCCAACGGAGCCAATGATTTTTCCATGACTTCCGTGTCTCCAACGACCACCCAATCCCCCAGAGTTATGTGTCTGGCCACCGACTACCGTACTCTCCTTAAAATGTACCTAGAATTGATTTATGCAAGGCGTCCAGGGTCACCGCTACGTTTCCTTCTTTCGAGATAGTATAGCCCCCTCGTCTAGTGAGATTTCCCTCCAATAACGTCTCCAAGAATGTTTCCTAATTTCTCCACATTTCAGTAAACTCCGTAGCCTCATCTCCTAGCTGCGGTAACCTGGTCCTGAAGCGATTTTGTGGCGGAAGCCGTGGGTTTCTTGAATTCAGCAATTACGCCCGAGGGCTGTCCCACGATGACATCACATGACGCGGCTTCTATTGAGTCTCCATGCTTGGAGGTTATCGATCGTCGCTCGCCGTTTCCACGTGTCCACGTACCTTTTTCTACTTGAATAAAAAACTTAATCGATTTGGAGCATCACTGCGCAACTTAATCAACCGATTGCTGAAGTTTCGCGAAAAGTCTCCAATCATTTCCCGCATTTACCCACTCAACGACATTTCCTGTGATAGTACAGGAGTCCTTTCATAATTATGGTTTATTTACCATTCGAATATAGAAAAAAAGAGATTACTCTGAGAAAACGGTCAAAATCTCAATTTCCGCCGAGGCAATTACCACGTCATTTGTAGTTTGTTTTCGGTTTCAGCCGTAAGCATCATAATAAAATTTGTTTTACGCATTACTTGGAAAGTTTTAGGTATTTGAAATAAGATTTACAACCACACAAAACAAACATATTACAAAACACAAATCCTATGACATTCTATAGGATGTAAAGATAAAGGAGTCATGGGAAGGCTATTTGACAAAAGTAAGAACTTTAAATTTAAAGAAGTTTTTAATCCTTTTTGCATTTATTTAATCCTTTATCTGCTTTAGACTATAAATCCTGACGTAGTAAAACGTCAAACGACATTAATTATTCGGCATTTCAGGCGAATTAGACAAAGTTTACAACTTTCATTACTACGTAAATTAGGTCATAATTCAAAGCCAGTGTTTTGAAAACTGCATATAATATGCACCTTTGTGCACGATGTTTCATGGTGTTTGAGTTTTAAAAAAACTGGTTTGGATCTATTTTATGAAATGTAATTTTCGGCACTTTTCTGTTAATTTCCTTGTATTTTAAAATATATTTTATTAAAGTTAGTACCTTTTCCTTAACATAGAATAGCACAAACTGAAGGGCAAAAACTGTTTTCGTTGTCAGCATTCTATGTTAGACGAAATCCTTTTAATTTTTTATGTATTTTTTCATCACGTGACTGTGTCACTTCCGCTGGTTGCCCGCGTGATTATAACTCAAATGCACTGATTTTCTAATAAGTTGCCCCTTCTGAATCGCGGTTGCAGCGGCTAACACTCATTTCTGCACGTTGCGCCCGGGAAGGTGTCTTACAACTAGTAATAAAAAATTTTCCCGGTCTCTCATTTTCACCAAAAGTCCCCTGTGAAATATACGAATTCAGAATTCCTTCGAAAAGGTTCCGAAATCTCATCTCGGCCATTACCGTAATCCTTTTGAATCCGCCCCCGGTGTGACGTCACCAAAATGACATTTCTTCGTGCGGAGAGGGCACTTTTTGGAGCCCAGGACAGCGCGAAAAATGAATAATTCATGAGATTTCGAGGGTTTCGTAGCCCATACGTTGTTTTATAATCAATGTCTGACAATACATAACACATGTACAATTTAATACATTGCAATAGCTTATTTCCCTAGTTGTATTAAACACGCTTTAGTACTAGGTGCTTGCCGGTGTTAATTATGTTCAGTTTTCTGACCCGAAAACTGAACAATTTAGGCTTAGGCCTGTAACGCTGGATGTCATTCCGCATAATTCTTTTTTCATTTCAAGGTCTTAAATGAAAGATCTCGACGTGCTGAATGCGAGAAAGAATCAATCATAAAGCATAACCGATCGAATAAAAAAGTTGTGACCTGTCAAAGTTTCGGCCGTGAGACAGGTTAGCTGTTGCGAGGCAGGATGGAGGGTGTGAAGGGAGCAGATGTTATACTTTTGCGAAATATAGATTTACCAATCATTGTATTAAAACACTGAATAGATTCTGATGGGTTAATATTAGACACACATACATGGAGCACAACAGGAGGGTTTGGGGGCGCAGCCCCCCCCCCCCAACTCAAACAGGGAAACTCATCTCGTGCTTGTGTGAAACGCAAAAAAGATTGTTTTGCGAATTTATTCAACTAAAACCATTACAAAATGAAGTATTTCGAATTGCCATAAACCTTAGATTTGGAATTTTTCTTCTTTTGTATTGCCTGGTTTCACTTTATACTTTCGAAATGTTTTTTTAAAAAGAAAGAGATTTTCTTTCTTTTGTGTCGCCAAGGAATATTCAATTCAAACTGCAACTGAATCTCTTGGAACGCTTAAAATATTGCTGCGGGGGCTAAGCCTAAATCCATAGCCCCCAACTTTACATGGGTATTATTTAAGGCCTGGTCGGTTGTATTTGAGCTAAGATAATTTTAAACACACTGTAGTACTTATATTACATATTATGGACCGGACCCATCCCAAAAATCAACTTCTGTCGGACTCAGGTCGGCCCACTCTCCACATAAACGCCAGCACCTTAGTTAGAAATTGCTTAACGTGTGTTCATTTGGAACTTGATTTTGTTAATATTTATTGGTACCCATTTTTTAATAGAATAATGAGGTTTTCTCTTTTTTTTCTTACTCTATAGTTTTTGAACAAGTAGACTAAATTGTTTTATTGACCCGGTTTTTGTGAAAAATCACCACGACAAACAAATATACGTTTTCGCCTTGACCTTAGACAGTTACCTGGTTCCAAAAAAGAATTTAGATTCTTTAAAGAATAACCTTTTTAAAATTTTCGTATTTTATTTTCGTTCCCAAGGATGCCGATGTATTTGAAATCATCCAACCGGATAGCACATTCTTTAAAATTTCAACTAGTTAAAAATCAAGCGACATTCTTACTCTTGACTGTCAGGGAAATTAATGGAATTGTTCTTGATATTTCAGTCACATTTTTCTTCAATCGTCAATTGATCAACCCAGCTCTGCAGTATTTTTTTTTACATTTTAAAAGCCTGTATTAGACTTAAATTTGAAAATTTATCTGTTCAGGCCAATAGTTTTTATTTTAATCTTGAAAACACTGTTTTTCATTTCTCAATCTATTTTTCCGTGTCTATTATAAATATCAGGGAATAGCTCATATGCAGAATCTCTCCTCATTTCCTGCCGGATTCCACTACTTTTCGTGTTTGCGTGGGACTTTGTTTACGTCGCTTCTCGCTCCTTCTGCGGTTGCCACATATATGATATCACTTTGGTTGGGGGCGAAGGCGGCACCCACGCCCTGCGAAAGAAATCCGGCGACATTTTGATGAGTCCAGTTCGCAAAAATTATAATGCCTGCTACGAGGATAAATGCTTTTTAAAAAATTTAATCCTCGCAGAAATTCAAAGATATCGCAAAATTCAAATACTAAATTCTTATTTTCAGGTACTAGAAGAATGGCTAGCTAGACGGTGCCGGATGGAACTCTCCCTGGCCTCGCAGCTATGCAACGCGATTTTCAGGTTGGTTTTAAAATGAAGTGGAATCGTACAAGTGGCCAGTGACTTATTAAAATCAGTAGTTCAGAAGTCAGATAGATTATCGGGGCCCGTCCGGGTACGTTGAATTTAATAAAAAGTAAATTTTAAGTTAAAAGCGTCAAAGCAATCATTAAACAGGTCGATAAAACATCCCTAACCACCATTGTAATAACACGCACACGATAAAGATGGAACGACCTGGTTGGGATTGAACCCTATCGGCGGTCCGGAGCTATATTATTCCCTCGGCCCTTCCCGCTTTCTCAGCTGAGCTCAGCCTGTGTAGGTTAAACTACAAACTACACGAAGGAGCTAAAAGCAGTGTTTACATTGCTTTTAGTCGATTGAAGTCAAGCATGTGTCGATTGAAGCCAAGCATGCGCAATGTTTAAAACAACATTTTCCACCTTGAAAATTGGTTTGGGTACATTTTAAAATTCAGTTAATTTTCTCAACTGAATCTGTTTGACATCAACCATGCTTCTTTATATATTTGAGAACACACAGGTTCCGTTTTGCTGATGTGCCCTATTCTGTCTCCTAATGGACGTGTCTGCACTTTTGGTATAAATCAGCCATCATTTTGTAGTTTATACTTAGTCTATCCGTCTCTGGGGAATCGAGTTCATCATGACAAATGATAAAAGTGCCGAATGACTATCCCACACAAGTAATTCCCCCTGTCCCCATCAACAAATATCATTATTCACATAGAACAAATTGAAGTATTATTCATTGTGCGAGCCAGTCAGGGGAAACAATTGGATGTTCTTCGATCCTCCGTTCTCCCAAGGTTTTCTGTTTTCGCCGTGTTTTCTGAATTCGGAACCGAAGAATTCGCTAATTTATCACGCAGCGCGTCGCCACGGCTAATGATGAATGTGTTATTTAAACAACCGTCTGTATTTTGTTTCGTAGAAGACTTGTCATTCTGCGAAATGATGAAAAAATTTCGAAATGAAAAGCGTACGCACGATTGCTTTCAAACGATTCTCTAAATATCACATTGATATAAAGACAACAATGGCGAAATTGTTGTTTTTAAGGCCCAAAAACCGGCATAAATAGTTAATTTTTGTTCCTGGAAGGAAGCTGGCTGCTAATTGCATTAGCGCCAGTCGTCGCCGTGGTGTCTCTGTTGTGGCGATACTTTCTCCTCGGAGGTGGTATATCCCTGGCAGTTTACCCACCGTATTTGCTCAGCTATCATTCCTCTTAGTTGACGTCGGAGGAGGAGGCGCCATTTCCCTCCCTCACCTTCCCGTTTTATTGCCGACTTTCATGGCGGCCATCTGTTTCCCTGCTCACGCGAACATCTGTCCCTCGCTTGTTTGACTCTTTCTCTCTTTCTCACTCGGCCACAAAGGTGCGCCGAAACCCCGGAAGCAAACAACCGCCGGCGTCACGAACGACGCTTTCACGCCCTGGGGGAGCAGTCGATCCACCTCCGATCCGTTCTGTAGATGTTTGCTTCAGCCTTGCTTTCTCTCGCTCTCTGAAGCCTACAACTCCATCACGTGTCTCGAAAGACCCGGCTAATGACTCCAGTCACCCAGGGTGCAAGGCATAAGGCAGAGATCTAATGCCGCTTTTAAAACATTTTAGTCCTAGGAAAGAAACATCAAGGTGTCTTTAGAAAGTTCTAAATCTACCGGACTCGGGCCGGCACTCTAACCTGAAATTGTTTGCACCGATGATAAAAGGGGAGACACGAAAACAACCAACACCGTCTCAAATGAAAAGGGAGGCACGCCCTCACTCCCTCGTCATCGGAATTCGAACGCCGCTTTGTTTTAAAGAACGCTTTGACTTGTGCGACTCATAACAAACTACGAAATACAGGGTCCCATAAATCACGGAAATGACAGATTTTTCAAGTGATTCTTGTATTTGTCATCATTTACTCCACCCTTCCGGAAGTCTTTAATCGTATCAATTACGAATGATAAGCCCTGGCTGCGTCACAAGTCTCCCTCTGGTGTGCATCTTAGATTCCAAAGGACCCGGGAACAAACATCTTCGAACGGCGGTTCCCACGGCTTTCCAGGCAAAGCCTCTCTCGTAAACCCTTAAACGCCGGGCCCTTAATCCGCCGCCAACACACGGCTCGTCGAACGTCACTTCCGAATGCGACACTTTTTAGGCCTTTAAACTCCGAGGGAGCAAATGACGGGAGAGGGAAATTAAATCGGCCTATCAGTCTCGGTCGAAGAACCCTCGCTCTCTATTTACATTCTTATTTGCCGTGTATCTTATCGTCCATCGAGGTAGATTTCGAAGGTCGGCTGACGGTCATCGCGACCTCTGCCCTCGCAGTCTTTGCTTTCATTCGTCACGGCCACCACGTGTCTTATCGCCAGAAGTTGTTTGTTTGAATTGCATTTATTTTTGGCTGCTTCTTCTGGATTGATAGATCCGAGAGGGTATCTTACAAGTGCAGAGTATATTTTAAAAAGTAGATGGTATAAATCTTCGACCGGGCTCAAAGCCGACCCGAGCTCTGGCCCTCAGGTTGAATCAGGCCGGAAAGAAGATTTTCCCAAGTTGGTCCAGTCCGAGAGAAGTATGATTTCAGACACCGGAAAGTTTACTCCAAACTATCCCTCCGTGTTAAGTAACCTTGATTTACTGTATGTCAACATTTGGACAGACTGTCCATTCAAATGTTCAGAAATCATACCTCTAGACTGCATAATCAGCATGTCGCGCCATGCCCTTCTCCACAATTATCTCCACACTCTTATTAACAGCTGTCTGTTAGGCTTGTTCGTTTTAGGCTCACAACCCCAATCTTCAAGATTTACCCCTTCTTTCTGAGATTTCTTCAGGGCTTGGCCCGATTGCGGAATAAGATCCAGTGTAATGTATTCATAGACTATTGCACCTAACGACGGCCATTCCTCAAGGTGTCCTCCCACGTCACCCGACGTCCTCTCTGCAGTCGCTGCGTCACATAATTCAACATTAGCTGCGTGTTATGAATAATTGGCTGTCCGTGACGTCGCGGGAACTCTTCGCCCCGTCATCTAATGGAAAACAGCTGTTAACAAGCACTGGCTTATCCTCCGATGCGTGTCGCCTGATGACGTGAAAGAACGTAGAAGTAGGCTGTTTGTCCAAAGTTGGCTTCGGTTCGCTGGCTTTGTTCCATCGTTATTTTGCCGGCTTCTTTGTCTTATCAGAATAATAGACTGAAGACCCCTATTTATGGGTTGGGCGTCATTTGATTGGAAAAGGACGGGTTTGCCTCCTGCACCTTATCGCCGGTTAAAAGCGGTGCATCCTCTTACTTTAGAAAGGAAGAAATAGAGTGACGTCGAGTGACGAAATGAACTTCGCTATCAGCGGAGTTGTTTTCGCAATTTGAATTAATTTAGAAATAGTTGAGTAAAAATAGAGGAAAACGAGTTAATCAGGTGTACGTGGAATAGAGCGCATGACGCCTAATTGACATGTTTATGAATTTCACAATGGGAAATAGGCATTTGGAATACAGCTGAACTCTTGTCTTAAATAAAAAATCCCGATCTTTTATTTCAGTCCTCAAAAGGAACTTTAAAAGATAAAGGTGAAATGGAACCAGAGGCCTCGCCCTGCAACAACAAGTTTACCAATTATTTATTTTACTGCCCACCTGACCTTTAAAAACCCCACCATATCGAATGTGGCTTGTTTCCCACTTCCTTTTCGTTAGATCTTTAATTTCTCTCAGAAACCGCTTTATTTTGACTGGCCAAGCGATTGCCATGTAGTCTAATTGTCCCCTGGAAACCCACATTTACATTCCTCCCACACGGCTTAAACGCCCCTTGGAATCTGATGGATTACAGCCCTGACGTGGTGTTTTGAAGAGAGAAGGGCAGTCTCTGCCATTCAAAAGACCTCACACACGCCACTTTCTCACAGTTCCCTTGCTTCTTCATTCGCTTCCTTTAGTCAAATCACGCATAACAATGGGTAAACCCGCTTTCAATTTATGGTCTTACTTTACAGTGCCTAATTCCTAATTTAAAAGTCAAAAGCTAATCGCTCTGGTCTTTGAAGGACTTGGATTGAAGCAGCTTGGCTGTCCTTGTGCCAACCCCATCAACTTATTGACCGTTCGTTCCTCTTTGGTTAAACGGCAATAGTTGTGATTTCCGAAATCCCAGGCGATCGGGTGATCATTTTATTGCAGTAAATCCAGGAACTGGTCGCCTTTGAACCTGATCATTCACCGACCGTCCACCAACGGCAGCAACGGGGATTAACTCGAACGGAACAGACTGTTCGCCGAGTAATGGACCCAGTTCTGCAGCGAAGTGACGAGTGCCACGCGGTAGATTATGGAAATACTCCCTCGCGAGGCATCCAAAGTCACGTGTTGTGGATTAGAAGTAATGAAATCAGTGGCTAATGGAAGAACCTGTTCCGAATGGCCGACGCGCCTATAATGAACCCTGTTTTTGCAAACAATCGCCGGCTGCTCCACTCCCGTGCACCGTCGACGGCCATCACGTGCCTTTTAACGGTCGCCAAACAAGTGACGATCAAAATACGGCCGTCTCTCAAAAGGAACCTGTGTTTGGTGGAATTCCGAATAGAACACACCGGATGCTGCAGGAAGAAGGACAAAGGCGAGGGAAACAAGGAATGCACGGGTTCTTTGGAGCGGTTCCCGGGTTATCGGTGAAACTGTGGAATTTCTGCCAATTGTGCAGGCTGACAGTGATAAATGACAGAAGATACACACACTAGACACAACCTCCTTTTTAGTTTTGGAAGTGTCTGAAATCACGGACGGGCTTATTTTGAGCAGGTCCGACCTGTTCGGCCCGACTTGCGATAAAAATGAAATGAAATCTGTTTTTAGTTACCGTAATAGTTGTGCACAAAAAGAAATGCACCGACCGAATCAGGGATGTTTAGTTGCCAATTATTGAACGGGACCATTCTGAGTGGACGAACCGAAACGAACCGGGGTTACCAAAATCTGTTCCAGTCGGTCGGCATGGCCCGCGAGAATCCAGAGACTCAGTGAATGAGGACGCAATTCACCAAGCAAAAGGTCACGGGTGCAATCCCTGTCAGTGCACTTTGAATACAGTGCGTAGGAGAGGATGACGTGGGGCTAACTATGCCTATAAAATAACTACAAAAGATTGTCATCGTTTCACCGAAATGTCATGGCAGTGTGCAGGGCGTAGTTTTTTCTACCCGCTCACGTGAGGCCGTGTTTGTCAGCAGCTTTAAGAAAACATTCGTTCCTGCTGATACGCGAGGTTGTTTATCTGAAAAAAAGAGAGAATCTTTTAGTTCCTTGTCATTTATTGGTCATCCGACGACGTTTCCGTGGCGTCAAGTTTTGACTGCGGAAAAACTGGTCATCGTCTGCGAGGGGAGGCGCCCGAATTTAATGTGCTGCACACAAATTAATTCCCCTTCTCCACTGAATTGTTATCGTGGCGACCTGTTTTCTGAGGCAGAATGACGTTTAGCTCAGTCGTTTGGATATGGCGCCACACATCTGGCAACAAATAGCCTCCGTTTCCTTCCGCCTTCAGAAGATAATCCCCCTGGTCACGTGGACCCCGTTCTCTGCTCGGCTTCTCCTTTGCCCTGGCCTAAGCCCTTCCACAAACCGTCGTCTTCAGTATCGGTTGTGTCAATAGCCTCGATTTACTAAATTTACACTGGCGTCATGTGCTGTGGGGAGGCCACAGCTGCCTCTCCCTCCGTGACATCACTGGGATTCCGAGAGATCCACGTGACAGCCCCTATCTCCCTCCTATCTCTCTTTTAGCACCCTTTTACAGGCGTATTTCGCTCCCTCAGATAAGCCCCGGGGCCGGAATTCCTCGAAATTCCAGGCCCTAGAATACAAGACACTAAAATAGCTCCTGGGAGATGACGTTTCCACCTGCAATTAGGCATTCAGCCGGGGCGTGAGAAAACCCCGCCAGGAGCCACATTTGGATTCTGCGTCATTTCCACCAGGAATAGCCACTTTGTGCTTCGTTACGAGTGGAATCTGATCTAAGATGCAATGTTCACTGTTCTCTTTGAACTCCAGACGGCTACGAGAGATTTTAAAACACAATTTTCGTGATTATCGAGTTTTGTGATTTTCAAGTAAGATTTCCACAGCTCTCAGTTTTCCCCTTTTTTCCCGGTTGTTTCCGGGCCGGCCCACTCATCCAAAATTCTCGGCTCGACCCTCTTATCAGACAAACATCGAGGGTTCGAATCCGCCCCACGTAATTTTTTGCTCGCACTATAAATACTAAATGATTTTAATGATAATAAAGCAGTTTAATACATTTTTTAATTATACTACTATCATTGAGACTATCATTGAGAACAAAAAAGCAAAAAAAGTAAGCCTCACTGCGGATCCTAACTCGATGTTTGTCTATTAATCCGTCCGGATTGGTAGCCCTTGTATTTCTCCCAATTGGGCATGTCATTTGCTCTATATTCTTTTTTTGAAATAAAAGTTGATTTTTCATGAACTTTAAAAAGAAAAGGTGAAATCTGCGTAATTGATTCGCGACTATTTGTTCTTTCGACCATTCCATTCGAATAAGAGACCATCGACCGATCTCCCTTTGGCTCCCTTCCCTTCCTGGTCCATCGGAATCCCGCAATCCGCTTGACGTGTGTTTTGGGCGGGGGCGGTTTACCGTATCTCCTGATGTGATTTTACGGTCGGATTTACCGGGCCGTTCATCTGCGATCTGTGCTCGCCCAGTCCCTCCTCCGACGGTCTCGTTTACCTTCCCTTGATTTCGCAATAGGATAATTGCCCATCATGACATCAGACGTCCCCCTTTGATCTGCTGCGCCATACACATTTCCCGTCGAGATTAGGGCAGAGATAGTCCTCGCCCAAGATTGTGTCCTCTGAAGTCAATCGGAATCCAGTCTCAGGAAGGTCTCCTCAGAGTCTGACGTCACCCGCTATTTTGATCTCGGCGAGGTTTCGTCTCGCGTTTTAATGGTTGCGATAACCCGTCGAATGGCGCCCTCCTCGGTATTACGATAACTGACTCTCCTTCTTTGTGTCTCTCTTAATCCCTCCAAACTGAATATTGCAGTATTACAACCAAACCAGCTAGCTGCGGATGTTCCAGAGGGTCATCCAGTGATGACCAGATGCGCCAGTCCGCGGTGCCTGTCCAAAGTGTGGTGAGTCGACGGAACTAACCCCACCGCCGGATTACAGCTGATTTCTGAATGTTTGTTCTTCTAAGACCACGCAATCACGCTCTAATCTACACACATTCACAATCTAGAATTTCATAAAATAACGACTAAAGTCAGACATTTTTAAAGCTAAAACAGTGCAAACTGCAAAATTTTGGTAGACCCGGTCCGAACCATTCTGATTTGTATTACCGACCACATGACCAAGGTTAAATCCCGCTCGGTGCACTTCTTTTTCTGTTTACCGAAAATGTTCATGGTTTTAAGTACCATATGGTTTATTAAAGTTTTTGTAAAACGAAATGACCTGATTGGGATGGAACCCTTCCATTCCAACGATCCATGTTTGTCCGCGATTATTCGGAAGCGTATTCGCCAAACTGCACTACCATTTTCAAAAGCCTGTTTTTAATCGCCAGAGTTTCAAAATATTTTCGAAAAACTTAAAAATAGAACGCCTAGATCCTGAAATAACGGACATCACAATTCCAAAAGGAACTTCCTTCGCCACAACCAGTCGTATTCCTCTTATTTTGGTTTCACTTTGCAACATTCAAATGACATCACTTTAAACACAAACACGCGGCCTTCCATTTATATACCTGTTCCCATTTGCAAACACTTTAAACCGTTCCTGGCCTTCTGACTCCAGAAATCATTCGATTCGCGAAATTCTCTCCGGCAGAGATTTTTTGCCCGTCTTCTGTGGGTCAACGTAGGCTATGAAGCACGGGAATAAGCCGGCACAGTGAACGATCGCACTGTGACTAACAAGGCGCCTTTCCATTCTTCTTCTCCTCGCATTCCAATCGCCCACGCTTTCGGAAGCTTTACGTCACACGGCCTTCGACTGCAGAATGCTAATTCGATTATAGCTTCGCGGAGGTGTTCCTTTGATCAGAGATTGAAGTAATCTGAGTTTTTGGAACTGCGTCATTTATATGGCTGAAAGGATATGATTCGGTGGATTATTTTCCAAACCTTTCCTGAGAACATGGTATTTTCTCTGAAATCCCGTGGAACCCAGTGACCTCTTGAAAAGGTTTCCTGGATCTCTGTGCTTTCCATCTCCCTGAATCCCCGCCGTGCCTTAATTCCCCTCGTTCTGTAAAACTCTCGCACAACAATAACAGCAAGGGCAGCAAATCCCCCTATTTTCCCCTTTCGCTGTTTGCAGTATGATGTGGGACCGTTTTTGGTCCCTTCGCTAAGGTGCGCCCATCTGTGATAACGAGAGTCTTCGACTAAGACCCACTTGCTCTCAATGGACTTTTATCCCACACACTCTCTCTCTCTCTCTCTCTCTCTCTCAATTATTGAAAATCCAACGTTTATTCTGTATCTCTGCTCGATTGGAGACCAAAATAGGGAATTCCCGAAAAGAGTCCTATTTCAATCTCCCAAGAAAGAGTGCATTTGAATCCAAGGCAGTGACGCCGAGTGACCGTAGCCCTGGTTATCGCTGTTGTTGCTTTCGACGAGTGCAATTGTACCAAAGCGACCAATTAAGACCCAGCCCTGTGACCGCCTTCGTTTTCCATCCGAGGTCATTCTCGGCGATTTATTCGTCATCTGATGTGTGGTGCAGTTTCCAAATTATTCACCTTTTAAAGGTTTGAACTTGCTAGAGAAAAAGGATTTTTCCGATTCAAATGACTCGGAAAATGTTGAACTCATTTTAACAGAATTCAATTTCTCCTATTATGAAAGGAAGCGATTATTCTGGGATTCTAGTCTGCCACGAAGTGAAAAAGGAACAATAAGCTGTATTCAGAGAACTGCGTACGTTGTAAATCGTGACGATTTAATCGTCACTTTTCGCCACCATTCTTATGTCCTAATCAGGGCTATTTCTACTTTTAGATATCAAGTGCAATGGGATTTCGTCTTTTGTCGTTGGCCTTTTAAAGCGAGGCTCCAAAGTAACAACTCTCTCTCTCTCTCTCTCTCTCTCTATCTCTCTCTCTCGCTCTCTCGCTCTCCTCTCTCTGTATTCCAGAGTACTTGTGTTGATTCCCTCCGTCTGTTGTATAATTCAGGCAAGCACCCCGGGTGCTGTTGTCAGCTGTTTTCTTCTGTTGTGGCTGACGTCACTCCCTCGCACGCCTTGATTATCTCCTCTCCCGCGGGCAGCACACTTCTGCCGTTTATCCGAGGCATTCGGCCCTCATCCCTCCCTCCCCCTTCGCTTCCTTCCTCCTTATGCAAATTGACCACACATCAGATGATGTGTTTGTTGCGATTTGTGCGCTCTATAATTGGAGAGGCGGCAATTAGGTGGGAAATTGAGCTCTCCCATGCAGATCTCAGAGCCACAAGAAATCAAACATCCACGCCTGTCACCCGAAGAGCCTCTGGAATTCGCTTACTCGACCAATTTTTGAGTAATCTCCGTTTTCTACGAGATACCGCCTTTTTCTGCGACGCCGCTTCGCAGAAGTAAAACTTTCGGTCGCAGTAGTCTCATTTGTGTCATTTTATTGAATCTCGCCATTAGGCCTTTCCATGAATATAGCCAATTTTTTCAGAAGAAGAAATGTTTAAAACTGCACTGTTAACCTTTTTTCGCGATCTTTCTCCCATAAAATTTTTGAAATATTCTTTTCGCATTCAGTTTTTCGTTTGTCCCCCCCCATTCTCCATAATTTATTCGCTACTTTTGTTGGTTGAATTCACATGGAGATCAGTGCCATTTTTTAGTTCATTGGACAAAAAACAATTTGCAAATTGGCTGAAATTCCCAAGTACTCTCAAAATCCCATGTTTTTCACAAACAACCACCACGTGGCATTCCAATACTGCATTCAAATATTGAAAGTACAATCGAATTGCATTGAAAAGAGTGAAGAATGGGGTTCAGTCAACTCCATTGGTGGCCGAACAGTACGATTCCTTCGAAATCCACCTTCTTTGGTTCTCAAGATAACCGCGTGGTCTAAAGTCCAGAATTAGCTTCCCACGGCGTATCAGTGCACTTTTTACAGCATTTTTAAAGGTCTAACAGTCCTTTAAATCTCTCTTTTCAGTGATGAGAGCGCGGAGCGTTCACGCGCAGCAGTCGTAGCACGTCTGAAGGGAGTGGAGTGCAGACGGAAGAGGAACCAGGAGGAGTGCCGGTGGGGAATCTCTCTCTCTCTCTCTCTCTCTCCCTCTAATTGAGGTCCTCTGCATAGTGCATTAAATTGTATGAAAGTGCACTCCCGTGGCAGACATCTTCAGCGAGTGATGTCATTGAGTGTATCATTTATTGATATGCATGGACATTAAAAGAGGTGTCATTAGCCTTTTGCACTGCCTCCCTCCTGTCGTAATCGTCGATATCTCCTCCTTTTGGCAGAGGAGCCTCCCGCGACATTCCCAAGTAAGACGGGATTAGCCACGACGACGGCGATTTCGCGGTAAGGGAGCTTAGCCAAGAATATGGAACTACAGTAGGCAGAGTCCTCGAGAATTCGAGGCTTATTCCTCATTTTGAGGTTAAAAGATATATGCAACGATGCCAAATAGAGGGACTTTTCAAAGTTTCCCCTCCAGAATTCCAAGAATTGCAAAGTGCGGAAGGAATAATTCCCGTAATCACACGTGGATTTGTGCGATTTTCAAAGCGGCCTTGATTAGATCAGACCCGTGTGATTCCATTTCCTCCTCCAAATAATCCTGAAAACTCTTTTCTCCCATTTCCCCTTCTTTCGTAGTTTCCGGCCCGTGACGTCGCCCTGCCAGGTGAAACTGCATCATTTTGTACCAGACGACGCGAGAATAAATGACAACATATTGAGGCTGCCTCTCCCACCACACATGCCAAATGCATTAATCTTTCTTACACGAAACCACCTTTTTAAAGAAATTCTGCAAAGTAGAAACTATTTCCAAAAGTTAATCGTAATTTCCCATCGCATTTCGAACAGGGCGGTGCCAGCGTTCCACTTACAGTCGAGGCCCCTCCCCCGCCGACCTACGAACTGTGACCCGATCGGACTCTTCCCCACTCACTCACTCTTCAATCCACACTTTCCACGGGAGACTGACTGACTTAAAAGAATTACCTTCCCATCCAGTTAAACCACACGACCGGGGTTCGATCCCGGCCAGTGCACTATTTTTCCCTTTAAATAGATCATTTTAATAGTAGAAGACAAATGAAAATGGGCCTATTCGGCAGACCATTTGTGTCCGGCTCTTTTTGGCCCCCAAATTCTTTCAAACTTTTGTTGTGATTGCCTGTATTCCCAATTACAAACCATTAGACTACTGTAATGTTTGCCAGCCGGGTGTCAATAAAACCTGAAATGACATCATTTTGAATAGTACGGTACTAAGCGTTTAAGATAGTTGCAGATGGAATTCTCAGTGGAATTTGAGCGATGAACAAGACTGAGTTCACTCCTTTTTCAGTGTAACTTTGACGAGCCTTCTGAATTCTTCGGAGGTCCTCCGCCCTTTAAATCCCCCCTCGGCTGAGAAATTGGCACCATTTCCGGTGCCAAACGCGCGAGATCCGCAAAAAGCGCGCAACGTCATGCGCAGGAGCGGTAATCCGGAAACGCGATAGGCTCGCGCAGCGGTGCGTGGCCATCCAGGTGGCCACTATTTGCCCGTGGCTATTTCGGAGTGGTGACGTCAGAATCCATTGGGAGGAGTGCTGCGGCCTTCCGGGAGACGCCGACCGATTCTTGCTCGCCTCCTTCCTTCCTTCGTAGCCGTTCTCTGCCTTCGTAGCGCTGTTTTCCTCCTACAAACACAGCTCAGCCCAGATCAGTCCTGGATTGCGGGTGCCACCCCCACCCGACCCGATCCACGCCTATTTCGGTGGCCTCGACGCGTGGATGACGACAATCCCCCATCCAAGGGTGTACTTTCCCAAATTATTATCATTATGTTGACAAATCTTTGCTCCGGTCGCTCGCGCGGAAATTGTCACTTTCCACGCCAAAAGGGGAGGATCCGCCCCGGAGGAACACGTTTCCCACAAAGAATGACTCTTTACGTGTGAATCAGAGACCACAGACCAAGCCAAGCGGCTGCCTCTGAACCTATAGAGTATAAAGGCACTGTCAACAGGTGCAAAACAATAATTCATTTATTTCTTCTCTCCTATTGGAATGTGATATCATAATTTTCTTTTTTATGTTGTAAAACATTTCTAAAGGAAGTTACAGTATCCTTCAGTCCTTTAAACTACGCTCTAGTTTATGACTTCTGACTTTCTCATTGGACTTTAGGCGCAGACGAAGGTAAACACGTCACTAAGACGGTTGCAGACTAGATGACCTTCTAGTTTCGGCCCTTCTCTACTTAAAAGACAGAAAGGCACCTGAACAGCCTGGAACTTATGAAGTCATTTCAAGGCAATATTCCATATTCTATTTCTAATGAGATTATGTATTTTCCTGTGAATTTTCGTAAAGCGAAGTTTTCCACCCCAAACCCCATTGCCAAAAGCCATTTTCAAAAAAGCGGCTGTCTAGGCAGTGGTTGCCCTCCGAGTGACTTCATTCTTTCGCCCAGACACTTCTCCTCCGCAATAATACTAATTACATTTCTCTTTTTCTGAAAGCTCATCGACCAGAGTTTCCCAAGAAAGGGAGAAACGTCCAAAGTCATGGCTTTTGTTTCGTGTGCATTCTGCTAATCCTGGGATGACGTGGTATTCCGCATATAGCGCGACCTCCTTCCATCCCTGTCCTTCCTTTTCTTCCGCAAAGATCTCCAGACGAATGACATCATTTCCCAGAATCCGGGGTCTTTTGTGCGTCGCTTCGGCTGCTGTACTTTCCCAATTGTTGATGTAGGCGCAATTGAATCATATGCTCGTCGTCCTTTATATATCGCCGTTTTATGAATACTCTCGCGTTTTCCTTCGTTTTAGGTCCGCTTGGGGCTGTCTAGGTTCCTTTCCATTGAAAAAAAAAATGAAGGAAACAGACCAATTGGAGGTATTTTCCACTAAATTCTTCGTTTCAGCCCGATGCGGGAGCAATGCGAATGTGTAGCGAGCACCGCCAGACTCGAAGAAGCCCTGCCCACGACCACGCGGGAATACGACGTTTTTCTGGGTGGATCCTGCGGAAATACGGTGGGTAAAATATTTGTAGAAAGATATTAAAATATCAGAAAGTGCTTTTAAACGGAAACTAAGTAGGTTTTCAGACCAATTACAGTATCCTAGCCGACCACAGACCTTTAAAATTCACCGAAAATTATTTTTCTCGTTAAACGTCTCAAAATTCTGTCAATTTAACGAACAAAAAAGAAATATCCAGATGGCATTGGGTGGTCTAGATCAACCGGGTGGACTCGGAAATTTCGGAGGGTCGGGTCTGGCCCACCGAAATTTCCCGGTCCGCCCGTTGCGTCGCGTAAGGACAGTGGATTCTTTGACTCATTGCTTCCACTTCCCCGTTTTTTTCCAATCTTCCGTTCAATTGGGAAAACGTGAAAGACGTTCTGTCGTCAGAGACGAGAGAGTACACGTAAAGAGAGGGCCCAGACTAATTGGATTAGAGACGGTCGTTCTTTGCGCTCAAACACTCGCTTTTGTGGAAGGAAAGGACGAGGGCTTCATGGTTTTAACGGGCCGGGCTCTGAAAATTCCCAGCCCGTGGTTTAACAACCTTCAGGCAGGACAATGGCCTATGCTACTTTTTATTTGTCGCATTATTCTGCAGAATAGTCGCCCTTTTAGTTCTCAAAGTTTATTTACCGCTCATAATTCGCGCCCTTTCCCCTCAAATGCAAGCCTTTCAAACTTGTCCGTGGCTGTTTTGCACCTCTTTTCGTGTTTTTCACGTTCTCCTGCCCTCGAGGGCCGGAATTAATCGAAATGACGTGTGACCAGGTCGAGGCCCTGAAAAAAATGAGGGTAAATCGGTCCGAGCAAACTAAACTGCACAAGAAATTGAATGCGAATCAATACTGATTTATGTGGATTGAACACGTACTGTATTTTTGAAGTGACGACAACTTTCGGATTAAAATTGAATAAGAACAAAACCAAATCTTTCGTCTACCCATGAATTTTATATTATTTAAAATTAAATTTTCGTTCTAAATTATTGATTTCAGGTATGGCGGCGGGCGATGGTGATTCCTTTCCTGAAGAAACGCGGCATTTCCTACTACGATCCCCAGCGGCTGCAGTGGAACGAGAATATGATCTACGAGGAGAGCATAGCGAAAGAGGTAGACACGTGTCCCTGTGACGTCACCACTTCCCCTTGTTAGAGCCAGCCGGTGGCAGTAAAGACACCGGAAATGACGTTATATCCAGCCGGAGCAAGTTGTGACAGCCGCATTTTGACCGACCGCCGGGGATTTCGGCGGGTGTCTGGAGGTTGATCGGCCGGCGATCGGAAATTGAGGATTGGCGGTTAAACATCAGAGACAGAGGGGACTGTGGAACAGCGGAGCGGTAGTTATGGAACAGAAATAGCGCATAGGTCGGGCAGGATAGGGACCTAACGGGCCTGACAGGGACTATCTAGAACCTTGCCTCTGTGAATGACCGAATTCTGATGACCTGAACTTTTTTGTTGAAAAAATAAACTAGGACATTAATGTCAAAAGGAGGCTCGTATATTTGGCAGCTATTTGTAAACAAACGTGTTCCCACATCACTTCCTATTTACGAATATGAATGATGCGAGATCATCATTGCAGATTAAGATGCTATATTTTCCTTCCTTTCCGTAGTATCCTGTGTTTTTGCAGCGTCGCGGGGCATTTGATTTATAAGCGGCTCGAGTGCCCGTTCTGTTGACAAACAGCACATGATGTCATCTGGGGCTGCGAATACTTCCCGCGTCATTTTCTAGCCTTAGGGACGCCTTCTCATTTGTTTTCTGAAAATAATCATTGGAACAGGGGGATGCCCAATGGACTTAGGCTGTCTGCCATTACTTGGTTTATTGCGTTGTTTGCAGAGTTCTTCGCTGTTTCTGTTCGTGATCGACCCGGCCACCGTGAATGCCACCTCCTTCCTGGAAATCGCCTATTTTGCCGCTCGGAAGTCGCCGAAGCTGGTGGTTGTGTTCCTGGGAAGGACGGAGTGGGCCGAGAGAGCCCATCCCCGCGACCTCTGCGATAGAAACAGGACCTGCAACATGCTCGACCGGATTCTGGAGGCGCACGGAGTGCCCGTCCTTCACAGCATCCAGGTGCTTCATTCAGAATTCTAAATTACTTATCCAAGGGGGTTAAGGAGGCCCTGGTGTACATCGAGGAGGAGATCATCGGCAGCAAGAAGTGGAGCGACGTGATTTCGGTGCCTGCCCAGCGACTGGTCTACCTCTCGCTGAGGACGAGGAGGGCGGCCAGGAATGCCAGGGACAGGGCACACGCCGCTTGGACCAAGATGCGGTCAGTCGCCACCAAGGCAGGAATTGCGGGATTAGTCGATTCGGTGAGTGGAAAGACGAGAAATCACGCTTAGTTGCTTTATTGACTAGATTTTAAAATTCTTTTTATTTCTCTGACTCACATTGCGTGTTTCAGGTAATAATGTTAGCACTGCAGTTGCTGGCCCCCACCATCCCGCTCTTCCTAGTCATCATTCCGCTGGTCCTCCTCAATGTGATCGTCATCTTCGCCGTCAACAAAGTTCAACAGTACAGGTACGTCGCTCTCTCTCGCTCTCTCTCTCTCGCTCTCTCTCTCTCTCTCTCTCTTCCTCTAACCTCTCTCTTTCAGGGCCTCCCGTCCTCGCTTCGTCGTCGACTCCTCCTTCGTCTCCTTGCGCCCTTCGGCAGCCATCCCCTCCCCCCGCGTCCCCACAATAACCACTCCTTTGAATCCGAGGCAGCCGAAGCCGAATGGTCAGTTTTACCTCCTTTCAGGCTAATTTCGCCGTTTTCAGTGCAACGGTCGAGGAAATTCTGCGAGGAGCTGGCAGTAGACGACGGTTCTTCCTCTTTCTTCATCCCGGAGAACTTCAAGAGGAAACCGCAGAACGGGAAAGTGAAGATCCCAGAGGTTGGATTCTGCTGGAAATCGGAATAAGGCCTCTTTTCAGTCATTGTCCTGTCTAGAAGTAGTGAGTAGCAATACGACGGACGATAACCCTTGGGTCAGCGAGAGAGTTGTTCCCCACCTCGAGTGAGTTTCTTCGGAGAAACGGCGATAAACGGAGGATTCAGCGGTCATTCCATAGCTTATTCTTATGGATTGACGTCGAAGGAAGTCTTGCCAGAGAAGAGGATGAATTGCTTCAAGACGTGGTCCTCCCAGCACAAGCAATTCTTCTACTACATCCCATCCACTACCACTTTTCTGTCGGGGATGGTTGAGGTTGGTGGAGAGAGAGAGAGAGAGAGAGAGACGGGGGGTCAGGCGATAAGAGAGAAGTCTGAAAAGTGCCGTTTCTTCAAAAACATCGTCTGCAATTTCAGATTGCGTACATGTTGGGTCACACCACGTGGCAGGTGACAGTGTGCGTTGCGAAAGAGGCCGAAGCGCTGGAAGTTTCTCCCCAGGAGACCGAAGAAGAACAGGAGAGGGCCGCCCGTCGGCGGCGCAACGATTGCTATCAAATAGCATTCTGTTACCTGAAGGTTCGTCTCATTGAAAATAGGCCCGTGAGAGCCCATTTCTCTCAAATTTAGATGAAAAGGTCTTATTTTCCGTGTTTCAGGACATGGCGAAGCGCCGTCAGTGTGTCATCTTCTCAGACATCGGAGAGGCGTTGAGCCACGTGTCGAAGCAGTGCTTGGGGCCGTGACTGTCCCATTGTTTCGCTGTGTAGGTGCCGCTGTGTTTTGTGCTCACCCCCTACGGTTCCCCAGGTTGTTCAATTGTTTTCTCTTCAAGAGACATGGGTCCCCCTTTTACGCGAGACAAAGCAATATTTTATTTGGATTCCCCTTCTGTATCATTTTTTTTACAAAAAGTCTGTGAATCTTTTCGTGATATTTTAGGCCACGCCCCCTCTTAACCCTCGTCTGATGTCACCCCCGATGGATACCTCATTGCTCAGGAAATCAAGGCCTTGATTTTTTTCTTCTTTTTTTTCGCTGTCCCCTCCCCTTCCTTCTATGTATATTTTGTTAGGTGATTGTAGGCTGTTAGTCTCGTTGTTTTCTGTCTCTCGAGCGCAAGCTTTACGTTTCATTCCTATTCTTCTCTGTACAATTTTGGTCCTGGTATATTTATTTGGAAATGAAATATTTGACTACCTTATTTGTTCTTTGGGTTTTCTGGGTTTCGAATAAGAGAAGGCTTGGGTTTTGGTCGGTTCTTTGGAGGGGAAGAGACCTGGAGAGGGCTTTAAAACGGCCAACGTCTGAGTAACTTTAAAAAGATTGACGTCAATAATGATCAAACTATGGTCATTAATCCCTCCTTTTCAGTGCTGGGTCTGCTGTTGCTGGCCGCCGCCCTGTTCGTCCTCCGCTACATCAAGCAGTCCCGGAAACTGCACGGAAAGTACAACCCGGCGAGGGAGGAGCACGCCCTCTCGACCGCCTACAGTATGCCCATGTCGCATATAACGAAGGAGGAGAGGCTCATCTGATTGTTTCTTGGACTCTTTTGTCTCCACGGGTCATTTACGCGTTTATGTTGCTTATTTCTGTATAGGACTAGGTCCCTATACTGGTCTGAACTTCTACCTGTGGGTTTTTGAAAATGTCAAATTAGCCCACATGTAGAAAGTTTGGTGTGAAATCGGCCATTTGGTTTTGCTAATATTGCCAGACAATTCAGAAACAATAAATACACTATAGAAGCTTGAAACTTTAATAACATACATTTAAGACATTAATCAACATCAATCGAATTGGAAACTAGCAAAACTGATTCTATTCTGTAATCTTTATTGGGAACGGTTAGATTACTTTTGCTATATCTTTATTGAAGACGACTACTTCTTTCCGAAGAGGGAGTGCGGCTTGCCGAAGAAAGGGAAGGGCGTTCCGAGACGGTTGGGAAGAGCAGGCTCTGAAGAAACACATCATTCTAATAAGAAGCTGATCCCACTCGGCGGAGACGGCGTGGACATTTCCATAGAGACCACCCGGCGATCGGTGGTCGGCTGGGGCGATTCCTGGAGGTCCTTGGGAGTGGGGAGCTGGGTGTCGACAGCGTAGGGACTGCAGATCTCCATGGAGACCACCCGGCGGTCGGTGGTCTGACGAGGCGAATCCTGGAGGTCCTCGGGGGTGCCCTTCTCCTCCTTCTGTGGCCAGTCCTCCTTCTTCGGCGGAGTTTCTTTGTTCTTAGGCGTCGTCTTCTTCGGGGACTCTTCCTCTTCCTCCATAAGGTCCTGCAGCCTTTGAACCTCCTTCTCCACCGGAGAGTCCTTGACTCGACGCAGCCTCGCGCGGGCGAAAGAGAATTCCGGCAACGACTTCGGAGTGTCGTTGAGCAGGGGAGTGGAGACGGGGGGCCGAAGAGGAGTGTCCACCGGCGGCGGCAGCGACTTCTTCACCGAGCCCAGGCAAATGACACTCTCTTCCAGCAGAGACTGGCTAGGAGTCATCTGAATCAGGATTCCTTTCGAAGATGAAGAGGCACACCTGGCCTCGGTCGCTGGAGAGGAGCAACTGCGCCAGGTTCAGGGAGCTCCGCCTTGCACGACGGCTGCGGGTCTCGTCATCCAACAACGAATGGGAAGAGGCGCTGCGAAGGGGAGTACGACGGGTGGAGGTCAGTAGAGAGGCCAGGGAGAGTGCCTTACCAGGCCTGAAGAATCGGTTCGGATGATCAGAAGAGTTAACAAACTCTTCGGTGCCCTTGGGAGTGGCCGTCTTGAGGTTCTTCAGGAGATCGTCCATGGTCATGTCCGCCGCTGTGACCGATCTCTCGCAAACCGGGGCCAGAGACTCGTTGAAGACAGAGTCCCTCCTCTTCGAATCGCAGGCTTCAAACCCCTTGACCGCCTGGTTGCAGGTCATGTCGGCCGCAGTGACCGAGGAGTCAGCCAAGTTGACGTGAGACTTGTTCTGACGATTGAGAAAGGTTAGAAGAAAGAGGGATTTACCTCCTCATAATCGTCAGTTTCTCCGGGCTCCTCATTCTTCACAATCGCCTCAATGATCATCAGAAACTCGATGCGGCGTCTGTCGATCTTCTTGCCCTCGCAGATCTCCTCCCTCTCCTCTGCGATGTAGTCCACAGTCGCCTCTTTCTCCTTCTCCGTGGCAGCCTCGATGTTGTATCTGAATGTGATTGTTACTTTGGGAGAGGAAGAAACCAACTCCAGGAGGTTGCTGAAGGCCGTGATGACTTCTTTGACAAGCTTGTTTAGCTTGTTCTTTCCCTTCTGACGGGTGAAATACCCCATGGCGACCGCTTAGGACGACTGCAACTGAAGGAATGAAGGCAACTGAACGGCCTCTCTCGGTAATTCAAATGCAACGCACGTGACTTAGCGTATTCGTGGACTGTCTAATTCGTCCCACCTACTTCCAACAGCGTCACAGCTAACCAAGGTTGAAAATGAGGGGCTGGAAGGAAATGTAACTGAAAATGCTAGAAAGACGATAAAGAACTAGAATATTGCACTACACGATAAACTGGCAAATTAATTGACTTTAAATTGCAGTTTCATAGGGTTTGGTAACCCAAAATAGAAGATTTCAGCTCGCAAGCCTTGGCCAAGGACGCGTTGATGACCGTATAATCATTCCGAGTTTGAACAACCATAAACAGTTGCTGCTGATTTGATTTTGTTTCTAAAGCTTATTTGTTTCTAAAATTAAAGCCCATTGAAACCACATCTAAGTGATGAAAATGAGTGTGATTTCGAGTGAAAGAGTGTGCACATCCCCGTCAATATCAGCAATCAGCGGAGAAGGTTTCATCTAATCCGAGCATTCTAATCCCCCAATTTCCTCCCTCTGCTACCAGCCGCCGTTATCTTTCAATGTGATATTGGCCTCTGCCAGTTGGCTGCAATTACTCAACGTGAGATGCCATGACGAATCAGTTCTACATGCTAGTCACGACTTATGGTTCAAAGTTTCTTTTTTGTTTATTCAATTTAAAAGAGGGAAACTTTTTCAGATAAGTTTTACAAAAGAATTTTTAATTCAAATGTAAACGGAAAATTACTTTTGAAAATTGCACGCAGAATTGTGCACTTGTCTCGTTTCCTCTTATTAATGAGGCTGGATGCGGATATTTCTCCATCCTTGGACTTATTAGTTCGGCAATTCTTTCGCTTTTTTGGTTTTACATATATTTAGCCATTGGAACACATCTAGCTTCTATGCGAATTTGATTAATTAAAAAGAAAGGTTGGGCCTTGCAGCAAAAACTGTCGTATTCGTCTAATGTTTTAACGCATCATGCCAATGTTTCAATGATTTCTTTTGAAGAATTGTATTAGAAGAGGTACTCAGGTAAGCATTAGGAACCCACCAGGATGATATAGATTTGCTCTAATAAAATTTCCCCGTTCTTTCGAATCGATTATGGCACATCCCTATTCTCAACAGTTTGCCCTTCCCTTCTAAGAAAACGTCATAATACATAAAAATTCTTTTTTTTAAATGGCAGACTCGTTCTTTTGATTTAGAAGCCTCAATTGGCTAAACTAGAAATTAGACGGGTCTTCGCTCGGGGTCCAATCCACTGCAAAGTTTACAAAACACTTTTTAGATAACCCAGGACCAATTAATCCGGCAGTTGTTTCAATGAGACCGCTTTTCTAAAACTTCCAGAATCCATTGAATCTCCTAAATCCTAAATCCGGCTTGTTTGCGTTGTTTTCTGGCCGCCGCCAAACTTATCCCATTCCCCCAGATGTCTGTTCCTATTGAAATTGAGTTGTTCTCTCCGATTCTCTCAATGTTTTCTTCCAAATCCCTTCTCCCGATTCTCTACGAGTTTTAACATCAAAACAACCGTTATTATATACGTCAGAAGTAGGATATTGGGAATCCTTGTGCTCAATTTGTGCCCAATTTCCTCCCCTGCACCCTATGCACCATACTCTCAGAAGAGTCGAGGACACAAGAGCGTACGCAGGCCATGTTTTGGTCTACCACGTTTTATAATCCTTCATTTTCCAACAAGGATCATTCCAAAGTGAACTCCTAGTTTCGAACACATCTGCCTGTCATTTTCAGGAGTTCGTTCTCCTAAATTAAAAAGCAAGCCGATTTTCGGATTAATTTGGTTAGCTTATCACGTGTTATAGTAATCCAGTCTGACAAACACAGAAAATGCAACTTCTTTTTCAAATCTGATTCTCTCTCTTTCTATTTCTCTCTCTCTTTCTCTCTCTCTCTCTCTCTCCTCTCTGTCAACAAAATAAATTTGCAATTTCGAGGTTGCTGATAATTCGTACTTTTGCCTTCAAATACAAAATGTGCGTGATTGACGTAAAATAACATAATTGCTCCATTTCCATCTTATTCATACCAGTCTGCTGCTATTCTTCATACCCGATCCCCCATAAAAGTGAAATGTGTTATGTAACCAAACTTAAAGGGATATTCAAGATTTAATTCTAATTCAGTGATTTGTGCCTCCTTCGTTTCTCTGAATAAATATAAAACATCAAGATAAGAGAGCGAAGCCAAGTCTTTATAGCCCCGAAGCTCCCCATTTTCCGGAGCACATCGTTCGCTGCCAACTGGACGTGTTTTACAACCCATAATTTCGGTTCTTCCGATTGACCACTCTGTTCACGAAATCTTCTGTCTTCCTCTATTTCCCGGAAATCGGCTTTAGACAATTGCTGTTTCGAGTCTTAAAACTAAGGTGTATTTTACAAAACACCTTAGTTTTCAATAAAAGAATACGAGTAGACTTTCTCAATTAACATTTTGGTTTTTTTGCTTTACTGTTTTGGTTTCCATCGTTTTCTTATTTTGATGACCACCTGTTCGTGATTTTCCTCCTTAATTACTTCAAAAGAGCCCATACATCCTGCAGCACAATCCAAAGTCAAAAAAATCTTTATAGATTTTTTTCTTGTTAAAACATATCCAATTATAAAACAAATCCGTCAATTGGACATCGACCGTGTTTGTTACATTATTACACTATTTCAATGATTTGGCTATCATTCATACAAATCGTCAACGGCATCATTTAAATCAGTCGAAACTGTTTTGACGAAGAGTATCTGTTTGAACGAAGGAATTTTACAAGAATTCTTTTCCATTCTTCATTTCGCACTCCTTTAAAGTTTGCTAGAATTCAAATCGTTTGCAGCAGTCTATTTAATCTTCACCTTTCGGATGACCTTGGATTACACTTTCCTTAATCCACTACCTTTAATGAAAAACATCCGTTTCAAAAAGAACATATAGTGTCCCCCTTAAACTCTTTCATCCATTCAACTTCTTTTCAATGAAGAAATCCGTTCCATTTGGCTGATAGCCGGCTGATCCCCTGTGTTTACAGCCTCAGGTGATAGCCAATTCCGGCGACGTCGGGATTCCGTGAGTAGAGGACATTGCGTGATACCCGATTGTGGCCTTCTTCCATCCTCCAGAATCCGACAATAGATTATCTCTTTTTCCTTAACACAGAAATCAGACGTCCTTACATCTGGTTGTTATCGAACATGTTTTAAAACGTATTAAAATTATGCAAAGTAAAAACCTTTTATTTTTCATTTGAGAAACAAGTGATTTTACCCTTGTTCCAAATTGGGTCAAAGTGTCTATTTTATCTTCAGATGACAACTCCACCGACATCTCCCACTCTGCTCACGCCACTCCAAGGGCGGACGCTTTCTGTGACGACAGAGGAGGGGATTAAGCAACCGAAGCCTAAAAAGGTAGAGAGAGAGAGAGAGAGAGAGAGAGAGAGAGAGAGAGAGAAAGAGAGAGGAAGAGAGAAAGATAGAGGAAGAGAGAAAGAGAGTGAGTTCCGGGTTTTACCTGGAAAGTAGTTCCTGCATTTTTTTGTTCCACGTAAACTTCAAGTCTATTGTTTCTTGGGAGCAAATGATTTTGCACTAGCAATAGCTGACGTTGGGAACCTTCAAAGGTCTTTTCTTTTTACTCCGACCCGTTGTGAAAAAACATTTAAAAGAAAATTAATTATGCAAGAATTAATAGTTTTCAGACTTTTCTCTGTATCGTTTAGATAAAGTACTCCTAGGAACTTTAGTATTTCATAAACTTGAAAATTTTCTACAAATTTAATTTTAAACTTTATAAAAAAGTGTTTCTGGTGTTTTTGTTGCTATACAATATTTTATATTTTAAACCTTGCTGGAAACCGTTTCGAGTGAAAAAACAATGCCTTTTATCCAAGAAAATTCTTATTTTTCTTCTTGAAAAATCAATTTGGCTTATGTTTACAAAGATTTAAAATTGGCATAGTACATTTAGGCACCGTCGCCCCGCCCCCTTTTCGGCGCGGAACGGGAGGCAAATCCTGGGCCTGGGCGTAAAAGCCTTCAAAATCAACTTTTTGGGGTTCTGAAAAAAGAAAATTGAAGAGAATTTGAAGCTCTAGCCTACTACTTGCTTTTTGGTAAACATATCTTAGTATAAAATGGTGCACCGCTGTTCCAAACTTAAGAAATCACGTTTTTCTCCTGAAAATCTAATTTCTAGGCGGCAAACGCATGTTTTTATGTTAGTTTTTTGTTTATGGGGTACTTTAAGACATTTTAAGATGCCTAGCGTCAAATTTCAAGTAGCCGATTTATGGGGGTTAGGAACCGAAGTTGGCAAGTTGCACGGTTATGTTCAGTGCTCATTAACTTAAAAAATTGAGCGATAAGGTATATTTATTAATATTTCGTTGCTCTAAAAGTACAGGTTTTTTTGCGAGTTTTTTCCATACCATCTTTATAGGATTTCCTTGCGTTTGCGCTACTTTATTTACATAAGAAAATTGTTACTCTAATTTTCAGAAAATATAAGCTCTCTTCTATCTATTATGCAGGTGGCAAACGCAATATTTTATTACTGCAGATAATTGCCACTCTAGAACAGTAAATAATAAAACACTAACTGCGAAAATTTAGGTAGCCGATTTTTTTATTACAGCGCGTTTAGCATTTCCTAATGCTATAAGCGCGGCCTCAGCTTATGTTTGCGCCGCCAATGTCACTAAGAAGGCGCCGCGTGGCAGACTGGTTAACGTTTTGCTTGGAAATCTGAGGAAGCCAAAAAGAGTACGGATCGGATCTTCCTGTTGTTATATTGTTTTGCGCATTGTAAAAAGACTTTTGCTGCCAAACTTAAGCTTTTGTTTGTTATTTCAAAAACTTCCAACTAGAAATGACGTTGTATAGAGGTAAAACTATCAAAAGTTGAAACTACTTTTTGAAAGGTCGTTTTTCACAAACCATGTGATTAGTGAACGGGGCAAAACAAAATGCATATGAGTAAGAATTCAACCTGCGACCTTCAGATTTGTAAGCAAGCGCGCTACCACTTGACTATACAGGCGGCGGGCGGCGCGCTCCAACTCCTACGCTGACTATTCCGTGTTCACGGCCATTGAGCCGCCTTTTAGCGCAGTTCCGAAAACACCGCCCTTTGGCGCCTCACAAAAACCGACGAAACTAAGCTCAAACTTAATCAAATTACATTTTTCAAAAAAGGATTTGTTAGTTAGAACATTATCTACGTAACCACGTTAAAATTGATTCAATTCAACAAGTTTGAAAAAAACGTGGTGGTGCCTAACAAGGGAACACCCACAACCACCCCGTGGGGTTTTAATATGCGATATACCGCATTTCGTAGCTTATATGATGGCAATTGAGAAAGTGATCCCCAAATCTGCTAAACGACCTCCTCCGCCGAGTAAGGCGCGCTGAAAGATTGGGCCGCAGTCCGCTCCCGGTACTTTAATGCGGCGGGCGCCATATGAAGACGTGGCCAAGTGGCCGATTGGCAAGGCGCCTGCCTAATAAGCAGAAGGTCCCGGCTTCGAATCTCCGCTGCGGAAATTATTTTGCTTTTTATGATATTCATGCAATCATTATACATTTTCCACGAAAGAAGGAAAAAATTTAAATTTTTCTTGGAAATTAGCAGATATTGCGTTTGTGAGGATTACAATAAAAACATGTCCAATTAGGGTTGCATTTAAAAAAAACTTAAAATTTAAAAACAATTAAAACACTTTTTCTTAAAATTTTATAATGTGTTTTTTTATTGTAGGTGATTTTTACTTCATGGTTGGCCCGAAAATTTTGGAAATCAAAACAATAAACAGTCCTGTTCGACGTTAGAATCGGTCAAAATTTAAAAAAAATTTATATTGTTTTAATATTTAAAAAAAAACTATATATTTTCAAATTAACTTTTTTGAAGTTTTTTTGCAACCCTAATTGGACATGTTTTTATTGAAAAAATAGGATTCCAGAAAAAAAAACTTTGTAATCCTCACAAACGCAATATCTGCTAATTTCCAAAAAAAAATTTAAATTTTTTCCTTCTTTCGTGGAAAATGTATAATGATTGCATGAATATCATTAAAAGCAAAATAATTTCCGCAGCGGAGATTCGAACCCGGGACCTTCTGCTTATTAGGCAGGCGCCTTGCCAATCGGCCACTTGGCCACATGTTCATATGGCGCCCGCCGCATTAAAGTACCGGGAGCGGACTGCGGCCCAATCTTTCAGCGCGCCTTACTCGGCGGAGGAGGTCGTTTAGCAGATTTGGGGATCACTTTCTCAATTGCCATCATATAAGCTAAGAAATGCGGTATATCGCATATTAAAACACCACGGGGTGGTTGTGGGTGTTCCCTTGTAAGTACATTGTTTTCGGTTTTATTTTTACATTTCTCTATCGTGGCGCACCGTGGCGCAAAGCAAAACTTGGTGTTTAAACATATGAGTAGCTAAAAAGGTCTCATAAATGAACTGTACTGTTTTGCGGAATTCTCTCCTCGAAAGCATTCTGAGAATAGCTCGGATAAGTCATTATTGGCTATTGCATAAATCCCTTCCAATTATTAGGTCATGGCTTCCATTTGGCTGCAATATTCTTATTTACCTTCTGCTATTGGACTATATTTGCAAACATTATATACACTGCGTTGCAAAAGTATAGGTTCACCCCATTTTTTCCACTTTTCTTTAAAATGGGTAGATATCTGTACAGGTGGCTGTGGCAACTAAAATCAACTTAAAAAATTACCCTAATTCTACATGTCCAAAAATTTGGAAATTTGCATAACAGGGAGTTATTCAAATTTGTGAAAAATGTGAGGTTGCAAAAGTATAGGTTCACAATGGGAAATCAACAATTTATTGATACTAAACAGAGGAAATATCATTCAGTAATCGGTATGTGCTCCTTTGCGCTGTACCACTTGCAGAAGACGACGAGGAACAGACGCCGCGAGATTCTGGAGCAGGCGAGCGTCAAGTTTGTTCCATTCAGTCATGATGGCATTCTTCAGCGAAGTTACGTTGGTGAACTGACGGTTGTTTTCGTAGACACGCCGAGAAAGAACTCCCCAAATGTTCTCCATTGGGTTAACATCAGGAGAGCATGCCGGCCAGTCAATAAGGGTGATGTTGTTTGTGCTGAACCACTGTTTTGTCGATCTGCTAACATGAACAGGAGCGTCTTGGACAAACGATAGCTGCTGAGGGGTTGTTGCAAGGAAGGAGACGAGATTTGCTTGAAGAACATTCTGATAATCGACGGAGTTCATTTTGTTAGAAACAAAAGCCAGCGCCACAGTCGAGTCAGCACAAAACGCACCCCAGACCATTACGTTTCCGCCACCGAATCCACGCTTCGAGAATATCAGAGTATCCTTTCTGAGATCATGCCAATATCCACGGTTACCATCAGGTCCATCCAAGTTGAATTTTTTTCGTCCGACCAGATAACCTGATAATCGATTACAGACAATTAAAAAATTGTAATACCTTAGACCAATCAGTTCCCGTAGCAAGATGATTTTGAGCAAACGCCAACCTGTTTCGACGATGCCGGGGGTTCAGATGGGGTCCCAGTCTTGCAGTCCGACGAACAATGTTGTTGCTCTTCTTCAGGCATCTCCAAATCGTAGATTTGTGCACTCCCAGGTTAAGGTCACTGTTGATTTTAGCCAGGGTGGTCACTTTGTTCGACGCAGATCTGATCACAGACCGCTCATCACGGACTGTCAGTTTCTTCGGCCGTCCGGATCGTTCAGCTGGACCATAAGCAGAGGGATTTCGGACGAATCTGTTGATGACATTGACGGAGCGGTTGAGAATCCGTGCAATTTCCCTGTTCGACTTGCCGCATTGATGGTAGGCCTGGATTTGAGACTGCTCGCCGTTGGTGAGGTGTGTTCCGCGTGGCATTGTTGAGGAACAATGTTATGCATTAGCATTTTTAAAAAACTGAATGACCCGGATGCCGAATATGTTAATTTTTGATGATTTCCCATTGTGAACCTATACTTTTGCAACCTCACATTTTTCACAAATTTGAATAACTCCCTGTTATGCAAATTTCCAAATTTTTGGACATGTAGAATTAGGGTAATTTTTTAAGTTGATTTTAGTTGCCACAGCCACCTGTACAGATATCTACCCATTTTAAAGAAAAGTGGAAAAAATGGGGTGAACCTATACTTTTGCAACGCAGTGTATGTTTGTCATGAAAGCTATTAATTTTAATCTAAACTTCTAGTTTCCAGAAAATTATTTCTAGGAGGCCACAACTCCAATTTTATCGGTCACCACAATGACAAACACGTACCAAATCGAAAATAAGTTCCCAGGACAGCCGAAATTAGAAGAAAACAAGTTTTCTCTTTTCCTTCTGAATCATCATCCATATTTGTTTCCCAAACCGAAGCCAGTTTGCTTGTTTCCCTCTCTCTCTCTCTCTTACGTATTTCTCGATGGAAAGTGCAGCTGCATCGCAGAAATCCCTCTTCTGCTCATCTCTCGCTCATTTCGTCATTCCATCGGCGGATTTCCCTCGGATAGGACAACCTTTGTCCGTTGACCTTTCCGTCGCTAGGAGGCGACTCAACGGGAAATTCCTCTATACATGTTTTCTCTTCTTTCTATTCAAAGGATCTTTTTCTGCGAAGACATGAATGCCTCTGATTTCACTTTGTACGCGACCTAATACATATATAGAAGTTGTTTAATGAGGTGCAATATTCAAATACACAGAAACTCACATTCTATTGTTATCGAAGAATAATACTTTTGGCTGGAAGTAAAAGTTCTGCCATTTGAAGACCACATAGGTTACAATTTCTTTTCTGTGCTCTTTATCCCTATTAAATAATTGCATTCACATTGGTATGCTTACTGTACTATTTCCTTTTGTTGTATTATGATAGTTTTAGAAACACTGTACCAACAATGAAGTCAAAATGATAAATTGTGCGAACCACTTTACAATCTCTCTTTTACTTAGCATTTTATCGAACCTTTACTTAGCATTTTATCGAATGTTTCAATTTGTTTTTAGAAATTTTTTTACAACATCTTTTTTTATTTTAAAGGAATGAAGTATTTTTTAAAGGAATGAAGCCACAAAATGATTTTAGAATGATCCATTGTTGTAGTTTTTGATTTACCTTTACTAAATCTATATTTTATGCGTGAAGCTCTTTATACACTTAAAAACCTTTCAATTAGGTAAGTAAAAGTTTTGGCGCGCCATTGATGGTTTAAACGCTTTTAGAAGTGATCTCAATTCACAAAAGACCATAAAACAGTTCCAACGCTGCAATCATTTTCAACTGTAATTATGTTCCGTGAAAACAGCCTCAACTATAGCCGATAAAATGGGAAATCTTCGTTTTGAACCTCTGAATTCAAAAGTTAAAACTGCAGAACTTTTCCTTTTGGAACTTTTCCCCTACATCACCTCCTAGAATCCCTCATTCGCATTTCCTGGATTGCTCATTCCTTCCGTCTCCTATTTAGCCACTTTTCCTGTCACTCCCTATTCCTACTATCCAGGTTTATGAAATTGCAAAACTACTTAACACTGTTTCTTCAAACCCGATTAAAAAATCATTTTCAGATAGTCGCTCTTTCTGGCGAAGAATCCGTGGACATGACGAGCACTCCTCCTCCACCGGTCACCTCCCAGGGAAAGAAATTCCGGTAATTTTCTTCTGCTTTTCTAAAAAAAGGAAGAAAGTAGGGGACATTTGTGTTGTTTTAAGGACTACTATCAAAGGAAAGAAGAATTTCAGCAACTGCCACGCTTCCTTCCGCCTCAGGATGCTTCAGGAACAACACGGCACGGGATTCGAACCCGTGAGTTTTCGAGATTGGATAAACGAGTCAAAAATTTAAACATCTGGAATCGCCAACGATCAAACATACCTAAAATTTGATCAAGACTAAAAGTTAAAAAAATTACTTAACATTTTACATACTTTATTCATATTTTATTTATAATAGGCATCTTATACAAATTGTATTCAGAATTTTTACAAATGGAAGTTTAAAAGCGCATTAAATTTCACAAAGGGCACATTTTGCGGTGCGGCATCATCTACGCCTTTCTCTTTTTAAACCTTTTTTTCTCCTTTTTCTTTTTTAAAGATGTTTACCATATTACGTATTGTTTGCCCTAATTCTTCGTAATCCGTTCGCTCCATGGCAACCTCCGGGGATTCTGCCGTTCCCTGGGATGGATTCACCCTCTCACTCATTCACTCTCCACTCTCTCGCGTGGTGGGCGTTTCTCTCCCTCTCTCTCTCTCTCTCTCTCTCTCTCTCTCTCTCTCTCTCTCGCTCTCTCTCTCTCTCTCTTTCTCTGTTTGTCTTTCATTCTTTCTATTCCTTTTTGCTCTCCTTTTCGCTTCATGTGCTCCATAAGCGCTAACTGAAATGTGGAATAAATATCCCATTGAAGGGGGTGACCTTGTATTTTGACATTGTATCTTTCTGTCATCAGACCTTTTGTAGCCGGTCGTACACTTGAACGTTTTCTTAACATTACTGTAAGTTTGTTTTGAAAAAACGCGTTATAATAAGGACAAGGAGAAGGTTGATTACCCTGATTGTGGCAAACAGCTCAAAAGACATCCATCTTTTGGATAGAAAAAGGCGAATCTTTGACTTCTTAAAGTGAACAATTAACACTCCCTGGCCAGGTTTAGCTGTTCGAATTGCAGCTACCCCTATTGTTCGCTAGTTGGATCCCCGTCGCGACAATTTTTGGTTTTCATTTTTGCAATTTCTCATGTCAACTCAACAGTGCTCTAAAAGAGACCTTCTAAGAATCTGCTCTCTAAAATAGCCGAAAGTCAAGAAATAACCTCAGATCGCCGCTGCTCCTGAAACAAAGGACAGACACAATAAAGCCGCCGGAAACGGAGGTTTCCTGTCCTTTTCCAGACGAGTGGATCCGAAATAACCTCCACCAAGCAAATTATTAACTTTCTTTGTTTTATTTATGATACTTTAAATAAAAACACATTTGACTAAAAAAGAAAATTCTTTGCAATTCACCTGAGATTCATCATTGAAAGTGACACGTGCACCGTAATCCAAAGATGAGCGGTTTGGAGCTGCTCTAAATCTGCGTACTCACTCCCAAATAGTATTTTCTTCAGCGAAATAACTAAAGGACCTTTTTGAAAGCGTATTTTTGTTTTCCCAGTTTCCGAGAGAAATCGTGAATAATCCAGGTTCGACACGAGATGTTCCTGCAAACACGCGATGCGCTCCGTTCTGATTCACGGGTTCACACGGAAAATGTGGCACTTTCAACTCTTTTTCTTAAAATTCATTTTTACATTTTTGTGCGATTTTGGGTTTTCGAGCATTATCTAAACTTTTGGAATTAATCCTTGCTGAAATGTACCAAAAACCAAAACGTACCTAAATTAATCGGATTGTTCCTATGTTGAGTGTTTCACAAAATCGGATTTCCATAGGTGTGTATTTCTCTTTGTAATTTTATGTGAAACATTAAAATTTTGGACAAATACAGTAGACATTTTAAAAAAATCCCCAATATTTTTGTAAAATTATATTAAGTTAATTATTTTTTACGACGTAGCAAACTGAATGTGGTTCTCTGAAATTGACATTTTGTTTATTTCTAACGTATCAATTAACATTCGAATGTTGCGTGTTGCGCGTGAATTAGAACAAGATTGGATTGCTCTTTAATTGAAAGCGCAATGGAATCAAAAAACCAGACGAATGCCTTTCGCGCCTAAAATCCAAGTGTATTCATTATTCCTCGATTCAATCCTCAACACATTTATATCTTAGAAACCATGTCTTAGTTGGATCTGGGTCTCTCCTGAAGCGAACGCTGATCGGAAGTCCCATCGGAAGCGGCGCCCCTCTGCCCGAAATGCATAATTCACACTCATCGCTGGAATTAACCTGTCGCCAGACTCCTGTTGCCAGATGCTCTTTTGTTTTCTGGAAATAACTACCGTACCTTTTCCTCGTAAGGGTAACTTCACATCTCTTTCCTTGTTTTGTTTTCCTTTCTTGGAAAGCCCTCTTCTGCAAATTCCCACCGCAGAAGGAAACAATACCTTCTGCCTCCTTTAAGAATCTCATAAATGATGCCTGTTTCCCCCAGCAGACAATATGTCCTGGTAAAACAATAAGTATCTCTTTTAATCATCAACTTTTGTGTATTTGATACTCAGCCAAGTTAAGAGAAAAAACCAAGCACTTTGAAAAATGCATATAGCGGGTTACAAGCCAAATCTTTGGAGTAAGCAGCAAAGATTGACCTAGAAGGGCTTCGCTAAGCGATCAGACATCTGTCATCGGATTTTATACGAAATCTTCTCAGTTGCTCAAGTTTTCTCTCTCTCTCTCTCTCTCTCTTTCTTTTTCTCCTCTCTAGTACAACTCTTCGTGTCTCCAATCCCTGCCCTCCCATCTCATTTCCCCACCTGTCCCAATTTCCTGCCACATTCCTCCGATTTCCCCAGAATGTCCTGGACTTCGGCCATCGACGACGACGGAAATCCTTGGTCAGGTTCAAAAACCAGGGTAAGCTCATCTCCTTGTTTTTTATCCCTTTGTCATTTGTAGCAGACATCCCAACGAACGAAAACAGTCTCCGTCCCTACGTCGCCTGCCTCAGGGTCTCGATTGGAACCCCTTTTAACCCCGCTGGATTCCGCAATGACAAGGTAATTCTAGTTTTGGAATAGCTCTCCCTTTCTTGCGTAAAACACTGAATGCCCCTTGAATCCAAAAACGAGGCGTCGAGGTGTCATTGATCACCTGGGTATGAGGGAAATTGCACATCCCTGCCCGCGTGTGGCTTCTGTAGCCTCTAATCCGGCATTCAGCAAGAAGCGCCAGATGTTCGCCAGCTCCACTCCTCCTGGTACGCCGACGGCCAAACTGTCCTTTGGGGAAAGGACCGACAGTTTCAAGAAGAAGATTTCAAGGTATGTGAATCATAGTCTCTCTCTCTCTCTCTCTCTCTCTCTCTCTCTCTCTCTCTCAGAATTTTCCCTCTCTTTCTTCAAACTTTTCAAGTTTACGGCTTTTCCGGTGAACCAGCTCAATTCAATTTGGCTGCGTTTCCTTACCTCAGTATTCGCCTAAAAAATTCTCGTGTATCAACTTATCCTGCGTATGTAGTCAATTCGTAGCTCATTTAGAAGCATGAATGTCTAGCGTCACCCATTTTCCCGTTTATTTGCAAATTGTGAGTGAAAAGACAAGGATTCAGACACACTGTGATGAACATCTTACTTTCTTTATCTTTCGTAATCTCTTTTACTCTTTTCTTGTTTATCCTTTCTCTCGCTCCACAACATCACTCAATCACATTCATTGCTCGTCTAATCGAAATACACCGATTCCTCCACTTCCAAAGCAAAAATCCCAAATAGGAAAGGGTTACAACCAAACCGACGACATAATAAACATACAGCAGAATAACAACCGCATACATCAACACATAAACAAATTCTAAACCAAAACTTGTTTCATTCCTGGCTTTTACTTACTTTTTGCTTTCTCCACTTTGTCCGAAAATTCAGCTATAACACGCAGAAATGTATGCCAATGGAGGCCATTGCGGGTAAGAGGAGTGACCTAAAAGGTAGATGAATTATTGTTATATCTTCATTGTGGCGTTCCACCAGAGTACCTTTACCAATTGTTCCGAAGAGGTTATCGATCGAATGAAACTTGTCTTACCTGGCTAAGCGCCGCGAAGATAATAATAGCAACCCATCGATGTGGGTTGTCGGTCAGAGAATAAGCGAGAGTCAAAATCCCCACTATGCAGAAACCGAGATCCAGGCCCTCTGTGCTGGTGGGATAATCCTCCCTATCTGCGTTCAGTAAAGATAGGAACAAGTAGATGTTTAGCATCATGCGCATGCATTCTCCAGCGTAGATTAGAAGGAGCAAAACCTGAAGACGACCGAATTTCAAGAATGAGGTAGTGAAACCTGGAAGATCCGTTCTCTCCTTTCTTCTTGAATCTCTTCCTCTTCGGATGGAATGATTAGAATAGGGGTTGGAGGACGAATCAGGGGAGTATTCTCTTCATCATTTTCTTGTTCTTCTGGGATTTCTACAGCGTTGAATTGTTCTTGATCTCGAGACCTTAAGTTGTAGATTGGGTTGACTCCAATTGAGCCCGGTTACTTTGTAGGCTTTTCTGCTAAACATTATAGTTTATTGAACGGATTTCACGCTGCGAAGTAGTTTTTCTCATTTGAAGGTAAGCGATGATGCGATTATTGTCAGCAAGCTTGAAATCTTGAAATACATTTCTCATTGGCCCGATCGCTCCGAAAAATCGATCGGCCAAAGATTTTGGCCGCCGAGATTATTTAACTTGTCAAATTAAAGTTCAGCCAACTTCTTTGTTTTACTTTTAATGCCCACATACTCAATTATAAATGAACAAAATAAAGTGTACTCCAATAAAACCCTGTTTACGAGGCTGACATTTGAATGGGTTTTGAATGATTGGGGCGAAGCTGGCCGGGACGAGAAATTGTTTTAAGCCATAAATGTGCAGCAATAAGAAGAATACGTCAACCAGGGTAGATCTTGGACATGAGTCATTGCTGACTGTACGGGTGAAACTCAGCTGAACACAAAGTCAAACACCAAGGGGCTGCAATTTCACGTGATTTTTTTTGTTTCAGGTTAAAGTTTTTGTTAAAGTTTCAAAAAGTTTCAAACAAAAAGTTGGCAAACTAAATATTATTAGCAATTATGAACGGAAACCATTAAATTATTATTTTTTAAATAATCAAACCTAGTGATACAACATGAGAGTAAAGCTAGTCATTCAATGGGATTACATGCAACCTACGTCGAAGGAACATCCGGATCATACATGTGTAGAAAAAGAATTGATGACTAAGAGGTGAGACAAAGGAGCTGTTGGACGAGTGAGATACTTTTGGTTGGGGGCGGTGCCGATACGACAGCTGTTTATTGACCCAAAATCAACAGAAATACTAGTTGAGGACTATTCATTTCCGCTCTCTCTCTCTTTTTCTCTCTTTCTCTCTCTCTCTAACAAATAACAAGGGAAAAATCAGCTCTCTGGATTCATTTCCGTCCTAATACTCATGCAACGTTTCCTCCACTGTTTAAACATAAACCACAAATACAAAGAAATAACAACTATTCCAGCCACATAGTAGACAAAGAGTATAACAACCACGGCGTATTTCAAAACACGAGGGAGTCCTGAAATGTCCCTCGACCCTTCCTTTGGAGTATGGACTCACCCTGGTCCGTATTATTGATAATCCAACCGAAGATAAGATGTTTGAATCGGCCGAGTGGAGTCACCTAACATTTGATGAGTAACTTCTCTCTCTCTCTCTCTCTCTCTCTCTTCCAACCTGACTGATTGCAGTAAACATCAAAAGAGAGATGGAACGTCCTGGATATGAAGAAAGAGAATAGCAGAGTGGGAAAAGACCAGCAATGCAAAGAGCCACATCCCAGATTTGGTCCGAATAGTGGGGTTTCTCATGAAGAACCACAAGAAAAAAGTAGATGTCAAGCATCAGACGGAGGCACTCTCCAACGAAGATCATCATCAGAAGGACCTAGAAGAAGCCACGGCATGGCCTGGGATTTTAGTTTCAGTTACCCTGAAATTCTGTTCTTTTCTCTTTTCCACATTTTCCGAACTTTTCGGAGGGATCAGCAAATCAACGGAATCGGTTTGGTCTGGGAAGCTTGTGATTTGATCGCCCTCTTCTTCTACAGTAATCTGATTGTCCATGTCGGCCTAGTAGTTTAATTAAGTTATTGTCTGAAGTAAACAAGCTGAAGGAGAAAAAAACCCGTTAACAAGGAAAAGTGAGAAATGAGAGTGATGATGCACTGCAGGGGAGGAGACTTGATAGCACCTAACAGGCGGCTGATCGATTGATACGACTTGTTGGAAATTGGGGTTTCTAATCTAACAGGGGAACTTTGTCTCTGTTTCAGAACACTCAATTCTCTTGATTCATTTCGTCTCTCATCGCAACATATCGTTTTTGCCATTTTCTAAACATAAACAACAAATACAAAGAGCAGATCACAATTCCAGAAATATAGTAAACAAACAGAAGAACAACCACGGCGTACTTCAAAATATAAGGCAATCCTGGAAATCTCTCTTTTGCTCTGATAATCGAAACATTTGACCTACCTTGATATGTGTTATCGATTATCCACCCTAAGACAAGATGTCTTATTCGAGCCAACGGGATCACCTACAACATTTGATAATCTGCGGTGTCTTACAAACTTCTCACTTGACTGAGTATCATATACAGAAGTAGAGACCCCCATCTCCATGGGTAGGACGACATAGTGTAGATTAGAGGGAATAGCCCTGTTATACAGAGAACGACGTCCCATATTTGGCTGGAATACTTTGGTTTTCCATGGACTACCACCAGAAATAAGTAGATGTCAATCATCAAGCGGAGACACTCCCCAACGAAAATAATCATTAAAAGAACCTTAAAATCCTCTCTTCCGAATGGCAGGAGAGCTTTGAATAACCTACATTAAAAAGTTGTTCTTTGCTTTGATCGGCAGTCTCCTGCTGGATAAGAGGATCAAAGGATCTCTCTGGGGAAAGTGGGACTCCTTCGAAGTCATTGTCAGAGTTGACTTCGAGAGTCGCAATGTCTAATTCATTGTATTCCGGAGGCCTTAATCAAGGGTTTGATGTTTGCTGTTGATTTTTCATAGCTCAATTTATCTTTTAACCAGAAAACAAATCAAGAGTTAGATAAATTCTTCTTGAAAGACTTACGTTAAAGAATCGTCTGCCATTTCTTGCAGTTTAGGCCAAAACACACGGAATTTAAAGGTCCAGTTGGGTTGTTTGCTGGGGTTCTTATCTCTACCTCATATGACTCGTTTATCATCCTTGTTTGAATTTCGTCATAACCCACTTTACATCGATTTTAATGTGGCATTTTTTGTTAATTAGGTCATAGTTGGCATGTTTGATGTAGCTAATGATGACTTTAATGAAACTCAATGGAAAAGTTTATTGATTAGCGTGTATATTCAGTCTGGCTTCCACAGCGAGCCTTATCGATCGTTCATATAGAAATTGCAGATTTGAGAACAATGACCAAAGTAAAGAGATAAAATACAAACAATGAGCTTGTAATAAGAACGCCAGACGCCGTGATATGTTATATATTCGAAATGTATGTATGACTTTACTGTGATTTCGTATGAAGAAGAGGGTTTCGCCACCCGAGCCAGTAAACAAAGGAGGCTGAAATGTTTGTTTGCATTCATTGAATCTATTGAAAAATATAAACACTATAAATCCGTTCTTCTCGTTCTTCTAAATTATCTTCTCTTGGAATGAGAGGTTCTTGTGACACAGTTCTCGCAGAACTATCAGCCACATCGACTGTCTCGTTTACTTGGGTTTCTCTGAATTTTCTTTGTTTGGTGGCACGCAAGATTGTATTTCCTAAATAATTGTAACCCACAGTAACTGCGGTATAAAATTTGGATCCATGCTGACTTTTAGTTGAAAACAGTGACGCCGGGGAGCCAAATGAGAGAAAATGCACTTTTATCAAACCATATCAAACAACATGCTTCAACCATTTATTTACTTTTCACCTGTTGTGAAAGAGTGAAAAATAGCAGGAAATATAATTTTGTTTATTATCATCCTTCTTGTCCCTGACGGTACATTTAAGACAACATATCTATAACTTTATTGGTTTGTTATTAAATTTAGCCTATCTGCGGCAGAGAGTCTTTCCTATCTCCGATAGAAAAAATTCAGATTTTTCACAAACACGAAAATGGTAAATGCACTAAGGGGCTGATGGTCGTCTCAGGCTTGATACTCACTTAACTAAACTGTTGGGATCTTCTTCCTCTTCAAGAGCTGCGCCACTTTCAAAGGTCCTCTCATTTGCTGACAGTCTTTGTTCTTCTTTCTGTCTCTTGTCCATTCCTATCGGTTTCATTTTAGCGTGATGAACAGTTGGAATCACACATCACCTAATTTTGGACAATATCGTATATCCTTTGGACTCAATCTCTTGTACCACCTCTTCCTTCATTCAATACAACAATTTATTTCCTCATTCCATCCTTTTATATCTACCATGTTTTATTCCAGATCCTTGTCAGTTGAGAAGAAGCGTTCAGCCTCATCAGAAATTTCTGCCGAGGAGGGTGGTCCCTCCACGGCGGGTGCAACCCTGCGTGCCGTCCGTCAGTTCAAGGGAGCCCACCAGTCCTTTCGCATTAGGATGCTCCAGGAACAACACGGAGAACCGGTATTTAGGAAACATTACCTATTTCATCATCGGACCTTTTGTGCCAATAAATAAAGTTTTTTGTATTCTTGACGCAGATAAATATGGAATAACAAAGAATTTTTCTACAAAATGATATGGTAGCCTAGAAAAAAGATTAACAACAAACTAATAATGTAAAATGGAAGATTTGTTTATTTTCAGGTGTTCATGACGAAGAAGCGGACCAGGGACAACAAATCCGTCTCGAGCGAGTTCAAAGGTGGAGACTTGAACAAATACACCGCCAAGACCTACGCCATCCAGAACGGCAACGAGGTCTTCGGAGGTCAGTTGGGAACTTGAAGGGAGGGAAAAACTCATGGTAGTAGAAAGGGCCAATAGCTCGTGAACTAATCTGAACCCCAAAAGTGCTTCTCCTTGGAACAATCAGTGAAGCGTTCAAAATCTCAGTGGAGTGGCTCTTATGTCTCTCGGCATTGGGGATGGGTTGTTGAGTATTCGGTGAATGAGGCGCCCGGCCGGGCGGGAGACAAAGCGCCGGTCCCCAGGGCCGCCGAAGGCCTATTAGAGCCGGCGCCACTGATTCCCCGCTGCGAACATGATCCGACATACAGGAGAGATGCCCAAGAAGGACAGGAAGTTCACCGTCCTCGAGATATCAGGTACGTGGGGCGATGGGTTGTAGTAGGGACATGGGGTTTCGCTTGAAAGGGGGGTAGCCGGGTTGTAGAGGTCTTCTGGATTTGTCACAAAACGGGGTTGCTTGTAAAAACATTTGGTATGATATGCATGGGAGGAGCTTTTGTGATGTCTCACTAATTATTTATCTTTTCCTGTTTTATTTCTCTCTCACTCTCGCTCATCTTTTCTTTATCTCTTTTTTAGAAACGGCGACATAGTTTCCTTTTGTTTTTTTTTCGATGAACAAACTTAAGTGATGTTTATCAAGTGAGGCTACCTTTAATGAAGTATTATATTTACAAAATTGTGTAAAAGTATTAAAAAATCGGTGATTTGAAGCAATATGATCTTTTGTACCGTTATAGAAAATGATGACTTCCTACGGTTACAAAACACATTTTTAATTACAAAGTAAACACAAATTTTTAACCTACCGAAACCTATCCCAATGTTACATGGTTACCTCAATGTTTTACTGTTGCCAAAGCTATATCGACCGATTGCCTGTTAAAGTTGGTTTATTATCCGAAATATCAATTCTAAACTGTAGAAGTGTAAACTTTAGTTTTGAAACGGTGGAATATACGGTAGTGACGCAAATTTCTTCACATTTATTTCCTGATAAGTTCTAAACAATGTTCTGAAGCATTCTATAAAGTCTCCAAATGATTTGCTTTAGTACCAAGCCCCCAATCGATACTTGTCGTGCATTCCCTTCGGGACCTCCCGAAATCTCAGTCATCTGGGCGTGGCCTGTTTGTCCCGTCCTGTGTCATAATGCTCGTCGGGGCGTTCGATAGAAGCGTCGGAGCCGGGGATTCCCGAGGGAAGAGACCCGAAAAGCCGTTAATCTTAGTGTTTATGATGAATAAATCAGAGCAAAAGGACGGGGGACAGACAAGGAAATTTGAGACTCGGGGTTACTACGGGGAGGGAGGGTTGTTGGGCGGAGGTGTATGATGTCTTAGTCATTGGAGTTCCCAATAAACATGGGTTCTTCTCTTTTTACATAATTTACTCAGACTTTTGTATAGATTTACTTTTTTATTCAAAGAAATTCCTTGTTGTGGTTGCGTACTTATGAAAAGCACAGAAATACGGCAACTCCATTACTTTTGATTGTTTTTAGAAACAACTACTCTTAAAACTTTTAAAAGAGCAATTCTACTGCTAACGTTGACTCTGTGTGAATAGGTAAACCCTGCACACTAAAATGCTAATTAAACAGTGAAATGATCCGGCAAAAGCGCCCGATGCTTCAGTCCTTCAAAGTTTTAGGCTTTTCTCAACTTGGACTTCCTGGGAAGAGATTAGAATTATTCATCGCATGAGAACCAGACTGCATTGCCAATTCAAGATTTTCATTTGTCAAAAGATCTTTGCACAATAGAATACAAACAATTGTACATTTAATTGTTTCTAAACGGGTTTTTGCATGAGCTTGTGATTACATGTATCCAAAGGTACTTTTGAAAATCAAAGACTAAAAGTTTGTAGTTCAATTTAAAACAATCGCTTTTTAAATTAAAAGAGCTTTTTTAAGATCAAAATTATTCAATGTTTTAGTCATGTGTCAATTCATTTTCTGAGAGCCCAGCATATATAGAACTTACATATCTAATTTTTCAAAGATGAGTGTAAATTCTTTTTACAAAAAACACATTGTAACCACTTTTCATTTTGAAATTTTGGCTTACTTGTGTTAACAATTTGTACACCATTTTTTTAAAGATTTGTTTCGGATAGATAAATTGGAAGAAATGCAAAAGTTGTTCAAATGATTTTAAAACTACAAGGAAAATTAGAAACTTTATCGTTGAAATGGTTCTTTGGGAGTGTTGTTGCTGAAACACCTCCTTGCCCCTCCCTTTCTCTTTGTTCTTCGACGTCTCGTGTTCCTCTGGATTGTATAATGCTGTTTGTGCCCTGCCACCTATCCACCGGAATAATTCCCGCTCCTCCGCTCTTTCTCCACAGTTCCGGAGCCTTCTTTCAGTCGCCCGCCCTTCTCTCTAAGCCAATTCCCCCTTCAATGGCACATGATTCGCACACTTTCCACACACCGTCCACACAGCCGTTTTCTCCTTTTTTTCTAAAGTTTTTGACAGATTTCAATTTGCCTCTTTTTAAAGAGCAGAGCTGAGAATGCAAAGAATTTTTGGATAGATTGCACTCTCCCTGCGATATTAATCCAACTGCCCAGTAATTTGACCAATCTTCAATTGCCATGTGCACCCATTGAACGGAAATCGAGCAGAAACACTGGTTCTAGGTTGCTCGGCCACACGTTGCTGCCTTTAGGACTAAACAACCCTAATCCTCTTTGAAATCACATCAAAACTAAAAAAAGATAATCAGGCAAACAGTTCACACATGTTCGAATGGTTTCTTTTTCCATTTGTCGATTTGATAAAAAGAACAACCGAAAAGCGTTTAAAAGAACATGTTTTTTTGTGATTTCGAAAACTTAAAAATTATGTGTAATTTAAAATGTTTCACTGAGATCCGAAATCTTTCAAAACGAAAATATTAGGGAAAGTTTCATTCATAAAATTCTTATTTTTTGTTTTGTTTTGGAAAACCAACTTGCGGTTCTAGTGTAACTCTCGTTTTTTTGCGGAGTCGTCATTTGAAAACGCTGGTTCCCAGCAGTTTCCATGACACTCACGTGTTTTGGGTTCCCATGAGAAATATACTTTTATTTTGCAATTGTAAAAATAAATCCCAAAAAGCAGAGCAAAAGAAACCAAAAACGTCGCCGTTCCTCAAATTGACTGCGACTCCGAATTATACCGTCGCATTATGCTAATTTTAGGCCGTCTGGGAAGCCCCTTCTTCGCAACTATTTCCGGTTTTTCTAAGCAAATTTATTCGTTTTTAATTAAAAATTACAGCAATGTTAACATGTTGACATTCAATACTTCATATTGAACTGAAAATGTTCTTTCGACTGAAAACACTTCTTTTTTTGCAAAAGTGCGTGGCCACCTCGTGTGTCGAGTGTCTCTGAGAGGTGCTTCTGAAAGTGGCGGTCCTATTCGATTAACGAAATCCGCCGACTAACAATGCAGCTTCTTGTCTAATTAGCATACAAACGAGGTCCCCGGACGCTGTTCCTCCGCCCTACTACTTCTGTTTTTCTCCTTTTATTTGTCGTTTTCGCGTTTTTACGGCCCGACTTGTTTTGTAATTACTTACAACAGTTCAAAAATATCAAGTTTTAAGTTTACCATTGTAAAGAATGTTTGGGAATAAATTTGATTTCAATTTCTTAGCTCAGTTTCATAAAAACAAAGTTAAGTATGTCTATAAAGGCTAGACATAATGTTGCTTTTACGGTTTCCGCGACCATCATTCATTGTTATATATACAAAAGTTACATGCAAATTTTGCTTAAAACATTAATTTTTATAGCTAAAAATATTAGCCTAAGCACCATCTTCACCATAGGCGGTTGCAATGTGTCGTTGAAATTAATTGAATGCTTGGAAAAGTTGGGTTTTCGTTTTCCCTCTTTTGTCTAAAAGGCGTTGTTTAAGTGAGTTATGAGAAGAGAGTTATGAGGCCATTGGGTTGGCTGCGGAGAACATCTGTCGTCGCTGCATAATGGCCGCTCGAATGACGACTCGTCACTTTTTGACCGCTTTGTAAACGCATCTCTCGGGAACACATCTTCACACCTCAACTCAACGACAGAAGCCCCCATTGCAACAAATACTCCTCTGAAAACATTGTCCCAGTCTCAAGTGGGATATGGCATGCGTCGAATTCAAAGCCTCACATTTTTTCTATTCCTTTGGCCAGGCAACGGTATCAAACTTTGTTAAAACTGAACAGGAATTGAATAACAAAATTAGATATTTTGGGTTAAAAGAAATCGCAAAGAAAAAAGCCCAACTTGCCATTTGATACCGCCTAGTTTAACTCGCAAAACAACAAACCTTCGTAATTTGAGACTTTTGCTTTGACGACTTGACTCCTTTGGTCCAAACACTCTTTTCCATCCACCAACTACGTTTTCTTAACTGAAAAGCTCCTTTTTATTCAATGTGTATTATGATAACATAAGAAAATATGAAATTTCATTTCGCAGACAGGTCAAAGTCTCTAAAATGATACGCAGGCTAACTTCTGCTAAATAACGAAGTTGATTGATTGTGACGTAGATATACACTTAAACGAAATAAACAGTCATTTGCAAATCAATAAATTCTTTAGTTTTTTGAAATACTATTTAGAAATTGTTTAAGGATTTTTGAACTATATTCCCTTGGAATGTGCTATTTCTGTTGTCAAACGAGAACCCCGTCCGAAATCCCCTTAATGAAGCCGGCGCCCTTTGGAGCACAGTCATTTCGTCCCTCGTCGGTGTTCCACTGCACTCTCTCCTCGCAATTTATAGTTTTCCTTCAATTTATAGCTTGTTTTCACGCAGGGCTTTTCCGCTTTCCTTGGAAACTGGAACACGTATGCCTGAGTATCAAATGCTACCTTTTCAATAGCGCGACGATGCAGTGTGATCCTTTGAGAAGAATAAACATTGTAAAAGTTCGACCCCACAAAAACAATTAAAAAATTACGCATTTTACCAACTGTTTGCCTGAAATAATGATTTGGTCCCTAAAAGGCGAAAAGTCTTCTTCCAAAAGAGAGGCGATTGGCAGGAGGCGGCAGTGATAAAAGTTGTCACTCATCGCCGCCTCCATTCGCCTGAATGTACACGCCACGCGGCAGTTCCCTCACTGTAGGTCATTTGTCTCCATCTTTTCCCTCTCTTTCTCTCTTTCTTCTCAAAATCCTCCCTGCAGATCCATGCTCAGCGGGGGATGGTCGTCGAAGCCCCCAGCATAAGAACTGAGAACATCCGCTTCTTTCCCCGCAAGGGGAAGACGCCTAAGAAACGTGAGTTCAGTGGTCGATAGATGTGGAATCTAAAATAGATTGCATGCATAAAGGTTAAATTTAGGGTGTTTCAAAAATGAAAAAGATTTTCGTGTTTAACTAACCAGGGAAAACTGTAACAATAAAAATATCAGAATCCGCACAATTTGAGAAAGTGCATAATTAGTGCTTTGATTTGTTTGTAATCGTTCTTTGGTTCTCCATGCCATCCTACTATTGCGACTGCTCAAAGGGTGTTCGTGCGCAGAGCGAATTATCGCAGTTTTTTTTCGACCCCCTCGGGACTGATATCTCTGTTTCTCAGCCAGGTGGCATCTTTCCAATTCCTCCAACCACGAGGAACAAACTACTGGATTTCAATGAATATATTTATGTTCTTGGATTAAGCTAGGTGCTACTTGTTAATATTTATGGGTTCTTTATAAAACTCTCATTGTCGGTTGAATTGTCTTCTGTTGTTTGGTCTGATCTACTCTTGGTGACAATGTCCTTCATCCATTAGTTTGGTTTGCATAATGTGACATGCGCCAGCAGAAAGTCACTGATTCTGAGCGAGGAATCCTCGCGCGCCAAACTAATTTCTGGCTTTCAGACGGTTTATCTCTTTTCGAAGTATTTTAGACTATTCTAGAATTCTTGAATCCTGCGTGTAGCTTTGTGTAACTGATGCTTCGGCTGAGATTGACTCCAGAGCGCTGTCGTTTGCATAATGTGACAAGCACAAAATATAGCAGAACCTCTTTCATCCACTGCGATTCTGAAGGATTCACCCTCAATTCAATGCGGTTCTGTTTATTTTCACACAGTTGCTTTGAAACATTGGAGAAAGAGATGTCCATCCGATCTCCTGTGTGTTCCACTCGACCCTTCCACTTCCTCCACCCGAGAGTCCGTAGGTGATCGAGAGAGGTCCTGTTTTCGTTGTGGATCCCACAAGAGCAGTCCATTACGGGCCATGATCGTGTTGGCAGTTGCGCAGTTCCCCGGGGACGACTAAGATTAATACAGCGCTTGAACCTGCGGTAAACAAACAATACTTGGTGGCAATTAAGAGCAGAACGACTTGAGCTCTGCGCACAAATCAGACGGCCAGCGAACTTTGGGCTTCTTCACAATAGGGTTTAAACAAAGAAAATTCTGAATTCAGAAAGAAAGCTTGACTGAAATGGATAGGAAATGAAAATGGATACGCACGGGTTCCGCAGCGAAAGGAAATGGGCCGTTGTGCTAGAGCGTTTTCTTTTGGCTGACTTCTCCCAGCAACCAGGTTACCCGTTTTCTCGTTTGCCCATATGCTTTGTCTGAACAATACTATTTGAATCTACTTAAAACTATACTTTTAATTTAAGTGTTTCGAAAAGATTTGTCAGGGCCCCCCCATACAGTACACACTCTTCCCGCCGTTGCCTACTTTCAAGGGTTTCACAAACGCAAATCAGCCTTAGTCGGCCATACAGTATGGAGACAATGATTTTTCTCGCTCATAATGTTGTTTTTGAAGTCTTTGAGACCTGCGGGCCTAACCGGGCAGGGCCAAGTCGGATCGGGTCATGTCCCACATTTATGGTGGAAAACCCCCAGCAGGCCCGCTTAGGCTCGGACCGGCCCTTGACGCCAGGAAGAAAAAAAGTGTGATACCATTTCCTCTTCTCAGCTCGTATTCGGCATTTCAGTAGCTGAAAGCAGACAATAAATAGGTTCCCGCGGGTCCTCCCTCACACTCCGGATGCAACTTTCTCTGCGAGAAGACTACATTCGAAACCTGGATATTCGTTAAAAGAGTGACAAGTTTCAGTCAAATCCCCTTTGGTTTTGGATGGACACTAAGCATTGGAGTAATCTTCTGCTGGGCTCCGCTTCCGATAGCCAAATGCGATTCATTCGGCGGACAATGGCACTTCTGGAGACTAACTAGCTCAGGAACAGCAACTATCTATTGTCTGGCAATGGAGCATGTTTACTCTTTTACCTATCAAGTTAACTTTTGTAGCTGTTCATGAATATCCAATTCAATGCGCCTTGATTGGGGTTTAGTTGCTAGGGGATGAATAGTACATCTCTCGATAACATTTTCGTTGCCTCTTACATTTTTTGCATATTATTTCCTACAAAAAAACTGGGAGATGTAGTAAATCTGCCATGCTTAGTGGTCAAGGGGACCCCAATGGCCGCATAATGTGCCTCATGTCGCCATTTCTCACCCATTGTCTTTGTTTTCCCGCTGCGCACTTTCGTTCATGTCAAAATGCACCCAAGTGGTTCTGTTCGCTCCTCCAGTCATATTAAAGTCGTTTAATTATAGTTTATTTGCATTTTCGCATAAATTAGTGTCTGAATTCCCGATCTTTTAAACTAGTCGGGTTTGTCGTCAAACGACCAGGGTTCCATCCCCGCCCAGGCACTTCGAAGATGTCTAACTTTTGAATGAGTTCTACAGTGAAAGGAGGGAATAAAATGGAGTTTGTCCTTTGAGTTCCAATCACACCCAATGCAACTTTAAAGATTTTTGCGCAGATAATTTTTTTCAAAACAAGAGTTTGAAACGTCATTTGATTATGCTTGCCATCGAAACATCTGGACTACATGCAAAAAGCGATCGATTCACAACTCTCTAACTTTAGATGCGCAGGTTGTTCACCACTGTCTGGTTTTGCAGACTAACTAAGGCCGCTGCATACGACGGACCAATTTTTCATCCTGCCCTCCTCTGCAGCGATTGCTAATTTCCTCTTTCGCATAAAACACTATCCACCTTCCAGGATGCGATAAATTTACAGAAACGGGCTGAACTAGGATTTAGTGAACTAATTCATCACTAAATCTATACGAGAGAAATGCTGACACCTTGGAAATATAACCGAAACGGTTTGCAGAAAACAAATTATATTCCCAGACATACGGGAATTTGAGGTTGTTTTCATTTGAAGGCTTGGCATTTCACTATTAATGGCGTCATCTGAGCCCGCATCCCAGGCAGGGTCTATTTGTAACCCTATTTAGTCATACAATTCATACCATCCAGCCTCATGACGAGGGTTCGATTCCAACCGGTGCACTTCGTTTTTCCAGAAAAAGGAGTTAATGACGGTTTGATTGCAGAATCAAAAGGAAATATTCAAATTTGTAAATCACGCAATACAAATGTTCAAAAACGTTAGCAATGGAAACATTCGCAGGTTGCAGTTGCGCAAAAAGAAGTGCACTGACTGTGCTCGAACCATGGTAGTTTGTTTTGTCATTTGATTAGGTGTGAACCCTGTGGCCATGGCTACCGGTTGTTTACAAAGATGCCCAATTGACTCCCCGAATTTCCAGAAAACTACAATTTCATGACCGGTTGTCAGGGGAACCGTTTGCATCCATGCCTTCAATCGCTTCAATTTCACTTGGTCTTTTCATTTTTTTCTTTGAAACGGGGTGGTTCATAAGAAGAAGCCAAGAGTAAACACATCACTTTCGCTCATCAGAAACCTCGAAGGACCACTTGTTTCCCTCCCAAAGCGCTTCCGTTTCTCCTTCTCCCCGTTCGGCTCCTTTGGTCCATTATCCGCCGTCTCGCGTGTGTTCCGCTGCCCTTGGCTTCCGTTTCCTCTGATCCCCTTCTCTCCGATCTGCTAGTTAGGGCAAGTTGCGCTCCAATTAGAGGATGAAGCCTCGTGGCGATAACTAGCCACATAAGCGGGGCGTGGCCTCCCTTCTCCCTCCTGTTGCACCTGGCCCCGCCCCCTAATTGCACCCGGTCTCCCCTCCTCCTGTGGACCCTTTGTCTCCTGATGGGCTATGGAGAACACCCTCGATGTGACCTCTTGTCTCCTGGACGAACCGGGGCAGCAAACGAGAAAAATGAGCAGTCTTTCGGCCTCTTCGGGCGAACACTTTATGAGTCGGAAACGGAGTATCCGCGAGAGGATGAGGGAGGTCGAGGAGAAGTTGAGCATGGGACCCAAGAAGCCATCGCCTCCCTCCATATTCGAGGCTGCTGCTATGATTGGAAAGATTTCTGGACAACGAATCGATCTACTGTCAGGTTGGTTATTTATTTTATTGATTAGGATCCTCCAAGTCTTGATTTGTTTGTTACTCGGTGTTTGGAGACTCTAGAAACACTCTCTCTTGGCTCATTTTATTGATTTTAACAACTTCGGTCTTTTTATAATATTGGCGAACTGTGCTCTTCAATTTCCCCATTCTCTTTTCTTCATATCTTGGAAGGTAACACCTTTGCAAATAGAGGAAGCCTAGAAAAATATAAGTGCTTACCTAAATCTTCGGATTTCACTTCTCTAACTTTTCTGAGGTTCATTGAATGTGTCGTGTGTCTGTGACATACACTCCATTTTCACCGTTATGTTTCGCCAGGTACCTTATTCTTTCGGTTCGGTTGCACGGACTTTCCTATGTAACATTCATTGCATAACTTGGCAGAGAACTTCTTTGATTATGTTGACTAACTGGTTAATCCCGATGAAAACAGCGGCATGTTTAGAAAACAAAGGAAGCAGTGGGAAAAAAGAGAAACTAACCCCATTAGGGAACGAACATCTTTTTCTGAAAATATGCATAAACCTTGATTCAAGAATTATATTAGCCAGTTCTAGCTCTGTTGAAAAATTGTGATGCCTTGTTTTCAAGCAAGCCAATGACATCTGGATTTAGACTTCATCAATTGAGAAAACATTTGGTTGTTATTATCGATTGAACAGTAAAGTACAAAAAGTTGTTTTGATTGCGAATACCTGAAAGACTACTTCTAGGTGTAATACTGACCCTATTCCCTATGTGTGGCCTAGTACAGCCCTGCTGATTAATCTTTCGGCTTATTAAACAGGCAGGGTTCTCTGTTTTCCGCGTGACGGCACCCCCTGAAATCCGAGATCTCTCCACTATAACCCCGTAACGGGATGGCTTTCGACCCCCTCTCTTTGGTTCGAAGTGAAAGCGTCAATCATCTGAATTTCAAATAGACGCGTATGTTTCACGGGGGATGGGGGCGCAAATTATGGGCATGGAGACTATGGTTAGGCCGGTGATCAACGCGCAATTGCATAACACTCGGGAATTCCAGAGGGAGGAAAACTCACATGTGGGGTACGGGAAGGGATTAGATAGAGGGATATATTTAGTTCACAGCGATGTCTTTGGGTTGTTATCAGAAATTTACGTATGGATGATACTCAGCTAAGATCACCAGTAGCGAAATGTGACATAAGAGTTGATACCTGTACAAGCTAAAAAATTAAATTATCTTTTTTATGTTTCTAAGGCTAGAAACGTTATAATTGACAAAAACTTAAGTTGTTACTTAAAATTTTTCACTTGAACCTTTTTTCACCTCAACCATTTTTTTTCACAGAAACCATAAAACGACTTTAATAAACCTACGTATTACAATTTTAGAAACATTCTGCATTTTGCAGCGCATCCGATCAAATCTAATAAAATCGAATAAAAAATATTTTTTATTCATTTAAATACCAGAATTTATAATAAAACAAGTTTTCTGCAACTGACGTGTTTTCCTTTGTTATGTCAATGCAATTTTCTAAAACCCTTCACTTCAAAACCACATAGTTTAGTTTTCAAAGAACAATTCAAAGCACATTTTGGCTGATTGGCCTGAAAAATGGATTTCTGCTTTTGTGAGTATCATTTCTTAGCTTATAAGGGAACACAGAAACAATGGAACTACGTGCCAAACCCAAAAAAACTTATTGTTTTCCATGAATTTTATTAAAAACAAAAATGTAGACAATCATTTTTTTTATTGCGGCAAATACACTTTCTTACTGTAATAAATTGGCTATAATTGCATTTCTATTGTGTCATTTGGTGACCACAAATTGATTTACTAGCGATAAATCAGCTTAACAGCTGTTCCTTCCCTGCTTTTCAATAATTCCCCGTAACACCTGCCGTTTCGAGGGAAAACAGAGATGAAGCGGGGTGTAACATACAAATTGTGTTCATTTGTCATCTGGAGGAACAGCGCATTTTAGATGCGAGCAATTGGCCGCAGAGGGCAATTGTCTCGAAGACGGCGGAATAAACGATGAATCTGGAGAGAGAACGGGCAGTTAAAGGGTTGCGAATGGAGGCAGTCTTTGATTTCTGAGATTTGGGATTCAGTGATTAGGCAGGGATGCTTTGATAAATGGTGCGCGCAGTCGGTGCTTTGTTAGCTCAGTCGGTAGAGCCCCACACTCTTAATCTGGTAGTCGAGGGTTCGATCCCAGAATTGGGGTGTATTTTTGCTTTTGTGATATTCAGCCAGTTTTTCCACATAAGAATCTAACGTCACAATATTTGTCCCATATTTCTCCTGTTTACTCACCCCATCTTTCCATCGCATACACGTCAATCAGTCGACGGTAATTGGAAAATTTGTTATTTGACGCGAAGGAGAAGAGGAACGCTCTTTCTCATTTAATAGTCCGGTATCCGATTACGAAAGACGATTATCTCACTCTCAACAGAAAACACGAGGGGATAGGGCCCAGGGGACTCTGGGGAGAGGACTTTTCACACCGGGATTAGTCTGGCGAAGGGCAGCGAGTGGAAGGGCGCGGACAGGGGATTGGGGAGAAGAGACAATAAGCGAAATAAGGAATAGAGGATATATGGAGAGAGAGAGAGAGACAGAGAGAGAAGGGGAAGGAGGTCAATTGAACTCTTTCTTCCCGTCGGTCAAATGTTTTTGAAAAAAAGAGAAAGATACGATGTGAGTTGAATTTTGAGTGAATTTTCATTTCGTGCTATTTCCACTACAATATTTTGTTCTTTGTTCATTTCTCTTCGTACTTGTTGACTACATGTGACGCTATAGACATAATTACATGTTTTCATTGTTCTGTAGGAATAAGAGTCAACAAGTTTTGATCTGAATGAGAATCTCTCATTTTTACATCAAAGATTGTCGGGTTATTTATATATAAATAATTCAGGGCAGAGAGCGAGAGAAAGAGAAACAGAGATATAGAGAACTTTGGCATGTCCCCAGGGATTCTCTTGGTTTACAAACCACAAAGTGCAATGTCCTAATCCTTTGCTGGCAATATATGGCCCAAAGACTTTTTGCCCCAAACGGCACGAGCGATTTCATTAACTTTTCGTGAAAGTCATCCACTTTCCGGGGTTCTGTGGGTTTTTCTCAAGACGTTCGGTGAACTTTATGTGTTCGGAGGACAAAAAGAGGCCATAAATCCGGAATGAGGGGACATCCCGACGAGTGTAAAGACTACTACAGGGAGATGTTGGGGAAAAGAGAGAGAGACAAAATAAAGAGGAAAATGACCGCTGGGAGCTTTAGGAAATCTACAATTAGAAGGCTACGATGCCTAATTACCCGCTAGACAGATTTCGGTTCAATCCCTCCCTCTGCACTGTACGTTTAAACTTGCTCAGACCACGAAGACAATGTGTATGATGCTTTTATGTGTAAAATACACTTAAAAATCAAAACTGTTCAAAAGTTATAGCCTTTTATCTATTTCAAAACACTATGAAAAGAGTCCCCCGGGTGCCATGTGAATGATACACCCGGCGATTGTCGCGAAGGGCAGCTCATCAGAAATGAATACGGAACGGCCTGGAATCCACGATGAGCGACTTTGCGTTTTCGCCACATTTGAATGCAGAAACACAGAAAACAGGGGGAAGATTGAAACTGAACCACATACACAGAGTTTTCTTGTTTAAATACAGTTTTATTGTTTGAAGCTTATAGATAAACAAAAAATGATTTTGGCGAAAATCGAAAAAGCTTCACAAATTTCAGTGAGTCTCAAATCGCCTTCTAATGCTTTCTTGTGTGACGTACGCTACACAAAGTATAGAGTACGCACGTAAATTCCGTAATCAAAATAATTTAGGGTTCCAAGGTGTAGTGGTTAGGGTTGGCACTTTGAAGCACGTAACGGTGAGCTCATCCACGTTTGCCGCCAAAGATACATTCACTGATTTGACCGTTGATTTAGTGTCGAGTTCATAGGCGTTAATATATTAAATAGAGAAATACACGCGTTGTAACAGTGAATGATTGGTTTTAATCGACTAATTTCCCACTGTTGGATTGAGTAAAATTCATAATTGAAAGAAAACTACATAAAGCAACTGCAAATATTGCAGTAGAGAAACAGTATTTACAGATTTTTGGTTATCTTAATGGACAACACAAAATATATTGTCACGTCCTTCTCCTTCTACGTCACCCATTCCCGAAGCCTCGTTCTTCTGACCCCTGATCACCTCCTGATGACGTCACAGTTCCTTGGTCCTCCCCCGCCAGCCGTGGTCTCTTGTGCCTCCGCCGAGGGTTGCGTCTAATGCATGAATGGTATGGCAGATGTGCCTGCCCATACATTCTCTACGACCCCCGGCCCTTCTTTCCCCCGATGTCCACCCGAGACTCGGTCGTCTCCCTCTCCTCCAACTCCTCCCGAGTGGAGACGCGACTCGCCGACTCGCGAGCCATGTCCATCGGCTCGGCGGCCGAAGGAGCCATGCTCCCGTCGAGTTCGAGCAAAGACGATGACCTTCTGAGCACCTCGAGCGATGAGGTGGAGACCATGGCCAGACAGACGCTTGAGAACCTAGTGGAGGTAGAATTCAGTAGATTTTATGGGATCTGGGTCTAGACTAAGTCCATCATCTCCGATGGGGAATCTGTGGATGAGAAGGCCAGTCTGAAGAAGGAGAAGAATGACAGACACGACGACTTGGAAAAGGACGAATCAAAAGGTATTAAGGACTTTACAATCCCTATGGTCACTTTTCGAATTCTCTCTCAAGAAATTGATGCAAAATTCATGGAATTTTCAAGCGACCAGCCTGAAAACATTTCTAAACATCAAACATCATTTAAAATACAAACCAATTACCATTTTAGAGTCATCCAAATTTATTTGGAGGTTCACCGTATTTTACTTTGTAACAATTCCAAAAGCCACATTTGGAAACTCATTTGGACTTTCACACTAACCATACGTATCCATTATGCACTTTGCAACGTTCTTTTACTATTGGAATTTTTTAGTCAGCATTCTACCTTTTTAAAACATTGATCTGTTTAAAACTCACATTAAGCTAAGGAATACAGCCTAAGCAGCCAAAAATTTTCGGATAAAAGTTGACACAATGGCGATTAATTAAGAAACTAGAAAAAAATGAAAACATAGACACACCGAAACACACAAGTATACATACACATGCATATACACACTCACACATAAACAAACAAAAACAACCACGCATACACATTTGGGTAGTTAGAGCTTGCTAAGTGAATGTGAACACTCACATGCTCACATTCACTTATTTTTACACTACACTTTCTTTTCAAGAAAGTTTTGCGAGAATCCTCTAAAAAGGCTGTCATATCCCATTTCTCAGAAAAAGAACAACACACTAGAAAGTGCCTTTCCGCGAAGGCTCTCAAAGTGGCGCGAAGACTCTCAAAGTGGCGCGAAGACTGATTTGACAAGATTCGGTTATTCTCCGCTCGAATGCATCGTACTGTGTCTGAAAAAAAAGCAACTCACTTTATAAAGTGTAGCTTCGTTTCCATTTTTATTGAAATCGGAATCATTTGATTTAGGTTTACAGTTACTTGTGAGGTTACGGTATTTGGTTACAGTAACATTTCTTTGACTCCTGATGCCCTCTGTCTTTCCCGCTGTCCGCATGCCGGGAGTCTCTGCTCTGCCTAATTGGTCCATCCGGACTGCGTCAGGGGTGGCTGCGTCTGTCCCGACGGAGAGTGAGCGATCACCATCCGATGACTGAGACTTCGTTTCCTGGCTCTCGTTGTGCCTCTGCTCGCAGAGGTAATCGAATTTTGGGCCTGACACTCTGTCCGCGCGGCAATCAAACGCAGCTGCACCTTGACTGCCAATCCCGGCCTTACTTGGCACCCTTTATCCCCCGGAACCAATGGTTGCAGTCGCCGGAACACACAACAACCCTTTCAATGACCCTTACCACGATTACTGAGATCACGCTCCTTCCGTAGGTCAAATGAGAGACTACCGTAGGAAAATAAGTCAGCCGACTGGGATTTGGTCATTCTTCCACGTCCTTAATGAATGCTCACCCCAGAATCGCACATCCTTGCTACTTTTTCGCATTCGGCCCCACTTTCCTTGATTAAACTCAAAGAATTCTTAGAGTTCCTGGTTTATCCTATTAGAAACTAATAAGTAATTAGCATTGAAGAAAGGCGAATGTCCAAAGTACAAGAGGACCTTAGACATTGAAGTGCTCTTATTTTGAAAATCTCAACTCCAGAATTTTATAAAACTCAAATCATTTTATAAAACATAAATTCACTAGCTCAATTTTAATTTTCGAATCCTTTTTTTGTTGCTCAAAAAGCTTTTTGCAATAATTTTTATTTTTGAATTAAATTGAAATCATTCCAATTTGAATTCAAACGGATTCAGTCAGCCCAATTTTTTTATTATTTACAAAAAGTGGAGTATAATATTTGATCTAGTGTTAGAGGTTTTCTCTAATTTTTCTTTGAAACAGTTAATTATTTATAAAAAATGTTTTGAAAATTTAGCAAATATAAAATGTCCGCGTAAGAGAAAACATCTTAGTTTTTAGCTGCGTAAATTTGTGCATAACACGCGGACACAAAATGGTTCCTTCGAATTTCCCCTCCTTGATGTTTTGGTTGTTGCCCCCCTTATCTTCGGAAATGTCTACTTGGTTACTATTTTGCCGTTTGAAATGGAAGGAGCGGATGATCTCTCTAATCGTCTATTTACACCCTCCAAGACAATTAACAGACGCAGTTCAGACGAAAACAAAGCTTCCTAGAGACCGTCAACTGGAATTACGACACAGGAAAATCCGGCGATCGCAGTCTTTGAAACCAGGCACGAGTGTGTTAAACTCTTTTCTGGGTCGCGGCTAGTTCTAAAGAAGTCTCTAAAGAACAAAACATCGAATGTGAAAAGTTTGTCAAAAGAATAAGTAGATGGAAAACTAAAAACAACTGGTACATCTTGTGTCTGACACAGGACAGAAAACTGAAATTGATTGTGTTGCTGGTGGGGAAAACATGAGTTGCTGTGGTTGTGAGGGGAGCCGTCAACAGACAAGAAAATATTGGCAGTTGGCGGAGGAACACAACCAGTAGCTTCCGGATTTTGTTTTTAGGTTTATCTCTTTTGATCATTTTTTCCTGTTTTCTCACCTAATCGTTTGTCCTTTCCTTTCTCATTTCTCCTTATCCCTCATATTTCTCTCTCTCTCTCTTAAAGGGGCAGTCAGGCGGCTTTTGCAACTTTGTCTCATATGAAAGAGAAAATTCAACTGTACAAAAAACTCTTTGGGACCTTATGTCGGAAATCCCTAGTTTCTGAGATATTCAGCCTCAAAGTGGCCGATTTCGGGTTTCCATCCGCAGAAAGTGCGGATGGCCCGGACGGTCAATGTGTCCTGCGTTTAGTGGTATTCAAATTTGAATGAGACATTGAGGGAAATGAGGAGTGCGCGAGACAATTTAGCATTTTTTAATATGCAAAATGGGCGACCGTATTTTATCAAAACGAAATGAAAAGGCCCCTGACTGTCCCTTTAATGATAGCATGAATTTATAATACACTGCCGGCCATAATTATACGGCCACCCCATTTTTTTCTGTTTCTGAGAAAACGATGATTTGAAAAAAATTCTCAACAAAGCCTTTAGATTTGCCATGGTCGAAAACATTGAACCCCAGACTAACAGAATTTTGGTATGCTCATTTCAGGGTCAATTTGAATTTTTTCTAAAAACACGAGGGCCATAATTATACGGCCACCTTTGAATTTTACTAAAAATTAGCGTAAATACAGTCTCTGATGCTGGTTATGCTAACTTCCCACTCATGCTCCTGCCTGCCTTCGCCATGCCACGCGGTTCTTGCCTCACGGAGATTGAGAAGGCAAAGATCGACGCCTTCAAACTGTCCGGCAAGAGCAATCGTACGATTTCGACGCTTTTGGGACGCTCACGCGACGTTATCAACAAGTACGTCAACAACCCTGGACTCTACGGATCTAAGAAGCACACTGGACGTCCAAGGAAGCTTTCGGTTCGGGATGATAGAGCCGTTCAGCGAGCGGCTTCAAACAAGAAGATCTCTTTGAAGAAGATCAGCGCCGATCTTGGACTGAACGTGGCCCGTCAGACCATTCGAAGGTCACTCGATCGTACCGGAAATGTTGTAAGGAGGAAGATGCAGTTGGCCCCTTGTCTCACTCAGGCACCGTGCAGCCCGTCTTCAATTTGCTCAGACTCACATCACGGGAATGACTGACTGGAAACAGGTAACTTTCGTTTGTTTTCTGTGACTCTTTTGACTCTCAGGTGGTCTGGAGTGACGAGAAGAAATTCAATCTCGACGGCCCTGACGGCGATAAATCATACTGGCATGATCTGAGGAAGACGCCCTTGTTTCTGTCTAAGAGAGGATTCGGCGGCGGCAGTGTGATGTGCTGGGCTGCGTTCTGCGCCGATTCGACTGTTGCGATCTCCTTCATCACCAGCAAGATGGACTCAGCCAAATACCAGGATGTGCTCCGCCTTAATCTGCTGCCCTTTATGACAACTGCACAGACACCCTACACATTCATGCACGACAATGCGCCAATCCACGCGAGCCGCTCTACAAAACAGTGGATCAGCAACAACACAACAACATTGCCCTTCTGGACTGGCCTGCGTGTTCTCCCGATCTCAACCCGATTGAGAATCTTTGGGGGATCCTTGTTCGAAGGATCTACAAGGACGGCAAACAGTTCGACAGTGTACAGACGCTCAAGAATGCCATTCTTTACGAATGGGCTCAATTGGACAGGACTCTGCTCACCAACTTGGCAAGCTCCATGCCGAAGCGTCTTTTTCAAGTGGCTCAGCGTCAGGGTGGCCCTACGGATTATTAAGTTCATCTGTTATGTGTGGTTTGAAAAATAAAAGTTGTTTTTATGAAGATTTTCAAAGGTGGCCGTATAATTATGGCCCTCGTGTTTTTAGAAAAAATTCAAATTGACCCTGAAATTAGCATACCAAAATTCTGTTAGTCTGGGGTTCAATGTTTTCGACCATGGCAAATCTAAAGGCTTTGTTGAGAATTTTTTTCAAATCATCATTTTCTCAGAAACAGAAAAAAATGGGGTGGCCGTATAATTATGGCCGGCAGTGTAGCTGCCGTAATTATCTTGTGCCTAAAATTTGAATTTGAATAAGCTGAAGCTCACTCTTTTGCTCGCTCTTTTCTAGGAATTTGTTCTTTCACTAAGTTTTCTCTCTTCCCATTGATCTTTGATTCAAAATGTAACTTCTCCATTGCCATAAATGTCCCAAAGCCTTCCATTTGCTCTTCACAAACATTCATTGTCCTTTCACATTCATTTGCGGCGTCGTCATAGCCATTACCCGCCTCATGGGCTTAACTGCCAGGAATGGGCGCATTTGAAAACTTTCTATCTCTTTGTCTCTCAATTTTACTCTTTCACTCCGCCTCATTGGATAGAGCGTAAACAATTTGAAAGCAAGTAATTCCACGCTCTATTGATTCCAGGAGTTGTTTTTTGTTCTTTTTAAAAACTCCAACAACAACGTACATTTTCAATATTTTCCAATTTGTCAGCAAAATTTTGTCTAAATTTTGTCTTTAAAAAAGAAGTACCTTATGCTAAGCTGTAATTAAAAAGTCGTACCTCATTCCCATTGTTTTCCCCTTTCACCAACCGTCAGTTAGCATATAATAAGTGAGTCCATTAGCATAAGTGTCTCGAAGGAAAACAGACTAATCCCTTTTTCGGAGGGCTTCTTGCGGCCAAAATATGGTCATTTGTTGGGAGGAGGAGGGTTCCGAAATTGAGGAGGTCCGGGATTTGGCGACCTCTGGCGCCGCCGGATGCGTGTTTGTTTATAGGACGACGGGATTCTTTGTTTCCGGCCACTTTTAGAGCCTCTGCTTCCGAAAACATTTGACCGATGGGAGCAGCGACTTTTATTGCTCTCTCTCTCTCTCTCTCTCTCTCTCTCTCTCTCTCACTCTCTCTCTCACTCTCTATTTCTCTCTGCCTCTCTCAATTTCTCTCTCTGTCTCTCTCTTTCTCTCTTTCTCTTTCTCTCTCTTTCTCTCTATCGCTCTCCTTGTATCTATCTCTCTCTCCTTCTCTCTCTCTCTTTCTCACTCTCTCTCTATTTCTCTCTGTCTCTCTCCCTTTCTCTCTCTCTTTCTCCTTGTCTCTCTGACTGACCACCTTCTATAATCGGTGGGTAATCTCTTTTTTCCCGAGTATCCGTCCGGAAATCGTTGCCGACAGAACGACTTTCCGCCAACATCGGCAGCAATGAACTCAGTCGTCTAACTGGCCTAATCTTGAGAACTCACAACAAAAACATTCCTGGAATTTCGCAGTCATCACTATTTCCTGATTTGTCAACACTTCATTCTATTTTTGTAATTTTCATTAAAAAAATTTAGTTTTCCACTCTTTAGAATTAACAATGATCTCCGGTTATTTTTCCCGCTACCAAAAATTTAGAAAAACACCGGGAGCTAGTTTTGTATTTACCTCAAAATGTGTCAAGAAAGAGTCGCCTTTTTCTCTGCCAAATCACTTTTTTTTAAAATTTTCTTATATTTACTGAAATTATTTGTAGACTTCGACCCAACCCGAATTTCAGTTTGTGAACAAAATTTAAAAATAGTATATTTTTCTCAAAAAAAACAAACAAACATGTATCTTTAAAAAAGGTGTAAAAGCTGAACTGCACAAAATTTACAAAAATGCCGCATTAAACTCTTATGTTTCTGCCTAACTTTTCTTGCCTCCTCGATGTTCGACCGAGACTTTGCGTGTTGTGCCTGCATGGCCTTCCGGCCTTATCTGCAACACAATTATAGGCACGGATGCCTCCTGATACCTTGTTTTATTGAAGAAAACAGGCAAGAAATGCTAAACAAAATTGTTAGTCAAAAACCGTGAAGTGAACTTTTTCACCTGTCATTTGGAGTCTTTCTTTTGGTTAAATCTCCCTTTCTCTACTAAAAATAAAATTCTTTTCACTTTTCTCTTGTTTCCAAGCGAATTAATCCACTTTCCTTGTAACCGCCGGAAAACAAGGCTTTCGAGGTGCCATTCATTTCCCTCAGGGCGTCGTTATCACCTAAAGTGCCCAGTTTACGGCGCCTCGATTGCCCCATTCACCTTTACGATGCAAATTACAATTAGAAAGGCAATCGATAACATATTTATCGATTTCTAAACCTTTAAAACAGGAAAACGTGAATGTTTTCGAGTGAAGAATAGAGGAAACTTCCACTTTTGGGTTTGTTTTCGATTATTCTCTTTTTAGAAAGCTAATCCGAGAGTTGCACTCATTACTTGTGGGAAGAGAGTGGAACACAGCTCAATGGACCCCTCTCTTTTGAAACATGAGAGTTAAATACTGAAATTGTGATTTCAGACTTTAAAACATGCTTGCTGTTTTCATGCATGTTTCTCAACTGTTCCCCTCCATTTTCTTAAATTCCCCACTATCATGCTGTTTTGGTGATCTTCGCCTAATCAGTTAGTGGCACGTGGCCCTTCGCTTCCTTCGCAATTCCCTCCTCCATTCCTCTCCGCTTTAATCCCCCACCTGCGGGAAACTCGCCGCGCCCAAATGACTCCACACGCCAAAACCCACCCACTTCCCTATTTTTCACTTTTCACCGCCTTTAAAAAGGCAAAGGAGGAATTTTGAATAGAATATATGGCCAGAGAGCGTCTGTCGCAGAATTTGCATACTTCACTCTTTCTATCTCCAAATTTCCCATTTGTTGTTGGGGCTGCCCTATTTTGGTGCATCTGATCGTTGCCTGAGGCTCTTTTGCTCCAAATATTGTTGCAGGTCTTTTTGAACACCATTTTCTCTTCAATTTTAGCCTTGTTTTCAATGAAAAGCCTCTTCTTGGAAATTCTTCTATTCGACTCCCGACCGACGGCCTTTGTCAGACGCCGTGTTTTCCGACACTCGCTCTGTTTTTCACCATTCTTCTTTCTCTTCAAAAAGCTGCAAACAAAAAACTCTCGCAACGAAATTTTTAGGACGAATTTTAGTACTAGGAAGCACAAGAAAGACAGCAACAGCTCTTACCCTATCTTTCTGGCTTCTTCTCTTACCTTCTCTCTTTCTTTCCATTTCTATCTATTTCTCTATCTATCTGATATTCTCTTTCTATACACCTCCTTATCTTTTCTTCCCTTCCTGCCTTTAACTGTACGTCTGTGTCCCCTTCTCTCCCAACTCTTCCAATCCCAATCCAAACCGTCGGTGGTCGCTCTCCTGTAAGTATCCTCCGACGTCGCCGCAAACCACACATCTGGCATTCCACGGCTCACGTTTATTATTCTCGAATGTCGCTGTTTATCCGGGCCCTCTGATGGCCGAACGCAAGTTCTCGCAGCCGCCGCCGAGGGCGTTCAAGTTCAGTCCGATCCCAGAACTGCCAACCTTCTCCGCCAACAGCCACAAGTACAAGTGCGACGGTGAGAACCAGGGTTTGGAAAGATTCCAAAACGTACTTTTACTGTAGAAATTGAATTCCTTTTAAGAGGAAACCACATTCTTTGTTTTTCATGGTGAACCAGTGTTTTCATTTAGTTTTCAATTATTCATCGATTTGCAATGCAATTAGTCTTCTGATATACAAAGGATCTTCGTAACTGTAACTAACCTTATAGGCTAATTTCACTGAACAGACTAATTGATTTGAAATTCTTCCGAGCTCCTCACTATGGAAAAACCCTTACCATATGATAGTCATCCAACTTTTTTAATGCTCAACCGAAAAGCATAAGAATAGTTGATGCTTACAGTTTGACTTTCGCAGCCAATGGTGGCAAAAACTAAGGCTGGGCAGAAATGTTTTGGAAACATCAAGTCTAACTCAAAATGTTGGCACTTTGCCAGCAGCACAAGTTTCAGAAGTCAAATTTGAGAACCTGACCAGATGGTTCTGCCGAAGAAACTGCGCCGCCTAAGTTAGCAATAAAACGTGCGCTAATCGTAAAATGCTGTAGCTCTATCGTTAGAAGCTCAATATTGCCTGGATAAAGGTTGGGTTAAACAAAGCCAGGAAGATCCAATCAAGAATAATCAATTGCAATGGGTACCAGTGTTAGGTTTCAAGTGATAGAAGCCAAATAAATGCCAATATGTTCCTGATTTTTTTTAATTCGGTGAAATTTGGTGTGAATTACCGTTTGTACCATAGTTTTCCGTCTGCTCAATTCAAACGACTACTGAACATTTTCAATGTTTTTTAAAAAGATATCTCGGTTTTCAAAGCGAAAACTTCCGCAAGGGGGAATATTTTGTTCATATTCTCTCTCTGTGAAAAAGAGACTTCGTAGAACAGCCGTGGTCCGTAGGGGGTTCTCTTTCCTCCCTTGAAACCCGATACAGACGGCCCTCGCATAGATGAATAAGTCGGTGCGCGACCGCGCATCCACCAAAAAGGACACCAGAAAACAACACGTCAACCTCGTCCCAGGTTTGTTAAAGGACTGGCTAAAGTATTCTTTGGACTTTGGTAGTTTGATCGATTGACTGAAAACGGGGGATCTGCGGTTTAAAACCAGATGCTTCGCAACTTGAAACTATCGACTTCTCTGAAAAAAGGGGTTTCGATTATAAAACATCAATAAGTTGCTGAGATTCCATAAGAAATAGAGTTTGCAGTGAGTAATATCATTCCTAATTTCAATTCCAATCGATTGCTTTCAGCAAACATCCAAAATGAGTTCGGCGTGTGCGGTTGGATCCTCACAATTCTCTCCTACATTCTCATCATTGTCACATTGCCCATTTCCGCCTGCATGTGTATTAAGGTTTGTTTTTGTATTGATTGAATCAACAAAATAGGAACTCTTTTCAAGCCTAATTGATACCATTTAGGTGGTTCAAGAATACGAACGAGCTGTTATATTTCGGCTTGGACGGCTGATGCCGGGTGGGGCCAAAGGACCGGGTAAGTGACCTTTGGGCGATTTGAAGTATTTAGTTTGAATGATGCCGTAAAGATAAAAATAACTTAAATTTTTAGGTATTTTCTTGATAGTTCCGTGCATCGACACGTATCGTAAGGTGGATCTCCGAGTGTTGTCTTTCGAAGTCCCTCCCCAAGAGGTACGTTTATTTTCTTTGTTCGATTTTACCGTTGTTTACTTTTTTTTTAAAAGTAAACAACAGTAAAATTGAATTTTTTTTTTAAATAAAGAAGATCCCATTTTAAATCCTTTGTTTCAGATTCTTTCCAAAGATTCCGTGACAGTGGCAGTCGATGCCGTAGTTTACTTCCGGATATCAAATGCTACAATTTCAGTTAGTTTGTAAATGCAAACAGTTTATAAAGTGTATTCCTTAGGTGACAAATGTAGAGGATGCCGCTCGGTCGACCAAGCTCCTTGCTCAGACCACGCTGAGGAACATCCTCGGAACAAAGACTCTGGCAGAGATGCTCTCAGACAGAGAGGCCATCTCTCATCAGATGCAGGTACAGTTGAAAGAAAGAGAAAAACATACAGATAGAGAAGGAGAAAGAGAAAAAAGAAAAGAAAGAAAAAGAAAGAAAAGAAAGAAAGAAAGACCACTTTTTAGTCCACCCTCGACGAGGCCACCGAGCCCTGGGGAGTGAAGGTAGAGCGCGTTGAAGTGAAAGACGTCCGCCTGCCAGTTCAACTCCAAAGAGCCATGGCCGCAGAGGCCGAAGCCGCAAGAGAGGCCAGAGCTAAGGTACCTAAAGTCTTAAGTCCCTAATAAGCCTACTTCTTAAGGTAATCGTGGCCGAAGGAGAACAGAAGGCCTCCCGTGCCTTGAAAGAGGCAGCTGAGGTCATCGCCCAGTCTCCCTCTGCTCTCCAGCTGCGCTATCTGCAGACATTGAATTCAATCTCGTAAGTTTTAAACTGGTTCAATTTAAACCGCTATTTCAGAGCGGAGAAGAACTCCACAATCATATTCCCGTTCCCAATCGATTTGCTCAGCGCGTTTTTACAGAAATCAGCCCCAAAAGTGTAAGTTTTTCTGTCTTAAAATCGGCACTGAGTGTCTTCATTCACGCTTGCTTTATGCCACATTCAGGGACAAACCGTCCTCTTCGGGGCTGTCTTCGATAAAAATGCACAGCAGCTGAAAGAACACGCAGCACCCACACATCATTTATGTACTATATTCGAATAAAGATTATTCGCACGGCTTCTTTTGCCTTTTTGCTTTCTAGGGTTGGAAGATGTAACATTCCATCTTTTTCCGAGTCACAGGGAAAGAGAGAGGGATAGAGAACAGCGAATGAGATAGATAAGAAATGAAAAAGAGATAGTGAGTGCGCGAGGGTAGATACGCATCGATAATAAGTAGTGCTGACAAAACAGGTAAAAGGTACACCGACGAAGACAGGGCCTTCGAAATGTTTTGCTTTATTTCTTGCCGTTCACTTAGCTTCCAAATTTTCTGTTTCTCATGAAATTCTCAGGGAGGAGCCTCCTCCGTTGCCGAAGAAGATCCGTTCGTGTTGTCTGTACAAGTACCCAGACTGGGTCCAAGGCATGGTTGGCGAGGGGAAGCCCCCAGTCTCCGGCGGACAGGTGAGGAGCAAAGGTGCGCGGATGCGCCCCGAAGCGCCCTCACCTCCTTCTTTCAGCATCAGCATCAGTCCTCTCACTGGCACCCTCCGGGAGGTTCCGGCCCGAGCACCACAACCACCAGTGGCCGACCACCGCTCCCCCACAGGTAATGCATTAAAGCAATGTCGAGCAAACCTTAGGTTACGGCGTATCAGTTGCATCGGTAAGAATTGCAGAACGCGCTTAGAGTTTTACGTTATAGGAAAAGTTATTATTCACCTCTTGGGAGAAACATAAATTGCCATTCCTTCCTGAAAACGAGCCAATGCTTTGTCGGCAAACAGCCGGAAGCGTTTCTGAAAAGGCTTAGGCGTGTTTATGGCCCTCTCCCGTGGGAGTGCTCCCAGCGGCGGTCACTTGTTGTCCGCAACTCGATCCCTCCTGTTTACGGCTTCTCAAGTCACTTCCTCGCAATGGTGGCCTTTGGATCTCCCAGGTGACCATTTGTAACAAATCTATTATTAACTTACTTTTAAAAATTGGTATAACCTTATTTAGTGAACCTAACTTGACTTGCACATCTTATAAATCAATTAATGCTTTAGAGGATACCAATGAAAAAGAGAGAGAGAGAGAGAGAGAGAGAGAGAGAGAGAGAGAGAGGCAGAGACAGAGAGACCGAATTCCCTTATTTTTTCCTTTTGTCCGCGCAAAACCAGCGAATTTCCCCCATTCATCCTCCCATAGACTACGAAAATTGAATAAGAGGGATACGCGAGGCCACTCGCTTGTACTTCGCCCCACTGGGAGAATTGAGAATGTAGGTTTAGTCAATATCTTGTGTAAATGTGTCCCAGATGTTTTCGATAAGAAACAGAGTAGTAAACAGCTAATCGAAAACTTCTAGGGGTTTTTGTTGTTGAAAACTTCAGCGTTAAACCTGAAACTTGCTTTGAAATATTATCCCCACTGAAATTAAAAGATGTAATCATAAATTAGTACTATAAATTTTAATAAAACTAATACATGACTTTTTATATAGACGAATACAACTTCGTGGTTTCTAGCAAGAGTGTTTTGGGTTTCACTTTATACGCGATGCGTGATGCTATCCGCCATCCCAGCCAAAGACCGGAGAGACAAGCTGAGCGAAAAGTTGAAATTCACAAAACGTTTCAAAATATTTTTTCCAAAGCAATAGTTTATTTTCGTCAGTTTTGTTCATGTTTTCGTTTTTCACCTCAGAAGTTGTTGTCCTGCGAAAACATAAACCTTGCTCCCCTTCGAAACAAGATGACAAAACACTGTAATTAAAGGTTATTCAGTAGAACGGCTCTTTGGAGTCTGTCTCCAGAAGTTTTCGGTCCAAAGACACATGCCTCCTCAAAAGAGGGATCCACCGGGGCCACAAATCGTTGCGTGCGTTCGCTTGTCCGCAGGCGTAAAGTGCTCCGTGGGAGTCAGCTGTGCGTCCAGAGAGGCTTTTTGGCGGCAGGCGACGCTATTACTCAAAACATGACTCCCTCCTGTTTCTGTCTGCGTCATTGCGTACTCTACTGCCCCGTCGAGAACATCCCCCTCTCCAGAGATGAAACACCCTGGCGAGTTCTCTTGTCTTTCTTGAGTTTTAGCAATTTTCTGTAAAAACGGAATTCTTTAATCTTAAAAACAAAACTTTTCTATTATTGTATTTTTGTCAGGTAGTTACTGTAGTGATTTCGTTTGGGTTTGGATTGCGCAAACCGTGACCTTTAGCTGGAAATGTACAAACAGTAATGTTGCAAATCCGAAAGTCTTGAAACGAGTGTATTTAGTTATGATTATTTTAATATTTTTATAATAATTTAATTTTTTAAAAAGTTAAAGAAAGGGTGGTTTTCCCCCAAATTTCCCTGAAATGTTGACTTATAAAATTAACCAAATATGTCTCGCAACATGAAAATTTTAATTTTTTCAATACATAATAAATCAGGGTTTTACACACCTAAATTCTTCTAAAAAATAATTTTAGCCCACTTCCTGAAACGTGTAATTGTGAGAAAACTTGAATCCGTAACCCAATCCCTCTCGTCTTGTTTCGGATCCAATTTCACTGATCAGACACTGACTTTTTCTGGAATTCTTCCTTATTTCTGCTGGGGTTTTATTTTGTTGCTGATCGCTTTCCGTGGGAAAATGATTGACTGACACTCGACGAGGTGTCGATTTTCCGCCTCCGATTTGTAAACAAAGCCTTCCGGAAACCACAAACTATGGAAAGTTTTTCTATCTACGTTGATGTATTTGTTGAGTAAACAAAAATTTGGCTTAAAGTTTGTAAACCATAGTTGTAGATGGCACTCTGCCGTAAAATAAGACATTGTGGTTTGATGTCCTTTTCTTCGCTGTTTGGATACTGTTTGGATACTGAAATATTTTGTAAATTAATATTTTAAAATCACAGTGAATATACATTTGATATAGTACAGTGCGTCGCACCGAACATATTTCAAATTAAATACCCAATTCCTTCCTTTGTTTCAGATTTGTCAAAACAATTATCTTTCGTTTCAGGGGAATAAAAAAATTCTATTAAATAAATTCTCCTACAGAGAAAGGACGAGCAAACACTACGTTAAATTAACACGGTAAAATAGTTCAGCATATAACAAATGATAGCATCCATCCTTCACAAGCTCATAAGACTCTAATATCTCCTTTTCAGCATGCGAGAAGCGCAGTATCACTCCGCAGCGAATTCGTTCCCGCCGACAGCAGCGCCGACTCAGCTGGACCCAGGTGAGCACCCCTCCTTCCCTTTTCTTCTGGGCTTGCTTCCGCTTCCATGCATTTCGTTGCTTTCCAGGCCAACTGGACGCTTCTCGTCGCGGCGCCAAGGTCCACAGAGGGAGCTCCGGGGGCGCTAACTCCCTTCTGAAACAGGCAATCGCCAACCGACTGAAACCAGGACCAGAAGCATTGACTCCAACGAAAGAGACAAATGGGAAGGAAGAGGAGGCTATGAGCAAGAGCATTGTGGGAAACGCCGCTTGGTACAGAGATGACGACGGAAGGACTGGGTTTAAGCCAAAGGAGTGGGAGAACATGCCGAATCAACAGAAGGAACAGGTGAAAAACAGGAGACGGAAGAAGGAAAGACAGGGAGAGAGTGTGGATGAGATTGACGAGGAGCTTCTGAAAGAGACAGAGGCTAAGGAGGCTGAAAAGGAAAAAGAGAAGACAGAAGAACCGGAAAGGAAACTGAGCAAGGAGGAGAAGAAGGAGCTGAAGAAGCGAGAGAAAGAAGAAAAGAAGTTGGAAAAGGAGATGAAGAAGAAGGAAAAGGAAGAGAAGAAACGGCTGGAGAAGGAGGAGAAGAAACGGAAGAGTAATTCCTCCCTTGACAAAGTGGGAGAAGAGACGAAAGAAGAGAAGGAAAAGGAAATCAAGGAAGAAACTGCTGATGAAAGAAAAGAACGGAAGAGGCGAGAAAAAGAGAAAAAGAGATTGGAGGAGGCCAAAGTGGAAAAGAAAGAAGAGAAAAAGGAAAAGACAAAGGAGAGAAAAGAGGAGAGCCCGTTGATCAGAAGAGAGTCAACTACCTCAGTGGCCTCAAGCAGTAAATCAACAGATACTGTGAAACAAGCCCCAGTCCACAGTCCTAACAAGCCACCAAGGCCTCCACTTACTGGGGTACACGGCAGTCCCCATTCTTCTTCAACGGAAGAAGAGAGAATCGGTCGTCGTACTGTTGCAGCTCATAAGAAGCCTAAGAAGGAGACCATTGGAGAGAGAAGGGACTCCTCCCTGAGTGAGAGTTCGAGGGTCTCTGGAGTCTCTCACAAGAGTGTCACTTTCAGTGACAGGGTCCAGACTCACGAAATCGAACGGCTCGAATTCAGCAGTAGCGACGATGACGTGGCTGTGATGAGCGATGATGAATTGAGCAAGCCGGATTCTGAGAGAAGAAGAAGGCTGGTCAAGCTCCTCCAGTCACAACAGGAAAATGAAGACTCGGATGAAGAGGTTGAATTGGAAGAAGAGGATGACTTTGAGGAACAGGAACGGATGATGGCCCAGATGTACCCTGTCTACAACTTGGAGGAAAATACCTCTCAGGGAAGCTACTATCCAGAAGAAGCTGATCCGGATAGATACCTCATGGACGACGATGGAAGCTACATTTCCTTGGACAAGCTCCCAGCATCTGTTAGACGAGCGATTGCCCAGGAGATGCGAGCCCGTGCAGAAGGAGATAACACTGGATCTATGAGTAAACTCCATGAGCAGGGGTCTCCTCTCTTGGGTTACCAGCTACCCAGGAGTGCCAGTGGTTACCTAGACAACAACTACATGGTTGCGTCCTATCAGCAGGCGATGTATGGAGCTTTCCATCCAGATGACCAGGTTTTGAGGAGTCCGAAGGAGGAGGGCAGCAGCAGGGAGGAGAGGCGCAATCTGCACGAGTCCTTCTACGACAACGTGCCATCCAGAACTGGATCAGTCAGTGGATTGGAGAGAGGAGGGGCTAAGAGTTCCACTGCCAGTGAGGTCACTCCAGTACCTTCTCCCCCACGGAAGTCGAGCAGTACCTCAATTGACAGACGCGCCTTCTTTGAAGACACTGGCTCTTCCACTCCATCTCCCCCGAGGGTAGTAGTCACCCAAGCGCCTACAAATCCTCAAAGAGTCACTGTAACTACAACAACCACATCGACATCGTTGACCAACAGGACGGAGATTATGGAGAGGGAGGAACGGATGAGGCAGAAGGGGAGGAATGAGAATGACATGCAGCGGAAGTTTGTGGCAAGGTTTGGAGCGAGGAGGGCGCCCATGGCGGAGGAAGACCCACTGGACCCTGGACCGACCAGTGGAGTGAGTATGGAGAGTGTTTTCTCGACGGACAGCAGAGAGTCTGTGGTTTCGGAGGCTTCGATCAGGAAGGAGAATAGTGTCAGAAGGAACTTCAACTATTAGAAGGTGAGAGATGGTTAAGAGTGGTTGAGGTGGCTTTGCTTGTTTGCCGTTTTTCCAACACTTTAACCCAAGTTAGTAACCCAAGAGAGAGAAATAGAGAGAGAGAGAGGTTGGAGAGGTACAGGAATGAAGAAAGGTCTTTGAAGTTTGTAGCCTAGCTTTGGCTTTTTTGCGTTTGCTTGATTCCAACCATATTCAACAACTCTAATTTTTCAGCAACGCTGACCCGCTGAGTCGTCCGCTGGATGAACGCTTCGACTTCGCTCACCCTGACCGCATCGCCCAGGCGCTCTCTGGTTCGTTGTGGGCTGGCACAGAGACCAAGGAGTCCTGATATTCACTTCCGCCTGTGATCTCTGCTTCCTCGACAATTCACCTACATTCCCATATAAACTGATGATCTTGTTGAGGTTGAGAGAGAGAGAGAAAGAGAGAGAGAGCGAGAGAGAGAGAGAGAGAGAGAGAGAGAGAGAGAGAGAGAATCCAGTCCCTCTTATCTGGCGGTGATCTCCCTGTCAGGCGGTCTCCGATCCGTCGCAGATCCGTGTTTGCTCGTCCGCTAACCTGTCAACCGCGTTTTGATATCAAACAGCTACAAGAATTGATTGGCTCCGCGTGAGAAAAGCCACTTGTTATTTTTGTCAGCCCAAGCAGACAAAGATCCCGAGCGCCACGTGGATATTTGCATTCGTTGTTTGGTGGCAAGAGTTAAAGCTGTATATGTGTCAACAGGAGACACAAAGCGTGGCATCGAGGCGGTCGAGTGGCGCTCGAGTTACTCTGTTTGGTCACAGATGGCTCGATTAATCCGCACAACACACTTTGATTTACGGCACGAACCATTTATCTCGGAAGCTGCGCCAATCACAAACAAATTCGCATGAGACAAACAAAATCCGTTTTGAAGAGAATCAGCGGAAGGGTTAGAAAATGGTGTTTGAAATAAAACCCTATTCTACCTCGTTTCGTCGATGAATTATTCACCCACCTCGGTGTCCTCATTTTTGCCGCCTCGTTTTGCGATGTAATTAGATGATCAGATGGCCCGTCGGGGAACGCCGAAAAGGGAGCCCGCCCCATTACTGACAGTAATGACTGACGGACATAACAGTCATCTCAGAAGACTGTTCCGATCCTATCTCATCCACATCTTGACGGATGTTCGTTTCTTCTTGCCGAGGGGAGGTTTCTGATAGGATTCGGTGCATCATCATCAAAAATTGAGCAAACTTTTATGGGTGTACCTTTTAGAATTACGGTTCACAATATGCAGAGATTTCCTGATATTTGAAGTGACATCTTTAGATCTTCTGGGGTAGCAATGACAAATGACAGAACTACAAAATATGATTGTGTTATATGTAATACAATTCAACTTGCGATGAGTCGTGCTCGGGAAAGCACACGAAACGTAGTGACATCATTGCTAAAAACAAATTATAGAAACGTCCATTTCTCTCAAGGCTGTTTTGTTTGGGCCATGGCTGGTGTGGTGAGTGAGTATGAGTAGTCTGGGAAAGGTGTGCCGGCCTTTGTCTCCAGGGACGCCGCTGTAAAAAGTGGATTAGGATATCTTGGGATTCACCTGACAAGGGAACAAAAACAACGACGGCTTTTTGCTTTTCACATTTGCCTGACATTGAGAGTTGACTTATCATTTTAAAATGGCGGGTGTTGAATGAATAAAGACGGCTCTTCAAAATTCAAAATCTCTCAACGCCCGTCTCTTCTGCCTTCTCCCATCAGGTACTGTAGTTTTCAAACGGTACACCTGGATGCAATTTAGGGCGGCGTGCTTTAAGTCAGAGCGCAAATGCCGTCGTCCTTCCCTGCTCAGCGGGTGGCACTTCTCACCGGACACGGCCACTCATTAGCATACGGGCCTGTACTTGGCAAACATGCCGGCGGCCGACACACAAAAGGAGAGACGTTTTGCTCACACGATTAATTGCTAGGAGAAAGGCGCAATAAAACGGAGGAGGGGTGCCGAAAGGCTCACATCGAGGGGGTAGGCGAGAAAATACTTAGCAAGATGCAGTTGGAGAGTTTCGGGCATGCTTTATTGTATAAATACTTCGTTTAATAAACGATCAGTCAAAAAGATAAACAGGAAGCCTAATCCTTGGGTAAGTTGCCCTTTCCTCCTGTTCCCAGTCGGCCTTCGTTTGGACTGCGGCTGGCAGACCCCGCGGATATTTCACAGGGTCTTCTCACATACGTGTCAATGCTGAGACACCCCTAGTCATATTTACCCTTGGGAGAGTGTTTTTAATATAAAGAGTGTTTTCAAAAAGCTTTTGTCGCAAATGAACCATGAAGGTTTGCACTTGTTTCCGTTTGACATTTACAAATGCGTAAATATCAGATTGCTCAAGCACTAGGGGAAGCCGGTTAGAGCCTTTTTCAAAACTCGTTTTTACCGAGAATATAGATATCCCCAGAGAATTTGAGGCTGACTCAAAACTCGATTATACCGAGACCATCTTTTTTTTATTAGTTCGGGCTTCATATATAATAAAATGTTTGGGAGATCCTTAACGATAAGCCAATTATTCTGAAAACCAGCACCTGAAGTACCTTCCCAGCTGATTTCCTGTCCCCATGCCCTGCCCCTCCCCTAAAAGCCCTAATCCGTTGTTGTCCTCATGGAATTGCGTAACCGCCGTCTCTGTGACCCCAGACTCCTCCGATTGACCCTCAAAGCGGCGTCTCTTTTGTCTTTACAACCCTTCTCGCGTAATAAAACGCGCCGTTTACGGAAAACATGCCTGGCTTTGCTTTTGGCAGCCCCTTTGGCGAGGGGCGCCAGTCCCGGGTCATGGATACATCTGCGTACGAAGTTTACGATGTGAAATAGATAACCGGAAGGATTTTGTGGAAATCTAATATTTTGCAAATCTATCTTTGAGAATCTTAAATATATGATTTGGGTGCCTTGATATAGTGCGCATCTTATGCAACTGGCGCGTGTGTTGATTGCGATAAGAATCAGAAAAGGAAACGATACTGACAACCGAAAGAAGAGGAATGCGTGAAGAATAATCACTTTCCCAAAGAAACCTCTTGGGTAAGTCGCCTGTTTTCTCTTTTCCCAGCCGGCCAGCGGCTCTTCCTGCGGGTGGCGGTACCCGCGGCTCTTTCCCAGTCTCTTCAACCTACGTGTCACCGCGAGGGATTGGAGTAAATAGTACGGAGAGCGAAGACTAAAGAGGAGGAGGAAACTCCATTTCAACATTGGGGTAGAACTGGAAAGTTCAAGTTTTCGTTCTCTGGTTTACCGAATGTTTAAAATAAAAAAGTTTAATCTACTAAAGTTACAAGGAAAGATGGCTGAGAAACAAAAAAGGCGCGATGTACATGCCCAAACACTAGATTTTCTTTTCTTTTAGATAAATGTTGCTAATAAGGGGCAGTTATACAAACATAGTCTAGGTGAAATTAAATGTTGGTATAGTCTTAGCCAAAGCTAATTCCCTCGAAAATGGCCTTATCGTTAGTGCTATTTCGTGAAAATATTATGCTTTTGTAAGGGGAATTGCGAATAACAACATCAGAATAATTTCCCCCATTTCCAAAACTCGCCGAACTAGGATTAGATGTGAGTACGTGAATGTCAGTTCGATCAAAGGTGGAAACATAGAAGTCGATCAAGCTAGGTTTTTGTACTCTGACGAAGAAAATTAAACAAAATTCTCTTTCCACCTAAATTGTTTAAATGTTTCAGTAATGAAAAGGCTCTTTAAAACGTTTCTTTTAAATACAAACATTCTCACTAATGCGACATATGACTAGAGGTGTTTTATCGCTGACAGGATTGTTCGAAGACCCTGTGAAATATCCGCGGGGTCTGCCAAGCGCAGTGCGAAGGAAGGCCGACTGAGAACAGGGGGAAAGGGCTAATTACCCAAAGGATTAGGCTCACTTTGCATTTTTTGGTACCGATTTATAAACAGTGCTACTTCTACTAAGGGAAACTGATGAATTCCAGCTCAAACTCTATCAAATGAGGCTAAACTAGAACCTAAGTGGCTGAATGTATCGTGGCAAGAATAGACGAATTTTTCGTTTCTAAATCTTTTCTCTCTCTTTTGCCTTGTCTCTTTTTCTGTCTCTTTATTTTTCTGTCCCTCATTCTCTATTGGTAAATGTGCTTATGTATTCGATGTATCTTTAATTTGAAGGACAAGTATACTTCCCCCACCCGCCTCCCGTGTGCTCGGTTGATCCTTCGTTCACACCTCCCACCCGGAACCCTAGTTTTTGCCCCTCGGCGTGTCTCCTTCGTAATCCTCCTATAATTCCTTCCTCAAACACAGTCTCTCCCTCTTCCCTCCCCGCCCCTATCGCCAATTAGACGGGGTCACCTCCTCGGGTAAGGGGGCGGGGCGAAGAGCTCAGACTGTGCCGACCGGCATGCGCCGACCGCCGCTTATTCTATTAGCTCTCTGCTATTTCACTCTTTTTATTGATGCCGCCAAGATTACAAAATGTGAGTTTATTTATCCAATCTGTTTTATTCAACTGCTAAGTATTGAGTTTCAACTTTTTTTCGTGATTTCATTTTTCCACGGTTTTCTATACAATTTCTTGTATTTTCAAGACCTAAATGCATCACTTCCCCATTCCTTGTAACATTCCTTAAACCTTAATTTATGTTTTTTTTTAAAATTCTTTGTGTTTCCAACTGAATTTCCGCAAAAGCCGCTATTCTTAGGAATTACCATTTTTCTTTAAATGATTTTTTGCCAAGTCTAAATGAATTTAACATTGTGTTTTTAGACATAAATTTTAAATTGATTTTGAAAATTTTTCAATAAATTTATTTGCAACATAGACGTAAATTTAACTATTACACCGAAGTCTACTCCTTCAAATGTTTCTCTTCTGTTTTTCAGTGTGCTTTGTAAATTCTACAAAAATTAAAAATATCTTTTAGTTTCACACCCGATTTGCAACTTTGAACATAATTTAAAACGTTGTTTTAAAACTATTCTCAGAATTTAGAACACTTCTTTCTGTCGGATTGGCGCGGTTGTTTTTGAGCCATACTTACCGTTAACCCCGTATCCTGATCCCCTGGTTCTTACCGTACCCCTCCCTCTTTCTATGTCTATATGCTAATTAGATGTTTGCCGTTGGCTGGAAAATAGCGCCGGTCGGCCGTAAAACAATCGTCTCCCTCGCATTGAATAGAATAATTCTCTCCGACCTTGGCTGATCCGATCCCCATCTCTCGTCTATTCAATATTCATTGACGCTGTGGGAAAATCTGCCCAAAAGGGCAAAGCCGATCTTTCTGTGTGCCAAAGGCATTTTGAAAAGGAAGCAGGAGCAGAAGCCTTCTGCAGTAATCAGCTTTTCCCACCCTCAGTCGCTTGTTTGCCCCCGGCTCGCGGGAATCAGGGCTTTTTAATGGAGAATGATGACAGAATAGCAGAAAAACTTTGAATGTGCTTTTAATTTTGGAAAACACAAAAGTAGAATATACTATAATAACAAAAAAGAACGATAATTGGCTCAATATGTAAATTGCATTGATCCGATAGCGCGGACTTGTTGATTGAGCAGATCCAATCAATCATCAATTGCCATCCGATTCATCATCTGATCTGCCCTTCTAATTAGTGCATGGGACAGTTTTTGATACATCAGATTGTTATTAACTTTGGAAATTTGAAAGCTGACTTTCATCAATAAATTTCAATATCCCCTCTTGGGTAGATTCGAATCTCGACATCCCCTTCTTGCGTTTCCGCGGCGCGCAAAAGTACAAGATTTGCATACGCAATCCAGCTGCGGCCGAAAAACTGCGGAAAAAACCACCGACGGCAGAAGAAACGTTTGTTTTCAGCCGCCGTGTGCTCTGGTGTGGACAACTCATGCTGTAGCGAAGATCAGGAACAACAGATGGTCGACAGGGCACAGAGGTTGGTAGAGAGAGAGGGAGAGGGAGAGAGAGAGAGAGAGAGAGATAGAGATAGAGAAGGGAAGATAGAGTCAGTTGTGAGTGAACCAACTTATTTTCCTCTTCCAGGATCTTCAAGCTCCAGTTGACAGACAAAGTCATCATCCTTCGCCACATGCTTCAAAGCAATCTCAATAGCTTCAGGAGTAAGTTTTCAATTCAAACTTTTCCAGAGATCATTTTAGCTTACTTTTACCAGTCTCTGAACACCTGCCATGATAACCTGGATAACCTCTTTAAGAAAACCTACGGTCCCTTCTACGAAAACAATTCTAAGGTTGGTTTTTCGCTTAAAAACTAAAAACAATCAATTTCTAGGTCTTTGAAACCCTCTTCAACCGGCTGAGGGCCTTCTCCTCTCCCTTCTCCGATGCTTCAGTTCAGTCCATCACCAAACACTATTTCTCTGATCTCTTCCGAGTTGTTTTCTCCCTTCTAAACCCCCTGGTAAGAAGATTGATTTATCAATATCAATTTTTTTAAGCAAAAGGTCACTGAATCTGAGTGGAGGTGCATGGAGGAGAGTATGGAGGAGATCCGTCCTTTCGGAGACATTCCAGAGAAGGTCACCGCTCATTTGGAGAAGACCCTCAACACTTGGCGTAACTTTGTTGCCGCTCTCGATACAGCCCATCAGGTCTTGGATGGATTCACGAATGTAGGTTGTCTTTTGGAGTTGGCATTTGTACCGCCGAATTTGCGGAATCAAGGGGAAGTCAGGTGGGATTAGGGAAGGGCGCATCGATTGCCTGTGGCGGCACTTTCCCGCTGGGCGATGATCCTCAAGTGGATTTAGAAGGACCTCCCGGGGAGCGAAGGGTCCATCAGTCAATTACGAGGTATCTCTGATTTTGTATCCTTATCTCCCCCCTCTCTCTCTTACTGAAATCTTCCTTTTAATTCTCTTTGTCTCTCCCCATCTGCCTGCCCAAGGGCGGTTAGTTCCAAAAGAGATAATGGCGTCCACAGGTGGGAGTGATCCTAAGTCGTTAATTAGGCGACAGGTGCGCTTTGTGCCCATTTTTCTCACTAATCCCAGGCCATCCACGTAGATTTGCCCATTGAAATATGGCTAACGGGGGCAATTACTAAAGGGGTTCTCAACCCCTCCTTCGGATGGTTGATCGTTTCCTTAATTTAGTCGAAACATCACCTGATCAGTATGCTGAGATCCAACGAGGCATAGGAATTCATTTAAACTTCAAATTCTGTCACAATTGCAACACCTTTACCATCCTTGGGTTACGGTAGCTGGCGCCTGGGAGACGCCGTTGCGCTATTCCTAATTGCTAGTTTCCGGATAATGCGCGCCACGCAATTTGTTTTTGTCCTTGATCCATCGATCAATATGCTAATGAGCAGGTAGGAAAGCAGAGGTCGAGAAAACCTCCTTCCCTATCACAGTTCCCCAGCGCGCTCAAGAAAGAAAAGGTTGGGGGAAGAGAGAAAGTATGAAAAACTAATTAGAAGATTTGTTTCAGGTTACCCTCTCGCGAGAATGCGTTGTCAACTTGGCAAGGATGGGAGAGTGTTCCCAATGTGCGAACAAGGGAGAACAAGTGAAGCCCTGCACTGGATTCTGCCTCAATGTTCTTCGGGGATGCCTCGCCGAGTGGGCCGAGATGGACCAGCAGTGGGACGCCGTTGTCGGTAAGTGAAAGATTTGGCACATTTGGGAAATTCGCTTTTTGCAGTCGCTTTTAGTAGGAAATGCAATCCAAGGCATGAAAAGTAGTTCTGCTTCTAATTGGGTCACTCTGCCTGTTGCTAATCCCCGGATCGCCGGCTGTTGTGTGTATGTTGTGCTGGGGGTCACTTGACTACGCAACCTGCCTTTGTGTGCCGCCGGCTGGGTTAATCCCCTCCTCCTCCATTCCGCCAGACAAACACCGGATGTTCGCGGAATTACTCGAACAGCTCTTTTGACTTCGTCTTTCGTGCGCCATTTCACCGGTCCTTTCATGGCTTCGTGGCCGAGTGGCTGACCAAGCCTTCAAAGGAGCCGCCGGTCGCACGGCGCGCACTTTGCAGAGGCCGACCGGCGCCCTAAAGACGTTGTAACGAACGACAGAGAGTCAAGACAGACACGTTTAGGGTTTGTTTAGCGAGTCGGAGGGCAATCTCAGCTTTTGGTGTAATGCAATTGGGCCCTTTGACTAGAAATTGAGAAAAAAGAATATGCTGGTAGTACGGAGGGCCTCGGTAATACTATGGTTAGTATCCGTGTCTGTCACATGCGAGATCCAGCCGGGAACCGTTTTGGGTTTTGGGTATTCACACTAAGAATACAAATGTTTCGAGAATATCTTGCATCTTCAATTAACTCCTTTTTCAGGTGGAATCCTTCGTCTCTCCCAACTCCTTCGCGGTCCTCAGAATCTCCACGGGGCCCTCGGTCCCCTCCCAGTTCAGTTGTCCGAAGCCATAATGGTTTTCCAGGAGCGAGGATCCACAGTTACGAACAAGGTTTGTTTTATAAAGGACGCCGGCAAGACTTGCCTTTCCCAGCTGAGTCACAGACGACGCGCCGCCGCTGACTAGAGGCACTGCCCCGCCATCTCCCCAACTAATTTGAAAGAGCAGGGGTTGGGCTAATTTGCGTGGTGATGGCCATTAATCAGACGGGACGATAAGACGGGTGTGAGGAATAGCCGCTTATCGCAATATGGTGTGTTTTGCGTTGTTTGGGCTCCGCAACGGCCGTAAAAGAAGGCCTGGGTCATGGAGCGCCGTGAGGACAACAACTGAGGGCGCAGTGGTGGTTAGTTTGGTGATAATTAGGGATCCTTCTTTATTTTATATTTAACAACATTTAGTTCTCATTTCCAGGTTCTGGCTAAATGTTTCCCTTTGGAAAATGCGATGCGCCGTCGGTATAAAAGGGCCGCTTGGCCGAGGAGATCGATTGCTGGAGATCAGAATCAGGGACACTACAGGGTGGCAAGGCAACTGATGACTACTTTTGGAGATAGGGTGAGTTCTCTCTCTCTCTCTCTCTCTCTCTCTCTCTCTCTCTCTCTCTCTCTCTCTCTCTCTACTCTATCCTAACTCCCTCTCTCACCCTCCTTGTTTCAGCTGGTCACCATGAAGGGCTGGTTCCGCTCCCTCCCCGAAGCCTTCTGCCAAGAGGATGGAATCTCTGCCTCCAAAGACGAACAATGCTGGAATGGAACCGCCGTGGCTGCCTACCGTAGAAATGTCGCCCAGAGCGGCGTCAGCCAACAATCTTCCAATCCCGAATACCAGAAGGAGCGATTCCTAGCCTATCGAGGTTTGTTTATTTTTTACCTTGAACTTAAAGCTTCTCTTTCTTAAGGCCTAAGTCGCTTAAGTCATCCATCTGTTTCAGGATCCTTCGTGGAAGAGCGTCTCCAACTGGGAATGCTTTCCTTCCGCCTCCACAATGTGATCCACGGCAGGAACTACTCAAACTACGAAGTGGAAGGCAGTGCCCAAATGACCGACGATGAGGACTTTGTAAGTTTAACTCAAAAGAAACATTCCTTTGTAAACGTTTAGCTTTCAAAATTTTATCTATTCTTTTTAGTTCGAAGGCTCTGGAGATGTCTCAATCGTGATTCTTGAACCGGAGGAGCCCACCCAGTCTCCCAGACAACATCTCGTTCAATCCAGTTCCTCCCATTCCTCCTCACTTTCTATATTGTTACTTTCCGTCTTCTTTTTGGCCTCAAGGCGGTGACGATGGGACTAGCAGAAAGAGAAATACGGGTACTTATCTACGGCTGTGATATTGTTGTACGGGTTTAAGAGTCTCAAGAGAGTTTTATTCGGGTTGTGTATATGTTTATTTTTATATTTTTCTTCATATTTTCAATAAAAGTTTTATAAGTTGAAACTGTTCAGGGAATGTGGTGACGGCGTCGTCGTCTTCTTTGTTCTCTCTCGTCATAAATAATAGAAGAGTCATAGTGTGAATTAACAAATTCATAAACACGTGGCACTGACTTTGGAACAGGAAAGATCAATTTGCATAACATCAGAGTGCGGTTCCTCACAAACCAGGGACAGCCAGGGAGAACGTGTGCCTCAGGATCGTACTGGTCCCTTTTCCCCTAAATTAACGGTACCACAAGCGGCCAGCGACTAAAATTACAAAAAAGGTAATAAAGTTCGATTACAAAAACCGCGAAAATAACATTTATCTTTCTATTTAATTTATATGTGTCAGAAACACGTGTACAAGGCTTCGGTGTTAACACCGAAGCCTTGTATTTTTTTTCGGATGTTGTATACCGCGGATTGCCATCTACTGCACGGTAAATTTGAGAAGTCGTGACGGGACCCACCTCCACTTGGTGTTTATTTTTCATTCAAATATTCTTTTGTGTGTGCTTTTCGTTAAATAGTATTGAAATTTATTTTTTAAACTCTTTATTTTTAATCTGTTTAATTTGAAGAATAAATTAGAGTTATACTGTTGTTAATTCGTCGTTAATTCCAAAACTGTTATCTTGCAATCGTTTCAATTATCCATTTTCAGGTTCAATGCGTACGGGTGGCCGCTCCCTCAAAAGGAAGAGTTCGTCCTTGCGAGTGACCAGTCCCTTGGTCTCTCCTCCCCGCCTGAGGTAGTTTTCTTTTCCTTTGCTCTCATTTTTATATTTTCAGAAGCCCGGCGGGTGAGAGTGGCAGCCGTCTCAGAAGCCCCTCCTTCCGCGATGAGAGCTCTTCCAAGAGAGTCAGAAGGTAGGACTTTCAATCGATTGGTTACGGTACCGGATCGCTGTAGGACCTCTTCTCGCTTGTCGAACCATTCGCTGACCAGTCTCATCCCGCCGTCGCCACAGGAAACGCCGAAGAGGCGCCGAAAGTGAGGGTTTCTTGTACTTTGTATTTGTATCGATTGCAGGAGCGTTGTAGCCGATGATTTCCAAGAAATGGTGGATGAGGAGGAGGAATCGCCGGTGAAGGAGAAGAAGCAGAAGGGGAAAAGGAGGAGTAAGAAGAAAGTTGAGGAGGTAGGCATTTTCAATGCAACGAACAGTTTTTGAAACCTTTAAACAAGGGGTTACGGTTGATACCTACATGTATTATAGCTTGATAACCACATTCCCCACTGAAAGAACGGATCCCACCGTGAAAAATCAGTTGTAAGTACTTTTCACATATTACGGTAAAAATACAACCTTCCCAACTCTTTAGTTTGTCATATAAGTATGTATTCAATTCTTTGGATTCAGGAAGAAGAGGAAACTCCCGCTCGAAGGACGCGAATCGACGACCCGAACGCCCCGAAGAGGGGTAAAAATGCATATCTTCACTATGTCAGGTTGGTATTTCCCATTTTCTCTTCATTCTTTTTCTTCCTAAACTTGGACTATTTTCAGTGCCCGTCGGCAGGCCCTCGCGAAGGAGAACGGGAGCGACAAGGTTCTGAACTCCACGCTGGCCGACGAATGGAAGGTGATGACCGAGGAGGAGCGACAGGTTTGTTCCCGGGCAAACCCGTTTAAGCTGATCTACCCCTATAACCATACCTCGGGAGGGTTTAAGGGTCCACAGACGGACCCTCCCGGGGTATGCCTAAAGCTCAGACAAACCTCCTTTTCCAGCCCTACCTTGATCTGGCCGCCAAGGACAAAGCCGCCTACGACGATAGGGTCGCCGAGTACCAGCAGACGGAGCTTTACGCGGAATTCCAAGGTTTTTGATGTAAAGAAAGACTTTAATTAAACGATTCAATTCAGCGAGTAAGAAGATCCGAATGAAGGAGAGGAAGAGCCTTCCGAATGAGGAAGGGACGGCCAAGTCGCCGAAAATCCGGCGCAAATCGAAAAACGGCGAGGAACATCCGGTTGAGGGTCGGTTCCTATGCTTTTTGACCAGCGTTTGTTTCTGTGCCATGTCTCTGTCCATGTAGGATTGAATTATAACTTTTAGATCCTGAATTGGCTTCATTGCGCAAGGAACAGGCGGCCATGAAGGAGGAAATCAAGAAATTGAGGCGAGAGACGGAAATACTCCACAATCGCATGAAGACAGGTACATCTCTCTCTCTCTCTCTCTCTCTAAATTTATCTGTTTTCAGGAAGACGAACGAAGGAAATCCTGCACGAAGTGAAACCCATCAACGTGGAAATCCAGCGGCTCGAGAAGAAGAACAAAACGCTGAAGAAAAGTATCAAAGCCGGTACGTTTTTATTATTTTCTCCCGTGGATTAATGTAATTTCCTTAAAGAAGGGTACCAATTGAAATGAGTAAAAACTAGTTAGGCTTTGTACTGTATGCCTATCTACCGTACAATTCTTCCGAACACGGTACCTTATCCACTTTAAATGGACTATTTTCAGATAAGGAGCGCATCGGCCACATCGACAACACGATGGGAAAATGGTTGGAAATCCTGAAAAAGGCCGTCCTCGAAGCGAAAATCGAGAATTCCGGTATTCTCCCTGTAAACGTGATTATATCACAACGGGAATTCCAGATGACGACCTATCGAGCCCAGAAACAGCCTCTCGTTTCGTCGAAGGCCTCTCTCCCTCCGATCTGACCTCCCTCCGCCATGCCATAAAGGCCGTTTGCAAGGAGCACGGGAGCGAGTGAGACCGTGAAGCCTTTTTCTCATTTGGTAATCTTGTTTCGGTGATAATCTTACCGTAATCCTCTTACGGTAATGCTTTACTTGTTTTGTTCGATCTCTTACACATGTACACATAAAACATTATTATTCCTCCGTTATACTACGGAATAACGACCATTTCGAATACAAAGCTGCTGACGCTTTGTGGGACGCTTTATTGGCTGAACGCGTTAGTGACAATGTGATATAACCGTGATAAAGAATATATTTCCAATGGATAGATAAAATGTTATACGAACAACAAAACTAGTTTAAAAAAGCTTAGGACGAGCGAGATGGAGGTTCTTCTCTTCTTAACGCCTTAAGAAGGTGCGAGTCCTCTGGTGCTGGCGTCTATACTTCCGATTCGATATGCTAGAAGATATTAACCTGAAAGGGTCTGGGACGAAAGCACCTTCCTAGGGGTTTGGATACCGAATGTCTTATTACTAGGGTTTTCCAAACGATGTGAGAATCTAATCGATAAACCAGTTTGAATTTCTTAGCTTGCGGAGAAGGATAGGCTTTTGCTACGCCTCACCCGATACATCTTGATGATAACGCTCCAGCGTTGGTAGGCCATATAAAAGGCCTGTAAGGATGGGACGTGGGCAGTCATCTCCCGAAAGCTTCTAAAGCTTCTGAAAGGGGCGAGGGTCCCGTAGGTCAATTTTTATGTAAGGGGGGGGGGGGTGTCGCTCCCCGCCCGAAAAGTCACTTTGTCAAGGGTTACGATATCCATGTAGAATGGGACTAGATAAAACCCAGGGGGCGGAAGTGCCCGTGAGTAGTGACGCTGGGTGGTCTTCGACGATCTTTTGGTGAGATGGGGTAGTGGACCATCCAAAGATAGGATTTCTAGAGGGGGGAGGGGGCGAAGTCTCGCACGAGCCCCGTTTACGGCGTTTGCTCGACTATTGAATGGGCCTAGAGAGTCGAAGGGGGTTATGGACGTATTTCTGGAGAACGATCCCTTTTCTCGATTAGGAGAAATGGGGCAGTTTTTGTGAATACTTCCCGGGATGTGGGAAAGAAAGAAAGAAAGAAAAGAACCGGTGTTCCTGTGAAGAAAGAACCTGCTGATGAGTATCCCGTTTGAATAGGGAAATTACTGATCCTGTCGAGGAGGAGAATCACAAGATCGAATTGGTTAGGGTCGTTGGGAGAGAAAGGAGATCTGATTAGGGGAGGAGGGTGGGATGCAACAACAGAGCGGAATGAGGATTTCGCTCCCTTTCCGCCAGGGAAGCCCTTGTTAAAGGGCGGAAACGTCCCTGGCGGGACCCATGTCGCTTACTGCAGCTTGTATTCGAAATCTTACATTATTCCTCCGTTATACTACGGAATAACGACCATTTCGAATACAAAGCTGCTGACGCTTTGTGGGAATACAAATGCTGGGGGAAAGCTTTCACCCCGGGCAGGTCAGTTTTCAAAAGTCCAGTAAAAGTAGAGTACATCGTATATGGGCAGGACTTGGTAGTTCCGTAATAAGAGTAGGACTCACCCGAAAGAAATTTGTATGAGATTGTGTCTACCGTTCAACGGGTCAGTTTTCAGAAGGAGAGGGTCTCATCCCGCGCCGGGTTATTGTGCGTGTTACGGTATTGTGCTCATATTTGGGCACTCTTCTTCGTTCTAGACGAAATCCCATAGGGAAGAATGGATTAGGTGTAATTTTAGGCGAAGATAGCGTCTCAGGGCTAGGAAGGAGTTATCATTCTTTTAGGGGACGGCAAAACCCGAGAAACTACGAGTGACCCTCGAATGTTGTAGGGAGCTGGGTTTCTATAACTCTATTCATCTGAATGAGTATTGTTAGAAGAAGATATAGGGGTAGGGAAAAGTTGGGTAGTTAGGTGGGCATTCGGGACGTGACGGCTTAAGGAGGTATAGATATCCTGTCTCATAACCACGGACGACTCCTACCTCAGACCAACGTTCTGAGCAGTGGATCCTCGTCTGTGAACGAGTATTGGTTCGAAACCGATTAGTACGGTCCAAACAGTAACTCAGGAATAGGATTGAAACGGGGTTGTATTTGTGTCCGATTATTATTGATGCGAGCGGTTGGAGGTAAATCCGCCGAAATAAAGTGTCAGCCGCCCCTGACCCACCAGGTACTGGGAGAAGGAGACCCAAGGTATGTGGAGGATGGTAGCCAATCCGAAAATCCATACCGGGATGTGGGGTGGTTGAGATACTTACATAAACGGTTCTTTAGTAAAATGCTGACTGAGGGGATTACGGACGTACCTTGATAGTTATTGTCAGGTTTACGGATTGATCTCCGTCTCCGTTCGAAGTCCGGCTATGGTCTAGCCCGAAGTCGGATATGATGCTTCAGACCATTGGGGGGAAAACGGCCCTGATCCGTAAAGGGGTGGTACTCACTAACTTGGATCGGTGGGGATCTCGGCCAGGGATAATTTGAGTGGGAGTATCGCTGATCCTCCAGTGAGTGGGCGTATACACCCTGATTACAGTACAGAAACACATGTACGGGTCTCGGAATGGGCGGAATCGCGGCTCCAGCGGGGTTAATGGAAGTGTCACCGTTTCAGAGGACGTATAATATATGTTCCTATGAACGACGATGGGTTTTAGCAGGGAAGGAAGGATAGACAGATCCGATTGTTATGGAACACAGTTCCGGCAGGAGGGGAGGGGAACACGGTTCCGACAGGAGTTCATAATGAGCCCGACGACCGTGATAGGTCGGTATGGGAGGGATACGTACGGAACCGAAGGATGATTGATGATTACGTCATGTAATTTACGTGTGTGGGGAATAGGGAGATGACGAACCATTGGGAATGGGAAGGCAGAGGAAAAATGGATACGACTTTTTGATGTAAAGAATGGGATAAAATGTTGATGTAGGTAAGTTACTTGGAGGAAAAGGCGACAGGGTTTTTAAATAAACCGTGAAGTAGATAATAGGAGAAAGGGGACTGGGGAAGAAATGTAAACTGGGGGATGGGGGGAGGGATGGCCCAGGGGAAAGGGAACATCAGGGGGAAAAGATGGATGGTAGAAAAATTGATATTATTTCAATTGAAATTAAGATTTTAATGAGGGATTTAACACGAAGGTTAAGAAAGGTAAATATATGGGAATAAATGAACATTTAAAGTATGAATAGTGGGGAAAAATTAGTTGGGTTATGAAGGGATTAAGGGTTATACCACATTAATAATGTGAATATTTGAATTAATATAGAATGGAAAACTTTTCCATAATAAAAACAAAAATATTAAAAATAAACAATTTAAAAATAAAGTCACTAACGCGTCTGCAACAACAGAGCGGAATGAGGATTTCGCTCCCTTTCCGCCAGGGAAGCCCTTGTTAAAGGGCGGAAACGTCCCTGGCGGGACCCATGTCGCATACTGCAGCTTGTATTCGAAATCTTACATTGCGTGTTTGGTGTTTCGAGGTGAACTTGGTTGGGAGACAGGCAAGGTGCAAGCAGTATAGCAAAGGTTACGGTAACCGTTTAAAACGGTGGCAGGCTACCGTAACCCAAGTATTGCAACCAGAAAAATACCGTAACCAACTGGACAACGCTTGAAATAGCGCAACAACATCACTTGAAGAAACGCCAAACAAAAGAGAATCAATGCGCACACAAAAGCATGAAAACACATGTCCAAACTGCCGGCGCATAGTCACATTCGGACAGGACACAGAAACACGTGCACACAAGGCGCCGCACATTGGTACTTGTTAGCAAGCGCCAAACACAACATACATGCATATATAAATTCACACCTCAGCCAAAACTAGCCTGCACTCTATACGCGTCGACAGAGGACTTTGAACCGGAAATGCGCCAAGAGGCGCTGATAGCACTCTTTATGTTCAGGGGCAAAATTTTTAATTCCTGTGGCCACAAACTCGAGAGAATTGGTTGATTTCTGTGGTTTCCTGTGGCTCAGTCACGAAAAGTCGTTGCTTACTGTGGCCTTCCGTGGCCCAGCCTGGCAAAGTCATGGATTCCTCTGCGAAACCCAATTAATTGGTTTCGTATTTTTAATTCTGTCTCCAAGCTGGCGGTAAAGTACGACTTATCCGACGGTTACTGGTTTGATTTGAGACTGGTTTTAAATTGCAAGATAACTGATAGTTATCTGTTCCTACCAAATGGTTGCATGTTGCCTAAAATTGCTCATTCTTCTAGAACTCTAGTATGAATCTCGATGTTGGTTGGTTCTTCCAGTAATCATAGTTGAACAAGGGAGTTAATCGAACGAAACCCTGTTCTTGTACTTATCCATTCTCCGTTTTCCATAATCTTATTGAAATCCAAACCAGTTGCACTACGCATCTCAAAGGTCGCGTCTGATGTGAGATGCATTCAAGTGGTGAAGTCTTCCCAAGACGCATATATTTCATTAAATGTATCCTAATATTCTTCTATGATTGAGGTTTTCCAATTTTACCTCTTTCGATCCGTAACAAAGGATTCCCAGCCAATTTCCTTAATTGTCGGTGCTCTGGTGACCTATATTCTTATCGATTACCCGCCAATAGGCCCTGCGGCTTTTTTAGCGGGTCAGGACAGATGCAAGAAAGCGGGGTAGCTGCTTTTTTCGTGATATGAACGCCCTCCGATTGTCAGTCATTGTATGCGCCTCCCTCATCCGGCATCAGCCGCTCCCCCATTCCCTCCTATTTCCATTTTTTTTAAAATAATTTAATATTTTCAGATGAATCAATCTCCCGCTGGCGTCGAGGCTATCGCCCGTGCTTCCCTCTACCACAGCTACTACGACTTCCAGCTGGCCCTGAACGACTGGGAGAACACTTTCGGCCATCGGATGAGGGTCGGATCGTCGGAAATTCTGAAGAACGGCCACGGAGTGGGGGACGAGGTCTTCAAGTACCGCGTGCTGGTCTTGCACTGTATTCACTACGGACAGCCCAGGGACAGGGGTTAGTTTTTAATTTTCGATTAAAATACTAGCAACAAGACAAGGCGCAATTGCCACTCTCAGTTTTCAAATCTTGTTGTTGGCAAAAGTTTCCGTCAATCTTAAGAAAACTTGACGTTTGCTAACCTGCATTTATAATTGAAGTTGCAGGAAGCAAGAAGAAGCACCCGAACCGTCTGGCGTGCGGCTGCAACGTGATGCTCCGTCTGAACTTCTCCGTGAAGGAACAGCTCCTCCGCATCACCTCCCTCATCGACATTCACACCGGCCACGCCCTCGAGCCCGGAAGGCCCTCCAAGGGCGTCCGCCGACGCATCTCTGACCAGCTGGGGTCTCTGAAGAAGGCCCGTCTCTCCATTGGAACTCCCGGTAGCTTTATTTCTTGAATTCTTCTGAAATCAGGGTTTTAGAATCTGCCGACTGTTCGCTGATTGCCTCGCCGGCCGCTCTCTCCGATTCCACGAAGACGGTGGACTTTGGCATCAAGCCCCGCCTCTCGTACCCGATGATCGCCGCCCTCGCCATCTACAATTCTCCCAAGGGCACCCTCCTCAACAAGGAGATCTACATCTTCTTCCAGTGAGTTTTTTTTTTATGAAACTCTTGGTTAAAGTACTGTTTAGGACGTATTTCCTTTACTATCGTACGGCCTACGGTAGCTGGAAGAACAGCGTGCGCCACGCCCTTCACACACACGACTACTTCTCAAAGACCCTCGGGCAGGCGAGGAGAATACTTAAAATGGGGATTAATTCTCAATTTTCAGAACGAAGACAAGGAGAACATGATATTTTCGATCAAGGATATGGATAGATTCGTGGAGGACTTGGCTGCGTTCCAGCGCAAGTACCCCGATTACGAGCAGAACGTCTTCGGACTGGCCTACCCCGGTAGATTTCTTTTCGCTCGCTTTTGTGTTCTGAAGCCAACGTTTCTAATCTAACTGTTTGATTTCAGAGCACTGGGAGCCGATGACTCGCGGAGATTTGAAGGATCCCAAGATTGGAATGGTGCGCCCGGTGGCCAAGCGGACTGCCAGGAAGATCAAGATTGAGGACATCGAGGAGGAGGACGAGTACCGCCCTCCTGTGGGCAGCAACCTCTCGGAGCAATTCACACCCCGCGCTCCCAGGGGATTCGCTCGCGTCAAGACCGAACCAATGGTGAGTCTCTCTCTCTCTCTCTCTCTCTCTCTCTCTCTTCCTTTCTCTAACAACCTAATTCCCCTCTTTCCAGACGCCTGTGACCACGTACCCGGGAGTTCAACTCGTCAAGCCGGCCGTCATCCGTCCCAGCCAGCATCAGATGATGCCTCAGGAGGAAATGTCCGGATTCGACGCCCTCATCACGGCATCTCGTATGACGGCCATCGAGCACAACGACCTCACCCTGCTCTAACCAGTAATCAGTTTTATTAATCAGCTAATATATTATGGGTTCTTTAATATAGTATGGCCTATTTGAAAGATAGTGAAAGATCTCTACGGCTCAATAAGTTTCAAGTGTTATCCTCTTTTTGTTCCTCTGTGAATGCAAACTGTTTTATGCTCAAGTGCTCCTCTCTCGAATAAAGTGATGGCTCTCATTTTGTTTCTTCTTCCTGGTTTGTTTCGGGGAAACGTCTGTGGGAAAAGACTGGAACAAATCCAAGCCTAGCCAATCAACGGGCTGGCCGGTCCTCCTGAACCTCTCGGTCTGTGCCCTTTTGCCATCCCAGGGTTTAAAAGACAGTCTGCTCCCATTCGAACCAATTGTACACCTCACGCCGAGTTCACCGTCCCGCCAAGCGCCAGCTCCATTGCGGATGTTTTTAAAAACTAAATGTAGTCTTTAAAAAGCGTTAGCAATTTCCAAAACAACTGAAACTGGTGGTTTTAACGCTTAAAAGTGCATTCTGCGCGATTTTCAATGGAATGCACGCATGGTAGCATGAACGTTTCCAGCAACCGTATATTTTCGCTGGTCATCCGAGGGAATACTGTAAATGATTGAGATTTGGGTTGAATTATCTTGAGGAGGGCAGGGGAAACGACGTCCGTCGATTCCAAATTGTCCTCTCCGGAGTCGGTAAATCGAACTACCTTGTCCAAATGTGGTCCGGCCCCAAGTATTTCAGTGTTTCTAACCTTGCCTCTTCCCCTTTCATCCAACTGAAGACAGTGTTTGGCGAGAGCTTTTATTGAGTCTTATAAGAACTGCGTGTACAATTAAATATTTGGTTGAACTGACCCGTCAGTTTAACAAATGAGATCTCTCTAAAAGACAACTACTGAATCAATCAGACCGAGATAAGAACCCTTTTTGATTGGGCGATAGTTAAAAAAAAGGAATGCATGTCTGTGTCTCTACCTATCCAGGGAACTCTCTTTCTCTGGTCATTCGAGGACACGTCAAAAACCGGAAATGAGAATATTCTAATGAGGAAATAGGGGTCACAAAGAGGCCAAAGGCCATTGGAGGACCATGATTAGAATAACAATTAGATTAAACTTCAAAATAACATTAGTATAAATTAAAGTCGACGTGGCTCAAGAGAGACAGATCGTCAGTCGACCAGTGGATCCCCTGGCAGAAGGAGATCTCTCTTCTCTCCGTCGACATATGGCCAGTAGGTTCACCCTCTAATCCCAGACTAGTTTTTCGCAGATTTTTTTTGAGCTAGATCGTTTGGTTCTGTTGCTCAGCAACACCAAATCGGAATCGAAACGCATTCATATGTGTGAAAAAGCGAACCGCAAAAAGGGTAGGGTGGTTTGGCTAATCGTATAAAAAGAGAACAATATAAATGTTAGAAAGCTATAAAAAGAGAACAAAATATTATTTCCTGGACAAACATTTCGGAACACCAAAACCACCTCTGGCAACATATCGCCCAAGCTTAATCGACGAAAGGTTGCGTGATTGTGATCGTAATTTGATGACCAATTAGGAAATAAACTCATTCATTCTTAATGTTTTATCCCGCCAGAGGTGGTTTTGCTGTTCCGAAATGTTTGTCCAGGAAATAATATTTTGTTCTCTTTTTATAGCTTTCTAACATTTATATTGTTCTCTTTTTATACGATTAGCCAAACCACCCTACCCTTTTTGCGGTTCGCTTTTTCACACATATGAATTGTTCTCTTTTTATAATTATTCTCTGAATAATAAAACAAACTTCAAAAATTTTTTTGGACATAATTGACCCTATGTACGTTTCGGAGATGGCATAAAATCCGGCGCTTTCTGCAAAGCGAAACCTCAAACAGAACTGATTGTTAATGGCTTTGTTTGCGTGTTTTTGTTTATCTTGTCATTGCGTCCTAGCAGAAATATCCAATCTTTTGTTCTAACAGCTATACTCGAAAACGGTTACGATATCCACAAAATAAAAAAGGTAAGTGGTGAAAACAAAAATTTACCACTTGAAGCTATGTGGAAACATTGTTTTATACCAAGCAAAAAAGATTGCCGAAAGCGGGATTCGAACCCGGGTCGTGAGAATTGGAGTCTACCGTGTCCACCATTACACCAAGGGTGCGCAGCGCAGACAAAAAGTGGTTTTTTCGCTCGTATTTGCTTGTTTTTGAACCAAATTGTTTCAAACTTGGCGCGACGCGAGATATGTACAGTTCCGACAATCGGCCAAAATTTGGCGGTCGTAGCTTAATCCGTTCGCCCATAACAAAACGCTAACCCAGCGACGGGAGACCGCCATTCTAGGCAGCGGTGAGGAATCACCGCTGCCTCGCTACGCGCGGAATCAAACCACGCTACGCGCTGCGCGCAATTCGGCGGAAATCCAATACATTCGGCGGAATTCAGCAGATTTCGGGAGATTTCAAGGGAATTCAAAGGGGTTCGGGATTCAACATTTCGGCGGATTTAGGTCCCGTAGCGATTGTTATAAACGGGCCTGAGATGCATTGCAACACGTCCAAAAGCTGTGCAATCTCCACACTTTAATTTAAATTTGGACTTTTCTGCCTTGAATTTCAAGTCTTTATCCATTTTTTATACGTTTTCTTTTTTTCTTTATTTGTTTTTTATGTGATTGTATTTATCGTACGGTATGTACGGTTGTTGATATCAGGCTGTTATGCTCTACCATGTACTTTTGTATTGTCATGAACCATCAGCTACGGCCGAAAGGTGCGCAATGTTGTTGGTAGAAACATTGTTTTTCTAGTTATGTGTTGTATTATGAAATTACGTGTATGTTTACCGTTTGTTTATCTATCAACTACGGGCAAACGGTGCGCAAAGTTGTTGGTTTAAGCCAGCTTATTACGATTGTATGTTTCTATTGTACTCGTATTTTTTTCTCTCAGAAATTCAACGTCACACACAGGATTCCAGAAGTGCAACATCTTTTAAAATGATTCCTCGTATTTCTAAGTTCACGTGGATTTCTTTTTAATGTACTAATAAAGCTTTAGTCGTACGGTTGTGAAACAAATGCTTGACATCATTTGTCAATATATTTTTAATTATGTTATCTATTTATTCTTTACAATGTCGCGTATTTAACCTATTTAACCGATTTCATAATTGATGTTTATTAAAGGGCGCGGTGGAGATTTCAGGCGATTTCGGCGGATTTCGCCGAAATTCCAGCGGAATTCGGCGGACTTCGTCGGAATCCGCCATATGGCGCCATGGAGATTTCACTCAGCAACCCAAATACGGAATTCAACCTGGTTTAACGTGAAACATCTTGTGCCATAAAGTTTTCTGTCCAAATCCGTTTAAGTCTTCTAAAATCTCCGTGGCGGCGTCCGACAAATTCCGCTGAAATCTCGGCGAAATCCGCCGAAATCCGCCGAAATCGCCTGAATTCTCCACCGCGCGCTTTATTAAAACAACAAATATGAAATCGGTGAAAAGGGAAATATACACGACACTCTAAAGAATAAATAGCTAATATGAAGAAAAAAATATACGGACAAACATTGGCAATGATTTCAAGCATTTGTTTCACAACCGTACACCGATAAAATTTTATTAATGTATAAAAAAGCAATATATATGAACTTAGAACTACCACGAACCATCTTAAAACATGTTACACTTCTAGAATCCTGTGTGTGTGACGTTGAATTTCTGAACAATATACGAATACAATAGAAACATGCAACCAACAACTTTGCGCACCGTTTGGCCGTAGTTGATGGATAAAAACACGGTAAACAGACAAATTGTTTCATAATAGTACAGAATAGTAATATAACAGCACAGAACTAGAAAACAATATATCTACCAACAACATTGCGCACCTTCCGGCCGTAGTTGATGGTCCATGACAATACAAAAGTAAATGGTCAACCATAACAACCGGACATTAACATTAGATTATATATCTATCGTACATTAAATATAATTCCATAAAAATAAAAATAATAAAAAAAAGAAAACGCACAAAAATGGATGAAGCCTTGTGGAAGTCGGAAAAGTCCAAATTTAAATTAAAGTCGGCAAATCCACAGTTTTCGGACGTTTTGCAATGTATCGCAGGCTTGTTTATATCAATCACTACGGGACCTAATTCCGCCGAAATCTCTTGAATTACAAACCCCTTGAATTCCCTCGAAATCGCCCGAAATCTGCTGAAATCCGCCGAATGCAGTTGAATTCCCCGGAATGCATTTCGATTCCGATGAGCAGGAGAATTCAGCGGATTTCGGCGGAAAACTTTTTGGCACAAGATGTTTCACATTAAAGCAGGTTGAATTCCGCAGATGGGTTGCTGAGTGGAGAAGGAAATGGACAGAGGAGCAGGACGAGTTTGCCCAGGACTTTATCGAGCGCTACTCCAACCCGGATGACCGTGCCATGTTCATCAAAGGAAAATGTTAGTGACTTTATCTTCATTGGCCAATTGCTTCTCAAAATTTGCCGAGAGTCCAACTACTGAAAATCCCCTTCTTTTAGTATTGATGCAGTTGGCTTCGGCTGAAAGCTGGAGGAATGTGACGATGACCGGTTCCAACCTGGTCCTCAATTTCACGGGTCTCTCCTTTCCCAATGCTACATCATCCAATTTCGGAATCGGCAGCTTCACTCCTACCAAGGATGTGAATAGATAACTGGGGCAGAGAGGCAACCTTGTTGCATTGTGAGTGGAATATTTAGTCGTTTAAAGTTACAAAATACAGGAACGAAACGGTCCGGTAACAAAATTCACCGTCATGGCCACCTCCTTCTACGTGAATGATGAAAAAAATTAAAGGAGAGGATTGGTAGGGGCAGTTAAGAATCATAACAGAACTATTACAGCCTGTGCAACAACAAGGGCGTAGATCTGAGCGTAGGGATCATCCGGTACCTGCGAATCGTGAGCAAGAGTACGACGTGCCTCTCCTGCACCATGGACCCTGACTTCTTTAAGTACATCTTTAACACTTGCGCGATGCCCCGCAGGGTAGGCCCCGGGACGTTTGGTCCCCCCCACAGGGGGGACCAAACGTCCCGGTGGGAGACCAAACGTCCCGCCTGGTTAACTGCCAGGGACCAAAGGTCACACGGGGGGACCAAACGTCCCACCTACAAAATATATACAAAGCCATGCTAACTTTTAGATTGCGTGGCCTGCTCAGCCATTTTTAGTTATGAAATTGTAGTATTAATATTATACTGCTTACTAACAATAAGTGTTTGATATCACGACTTGAAAATGTTTTCGACAATTTAAAAAAAATTGCTTTCTTGGCTAAAGTTTCTTAAAACTAATATTGTGGAAATTATTAAACAGTTATCAGCTAAAACTTTAATTGGAATATTTATTGTGCAACCGCTAGCATATAGTATTGGATGAAACGCGCGCAAGGTTTTTGGTCCCACCTACGAAATATATACAAAGCCATGCTAACTTTTAGATTGCGTGGCCTGCCCAGCCATATAATACTGTAGAACTGAAACGAATATTATACTTTATTCTTTTTGATAGCACGACTTTCTTTCTCTTTTTCTCTCTCTTTCTCATTTCACAGTAAATCACAATTTTACAAAAAGTTTTTTGGCCAAAGATTCGTAAAACTAATATTTTGAAAAAAATTCTTTTAATTTCTTAAGAAAAATTAAAAATGGACTATGTATTCATTGGGGACAGGGACTTTACGTCCCCGAGGGGAGGGGGACGTAAAGTCCACTTGGTCTACTTAGCGTCTAATGTTATTATTATGCATTATTGGCTCACAGATATTCATTTGTATTTGTTTTTGAACTTAACAGTGTAACACTTATCGCTTGCAATGAGCAAAGTAACACGAAAATGTTTAAAAAAAAACAGTGAAAGCTGGTAAATATTTTTATTTTAAATCCTAGACCACCCATTCTAAATCCGCGGCATCTCATGGAAAAGACAGAATAACCAATAATAAAATAGATTAAGCTTGTAACCATGAAGAGCTACTTTAAATAAAATAAAATCTATTCGTAATTTTTAATTTCAGTGAAGACGATCTATATTCAGAATATCAAATGTTTTGATTAATCAAACAATAAAAATATACCTAAAATACTAATTTTTTTTCTTTTATTTTAAAGATGATTTCATTATTTTTTATTTTTTAAAATAAGATTTGGTTCTTGATATCTTTTTTATTCTTTTTTTGCAAATAATTAAAAACCGTAATAGCTTTTAAAAATTTATCTTTTAAAGAAAAATTATTGAAGTAGAGTTTATACCACTAATCCTAAAATTCAATGTTTTTGTTATTGGCAGGAACTGCATCTAGTTCGCTTGTCAACAACAAAAATGGAAATTTCAAAAAAAGTAGAGATTATAATTTTTGTCAAAGATAATAATGGAATTTTAATAATCTTAAAAAAATTAATTTAATAAGAAAGAAAATTGAACAAAAACTAACATTCTAAACTTCTTTTTTTTTTGAAAAACATTCGCACACTTTATAATTTAATTTAGTGAAAGTACTAAAATTATTCAAGAAAATTAAATGCATAATAAAAACATACTTGCATTTTTAAGGGAAAAAAATTCATTTATTCAAACGATGTAAAACAAAATTTAAATAATGAAAAAATTAGTTTTAAACTTTACTTTAACTACTTTATTTTTATGCACTTATTGAAAAAAATCTTTATAATCAAAACTTCCTAATATCGTATGCAAAGTTTTGAATCTTAATCAGAATATCTAAATCTCCTTATTCAACATTAAGCTATAAAAAACCTATAAACATATTGCACAAATTCACAATTTAGCATTAAATTTTTAAAAAAAGAAACACGAAGACCATTTGAATTTTTTTAATTTAGAAATTTTATGTTAGAAAGTAATTATTTAAAGGATAATTATTTATGAGTAATAGATCCTCAAGAGCTACCTTAAGACAGAAATTCTGAGATAATCGAAAGTCGAATGTCTCAAAGAAATCGAAAAAAACTCGATTGTCTCAGATTTCCTCTCTTACCTTTTCAAGAATTAAATTATTACCTTTTAACCTTAATTGCTCACCAAGTACTACAATCAACAATTTTACATTCATTCCTAGTGAAAGACCTGAGTTCCAAAAAGCTACTACCATTATTCTTACACTAACACATTAGACCTCAGCTTGTCAAAACAATTACCTAATTTGTGTTGGAAATTGATTGGGAGCCACTAAATTAAATCCTAAATAATTACCTTAACTTATTTAGAGCCACTGCATTAACTTTTTCAAAAAAAAAACATTATCTAATCGAAATTCACTACCCTTTTTAACTCTTATTTTATCCTTTATGATGCAATCTGGTAAAAACAAAGCATTTACAAGTTTTAAATAAAAAGACAACACCATTTTAATCTTTTTGCATAATAAACAAAACTTGTTAAAAAAGACATACTCCTTCCAACCAAACGGCTGGGACGAACGTTTGTGGTTGTACCTCAGTTGAGTGTTATTCGATGATATACAATTTTATAAGGTATGCGCGCAGTTGTTATTTCTATAAGCTTACGAAAAATGAGCGGAATCGGTCAAAGGGTTCAAAAGTTACGCGCGATCGAGTGCCGGTGCTCCTACTTTGGCGCATCGCGGACTCTTATATTGACCTCCCGGACACCGGGTTACTGTAATCAAACCCCCAACCACCCTAGAAGTTAGATTTAGTCCTACTGTGCTCAAAACAGTCGGTGGTTTGGGTTCCAGATGTTCACAGAACTTGTGCTAAGAATCAATCAGATACTGGCACTTTTTACATGCACAGCTCAACCAAGTTGACCCCATTTGGAGCGAACAGAAATTTTTTGCGAAAATTTTTTTTTGTGATAAAGTTATAAGTACATATGGGTAGTTTCCGAAAACAAAAGTCCAACCGGTAGGTGAGAGCTGGAAGTTGCCCATTCGTTCACTTTTCGTTGTGATATTGAAAATCGGAATTGAGCCATTGTAGCCGCCCCGTGAACGAACGTATTGCGGCAGTCGGTTCAAACTCTGTTCAGGGGTTTGTTTATCCCATGGCTACTAGTGAGCAAGATTTGGACTCTACTTAGCCCACCCAATTGAAACTCTGTGAGATTCATTGTCATAAATAAGAAAGTAGTTCCCAAACTTCTATTTTTCTATTTCTCCTGAAGTCAGTTTTTATCCTACAGAGTTTACTCTTAAAATGTGAGTAATATGAGTAAAAGTAAGTAGATCTAAATTTGTTTAGAACATGAGACCATTTCAACTCTCTCAAAAGATAGGTAGCGTAACGCGCCCAAAAACCTTGCGCGCGTTTCATCCAATACTATGCTAGCGGTTACACAATAAATATTCCAATTAAAGTTTTAGCTGATAACTGTTTAATAATTTTCACAATATTAGTTTTAAGAAACTTTAGCCAAGAAAGCAATTTTTTTTAAATTGTCGAAAACATTTTCAAGTCGTGATATCAAACACTTATTGTTAGTAAGCAGTATAATATTAATACTACAATTTCATAACTAAAAATGGCTGAGCAGGCCACGCAATCTAAAAGTTAGCATGGCTTTGTATATATTTTGTAGGTGGGACGTTTGGTCCCCCCGTGTGACCTTTGGTCCCTGGCAGTTAACCAGGCGGGACGTTTGGTCCCCCCACCGAGACGTTTGGTCCCCCCTATGGGGGGGGACCAAAGGTCACCGGCCCCGCAGGGTATTACAGTTAAATTTCATTTTTACGCAATCTTCGTTTCAGAAGACACTCAAGGCCCAGGACGAGATTCTGGAGGACGTGGTGGATATCCGATTCGACAGGAAGACCGGATGTGTGGTCGTATGCAACCTCACCACGGTGGACATTAACGTCCAGCTGAGGCGCAACGAGAGCGTGGTCTACTCGGAATACAACTTCGAAATGGGACCCAAATCCGAGAAGAGCCTCAGGATCCGATTCTACCTGAGCTGGAAGCCGTACATTCAGTGCTTGACGGCCAAGCCGCGCGGCTTGATGGCCGTCAAATCGGCCTTTTGTTTCTTACCCTAGATCTTAGATCCTCCTTTCGCTTATGTATTATTTTTGTTACGACCGCCAGAAGCGTAGTAAAAAACGATGAATCCTTGTTTTTAAGTGTATACTCGAATTACGTGATAATTATGAATATTATGTTGTGTGCATGATATATAATAAACGGTTAAAAAACTAAATTACTGAAATGCGGCCCGGGAGTTCCACTCGTCAAGCCGGTCGTCATCCGTCCCAGCCAGCATCAGAAGATGCCTCAGGAGGAAATGTCCGAATTCGACGCCCTCATCACGGCATCTCGTGTGACGGCCATCGAGCACAACGACCTCACCCTGCTCTAACCAGTCACTATTTTATTAATCAGCTAATATATTATGGGTTCTTTAATATAGTATGGCCTATTTGAAAGATAGTGAAAGATCTCTACGGCTCAATAAGTTTCAAGTGTTATCCTCTTTTTGTTCCTCTGTGAATGCAAACTGTTTTATGCTCAAGTGCTCCTCTCTCGAATAAAGTGATGGCTCTCATTTTGTTTCTTCTTCCTGGTTTGTTTCGGGGAAACGTCTGTGGGAAAAGACTGGAACAAATCCAAGCCTAGCCAATCAACGGGCTGGCCGGTCCTGCCGAACCTCTCGGCCATTTACCTGAGTTTAAAAGACATCGCAGCCGCAGTGTTCCTCTAGGGCAGTGGAAGGCGTGCGATAGTCCTTTGAACAATGAGTTATTTATACATAAAGAACCCACCTCCTGGAGACGAGGGAGGACAGCCGAGTTCTTCTACGACAGTTTGGCCGACTACATGATGGATAATCACGAGTGGCTGCCGCAGATGCAGCGTCTGCTGACCACTTCCTGCAATGGACGAGCATCTGGGGCGTTGGCGAGTGAAGAAGGATTTACTTAATATCAGTGTGTCATAAATAAAGTGAGAACTTTCCAAACTTTATTATATCTGGGGGAGGGGGTCTTTGTTTGTACTACTGACCTCAGAAAACATGCAGAGGTTGCTTAGTCAAATATTTTCTACTGAGGATGTTAATCTTATATAAACTGCCGTTTGTTCGCATGTTTTCCTCTTTTTCCTCGTTTTGACTGATAAAAACAGATTACACTTGCAACCCCTCGATAACACATTTATTCGTTTTAGTTATTCATCTTTTGACGAAAGTAAAAAAGTAGCGCAGTTCCTTCCGGAGCAATCTGAATAAATAGTGAAACTAAGCATTTATTCAGATTGCTCCGAAAGGAAGTTAAACGTACTTCCACCTATTACGAAGTTCTACCTCAATAACATCCGAAAAGTGGGGAACAGGCCAGTCGAATTCATAGTAAAAACGCAGCATCACAGTCCCGGTACCAGTCATCCGCAACCATTTCAAAATTCTTTGATCAACTGGCTCAACAATAAGCAAGGACTTTATTTGAAAAGAACAAAAGTATCGTGCCAGATGTCAGAGGATAGACTAATCGGGGAACCACAAAACGAACATTCCGTGGTGTGCCAACGTAATTCATTTACATGTATTTTCCTTTGAAATTCAACGCAACTCCTTCCTGAAAAATATAATTTGCAGGTTTCCTTTGAGGACCAACATCTTCCAATTCCAGTTGTTCAGCTTCAAAAGGAAGCCTAATCTTGAGTGGAGAGCTTATTTGATAAGACTTTGTGGAACACTGTTGGAAATGTACAAAATCGCTCTCCAGCTAAAAATAAATCTGTGAAATTGTTGGCATCGAAGTTTTCTGCCTTCAGCAGTGCATTGGTTTGGAGATGATCTTATCAAAGTTGAGAGGCATCTAAAACGGGTGTCTTTAAAAAAGTTAGGAGACAATGACGTTGAAAGGAAAAACCATTGAAAGGATCAGCTCTTTCCGAAAATCCATTATGTTCTTATCAATAAGCCACTCGTGTACCGGCGGAAGTGTAATCTTTGCGTCGATTCTGTGATTTTAGTTTGATCTTCTTGGGTTTCACGCATCACAACGACAAAATGTGCAGTGCAGTCTTTGACTCTTGTCTGAGCATCTTTTTCCAAGAAGAAACTGATGTGATATTGAAACACATGAATGGAAAATGATGTTTAATAAAATTGCGTCATTAAACCTAAAAGAAAGGTTTAATGATGGAATTTCGAAAAACTCTGATTAAGAACTACTCCTAAAATTTGACGGGGAATCTAGGGGCGATCTTAGTTTTTGAGTATCTAATCAACATGTTCTGAAAACGCCAGCTGAAGCCTTCAACTAACTGATGTCCGAATACAAATAGCGGCAATCGGCTCATTGTCGAAAAATAGTTACTCTCTACAACATTTTCAAAAACCAGGTTGGATGGCCCTGTATTGCACAAGTTGCACAAGTTGCACAAGATTATTAGAAATTTAGGTTGATATATTTATTACTGGAAGATTCATCCAAAACAACCGATCAGGGAGAATCGAGGCTTGTGGGGCTCTGTGTATACCATAAACCACGCTTCACCAGGGATCATGTTCGAGAAAATGAAAAGCTTGAAAATCCCCTCAGATTTGGTTTTGATCTTGAAAAGTCTCTCATTACGATCCGGAGAGTTCTTCGTATTTTCGAGTTCCATGTAATCCAATTCATCCAGAAGGACTGCATCATCGGAATCTTTGAAGGGCTCCCTCAGTTTGAGAGCCAAACTTTCAATTATCCGTTCTTCAGCAGCCACTTCCTAAACCAATTCTATACGATTTTTTAATATTAAATAGGCACCTTCATAAAAGTGTTGAGTGCTTTTAAAGTTATGGGAGGTTTATTAAGTTCCATCGACGGTACTTTCAATTCAAGAAATTCTTTGTCAGTCAAAGTTGGCTTTCCAATTCGAATTTCATGTAGCTGAAAACTGTTTATTATTTTTTTCAACCGTTTGACAGACACTTGAGACAATACTTGAAAAACTTCTTAATCGACTTCTCTATCTCTTAAAACCAATAAAAAAACTATCCACCTGAGGAAGATGTAAAAACTTACTGTCGCAAGTTTTTGAAGCGGAGACTTCTGTAGCTCCAGAAACCTATGAACTTTGTAATCAATATGCGATAAAAATCATTTACATCTAGAAGTTTAAATATGTTATCAACTGGGTAGTCTTCGTGAAGATCAGAGTGAATGATCAATGTCTTAGCCTTCGACTGGGTCGTTTTTATCCAATTACAAATCTTACCATTGATTTCGTCCTAAAATACTATATAATTAATTTTCTCAGAATTAAACTTACATCACCGGCTGAAACATAATAAATCAGAGACACCATGTTGAATCGGACGTTGGCTGGGAATGTGTCGTAATTAGACTGGGGCCTTCCGATAGCGTTTTCGCAAAGTAAGAAAAGTTTATCCTAAAATTGAGTCCTTGGGAAATTCAACGGTTTCACATTTTTGAATTCTATATTATATGCTTCGAAGGGAAGTCTCGTTTGGAGACTGGAACTTATTTCAAGAGAGTGGCTGGAGCATTTCTTGAACCGAACAAACTCCGAAAATTCGAGCTGAAATGTTGTCTCATTGGAATTCCAATTTTCAAACCTTTTTAAGAACCTTCGGCTGTAGATGGTTGCGAATGGAGGTGAATTGCAGTGGCATCCAAAAGTTTACAATGATTTGAAAGTGGAAAATGACTAAACGTATTAGATACGTGTGACCAAAAATGCGGTACGTGAATGAAAACATTAAGAGTGCAAAAAATTGCACAATTTTAAACGGTTGAACTTCTAGTGTAAATGTCTCAAACAACCGTTAGAAATGGGAAACTCTGGCTTTGGAGAGTTAATGTAAGATGAACACCAATTTTAAAGAAGGACTGGACAACTATATATAATACGGTTTCGGCAAAAAAAAAGTCAGAGGAAAAACGAGCAACTGGCGAAAATGGAAATTTTCTCTGCATCTCCGCGCTTTCCGCCCTGTCTTTTATTTGCCCTCGTCATTGGAGCTGATAAGAAAGGAGACACATCAGCGGACTACGATGAATTCGAAAAGCATCACAATTCGAAAATTATAAAGGACGTCTGATGATACAATTGAGAAAATTCGATTTTTACTGGTTTGTGAAGACTTTGTTGACTTTGCTAACAACAATGCAATAATCAACAATCATTTTTGGGTGGTGGTTCCATACTATACGCGTGTCTCTTAATTCCAATCGCATCCCCATATTTGCTGTGCCTGAGGGTGTTTTGTTCTTGTGAGCTCCTCACTTTTTTGTGTTTTTCTGCCGCCAGCTGCACATCCTGCGCGTAATCCACTCCGTTTATTGTTCAATTTCGCGCTCTCGGCGACGACAAATGTCTCTCTCCCTCTTTTAAACATCAACCGCCAGAAGCTGCATATAAACTCACCCATGGTTCCAAACCCTCCCCTCTCTCCTCACTTTTTCTCATTTTGTACCTCCTTTCCCTCTCTCTCCTTATTTGCGTTGTTCACACCACTTTTTGCCTTTTACGAAACCAACGTCGCGTGAAGTCTCCGTCAACTTACGCCCTGCCCAGTCTGTGATCCTCATTTCTTCTGCTTCAGCCGCCCAGAGAGGTTTCTCCCCATTTCGTCCTTTCTCCATTATCTGTTCAGCCATGCTCCCTTTATTGCTCTTTTCGTGGAGCTTTGTACTTTTGTGCATCCAGTGCGGTGGAAAGTCTTCCAAGACTGCTTGCAGTGCAGCGAAACCACCCCCACCCCCACCGCCTCCAGTCTCAGCCCAGTCTGCTCCATCAAAGTCCCCTGCTAAATCTGCTGCTCCACCGAATCCTCAGGAAGAAAAGAAAATAGAGGAGAAAAAGAGTGAGGATAAGACGCAGGAGGATAAGAATGATGGAATCAAGAAGGAAAATAGCAAAAAGGAAGGAAGTAAGAAGGAGAATAGTAAGAAGAGCAAAAAGAGCAAAGAGGAGAGCAAGAAGGTCCTCAAAGGCAGTGCAGACCCTACGCAGGAGGATGACGAGAAAGCAAAGGAGAAGGGAAAAGATAATGAGGAGAAAAAAGAAGACGAGTACGAGAACCTGGGCCCTTAGAAGGAAATCCAGGGCAAGTAGACTGGAAACTTTGAATAAAAGGTGCAATAAACGAGAAAATCTCTATTTATCTCCCCCTCTCTCCCATCTCCTCTCTAAAAATGTTTGTTTCGTGTTGTTCTTTAGCATCAAATTCTGCAACTTGCAATTGCTTGTCGGGTACGTGGCCGTTCGCAGCCGCCAGTTGTGTTGTGTGAGTGATTAGGGTGTCCCGGGAGGTGCGCGTCTGGCGGACAGACTGCCACGGGGTCAGGCAGGAGCTGTTCTCGAGTGCGCGGACGAAGGACCGCTTGACGGCTGGATGCTAGCCACTTCCCTCCCTGTGCGGGATATTCCCGGTTTTGTATCTTTGAGCTTCTCTCTCTCTCTCTCTCTCTCTCTCTCTCTCTCTCTTTCTCTCTCTCTCTCTCTTTCTCTCTCTCTCTTTTTCTCCATCTCTCTCGCACACTAACTCACTCACTTGTTCACTTTCCCTTTTTATCTTGATAACTTTCCACCTTTTTCTCTCTCCTTCTTTTTCTCACTTTCTTTCTAGTTTGCATCTATGCCTCTTTTTCCTTCATTTTGACTCTACTTTTGTGTTTGTTTATTTCAACCTTTTGACGTTATCCTATCTACTTGTCGTTTCTGCAGTTCCCTTTGATCTCCACCCACACCCATCACTCTCGGCTTGTCCTTTGCAGCTGCTTTGTTTTCCTTCTCAGCTACTTTTTACCTGCATGGCCAGTGGCCTCTGCTAGGACACACGGAGGACCGAACAACTGTTCCATATCGACGCGTGGCCCCGCCCTCTTCTCTCAGGTTTCGGTGTCACCCCCCGCAATCTTTGTTCTCACCACACTACTGTTTTACAATACTGCCATTACCTTGGTTATCACAAGCTTCTCTCCCTCCCCCCTCTCTCTATCTCTCTCTCTCTCTCTCTCTCTCTCTCTCTCTCTCTCACTCTCTCTCTTCTCTCGTTTTCGTTTTAAAGTTTTGGAGTGATATTCGTGTGCGACAGCGAATAGTATCCTCTTCTTTACACATTAAAGCTCTAAACTCCAATCCCTCTAATCTTTGACAAAACACCCTAAATCACTCGGAAACCCCTAAATGAGCGATGAGTTCCCTCCTCTTAAGCCCTCCGTTCCCTCTGTTTACCCCATCTGCCGCTTATCACGTCCTCCTGCTTTAGTGCCCCCGCCCTTGGGAGTTCTGATAGTCGGTGTACAACTCCTCTCTTCTTTTTGCCCGTGCTCTCATGTGTTCCCTCCTCTAACCCGTGAGTGTTACAGCCACTCCCGTACCTCCAGGAACTACGTACATGCGGTTACTCGTCGCCCTCGTGGCTTTCTTCGGCCTTGGTTAGTCAGAGGTTTTGAAATTTTACAAAGCTCACCGAGTCATTGCTTAAGCTCGTAAATCGTCCTTGACAAATCACTTAGTGTAAAATGAGTCGGTGATTTTGCCAAACTAGTTTGCACTGGGTTTTCATAGAACGAAAACAAGTAAGCAGCATTAACTTTTCCTTTTTGCTTGCTGGTCTCTTTATAATTCAAGCAGCGAAACTGGAAAGAAATAGAAATTTTTGTCAGATCGGAGTGTAATTTGTCTTTTTTGACTGTTGCTGACTTCTAACGGTTGAAGCAGTCACAGTAGAAAGCCCACTTATCTCTTGTCGTAAATAAAGCATTTTTCTCCAAATTGACCCGTGTAGCAACACTTATATAACATGTTTGTAAGCTATTATGTAATTTTCCTGTTGTCCCATAAACAAATCGAAGGGGGCTTCTGGGGCCTTGAGATGTGTTTAACATCAGAAACATCTTGGTTATACCACTAACCCCAAAACCCTAGTTTAAAAGATCCGGCGCTTAATGGTTGCGCCACCTTACCAGGATTTCCAGCAGCATTCTATGACCATTCTGCAACTTTTCATAAGACGATATGGTTTTGTGCCCTTAATTTCGACAAACATTCAAGTGTGTGTCAAAAAGCACTACCGTCTGTATAATTGCGACAGAAAACTAGTTTTCTCGGCTTATAAACACATTTGTGCCAAATGCTGTTACGCAAAGGTTTTGCAGTTGTCCGTTGTTGTTGACAGTAAGAAGCCAAGTGTTTATTTTTGTCATATAGTTGAGGAATCTCAAAAAACAAGGTTTCGAGAAGATTTCACAAGCCTTTATGCAAAAAGAAAAATTCAATACGTTTATAAGGTCATTTTCTACTTGTTTCGGAGGGCGGAGAAGTTTTACATGACATTTCACGGGTGTTCTAAATGGAAATTTTAGATTACCATTCTAATGTTGAAGGGGGTTGCAAAAGAAAAAAAACTTTGAATATTCCAAACGTCCATTACAAAGTGTTATTTCAGCGTCTGCCTCGAACGTCTCCGTGCTGTGTGGATCTCCCGAGGCTCAGCTGAGCTGTGGCCAGTGCATCAAGCAGCATCCGCAGTGCGCCTGGTGCGGCGACCCGGTCAGCACATTTGTCTTTGTGACGGAAGAAAAAATACTCCACCGCAAACGAACACGCTGTAAAAAGCCGCGGTGTTCTCAGTGCACTTCGCACGAAATTTGAGACTAATATACCGTAACCAAAAGGAAAAACTAATGTTTAGGAGATATAATTTTAAAGTAGAGTAGGTGTAGAAAGTAACAGAGCTCGTTCAGCACGCCATCACAATCGACAGATGTCAGTTGAAAAACTCGTTGACGGCGGAGATTTGCAATCAAAACTACGTCTATGCTCCTACGACTGAAATGAGGATCCCGCCACATGTGAGTTTCTCATTTGTATTTTTGTTCTTTCCTGTTATGAGGTAAGTTACTAAACGAGTGTCAATGCCTTTGATATGAAAACACGCCCTACCAAATTTAAGGGCATAAGTTGAATGAGATCTTATCTTTGCAGCATCAGTGTTCGTGAAATTCCAATTCTGTCCCCCGTAAACAATTTGTGAAAGAAATGAAATATGCTACGCAAAAATGCCATTTTTCGAAGAAGTCAATGCCAATTTTGAATCGGGGATATTCAATAGAGTGGTAAGAGTCTTTTCAATCTCATCGAGTATTTCCTATTGGCTTCGAAATTGCCATCCCCTCCCGAAATATAAATGCGCAAAGCAAATGCAAGGGTTTGGTTTTCATAAAAGAGTATTGCAGTTTTCAAAAACAGGCCGGTTGGGTATTGTGGAAGACACTCAGGGTTTTTCATATAGTTTCTAGACAACTTCCAATTATTAAACGCCCCTAAAAAGTGCTCACGAAAACAGTCTTTCATACTTTTCGGAACTTTTCCCGAATCAATTACCCGAAATCCCCAGGGTACTATTTTTCGTGTTTGAGACAAACCACGAAACAATCTCAGGCAACAACCAATAACAAAACAAAGGGAACATCGCTTTGACTGTAGGCTTTCTTCGGTAGTTAAGAAACATCAAAATACAACACTTTTCTATCATTGCTTTGGAAGGATTCCAATTTCTAACAAAGTTTCATTTTTCAGGGTCTCCGTCTGGAAGCGATGCACAACGACGGCCGTACGATGGTTCAACTGGAGCCACAGCAGGTGTTTCTCAAGATGAAGCACGGTGCGTTATTACACTCATTACGACCGTCTCTTTTTGCCCAATCCTAACTGATTACCCCTTCCCCCGCAACACTTGTGCCCAGGCGCATCAGAAACCTTCCCTGCGCAAAGTGGCAAAAAGAGCCACATGCCCGTTGGCTTCTATCTGCTTTTATCGCCGGCTAAGAGCCGTTTAACGGCAACATGTGGAGCAATTTGCACCGACGCGGATCTGTCCGACGGAGGGCCGTAACCGCTCAAAGGAGCCGCGCGGTAGGTCGCCAGCTGCGGACACAGTTGGCGTGGGAAGGGGAAGTGGGGTCACAGGAAATGGATTATATATATATATATATATATATATATATATATATATATATATATATATATATATATATATATATATATAAGCATATAAGCGCAAACAAATAACACGAATTAGGTGTTACCAATTTTGTCAAGCCAAGCCAATGAGAGCGTATCATTTCAATTTTAAACAGGATTTTCAGGCGACAAACTGGAAGTCCCCTTCAAGTACCTCCACAGGAAACCGCAGGTCCGAACTGAAGTCCGCGATATGTACATCCAGACAAGTGAACATCACCAAGGAAAGGGGGTCAACTTGAAGTTCTTCGTCAATTGCAATGGGTTTGTTATCAAAACTCCTTTTTCGAAACTTGACTACTTGCAGAACCGAAGTACAAGACCGCATCTGTCCGAACGTAGAAGAAGGAAAGATCTACAACTTCAAAGTGGAAGTGACGATGGAAGGCTGCTCCAGCGATGGAGACATCTCAATCTCCGTCGGAATCTACGGCTACAGCTCAGTCGGAGCCCTCTATATCTCCCCAATGTGTGGTTGCGACTGCGAAAAGATCCAGCGCCAGGTTTGAGCATTTTAAATCTTCTTTAGTTTTAATTCAGGAAAAGAACTCCCCCCTTTGCCACAACCACGGAACCCTCATCTGTGGTCAGTGTGTATGCGAGAACACCCGTGGAGGCGACCGTTGCGAGTGCCCTCTGGCCACCTATGGAGTTAGCAATGCTATGGAGTTGGAGGACAAATGCAGACCGTCAGTTATCAACTAGACATAGACCCATGCATTATCGATTCAGAAACGCGACTGCCAAACTTTGCAATGCAAACGGAGTCTGTCACTGTGGTCAGTGTCGTTGCAACTCGAACGTCTTCGCTGGAAAGTTCTGCGAGTGTGACAACAACTCCTGCCCAAAGAGTGCCGAAGGAGTCATGTGCGGAGGAAACGGAGTGTGTGAATGTGGAAAATGCTCGTGAGTCGGTGTTCCTTGAATTCATTGATTGATTTTTAGTTGCGAACAAGGCTGGGAACGCGATGATTGCTCGTGTTCCTCTGAAACGGCCACATGCATGGAATCTGGAATCGAGTGCTCCAACCATGGTCACTGCGAGTGTGGAAAATGTGTCTGCGATGCCGGATTCACGGGAGCCTTTTGTGGATCTGAAGACAAGGTAGATTGAATAGTGAAAAGTGAGACAGTGAGGGAACCAGCTGTTCAGACATTGAAGTAGTGAGACAGTGAGAAGTCCTAACACTTAGTCAGTAATATAGTGCGGCAGTGAGATTACGAGATACCTCTTCTTGTTAACTTTGTTCTTTCAGATCATCTTGCCCGAAGTGATCCACGACCCAATCCCAGTGGAAGAATCAGGAGAGGAAGAAACCACCATCCCCCACGTGGATGAGTCAGACGAGGACCTTCCCGAAGAGGAGACCACTCAGGAGGCCCAGGATCAAGAATTCGAACCAGATGTGACAAAAACGGAGCCCGTGTCTTCCCCAGCCAGATATATCACCCTTCCTCTTCTCTTTTTGCTCTCCGCTCTGTTGTAAGCCAAAACATTGCATTTCAAAGTCCTGGCGACTTGCTCACTCCGTGGTTGCGTGCCTTCATCGGTGACTTAGACGTCGACTGTTGTTTATCACTATCCCATTGCCAAATAAATCGTTTATCATTTGGAGAAGCAGCCACACTCATACACACAGTTCCTTGAATGTAGTTGAACTGTCTGATGCATCGATTCCGGCTGAAGTTATTAGCTCCCCTTATCAATTGTGCCCTCTTCGGACTAAAATATTTAAGATGCTCCACTTTTCTAATACAAGAAATGCTTACATTGCTGTGTCTTTATTTCTTGGTTTCTCTTTATTTAGTTTCACCCTTTCCTCAATTAACAAATAAATTGAGCTGTCAATTTGGAGGGACTTATGACCAAAGGTAGAAAACACGCCAACAAAACATGTGGAGTTTCAGTTTCAAGAAGTGCCTTAGACCAATGTTTTTGTCTTTTTACAATGAGGTTCGATTTGCCTATTTGCTCCGAGTGTCCGTGGATGATTGGAAGTGGGCAAACTAAGACATCTGATTTTAGACTCAAAATGCATGTGCAGCTTTTGGTGGAGCACTCCCGTGTATTAGAAATGCGGAACAAAACGAAGCTGTACGAAAGTACCCCTACCGTTAGTACTTCGTCTGCAATTTGACTTTTATTTCAGTTAGTTGCAATGTTGGTGATGATACATTCAATCAATTCATTGGAAATGTAAATCCCAATACTACTTGTGATTCTACTTACAGCAACTTTGGTAAATATAAAAACGACAACTTCAATTAAAAAATTGAGATTATTTTCAATGGTTCGGTGATTGCTATGTTTTGCTCGCTTCATTTGGCACTTGGCTTCCTGTGGAATGCGCATCAAAACAGTGGTTTTTATGCGAATATGAAGCTAGTCCTGGTATTTTCCCCTGTGGCCTTCTTTATTTAAGATTCAGTGTGTGACGATGGATGGTACTATTACAACGGCGGTTGTTACTTTGTAGGTTGTTGAACATTTAATCTACCTTGTGTTCAGTTTCAACAACTTTCATTTTATGCGCCTGGTTTCACTCGGTCAGAGGCACAACTCTACTGTGAGAATAATGTAAAGAAAACGTCTTGTTTGGTCAAGATCAACTCTGCCGAGGAAAATGACTTTGTTTTGAGTAAGTGTTTTTGTTTTCATGAAGGAAAGTCGGGGAACTTTGCGTATTCGCCTGTGTCCTTCGTGACGGAGTTTCTCCCAATGCACTGCCGCCGGTTTCGTCTGGGTTTGAGCAGTGCAAGGTGACTCATAAAGGCAAACGGGAACATGAGTCCAAAATAAATGTATTAATGTTCCCATTAAAACAGGTTTTTAGCTCTAGCGTTTTCTAAAACTCCCGATGTAGATGACTACATTTGGCTTGGAATCGAACCCTCAGAAGACACCCAAACTTGGTCTGATGGAAGTCCTTTAAACTATACAAATTGGAATGATCTTCGCCATGATGATACGATGTGCGCTGCTGTAGGTCAAACGCTAAATTCTAAATATCACATTCTTTAGATGTGTACAGTCGGTTACCCTAATATAATGGGTACTTGGTTTTCCTACAATTGCGAAAGCACACTTGCGTCTATTGTTTGTAGAGAAGATGCGAATGAAGTTGAAACATATTAAAAATTTAATAAAGCTTTATACATAGTCGTGTTTGGTAAGGATTATTGCAAACATACACAAATGCACATACATCCATACACACGCTGATGATATCATCTCCGGAAATGATAGTGACCTTACTTTTGCCATTGATTTTGGCTTAAGTTCTTAGCCACCTCTCCTTATCAGTCTCACCCAATCTTCCTGAATACTCAATATGTTTAACGTTTTGTAATACAAAAAATGCTTCGTTCACTTTACCTTTGCTCCGTTTTTATCTTCAAAGTACATTACCGTCATCACAATTAACAAACAATCCGATTTGTCGATTTGGAGGAATTTACGAACTAAGGTAAGAAAGATGTCTGCAAAACTTTTGAAGTTTTAGTTTCAAGAAATGTCTGAGACCCATGTTTAATGGACTGTACAACGAGGTTTGTTTACTGCCTATTTGATACGGGTGCCAGCATAATTACGGGCGTCGTCAAATTGTATAATTCGATTTCAGACTAAAACGGCCTGTGCAGAGTTCGGAGGAACTCTTCCATGTATTAGAAACGGAGAACAGAACGAAGTCGTCCGAAAGTACCCTTACCGTAAGAAACATCAGCAATTAGGCTTCCTTTCTTCAGTGAACTGTGATGATCCCATAGATTTCAATCAATTCATCGGAAATGCAATTCCAAACACAACCTGTGACTCAAACTACCAAAACTTTGGTAACCTTCATCAAACACTTTAAAACTCTTTCAGATCCATTCAATTTCTTCGGAGATTGTTTTGTAATCCTAGCTGGTGACGGTACTTGGTTTCCTGTTGAATGTAATTCAAACCAATGGTTTCTTTATGAATACGACGCCACTTCAGGTGGTTTAGGTGATTCTCCTTCACCAGAAGAGATTTCAGTTTGTGACGATGGGTGGTACTATTACTAGGCACCGCAACGGTTTTTTCAAAAACAGTTTATTGAGTCGAGTGATACATATTAAGGTAGACCTAACTCTAACTAAGAATTCCTTTTTTGAAAAAGTTCATTTGGTTCAGGTTGACTCAAGTTGTGTAGGTTTGAAGAGCGCCCTCAATGGCGGCGTTTCCCGGTCTTTGGATCCCGGCGGGGTCGAGGCCACGCCCCCTTTTCGCGACTGGCAGGAGCAGCCGTAATAGTGATGACCCCGTTTCCTATCCCATTTCACACACAGGACTGATTTTTTAGTGAAGTTTCATGTTGAATTAGCTCAACGAACTCTCATTTACTATATTTACAGTAGAAGATGCGATAAAATACGTTGGTTGGCAGAAAATGCCCAAAAAATCGGCTAAAATGGGTCTAAAAGCGCAGAATCCTGATCTTCCCTGGAAATGCCGTCGGCAAACGTTGAAAATAGACATTTAGTTTATTTTTACCGAAGAAAACCTACGAAAATTAAAAGGAAACACTGAAAATTGGGGTTTTTAAATTTATACAAGCTAGAATTTCAAAATCTGGCAACGGGCCAAGTGGCGATGGAGCGCGTTTTACGCAAATTTATTTAAAATTGTCCAAATTTCAAACATTTAAAACGATTTAACAATTGAACCGCAATTCGAAATCGAAAATAATATTTTGCATTAATATAACGAATTACATTATACACAAGCACCAAGTGAAATTGAAAGGGGCCATCCCCTATAAAGCGAGTTCTACCCGAATTAGTAAAAATGAAGGCTGAGGTCATGTCATTGTAATTAGTGCTACGAAGTGGAATTGAACTCATTTAATACGATTAAGTGTTTAAAATAATTAGAACAGTATTATATTTGATAAAATGAAATAAAAACATATGGTTACCGCGTAAATTCCCGAGATTTCCGTTAAAATATGATATCTCCTGAACATGGCATCTTTGAATTTAGACTGTGATTGAACCTCAATTTGAAAACAAGATTTACTTTTTTCAAAATGTTTGAAATTACTTCAATTTTCATATGAAATGGAAATTGGGGAGGGCCATCACATTTTAGTGCCCAAAAATCGCGAAAAATCGAAAAATCAACTTTTAATGACGTTTTTCAACTATTTCCTTAAAAACAACCGTTTGCGCAAGCTATACCATCAAATAGATCTTTGCTTGGCCAATCTTTTCCGCTTTTCAAAAGTGCAAAAAGTTGAGTTTGAAGCGTTTTATGACTATAGGCCCGGAAATCGCCGCCTGTTTTGCGCGGTAAAAAGGGGCGGGGCTGCGGAGCCTAACTATTACAACGGGGGTTGCTATTTTGTAAGTTTAACATCTTTTGGCAATTTTGGTTTCAGTTCACGCAACTTTCAACGGGGACTGGTTTCTCTATGGAGGAGACCCAGATCTACTGTGACAGTAACGTGAAGAAGACGGCTTCTTTGGTGAAAATCAGTTCAGCTAAGGAGAACGACTTTGTTTTGAGTACGTATTGTCTCTTAAATGCCATTTTCGTTCGCACGCCGTGTTGCGTACGCGTGCCTGAAAAAAGTTACGACTTTTTCAGCACTGGTACGTTCCATAACTGCCCGTGCTGCTGTAGGTTTTCGCGATCTTTTGCATTTATTCTCTTTTTCAGCTATGCACTACGGACAATCCTTATTTAATGGGTAAATGGTCGTCCATTACTTGTGATAACCAACTTGCGTCGTTTGTTTGTAGAGAAGCTGTTGAGCAAATCTTTGAATTCAAATAAAAGTTGCACATACAACTGCTTAAACACAGACACAGAACGGCACAGAAGTTTCAAATGGCGACAGCCCGATTCAGACTTATACTCTGAGACTCTTTGACTTCTTCCACACTCCTTTGTAAATATAAAGATTTCACATTGCGTAGTCAAGGAATGGCTCGTTTTTCCACATTCAAACATTTTTAAAACATTTGACATACGTAGATTGTGTACATAGAGGGGATGTTAACAACTTTTATTGCTTAAGAGACTTTGCGACTTTTTGGCAATTCTTACCTGTTGGGGACTATGCATTTCAACACAATCATATTTTTGCAAGGGTATCGCCGAACCACTGAGCTTTGCCGAAACCCGCTTATATTCTCAGCATCATATCATTTCGTGACTGGAGAACTCTAAATTGCGGCGCGTTCTAGGTTTTAGCGATGTTCAGATTGTTTCACTACTTGTTTTGGCTTTCATTACAATGATACCCACCAATGCAACTTTTACATGCAAATATGGAGGGTTCTAGGACCAAAGGTTGGAATATGATTTTTCACATGTCAAATCGGATTTTCAGTTTTGACAATTGTTTGAGGCCGATGTTTGCAGCTACTTATGATGAGGTTAGAAGAATACAAAGGTTGCAATGTACACGCACACACGCGCGCGCACACACATACGAAAACACATATACACACGCACAGGCAAAGTCCCCAGATTCTACCCAGTTCATTGGAAATCAAGGACCAAATACAACGTGTGTTTCCGATTACCAAAACTATGGTATGCCTTCCTGATCCTCTGATTTCCATAACTTTCAGAGACACTTTTCGCTTTTGGCGAAAAGGAAAACGGAGAGTGCCTGGTGATAGTTCAATCATCAGGCACTTGGATGAACGTGGATTGTGACAGCAAATATCCAGCAACTATGGTATTTTAGAATACAGTTTCTAACTCTTTTAAGCTTAGATTGCGATGATGGCTGGGTCTATTTTAACAAAGCCTGTTACTCTGTGAGTTACCATATGTTAATGGAAATAATATTCAGTTTAACAAAATACCACGGTTCAACTAGGAAAGAAGCACAGTTATTCTGTCAAAGCCAGGTGAATGCAAAGAATTATGGAGCCAACTTGGCAAAGATTACTTCAGAGGATGAAAATGATTTTGTTTTGTGTGAGTGGGTTCAATCTCTCTCTCTCTCTCTCTCTCTCTCTACTTCTCTTTATGCCGATCTGTCTTTGTTTTAGCCTTGGTACGCTCACAATCGTTTTCCACTAAGCTAATATCGTTGGGTCTCTCGGGAAGCAACATTGTGTGAGATGAACTAAAATGGGCCGATGGAAGCACCATAACCTACACAAACTGGTTTGGCTTCACCAACTCCACTGAGGGTGTCTCCTCATGTAGACAAGACTTACAGTGAATGAAAGTAATTGCCTTTTGTCTGGAACCTGATTTTTTCTAGAATATGACTAAAAGGGTTGCTAGAAGGTGTTACTTGCAACGCTGTCATTTCATACCTGATCTGTTATTGATTAAAGCTTAAGGTCTTAGCCGTTCCCTTCCTTATCATTCGTCTTCTTGGCTAGAATAATCGAAATGATTCTGCAAGGAAATGTCCCGCCTGTTTCAATTTATTGTTTTATCTTCCTTTAACACAATAATAACTTCCACAACTTGCAAATTTGGCGGAAATTATGATTCAAGGTTCAAAGAATTCCTAACATTTGCATTTCCAATTTCAGTTTTGATAAATGTTTGCGACCAATGTTTGCAGCCACTTTTGAAGAGGTTAGTTAGGCCACAGAGAGATGCAGAGAAAAAGAATTAGAGAAAAAGAGAGATACACAATATAGAAATTTAGGCAATCAGTGCATGTGATGTACTCGGCGGCACCCTTCCTTGTATAAAAAACGAGGAACAAAACCAGAGTATTCGGAGATTTGTTTACAGTAAGATATCCTAACAATGGAAAGGCTTTATTTTCAACTCGCTGCAATGACTTCTATGATTCTAATCAGTTCATTGGCAATAAAGGACCGAATACAACATGTGTTTCCAGTTACTACAACTATGGTGTATTACTCATATCAACTTTTTCATAATTTTAGAGCCACTTAATGTCCCGGGTGAATCCGGGGACTGTCTTGTTATGATTGATTTCTTTGGCACATGGATTAATTCCGAATGCGGCGGGAAGCAGTGGTTTCTCTGTGAATATCCAGTTTCTACAGGTGGGGTCAATACAAATTGTACGAATTTGTCGCTTCAGAATGTGACAATGGGTGGTTCTTTTACAATAACAGCTGTTACTTTGTGGGGTTTCCCTCACATTGATTTTTGATCAATTGATTTAGCTTCAACAAACGCAAACCACGTTTATCTGGGCAGAAGTAGAACTTTTCTGCGAAAGAATTGAAACCTCGGACGAAAAAGGAGCACACTTGGCTAAAATTATATCCGAGGAGGAAAACAAGTTTATTTTGTATAAGTTTTGTGCTTTAAAAGTTTTGTGCCTACATCCCTCTTTTTTGAGCACTGATTAAATCCCTCTCGCCCTTGACGAGGCTCGTCTGGTTAGGTCTCATTGGAAGTGAAAACAACACTTGGGCAGATGGAAGCCCAGTTGAATACACTAATTGGTTCGGTAATTCCCCTGAGAACTCGACAGATACCTTCTGCTCTGCGGTACGACCATTATCCATATGTAATGTCCCCGTTGTTGCAGATGACATTTGAAACATATCCCCTTTCTTATGGCAGATGGCTTCCTCTTGCCTGCGACATCAATGGTGTATACGCTTTTGTATGTAGACGAGATTCGAATTAAATGTTTATTTGAATTAAAAGACACACACGTTTTTAAGCATATAAAAATACCCATTTTCTAGATCTTCTGGCAGATTCCCCCGTTTGCTTTGTACCCGATGCAGCACTCCATTACGTCATCTTCATCGTCCATATTGATGACGTCATTGTTAGGCCTAGCAGTCTTCCAATCGATACTTATCGTCAGGAGATTCGTAGGACAAATGTAGGTAAACTTCTTCTCGCACATTGGGTGGTCCGATTGGCGTTTGAAACGACGACGGATTCTGTCCAGGGAGGAAGGATTACGGTAGAATCGGGTGGCTTGGAGGGTGCTGGCCACTAAAAATATATTTTATTGGGATTGGTTGTTTAGTTAGGTTACTCAGTCTATCCCTGGAAGTTCTAGAGCAAAATTAAGAATAAAAACCTACTATCTTTCCTGACTTCATCATTCCATCGGCTAGGCGAAGCAGGAACTGTGCTCTGCTCAAGGAATCTGAGCTGTGGGAGCAGGTCACAAGGAATCAGAAGACGACCCGTGCATGTTTTAGTGCTTTTCTTGCACAGTTGTTGGTTGCAGGGCTGTGTTTGGGTCGAAGGACCTCTGAAAGGAAAAGTACAGTTTTTCTCCTTCTCTCTCTCTCTCTCTCTCTCTCTCTCTCTCTCTTGTATTCTTCTCACTGGCAGTTTTTGTTTCCTCCACTGCAAGTCCTCGTCCTCTGTTTAGTTCCACATCCCCCACAAGGCTTGGTGCATTGAGACCAGGCTCCCCATGATCCCCAGCATCCGGTTGGTCCCTTCGGCTTGGTCGTTGTCTGAATGTTTGACCTGTCTTAGCTTTTTGTCCAAGCTTTTGTTACCGGTCTTGTCTTTGCAGTTGTTGTATTGATTGTCCGTTTAGTAGTTTTCACAGTCGTAACAGGTCTGGTGACCATTCTCGTAGTAGAAGCAGGCGTAGTTGTTCGTCTCGTAGGTGGGGGAGGAGTGGGTGCCCCGTCTAAAGTATAGCTTTCGCCAAACTGGAATCATGCCAAAACGACCCTTAGTGCAGCGGAAATGAGATACGCAGTGCGAGAGACAATGTTGAACGAGGAGATTTAGATATTCTAATTAATATGCAAAATTTTGGCAGCTGATTTCATTTTGGCAATAACTATACCCTATGCCTCTCATTACTTCGGAATCTTACTTGTCCTGTAACGCATCGAGAATCCAGTGTAACCTTGTTGTACGTTAGTGGCTCCTTTAAAGAAAACCAAAACTTCATCTCCCTGGGAAATGATGGAGGTGGCAGGACGTTTGCAGCACAACCGGGCACCTGAAGGAAAAACTTTATTAGATAAACCGATATCTAACCTGTTTCTGCTTTAGACTTGTGGTACTTGTATTCCACGTAGCTTTCGCAGACTTCTTCGGGGCAGGGGAAGTGCACTCGGTCAAACACAGCTTCGATCTTTTGCCCGGCAGGGGACTGAAGATGAGTTTTGAGCTTCTGAAAGGTCTCCTCTTACCTTTATCCTCCAAATACAGTTATCTTTAGGCATAACTCTGTTTGAGCTAATTGTCTGCCATTGTCCAGATGCAATGAGCTCTCCTCCACAAGCTGTCTTCTGAAGCTGCTCGCAGAGTCTTCCAGTGTAGCCATTGGGGCATCGGCACTTGTTGCAATTGTTAGGATCGGTGTATCCATTGTTACTACAAGGGAGTTTCCTCTTGCAGATATCTAGCGAGATCATGGTTTGGGTTTCTTTGTTGTGACTTACTGGAACAATATTTGTCATTGACTAGCTTGGCATCTTTGAAGGTGAGTCCGATGCGCTGACCCAGAGTCTGTTGATACATGGGTTCCTTTGTGACTATTGTCTCACTGAAATGACACAAATACTACTTTCACAGCATCAAACACTCACTGGTTCCAGTCGGTGGTAAAAGACTTGGAAGTGTAGTGCATCACTGATCCCATGTCGTAAGGAGTCCCCAGGTTCTCTGTTTGAAGACGTTTGTCAAAGGCATGGGCAAGTCCCTGGAAATGAATCATTTGGCATTTGTATTGTCTGGCTCTCCTTGATCTTCTCTCTCTCTCTCCCTCTCTCTCTCTCTCCCTCTCTCTCTCTCTTTCTCTCTTTCTCTCTCTCTCTTTCTCTCTCTCTCAACCTTACCTGCATAATCCAGTTGTGATCAATCCTGACGTAGTTATCTCTATCAATCCTCGATTGTTCGTGCCAAACTCCAAGGGCGTGCAACACCTCATGAGAAATAATAGACCTCTAAAACATTGAAATTTGCTTTTTTCTAATTGGCCTACAGTGTCACATCCTGGTGATATGGACAACTGCTGCATTCCTCCTATTCGTCCGACTTGTGAAAAGCAGCCACCCCGGTCGACAAAGTTGATGCCATCTCTGAATTTAGCATCTCTATTTGTCTTTCACAAGCAAGAGTACCCAGTTCCATTCTCCTTGAATCGGAAGCAGGTCTCAGTTTCCATGTATCGAAGAGTCTCCCGGATTATCCGACGAAACCGCTCGTCTGAATTTCAATTGTGGATTTATTGCCCAAAGAAGAAAAACCTTTCTGTCCTTGTTTTCCGTCGAAATTAAAAGAAATGGTTAGTTGTTTCCAGTTAGTGTTAGGTTCAGTGGAAAGTTGACGTTTTGCGCGCCCAAACGGGTCTGAAACCTTTGTTTAAAACATATAAATGTTTTAAACTTACTTCGTTGGTTCAAAATGAAATCAGCCTGTTCGGGAGTCAAAATGATGTCTGTTTCAAAGACTTCTGACAAGATTTCTCTGTTTGCATAGGCTTCTGTTCCGTCGTCTTTCATTTGACTTGTCATTCGATTAATAGAGGAGGGGTCCTGAAACAATTTGCGTTTCAGAAACTTCTCGGTATGGATACGTTACAACGATTAAGAACCTACAAAATCACGACCTAAGAGACTGGCGGATCGGAGGGAGGAGTGCCGAAGAAGCTCCTTCACATAACCGTAGTTTGGAGCAACGTCGTCTGGGACGTGCTGAAATAGCTTTCTCACTAGCGGGTTTTGTTCTAATGGGACTTTCAAATGCAAAAATAAAGTGTTCAAGAACTATTAAAAGTTTAAAATAGCTTGAAATGCTACAGTACACAAGGAAAATGTAATAGTGAAGTGCCTTTCTACAACTTTAAAATAAGAAACTGACCTTTTCTGCAACAACCGATCCGAGGACTAAGAGTAGGAAAGGGAGTCTCATTGTGGCGTACTTTTGGCCTTGAGTGGTACCTTAAATAGTGATCGTACGAGTTGCAAATTGAGATAAGCCCCGGCCACCCCCAAAAGGGCAGACGACCATGAAGGGCGGGTACGGTCGACGGAAAACAATCGGCAGACATCAGATAGGACAAAATCAGAAACCGAATGATTAATAAGCACGTATCTTTTAACTCAAATGGACAGGTACCCTTCGTTGTGTGCTTCTGCGTCAAAATTTGTTTTCCAGCAAGGGTGGCCACCGAAACGAAGGCCGGTTTGGGTGAGCTAAGAGGAAGTCAATTTGTTTTAGAATTATTCATACATATTCGAGGTTTGTGAATAACTAATTTTCAGTTTTTTTTAAATCATGGAAATTTAAAAATCCAAATTCTTTTTGAATACAGCAAAATGCAAAACAAAACTCTAGGTTTCGGGAATTTCAAACTTGTCTTAAAAAAATGTTGTTATTTTTCATTGTAAAATCTTTGGAATTGTCGGAATGCACCTGACCCCATTCTACTGAACCTTTAAACCCTTTACTGGTTGACTTGACATATTTAGATCAATATTAATTTAGTCGAAAATTTGATCTACATATTTTTTCCCATTTGATCTGAAAAACCGGGGATATCTCTTTTGATTTCATCGCGTGTGCGCATTCTAATTGTCTTCACCCGACCGTAAAGACATATCACGCATATCACTTGTTTTCCGCTTGTAATAATCGCCGAAGGTCATTAACACGTCCTGGAAACAATGAATAATTGGACAGCGAACTGTGACTCTTATTGAGTATGCTATTACGCGAGCCATGATGCAGGCGCCGATGCCATCTTAGCGCTGCCACTGTAGTTTTACAACCCCAACCCCATAAATAGTCTTTAGCCTTTTTCTTTCCGGCGCCTTGACAGCTATAAACAATTGTGGCAGATGAGATGGCATCTGGCTGGCTCCCTCGATTGCGCAAGGAATAGCAGCTGTATAGTTCACTCAGACTGTGTGTTGTTGGAGGGGAGATTCCTCTTTAGACTCAAATTAACACGGAGCAAACGTGTCCAAACGTTTCGCCTAGCCCTTGTTTTTCAAAATGATAGCGACCTTCAATGATAAAACAGTGGAAGATAAGTGATATGCGTGCGATCTGGTTTACGCCTGAATGGAGACAATGAGAATACGTGCCACCGAATAAGAATCAAAAGAGATCTCTTCGATCTTTCATATCAATTGCGAAAAGATCAAATTTTTCAGCATTGGATTTATTTGAAAAATCAATTTGAAAATACCTCCATAGAAAACAGGAGTTGAAATTTCAGCAAAGCTGAAATTTGTAGGATTTGGACCATTTTAGTTAAAAAAAACAGGAGGGTTATCCTTCTTTTAATAAACTTGAACTGATTTATATCAAGGCCAATTGAATACCGGGCAAGGATTATCACTAAATGATAACTGTTTTTAACCAGTAGTAACGGCCCACCTTCGGCGGTCCTACACTCCTGGGGCGGCCTCTGGCCGCACACTTAGGCGGCCTTCGGCCGCAAAGCTATCAAATGTACCCCATGGAAAATTTTAGGCTCACGCTAATTTCCGCCCTTCCCATCGAATTACTCGCCCCCTATCTAGGAAATGCAGCTAACCATATTCTTGCCTAACACGTTGCGCTGTTAACCAAAAGAAAGAAACGGCCAACTGTTATAAGGGATAACCCTTCTTTATGAAATGTTTCGCGTTTCTTTGTTGTTAACTAATTATAATGAGAGAAACCCCCAACATAAATCTCCCCTTAAAGGTTAATGGATCTACTGTTTGGTTACACAAAGGAATTGCTATAAAGTGTTTTGTTTGTGACTCGTTGTTATCCACCGTACATCCCCGCCCTTCACGGTCTCTTGCCCTTTGGACGTGGGCGGGGCTAATCACGATTTGCACTTTTCACGATCACTATTTAAAGAGTCACTCGTGCCCATTTGCATACGACAATGAGACTTCTTTCGCTGCTCTTATTGTTAGTGGGATCAATTACTGCAGAACAGGTTAGTCTTCTATCAATGTAAGCTATTAAACTGGTTTCAAACACCATTACAAACAGACCCGGTGACGTTTACTGAATAGTGTAAAAACGCGAGATCAATTTTAGCATGTCCCAGATGATGCTGCTCCAAACTACGACCATGTAAAGGAGCTTCTGCGGCAGTCATCCTTCCGCTCAGCCAGTCTGTTAGGCCGTGATTACGTTAGTTTTTCAACCTTGCCGCTTTAACACTTTTGCTTACGATGATTAAAAGTACTTTAAAACGAAAATGGTTCTAGGACCCCAGCTCGATTAAGCAAATGGCCAGTGAAATGAAAGACGACGGAACAGAAGCCTACATCAACCGAGAGATCCTGTCAGAAGTTTTCGAAAGTGACATCATTTTGAATACAGACCAGGCGGAGGTTCTCCTGAATCAAAGTAGGTTGAAACCAGTTTAATAATCAAGAACGTATTTTAGACCCCTTCGGTCGCAGAAAGCGCCAACTTGCAAATCTCCCCAAAGCCTTTTGGCCGCAGCCAACCGTCTCTTTCCATTTCCCAAGGGACCAAGGGATCAAAGGTGGGGTTACCTCTCATCTAGAAGAACACAACAATCTTCAGATGAACGTGTGCATCAGCTGATTCGTAAAACTCTGCGTTTCCTTGAATCTGAAACCTGCATACGCTTCAAGGAAAATGGCCCTGGGTAACCTTACTCTAAAATTTTATCGAGATTATCAATTCAGAGATGGGATTAATTTTGTCAGTCGCGGAGGATGCTGGTCAAATCTTGGACATCAGGGAGGTCTTCAGCAGCTGTCTGTCGCTCCCGGATGTGATGATGTTTGAGTTTCTGAAACTGTTGAAACATGTGTGTTTCTAGTTTTCTATCATTTCTCATGAGACGCTCCATGCTCTTGGAGTGTGGCACGAACAATCGAGGAGTGACAGGGATGACTACATTCGTATCGATGACAAATGGATTTCACCGGTGAGAAGAGCAGCGAAGGAAGAAACAAAAGCCCAATTCCAGGGATCTGGGCACAATTTCCACAAACATGAGGACACCAACAATTATGGTAACCCCTATGATTTTGGATCGGTGATGCACTACGGACCAAAGTCTTTCACCACAAACTGGAACCAGTTAGTTGCTTTTCATATCCCAATTGTTTAATTAACAGAAATGTGCAGTGATTGACCGATTAATTTCAGCAACACAATGCTTACAAAAGACCCCAACTATCAGCAGACTCTGGGCCAACGCGTGAAGCCTTCATTCAAAGACTTCAAGCTAGTCAACGATCGCTACTGTGCCAGTTAGTCAAATTAAAACCGTAAAATATTCTTCAACCTTAGACATTTGCAAAGCAAAGCTCCCTTGTGCGAATAAGGGATACACAGATCCTAACAACTGCAACAAGTGCAAGTGCCCCAGTGGATACGCCGGCAGACTGTGCGACCAACTGGAGAAGACGTCTTGCGGAGGAGAACTCAAGGCAACTGGGAAATGGCAGACCCTTCAAACAAATTTGGTCAATTCAAATGATAACTGCATTTGGAGGATTAAAGTAAGCTCTGAGGTTCTATAAAGCCTAAAACCCATTTCCAGGCCCCTGGTCAAAAGATAGAAGCTGTATTTGATAGGGTTCATTTCCCTTGTGACATTGAAACCTGCCGCAGCTACGTGGAACTGAAGTACCACAAGTCTAAAGTTGAAACTGGTAAGATGACTCTGTTAAATTGAAATCATGTCTTCAGGCGCCCGTTTGTGCTGTAAACCTCCTGCCAACCCTATTGTCTCTGAGGGAGATGAAGTTTTGGTCTTCTTTACGGGATCAAATAAGGTTTATAACAAGGGATACACGGGATTCTCGCTTCGATACAGGACTAGTAAGTTTTTGACACCAACGAGTACTGGGGTTTATTAGGTCCGGATACTCCTCCTACCACGACTAGAAGAACAACAACCCCTGTCCCTACTACCAGGCCAGCGACTAGACCTATCTCAACTACTACAACGCCACGCCCGGTTTGAAAAATACTGCACAAGTCAATATGCCTTGTTTTAGACGACTACTAAGCCAAAGGGACCAACCGGATGCTGGGGATCATGGGAAGCCTGGTCTCAATGTTCAAAGCCTTGCGGAGGATGCGGAACTAAACAGAGGACGAGGACTTGCAGTGGAGGAAACAAAAACTGCCAGTGAGAAGAATACAAAAGAGAGAGAGAGAGAGAGAGAGAGAGAGAGGGAGAGAGAGGGAGAGAGAGGGAGAGAGAGAGGGAGAGAGAGAGGGAGAGAGGGAGAGAGGGAGAGAGAGAGAGAGAGAGAGAGAGAGAGGGAAGAGGGAGAGAGAGAGAGAGGGGGGGAGGGAGAGGGAGGGAGAGAGAGGGAGAGTGGGACAGAGAGAGAGAGAGAGGGGGGGGGGAGGGAGAGAGAGAGAGAGAGAGAGGGAAGAGGGAGAGAGAGAGAGAGAGAGAGAGAGAGAGAGGGGAGGGAGAGGGAGGGAGAGAGAGGGAGAGTGGGAGAGAGAGAGAGAGAGAGAGAGGGGGGGGGGGGAGGGAGAGGGAGGGAGAGAGAGGGAGAGTGGGAGAGAGGGAGAGAGAAAGAGAAAAACTGCACCTTTCAGAGGTCCTTCGACCCAAACACAGCCCTGCAACCAACAATCGTGCAAGAAAAGCACTAAAACATGCACGGGTCGCCTTCTCATTCCTTGTGATCTGCTCCCGAAGCTCAGATTCCTTGAGCAGAGCACAGTTCCTGCTTCGCCTAGCCGATGGAATGATGAAGTCAGGAAAGATAGTGAGTTTGTTATTCTAAAAGTCAATCCAGTCTTAGATTTAAAAACCTTCAAAACAATAAAGGTCATTGAAATATATTTTCAGTGGCCAGCTCCCTCCAAGCCACCCGATTCTACCGTAATCCTACCTCCCTGGACAGAATCCGTCGTCGTTTCAAACGCCAATCGGACCACCCAATGTGCGAGAAAAAGTTTACCTACATTTGTCCTACGAATCTCCTGACGATAAGTATCGATTGGAAGACTGCTAGGCCTAACAATGACGTCATCAATATGGACGATGGCGATGACGTAATGGAGTGCTGCGTCGGGTACAAAGCAAACGGGGGAATCTGCCAGAAGATCTGAAGACTGGGTACTTTTGAACTAGGAAATGTACTATTATGTGTGCTATTATTATCTTTCAATAAATATTTGCTTTAGCTACAATCGAGAGACGCTTGCCACTGCGTCACGATGAAAGGTGTGTTTCTGGGAGATCTGGTTGATTAATATTCGCTTTCGCTTTCAAATTCACATTTTCTTATTGTCTCCACGCATGAGGGAAATCTATATATCCCTCGCATAACTCATTATCCAATATTTTATTATCCAATCTCGATACATTTCTTATTTAGTGTTTATTTTCATTTAGCGGATGCAATCTGCCGTCTAATAACCTAGACGCAGTGGTTGCAACCATCAGTTCACTATTGGTGCATTCTTTGTGATTTGCTTGTACTACTTCTTTTTGAATACAAAAGTACATGTATGTCAGTGTTCCTGTGGAACAATCTGTAAAGGTCACGCTGAGTTCCATTTCCAGTTCCATTTCCAGAATTCGTCCTTTGGTCTTTCCCATGAACGACGACACATTGTTTCTCTATCAACGTTCCCATGCACAGTCATCCGATATATTGTCGCCGAAGAAGCAGTATATAAACCTCCACCGCCACCGATCTAGGCCGGCCCGAGTCCAATAAACTCGTATTTGTCCTCTGTCTGTGTTTGTGTTTTAGACCTGTCCCACCATCTTTCTGGTAGCAGCGAGATGGTAACCCGTGATATGTCCTTTGTGTCCGACGCTATTGCTGCGTCACAAACTCAAGAACCTAACGCGGCGACAAACCCAGCAGATGAGAGTGAAGTGCACGCAAGTGTTGTCACGTGTTGTGTGAAAGTGAAGGTACCCAGGCGAGAGAGCTCGCAAGTTTCAGTGAGTATGGACAAGTCATGTCCACAGGCGCGCGGACACGAAAGTCGTGTCGAGGTTAACCTATTAGTTTATGATGACGCTATTGTTGCGTCCCCTATCCAAGAAAGCAAATGTAAAAGTTGTAAAACGTTTAGCCCTATTGTTGGGCCTCCTACTCAAGACAATAATTATGTAAATTCTCCAGAATACATCACGGTAGTACAAGCAAGAACGCCCCACAAAAAGGATATCAAGTAAGTTTGAATGATTTTTACGATAATGATAGCGCTATTGCTGCGCACCCAACCCAAGAAAAAGAGAAAATTATACGAAATCCATCATTTGGAATGGGCAGGCCATCAAACGCCCGCCACGAAAGAACACATGATAATTCACAAAAGTGGAAGAAGGCTACGTTATCACTTAGACAAAAAAGCCAAGTGGTTAAAATTCGCAGTGGTTGCCAGCCGTCATTACCCAAACAGTTAGACACCACGGAAATTCGGAAAACGTTTAAGCCAGTTCTAAAATTGGCCCACAATAGTAACAATGTGTTGTCAAGTGTTGATAAGTGGCACCACGGATATAAGTATACGCCTAAAACGACTTCAAGAAGCTATTTCGATGACCTCCGAACAAAAGTTGCACAGTGCAAAGAGCTATTATCGCAAGCAGTCTCTCAAAGAAATATAGTTTCCCAGCCGTTCATCTCCGAAAGTCCCAGCAAAGAGGATAGGGATACTCACAAACAGAATTGTAGTTGTAAACTTTCCTCGAAACAGACGCAGTTAGTTTCCGTGTTTAACGCTGGAACTACCTTTAATAGGACTCCAATGTTCTCAGGGGCTGCCGATGGACTGCAGTTCAGTACATGGCTTAGAAAAGTAGAAGATATTTTCCGAATGAAGTCTGCAGGCGGCACCGAAACACAAAAATGCTACTTCATTATTGGTCACCTTGATGGTGGTGCAAGAGAAAGAGTTGAAGACCTTTCACCGCAGGAACAGATTAATTATAATATTTTGATTGATCACTTGAAAACACATTTCGAAGGACAACAGCAAAAGTATCTAGCCAGACAAACACTCGCTTTGTGCAAACAACAATCCGATGAATCGGTAATGGCTTTTGCTACGCGCATTAAACAACTAGTACGGACCGTTACGTCTGGTCAGTCCGACTCTGTTAGAAATGATAGGACACTTGAAGAATTCGTAGGCCGACTAAAGCCACAGATTCGCTACTATGTCAAGCTAGACAACCCGTCCTCGTTTGAAAAGACCGTAGATAAAGCTCAATATGTTGAGCAACTACTTTCCGAAGCAGTAACAGATGAGCTGATTAGCCCATCTTCAGCTTTGTTACCAGCGGTAAATGTTAGTGGCTCGGGCAGCAGCAGTGGCACTGCGCCATATGAGGGTTACAGTTGCGGACTATTAGGACACTTTGCAAGAAACTGTAGGTCTTTAGAAGAAGACTATGAAGATTTCGAAGGTGATTATGACGATAAAGAAGACATGTTTTATCAAAATAACTTTTTGACTAGACAAAACGGTAGTTCTTCTCGACCGGGAGTTAACCATATACAGTCTTCTCAGTTTGAAGGTAACACGCAAGACTTAAGAAACGAACTTGCAAACGCATATGCTAGAATTGACGCATTAATAGACCGCAATGAAGAACTCGCATCAGCTTTACACTACTAGCTTTGTGAGAATTACGGAATTTTTCCTGAAATTTGCCGTTTTTTGTAAATTGACTACCGCCCTGTGTGAATAAACAAATGTTCCAAGATCCAACTGATGCTATTGATGCATTCCCCACACAAGAAACGCAAAAGAAATACGGGCTTTGTTAACTTTTCTGTGTTTGATGGTTTACAACTGAGTTGAGTTTGACAATTTGACAAAACCAAAAAAAGCGGTCAATCTTCAGACTCCCAATTTGCTGGTTTTGAACTATATTGTTCTTAGCTTACCGAATAACCGTGATACTGCTTTGCACTAAAGATACGTTAACAGTGGAAACTTGAAAAAAGAGTAGATATGCTGACATCTATAGTTTTACATGCGCTAACACAGAAACCGAGTCACACGCCAAAAAACTTTCAAGTGTTGTATTCAAGGATTTATTAGCTGGGGAACAGTCAGAACCTGCCCGTGGGATTAAATTATGTGGTACGCATAATTTTGTAGCTTATATAGTAGGAAACCAATAGCCGATCTCCAAATCTGCTAAACGACCTCCGGCTTGGAGTAATGCGCGTTCAAAGATTGGAAGCATCCGCCGCCGCGGGCGCACCTCGCCTTATCAAGGCCGCCGCCGCCATTAGCCGCCGTGGCAAAGTGGCGCAGCGGCAGTGTGCCTGACTGGCAAGCGGAAGGTCACTGGTTCGACTCCCCACCGCTGCAGTTATTTTGCTTTTTGTTTATGTAGCTTCCAATTTCGTAATGTTTCGCGTATTGCATATGTTTTCGTATTGTTTCGCGAGGAATTCGCAAATACCGACCTTCACGGAATTCGGTTGGTCAGCTGTCATTCATCGGAATGGCGAAGCTGTCTCAACGCATCGTCGCCAATTTGGCCTTCGAGTTTCTCCACATTGGAGCCCCTGTAGCTTGTGAGGAAGCGAAGAAGATTGCCAACGCTATCAAGGACATTCTACTCGACGCAGATCAGGGAATTCTTGACTTTTCACAGGAGGAGGGCATTGATCTCGACAACGGTAAGTGGTTTTTAACTTTGTTCACTTCAACTTTGTTGATAATCAGTTAGATGTGTATAACACCAGTTTTCTTCCAGATCCTGGTGATCCGAACTGGGAGTTTTCCGATGACGATGAAGACGATGATCAAACCGCTAAGTCTCCGAGAAACCCACTCGATTCAAGGAGGTACTTTTTATTAATGTTTCTTTTACTATTTAGTGGTTACAGGTCAACCGAATCAGATCTAGGAAGGTGACCAAGTTCGTGGCCAAAAAGAACTTCAAAAACCAGAGCACCATCGACGAAGCCGGAGAGAAGTTTGTGAAAGAAGTCAAGGTATAGCTTTTTTATTGTTTTGTTTATTTTGATTTTAGGATTTCATCAGGCAAAACAAGATTCCTCTTTCAAGCGTGTACAATGCTGACCAGTCTGGATTTGTCAAAGAGATGCACGGGGCGAGGACGCTGACCATCATGGGACAGAAGTCTGTCTTTCGAGTTGTTGATTCAGTTTCGGCGACGACTCACTCCTTCACCGTTCTCCCGATGATTTCTCCATCGGGTGTTCATCGCGACAAGCTGTGCATCGTTCTTCAAGAGCCAGGCGGAAAACTCCCCGCCAAGGGGCACTTCCCAGCCGACAATCTGGTTGTATTTGCGCACAGCAGTCACATTATGACAAAGGCGCTCATGATCAGATGGCTCAAGGAATGTGTTCTCACGGCATCCATGCCAAACCCCTTGGTTCTGGTACTCGATTCCTGGGGTCCTTTCAAGGACCACTCGGAGATACAGAAGCACGTGCCCCCTGGAAAGAAAGTGTTCATCAAGAACATACCCCCAGGGTGTACTGGGAAGATTCAGCCTCTGGACGTTTTCTACTTCAATCCATTCAAGCGATTCATGAAGAACATAACTTCCTTTGTCCAAGTTCAAGGAATCGATTTTCCGGTGCATCGGCGGGATAATTTACTCAAGGTATGTTGTTTTTCAATCTCTCGATTCTACTGTCGGTGATTTTAGGCTGTTTCGCTCATCTTCTGGCAGTTCGGTCACCCAATGTTCACGGACTTCATCAAGTACTCCTGGTCCGCCGCCGGTTACATTGACCGCCCGCTCCCCTTCGACACGCCGGTTCAGTACTGCTTTGACGTTAGCCAGCACCCGGATTGCGAAGAATTATCTTGCAGTCGCATTTCATTCGTCCGTTGTGCCTACTGTGGCAAGTATCTGTGTTTTGAGGATTTTATTGTTCAGTACCACCGCGACCACTGTTAAATCTTGAATAAAACCTTTGTTTGTTTGTTTCGTTTAATAGTTTAATAATCGCATACCGAAGCTTAAAGGAAACAAAAAGCAAAATAACTGCAGCGGTGGGGAGTCAAACCCGTGACCTTCCGCTTGCCAGTCAGGCACACTGCCGCTGCGCCACTTTGCCACGGCGGCTAATGGCGGCGGCGGCCTTGATAAGGCGAGGTGCGCCCGCGGCGGCGGATGCTTCCAATCTTTGAACGCGCATTACTCCAAGCCGGAGGTCGTTTAGCAGATTTGGAGATCGGCTATTGGTTTCCTACTATATAAGCTACAAAATTATGCGTACCACATAATTTAATCCCACGGGCAGGTTCTGACTGTTCCCTTGTGAGCTGCCACTAGAGAGATAGATTATTTTTGCGCACTAATTAAGATAAAAGTTTGTTCATTTTTGGATTTGATTTACGTTTGACAACACGATAATCATGGTGAATACAACTATTTAACTAGTTTGGAAACAAGGAAGTTACAACAAAGCTAGAAAAAAAATCCTGGATGATAAAAAAGGAAAGAGAAAGAGAGAGGAAAAGTAAGAGGCGTTAATGTTGCGCATCAGTATAGAAAAGCTTATCAATTTTCACGCTTTACAGTGTCCTGAATGGGAAAAAAACTTTTGTACTAGATTTGAATGCGATACAACTAACAGCTTCAAATACGCCTTTATCGCTCAATGAGATCGACTTGTTTGCTCGAGACACCGACGATTGTCTGATTAGGCTGAAGACATAAATCCGCTTAATTACCCAAGAAGAAAACGAATGTAACATTGCTTACAAGAACAGGGAATTGGAATGACTGCAACACATCGACCAACTAACTGACGACCATTGCGAAACGTTATTTGAACATGACTATCAGCATTCAGCCACACAGTTCTCGTCTGTAGGATACAGATGTAAGGTTGAGAAAACGGACACGACATTTCACAGGGTTAACGATCTATCAGCTCGATCAAGGTGGGATTGATTTTACTTTGAGAAAACAACGAAGACATCTGTGCAAAAGACACCCGCAAGCTGGAAAATACGGTTAACGATAAACGCGCTACTCTACAAGTCAAGAACTACCGCGCGCGAGAACGACCAAGAGACCAAGGGCCTCTGCTGAGTCTACGGCAGGGTCTCTCCAAGACCCATGAATTGCCGATATCCCCGTTCTAGAAGTTCGAGGTCGAACTTATATAAAGGTGGGAGGTGTAAAGGTCACGCTGAGTTCCATTTCCAGTTCCATTTCCAGAATTCGTCCTTTGGTCTTTCCCATGAACGACGACACATTGTTTCTCTATCAACGTTCCCATGCACAGTCATCCGATATATTGTCGCCGAAGAAGCAGTATATAAACCTCCACCGCCACCGATCTAGGCCGGCCCGAGTCCAATAAACTCGTATTTGTCCTCTGTCTGTGTTTGTGTTTTAGACCTGTCCCACCATCTTTCTAATCTAATTCACTGAGTAATTGAGTAAGAATGCGTTAAAATACAAAAACTGGTAAAATTAGTACGAAAATTCACAAGGAGAAAATCGTAAAGATAAAAGGGTAATCAATAAACAATCAAAATTAAATATTTATTACCGTTAGTAGAATCTGAACTGTTTTGAGGATCACTAGTAATGCACAAAGTACCACGGACAACGTTCCCTAATTAGTAATTCTCCCAGGAAGCTCTTCAGATTTTGTAGCACATTCCCCCGCTTGCTTTGTACCCGACACAGCATTCCGTGACGTCATCGTAGAAAGAGTCCATGTTGAGCATTCCGTTGTCGGCACTGGGCTTGGAGTCTAGTTGATTGTCAGGAGACACTCTGGCTGTCTTCCAATCGATGTTGATCGTCAGGAGGTTTGTAGGACAGCTGTAGGTGAACTTCTTCTCACACATCGGGTTGTCGGACTGGCGCTTGGAGCGGCGGCGGACCCTATCGCGGGAGACTGGGTTACGGTAAAATTCGGATCCGCGGAGGGAGTTGGAGACTAAAAATAGAATAGTTATTGATCTATTCTAGTTTCTATGTACAGCAAAGGTCAGCCAAAAGCAAAGAAACTAACCATCGCGCTTGACTTGATCGTTCCATCGGCAGGGGGAGAGAGCAGTCCTCTTCTCTCCAAAGTGGAGCTGATTTACCAAGTCGCAGGGAAGGAGTAGACGGCCACTGCAGATGCCGGTGTTGCCCTTGCAGACCTGCTGGTTACAGTATTGCGTCTGGACGGAATAACCTCTGAAATGCAAGTACTCTTGGGCTCCCTACCCCTCTTTTTCTTTCTTTCTATATTTCTTTTATCTTTAACTTACTCGCACTGCTGGTTTCCTCCATAGCATCCTCTGATCCTCTGCCTGGTTCCGCATCCTCCGCAAGGCTTGGAGCACTGAGACCATCCTCCCCAGATTCCCCAGCTGCCGGTAGTTCCCCTCGACTGAGTGGTCGTCTGAATTCCTCTAATCGAACGCTGTGTCTTCGTTCTCACCGCCCGGGGAGTCGTAGTAGTAGCGGCAGTTGTAGTAGGAATGACAACCGGAGCAGGAGTGACTACCGTAATCGTGGGAGATCCGCCTAGTTGTGGAGTTCTCATTTTTTTTCTCCAAGAAACTCACTTGTCCTGTAACGCAGAGAGAATCCCAGATATCCAGGGGTGAGGGTAGGTGCTCCTGTCAATAATAGAAGAACGTCGTCTCCTTCGGAAATGATGGAGCGGGAAGGAGGGTTGCAACAGAGACGGGCTCCTAAAGACAGTCAATTAAACTATTTGAATAGTTTTCTTACCTGCTTCAGCCTTGGACTTGTGGTATTTGAACTCGACGTAGCTGGGACAGGAGTCCAGGCAGGGGAAGCTGACAAGGTCAAAGCTAACCTCGATCTTCTGACCGGCAGGAGACTAAACATGGTGTACGGATGTTTCTGAATCACTTTGACGTACCTTGATTCTCCAAATGCAATTGTTGTTAGCGTAGACGTTGTTAGACTTCAGGTTCTGCCACTGGCCAGAAGCTGTGAGATCTCCTCCACAAGTGGTATCTTCAACCTGGTCGCACAGTTTTCCTCCATACCCAGCGGGGCATCTACACTTCCCACAGCTGTTGGGGTCCGTATAACCTCCATTGGCGCAGGGTAGCTTCAGCTTACACACATCTACAATTACGAGATACTCATGAAAGTGCAAGAAAACAAATATAAAATCAACATAACATACCCATGCAGTAGCGAGTGTTGATCATCAATGCGTCCTTGAAGGAGAGCCCAACGCGCTGACCGATCGTTTGCTGATATGCAGGGTCCTTGGTGACGATTGTATTGCTAAAATATATTTGTTTTATTTCAAAACGCAATAGGACTTACTAGCTCCAATCGGTGGTGAAAGACTTGGGCCCATAGTGCATCACAGAACCCAAGTCATAGGGATTGCCCATGTTGTCACTGTTCTGGGGCGAGCGCTTCTCAAAGTTTCCTTCGGTTCCCTTAAACGAGTATTGCTGACCTTTCACACGCTCTCACATTCACACACTCTTACGCGGCACATTAGTACACGCACACACATACAATCAAGAGGTGCTTACCCTGATGATCCAGTTAGTGTTCATCCTCACAAACTCGTCCCTGTCGTAGCGAGACTGCTCGTGCCAGAGTCCCAAAGCGTGGAGTACTTCATGAGAGATGATTCCCAGCTAAACCCAATTTTCTATTAGTTTCTTTCTCTTTACAAACATTTTCGCATCCGTAGCCTATAGACACCTGCTGGAAGCCTCCTTGTCGTCCGACGTTTGACCAGCAACCACTTCCACGGAAGAAGCTCAGGCCATCACTGAATTCGTCAGTTTTAAAAAGTCTGAAACCCAGTTTACCCATATCCGTTCTCTTGGAAGCGGAAGCAGAGCTGGCTTTCGAGATGGCGGAGAGCTTGGCGGATTAGGTTACGGGTATTGGCTAAACATTGAAATTAAAGGTTGATTTACAAAAACAAACCGTCGATTCCGTTAAACCTAAAGGGAATGGTGAGTTGCTTCCAGTACCACCTCTCTCCTGGCTGGATCTGGCGCTTTCCACGGGTGAAGGAGCCTGAACATCAAAGTTTCCTTAGTCTTTTAGACTTACTCTTCTCTGCAAGAATTGCTTCTGCCTGCGGCTCGTTCAAAATGATGTCATTCTCAAAGACCTCTTCCCAGATGGCTCTGTTGGGCGTGGCTTCCGTTCCGTCATCTCCAAGCTTGGTGGCAACTTTTCGGATCTCGATAGGGTTCTGAAACAGCCTACGTGGAAGATGAAGGGATTGTACTAACGTAATCATGCCCAGCAACACGAGCAGAACGACGGTAGAACTCTCGCAGAAGCTCTTTCACGTGGGCGTAGTTCTGCACAACATCGTTGGCGATCAGCTGAAATTTATATCATGAAAAGGAGAATGAAAGAATTGTGCAGTTTATACAATCCTGCTTTTTTGTCACACATTTTTATGCCTACAAAATTTTGTCTAATTCCCTTTTCTCTTTTTGCCGTTTTGGCATCTTTCTTTTCGTTTTTTTTTCTTCAGAAAATTGAATTCCAAAAGAATTTCACAGGACCAAATGCAAATGTTGCAAATGCAAATGTTAAATAGCTTCGTTTTTACATTGAAATGGAGGCTAACGGGCCGTTTAACCTCGCCGCGGAAACATCGCATAGAAAACAGGTTGTTTATAGAATCCCGCAGGTGTTAGCTGAGCCACTGCATTCAAAATATTTCTATTCTAAGCTGTTGCGATTTTTGAAATCCTAATAATAATATAAATAGTTTTTTTTAAAACTATGCTTAATCAATAAAGAAGTTGAAGCCAATTTATCTTTAGCAACCCCTTTGTTTTTTTAGCAACCATTTAAATAAATGGAAATGATCCTAATTGAAATTGGCAAATTAAATTATTTTTATTTCAAGAGTTATGTTTTCTAATTTGATGAAAAGTGAGATCAAATATCTCAGAAATGGTAGTTCGGTTGAAACAAAGCTTGAAACCCACGTCTTGTGCTGCAACCCAGCCGGCGAGTGTTAAAAGTAGCGGAAGAAGCTTCATTTGGCTGTGTAAAATCTCCTACGAGGCTCCTTAAATAGTGGTCAACGGAGGTGTGAATTGGGATAAGAAACCCCGCCCATTCCAAAGTACAGAGTCGGAGGGGGACTCAAAGTGGAACGGGCGGGAAAAGGAGACAATCCCAAAATTGCAGTCTGCTGAACAGTCTGGTGAACTGTGTTCAAATGGAGACTTTTAAACGAGTAAAAGTCAGAAAAAGAGTAGGGTATTTGTCAGTAAAAGTCTGAAATAGCAGTGTCTCCTCGTGACAATTGGAGTCTTACGGTTTTTTGAGGAAGTGGAACCTGTTGCGAAGGGTAAAGAGGTACTCGCAGTGAAATTTGAACACGCTTTATGGGTTTTGCAAAAAGTTCCTGAACGGCGTTGATGTTGCGACTGATCAACGAAAGTCTATTGGAACTATCTCTCTACCTCTCCCTCTCCCTCCCTCCCTCTCTCTCCCTCTCTCTCTCTCTCTCCCTCTCTCTCTCTCTCTCTCTCTCTCTCTCTCTTTCTTTTTTTCTCTCTCTCTCTCTCTTCTTTTGCTCTTGTCTGTCATTTGTCATTTGCTTTCTTTTTTGTACCCACTCTTCATCTTCCTCATTCTGTGTGAATCTCCATCGTTCTCTTGTATGACCTCATTTAAATTTACGTAGCTCAATTTTTGCATGAAACAATGACTTCGCGAGGATCATGGTGATATTATATTATAGAACAAACAAAAACGTGCCGTATGGTCTGATTCCCTAATTGGACTTTGGTATTTCTCAGCAGCACTTTCATTTCCTCCTTGTCTGTTTCCTATTTAGATTCGCCGTCTCAGGTTTCGGGGTACTTTACTTCTATATTTTCGCTTGTTGTTTGAACCCCTGCGAACGATGGTATGTAACTTTTGAGTTTTTGTTGACTAATGGCGCAACAACAGCATGAATGCTGGAATCGAACCAATGTGATCGAGAGAATAAAAATCGACCGTTAAATTTTAGAAACTATTAAATATCAGGAAAAGTAAGATAGACAAATTGGAATGTAATAGATATAAAGTGAAAAATTGAGCAAAAATAAAACAAAGTGAACTTTAGCAGAAGGATTAGCAAATTCAGCTGTCTCCTATATGTTTTTTTCTTTGTTCTTGAATTTCGTTTTATTATTATGAGAATTAATTCAGACAAACGCCAACAGGGAAATGGCAGTTAGTAAAATGTTACTGGATTGCAAGCTAGCTCCAAAGGGAACGCAGAGAAAATGAGAGGGCGAGGAAGAGTTTGGAATAGTTGCATGGGTGAAGGGAAAACTAGTAGTTTAAAATATGTACGAAACGAAGCAGTTATCCAATGAATCAGCAGATCCACCGTCTTTATTCGGCGAACGCAAGAAGAGAATCTCAATAAATCCTCCCTGTGGGCGTTGGCTGAAATGAAGCAACAGAAGAAGTGGGAAATACGTAAGGACTGGACACTGTAAAAAGCTCACGGAGCGTGAGGATTCGAGAATTTGCGCCGCGAAAACCGAATCCGCCGGCTGTTTTAGTCATCGGCGACAGGCGCGAATTAGAAAAAGACATCTGCTGTTTCAATCTACATTCCACTTAAAACGAATACAAAAACAATGAGTAAGCCGGAAACAAGAGAACAGTCTGTGTTTTTCTCTCTGAACTGTGTTGTCAAAAGGGATGTTGGGCGGCTGCTTACACAACATTCCAGAGCATGGACATAAAGACGTCAGAGGAGGCAGGATCAACATTCACCCACGCTGCAGACCATAAAAGGAAGGACAAATTGTAAACAAAAAGGGCTATTAGTTGAAGATAAAGTAGTACCCTATTATTGAAAGATACTAAAGGATTTGAAATGTTTAAAAATATAAATACGAACGGCTTCAATGTATGTTCTGTCGAACACGTTTTGAATGGTGTGTATAGTTGGTTGCCAACGGATAATCCATCTTTTTCTTGAATTGAAAACTTTGCTTCTCTTTGTCCCACCAACAATGCCGTCAGTGTTCATATGGTGCACAAGTAGAGCACGCAAGTTGATCACGGTCATCGGGATGGGGCAGTTTGTTGAGAAATAATAGAAGGTGAAAGCATAACTTCTTTGCCAGTGATCATTTGGGTTTAAATAAAATGTTAAATACAACATCAAAATGTTAAATACAACATATTTTAATGAAATTATGTGAATGGATGTATCCTTTTGATTTCCCACATTACGGCAAATTGGGTATGTGGGAACTTCATCAAAATGTTTTGTTTTAATTGCACTGAATTCTGCAATTTTCACTTTAATTAATACAACTATTGCTACCTCTACAACTAAAGGAAGCAATATCAAAATGAAAATCTAGCAGATTTTATGGTCAAAAACTTCAGTGGAATATATATCTCTAAAAAGTATTAATAATTTATTTATGGTGCTTACCCAAGATTTGGGGATGCCATGTTCTTTACTATGGTGCCTATAAAGTAGATAGATAGATAGAGAGGGAGGGAGAAAAAGAGAGAGTTTATATCATAGGCACCGTAGGATATCATAGTCATCATAATACCGAACATGAAATTTTTAACCTCTAATAAGACCTGAATATCACCAGATTTATCAAAAGAAGTAACACGTAAATCATCTGCCCGCTGCTTAGGAGAGAGAGAGAGAGATCCTTCAGAAAAAATAAATGATTCAGATGTGCGACCTTAAGGAATGAGGCCAGGCGCACTCTCGAAAGGATGGTTGCCAATGGTCCATTGGCTCTGCAAACACGGAAGAGGAAGAGCCGTCGCTTCGTCCGATGGAAGACTTAAATCTGATGGTGGGGATGTACCGATAGTTCTAAACCGGGTCAATGAGTCTAAAACCGTTTTTTCATCATGATAACACTAATTTGACGCACTCTTCCACATCGTCGGAGACGTCTGCAGCCATTTCCTCGTCGAAACTTTTAAAAGTGCACAATTGGCTTCCGAAATGCGATCCGGATGCTCTAGGTGGCCCGTGTAAACCCGATGTTTATCGAAATACAAAAACGTCTCCAATTCATCAAGATGGACGGCGGAACGGAACAAAAACGTTGTGATCTGTCGGACGACAATGATAAATTACCGGACAAATCAAACGGAAATGGAACACAAGTCAGACTATGATTACTCAGTCGTTGTGTCAACTACCAAAGTCGTGGTTTCATTGATAGCACATACAAGATCTCAAAGTATGAACATTCCAACTAACTTGTTTCTATCAATCGTAGGCGCAGAATCTGTTAGTTTAAGCCTACTGTCTCTGAGGGGCTCAATTCTAGTGGTTTAGGTTGCTCGACTAGCCTAAAAGGGAAATACTAAAATTTACAATACAACAATAGAAATAAGGAATGATGAGCCCATGACGTTTTCTTTAGCCGGTCAATAAATTCAATGCCTAAAAATGTTGAATCAACATTTTAACCTTTTATGTATACACCGCCAACGCAAACTTGGGCCAGTATATGCATATTTTTATTTTCAGTGGTTCCTTCTTTTAGCGTGCGCATAATTCAATTTGTCGTGAATTCCTGCAAGTATTTTATACGATTGTTGTCGCGCGCACCTTAAGATCGTGCTCAGTTTGTGACAAATATGCTTTTTTGTCTCCTAGACATTGATGACAAGAATTCCAAAACATGGGAGTACTAAATTGAAGATTATTGATGAGACAATAGGTTCTCAATTTAAGATTTAATTGAACAGTGAAGTGTGACAAACACTGAAAACATCTATTGATGCCTATGCAACCAATTGCAAACAATTTGTTTTTGCATGTAGACAACACTTCTTCCCTTCTTCTGGTTTTGCATTTGCTTGAAATTGGACTCCAAAAATAAATCTGTTTTCATTTTCCTGTCTGAAATCACACCTTCGGGGACCAGAACCCCGTAAATCCGCCCCAATTCGCACGATCGCATCTGCGATTTTTTGCGCCATCGAGTGCAAACTGCGATTATCAGCCGGCGTTTTTGAATTTCAGGTCGCGGCTGATCAAGACGCCCGCTAATCGAATTAGCGGGCGAATTTCCCTGTCAAGCAAAGGTGACTAGTGCACCTGGGAAGGAAAACCATCGGTCTATGTCGTCTCTCAAGGGAATGGACCGAATCCTCCTGGAAACTGGCTTCAACGGGACCGAGCACTTTACCCTTGACAGCGCATTAGCGCCAACTAATCGCCGATGAGACAAACGGGAAAACAAGTGCGAACTATTCATTGTCTTCAAAAATGGGCAATGACCAATCATCGTAGACAAAGAGGAGTCAGTCTTCGAAGTCTTCGGGATCCTCTTCCGTCAGGAGCCAATGGGTAGCCACAGCGCCCTTTCCCTGAAATGACATTGTACATATAATTTTAGTTGAATTGAGCAAGAACATGCAAACACAAATGTAACCTTTACGATTACTTCTCCTCTTGGAATAGTTCGATAGCCGCCAATCACTTTAGTTAGGAATTCCATACATTCAGTGGAGATGTGAATCCGACCAGCTGAAAAAAATCTCTCCCTCTCTCTACTTGTTTCTATTTCCGTACTTACGTTTTCCATTGCTCTCCATCCTACTGGCCGTGTTGACACTGTCCCCAAAGAGACAGTAACGAGGCATTGTGATGCCCACGACTCCAGTCACCACAGGGCCCGTGTGCAGTCCCACTCGGATGTTTATCCTTTCCTTCGGCAGATGGGGGATTCTGAATCCCTTGATGGCTCGGATTAGACTCATCGACATCTCCGCAATGTCCTTTGCATGTTGGTTTCCATTTCGATGTGGTAACCCCGAAACGCAGAGATATCCATCTCCAATTGTCTCCACCTGAAGAGGGTTTAGTGATCTTCAGAAGACTTGCCTTGTACACGTCGTGGTTGTCGATGATGGCGTCGAAGAGGGTGTAGAGGTCGTTGAGGAGGTTGACCACCTGCAGAGGGGTACAGCGACTGGCGAGGGTTGTGAAGGAGACGACGTCGGAGAAGAAGAGGGTCACACAGTCGAAGGTCTCTGGCTCCACGGGCTGACCCAGCTTTAGACGCTCAGCTACTTGTCTGAAGATAAAATTTGTATTTTTCAAACACTTCATCCTACTTTGGCAGCATTCTGTAAAGCAAAATGTCAGATTTCTTCTTTTCCTCCGTGAGTTCCTTCATTCTACTCTCGACCTCAACCTCCAGATTAGTTGCGTACTGCTCCAACACTTTGAACACGTGGTCCATAAGATTCGATGATTTGTTGTGATTCAAGCCACGAAGAAGCCTCTTAATCTGAACAAACAATGTGAGCATTCGTCAAAAACTTTACCTGCTCAAGATTTGGTCTATTACTGGGGTTTTCATCCCAACAGTCTCTTACCAGAAGGCTCAATGAGGTATTCTGTTCTTCATCGGAATCTAACACAGGCCGTGGGCTGTTATGTCCGCCTCTTTTAAGTTTATAAATTAACTCCTCGATGTCATATTCTTGATTTTCCAAATTCCAGGCACTCTTTCGGGTAAGGATTTCCGAGCAAACGATTGCGAAACTGAAATTAAAGCGTACATCTTATGTTAGCCAAAGACATCAATGGATAATGGTTGCCTTTACTCAAAGTTTGCGTTTTGGTTAAGCTTCAGTTTTCTATCACACCTGTAAATATCCCCTTCAAAAGTTGGCTTCAGCGCGGGATCCCTGATGTGCTCCGGTGCCACCCACAGCAAATCTAAATCCAACTTGATTAAGCAACTTGGATTATTCCACCTTTCTGTTCCCAGCTGTTATCCGTTTTAATAAAATCTAATGCATAGAAAGTCAGCTGGACCCTCCACCGTTCGTCAACCAAGCAGCTTCCAGAAGAAAGCCATCCATGAGGTCCAAAGACGGAATGAATAAAGTACAAGCCTTCTGATATGTCTCGGATGAGGGAGTATTTGAAGAACCAATCCATTTGAATTGAACTCTTGGCTATCACATCTTTCAGAGAGCTTCTGGCACAAAAGCGCCAGACTGTCATTAATTGAGGTCCGTCTAGGGAAAGGCCAATGAAACGACAAAGATTGTCATGATACAGGGATTTCATCTGAAATCCGTATTCCATTGTTTAAAAATCAACAAACCTTTCTAAGCTCGGCGCAAGTGCTACTTTTGAGGTCTACCCTGGTGTAGTGTTTTCGTGCGACCACTGACTCCTTTTCCAGAAAGAAGAAGGCATGTCTCTCCGTCTCTTTCTTCGAATCAATTGTCACTTTGGTGCTATTTGTGTTTGTACTTTGGAGCGATCTATGGCTGAGACCACGGTTCCTTTGCTCAGGAACCTCCAAAGAGAGAAAGGGTATCTGCCATTGTTGATTTAACCGTTCCTCTTCCAATCTCTTGGTTCTAAATTCAATAATAGATCGATTTGTTAGACTATTACCGAATAATGTAAGCAACTGCAGTAGCTATGATCATCATTAGAAAGATGGTTCCACCGATTCCTCCCAAAAAGGCGCCAAGGTATTGTTGGAAGAGGGGTGGAGGACACAAAGAGCCGTCATAGCTACAGGGAGGAAAATTCAAAGGAACTATTCCATTACGCGTCGCAAAGATGACAGTGTCCGGTTGAAGGGCTTCGATCTAAACTTTGAAAACTAGTGACTCATAAACACATTTAGCATCACAGATTGAATTGTTAGCAAGACCTTTCCTACCGCTTTATCAGTGTCGTTGTCCGTCATGAGGTCCTCAACGATACGTAACATCGACACTACGTTGTCATGGTTGTCCATCGCCCAAAGAAGGAAAATTGGGTTTCTGGTGTTGTTCATATTCAGAATAACATCTCCCGTGTAACCTAAGAGCCAAAGTTGTTTTTAAATTAAATAATCACCCACCAGGAAACCTTAAATTATTGGTAGCTGTGACCAGTTGAGACCCAGTTGGCTGAAGGACTCCTTGTGATATCGACCGATTTAATGCGTAGGCAAATAGGAGCATAGCGTCCCCTAGTTCACCAACTTGAGAAGCTGTCTAAAGGAGATTTGATTGAAAAAGGAGGGTGCGGTATACGGGATCAACATCTGTGCAGTTATCACAGTTGAAGGGAGGCTCTTTGAATTTGGCGATGACGTCAGCAACGAATCTATCAGAAGAGTTGTAAGGTTGGTTGTCTAGCAGGAACATTTTACGAACTGCACGGAAAGCAACTGCGTCTTGGCCGTCTGGAGGCGAGTTTGGGTCTTTCCACATATCACCTGAAGAATGCATTCCCAACAATGGCACGCACACGCGCATGGTAACCCATGCGTGTGTGACAGGAACACAAAAATACACGCGCGCCGTTTTTAAACTTAAATACAAGTTAATTGTCACAAATCACTAACCAAATCCAATTCTCCTTGACTCGAATTGAATCCAAACGTATTCGTCAATATCCACATTTTCCTCTGCAATCGCAAGAAGCCAATTACGTCGAGATGGCACGGATTCAAAACAGCTTAAAGTCACTGAGGAAACTTTAAAAATATTATTCTAGGCGTAACCTCGTGTCAGTTGGGAAAGTTCTCTTATAGAACTCTTCATGTCGTCCTTACTCTCGCTTCTAAGGCGCTTTCGGTAGACAATTGTGATGTTTGACGACAATTCCGCTAGAAATTGCTGAACAAAGCAAAAATTATTTGACTGTCCTCACTCACATCGATGCCATCCAGTATGAGTTGACAGCGTGGAACGAGAGAACTGCGGGCAGTGTAGTATACAACAGCTATCGTGGACCAATTGTACCGATCGAGAATTCTCAGCAAAGTCCTTGCTTGGCTGTATTACAGAATTTTACTTATTTTAGACAGGCAATACTTAATTCCTGCAGAAGAAGTGGCCATTATGGTGGGGTAGGCATCGTTGTTCATTAGAGCAGAGGCATACTGAGGACCCCACATGATCATCGGGATGTCGAAGCTCTTCCCTGCACTTCCGGCCATCAAAGCTGCTGAACCATAATTACAATCAAGTAACTGCTGGTGACATTTTCGAGACCCCAAACCCTAAATTGGACTTACATGCAGAACATGGAGGTCCTAGAATGATGTCATAATCCACCATTTCAATCACATAGCCAAGTGCTTGAGCTTCGTTGCAGTCGCTATAGTAGAACGAGATGCTTAAAGGATAACTGAAAACATAACTTAAATGCTTACGTGATATTGTAGCCTGGGAGAATTTGCTCACTCACAACTCTGTCCCATGCCACTCCGACGGCAGCTGCCGTTCGATTCCAGCCGATAAAAGGAGTCAAGTCTGGGTCCAGACGGGCACTCATCAGTCCGATTAAGAGACTCTAGAATACAAATCATCTATATTTAGGGTATGTACGTGTTTATCTCACCCTGGGTTGAGCGAATGTAAACTTTAGAAAGAGAAGTGGTAGAAGTAGAAGTTGCATGAACAAACAGAGATCGACGGGACAGCGAGCGTTCTTGTAAAGTCAGATTAAAACTGGAAACAAGGGATTATTCAGAGCAATGACTAACCTACTACGTTTTGTTTGTCGTTTTTCGTCTGCCTCGAAACCCTAACAAAACACGTAATGGAATTGTTTTGAAAAACACGGAAAATATAAAGAGATCGGGTTTCTACAGAAACATTTGTCCTACCTTTGTCGTGGTAATTATGTCTGAACGAAAGTGGGTCTAGCCGTTGGTATTAGGGCACGGTTTACCATGTGAGCTTTTAATAAGGAAGGTTACGGTTTTTTAAACTTTATTGAGCTTTGTTTTCGACAAGTATATCGTCTAAAAGAGATCAATCGTCATAACCACCATCGGGATCATCATCTTTCAGAAGCCAGTGAGTTGACATTGCTCCTTTACCCTAAAATATTGCATCCAATATTCCCTATATTGCAAACTAGTATGGGCACAAACCTTAACGATTACCTCCCCTCTAGGAACAGTTCTGTATCCACCAATTACTTCCGTAAGAAACTTCATAGTGTCGGTTGAGATATGAATTCGACCAGCTGAATGATTAATATGTGATTCCAGTTTTAGATCTTTCTACGTTTCCCATTGCTCTCCATCCTACTGGCCGTGTTGACACTGTCCCCAAAGAGACAGTAACGAGGCATTGTGATGCCCACGACTCCAGTCACCACAGGGCCCGTGTGCAGTCCCACTCGGATGTTTATCCTTTCCTTCGGCAGATGGGGGATTCTGAATCCCTTGATGGCTCGGATTAGACTCATCGACATCTCCGCAATGTCCTTTGCATGTTGGTTTCCATTTCGATGTGGTAACCCCGAAACGCAGAGATATCCATCTCCAATTGTCTCCACCTGAAGAGGGTTTAGTGATCTTCAGAAGACTTGCCTTGTACACGTCGTGGTTGTCGATGATGGCGTCGAAGAGGGTGTAGAGGTCGTTGAGGAGGTTGACCACCTGCAGAGGGGTACAGCGACTGGCGAGGGTTGTGAAGGAGACGACGTCGGAGAAGAAGAGGGTCACACAGTCGAAGGTCTCTGGCTCCACGGGCTGACCCAGCTTTAGACGCTCAGCTACTTGTCTGAAGATAAAATTTGTATTTTTCAAACACTTCATCCTACTTTGGCAGCATTCTGTAAAGCAAAATGTCAGATTTCTTCTTTTCCTCCGTCAGTTCCTTCATCCTACTCTCAACCTCCTCTTCTAAATTTGTTGCGTATTGTTCCAACACTTTGAAGACATGGTCCATTAGATTCGAAGATTTGTTCTGGTTCATTCCACGAATCAGTCGTTTGACCTTGAAATTCTATCAGTTCAAGTGAACAATGAGATTCAACCTGTTCCATGTTTGGTCTTCGCTTGGGGTTCTCATCCCAGCAGTCTCTGACTAACAAACTGAGTGAGGTATTGCTGTCTTCGTCCGAATCCAACGCAGGTCTTGGGCTATTTTGACCTCCTCTTTTTAGTTTGTATAAAAGATCTTCTATATCGTAGTCTTGGTTTTCCAGATCCCAGGCGCCTTTACGAGTGATGATTTCAGAACAGACAATTGCAAAACTAAACACATGAAAAGAATCTAGTTTCCGGTTTTTTTTAGTTTTTGAGGCAATTGACCAGCCACAATTACATTGCAAATTCTTGGAAGCCTGGCATACCTGTAGACATCTCCCTCATTAGAAGGAGGTAGAGTAGGCTCTCTCATATGTTCAGGAGCAACCCATAGAAGATCTGAAATCATGTTTTTTTATACAGCCAAACAAAAAAAACTACCTTTTTGTTCCCAGACATTTTCCTTCTTGATGTCTTCCAATGCATAGAAAGTCAGCTTCACTCTCCACCGTTCGTCAACCAAACAGCTGCCAGAGGAAACCCATCCATGGGGTCCAAATGTAGTTTGCACAAATTCCAATCCTTCAGCTATGTCCCGAATCAATGAGAATTTGAAGAAAGAATCCATTTGGATTGAACTTTTAGCAATGACATCTTTAATTGAAGCACGGGCACTGAATCGCCAAACGGACATCAACTGAGGACCATCGAGGCAGAGGCCAACGAAGCGACATAGGTTGTCATGGTAGAGGGATTTCATCTGAATAAGCTGTTAAAAAGGTAGAGGTGATACTTTTTCAACCTTTCTTAGTTGGGAAAATGAGGTAGGTTTTATGTCAACTCGGTTGTGTTTCCTTGCAACTACAGCTTCCTTATCCAAGAAGTAGAAAGCGTGTCTGTCAGTTTCCTTTCGGGAATCGACAGTGAATTTGGTACTAGTTGAACTTTGAAGTGATCGGTGGCTCAGACCACGATTGCTGTCTGTTGGGGATACCATAGTTTGGAAGGGAATCTGCCACTGCCTGTTCAGGCGCTCTTGTTCCAGACGTTTGGTTCTAAAACAAATATTATGTATCTACGTACACATGCAGCCAACAGGCGCTCTCTGTCTCTCTCACACACGCCAGTCCACGTGTACTCATGCAAGCAAGTCAACGTAGCTACATATCAATCCGACTGTCTATACGCATCAATACGCCCACAGATCTACACATTAAGATATTTACACACATCATGTAGAACACGCAAATTCAATAAGCGTCAACACGAACACACGCTCACACGGTTACACGTGAACAAACAATAGTAAGAAGAGCACACGTTTGAACGCCCAGATGCCCTTATACTTTACGGGTGCACACATTAACACAATCATAGGCTCAATGTCAGTTGCGCACGCATTCACATTGTCACGTTTAGCTACACATACAAATAATCACCTGAGTATAAAGACAACTGAAGCGGCAATGAGTATGATAAGAAATGTGGCTCCAAAAACTCCTCCAATAAAAGCCCACAAGTATTGCTGAAAGAACGGCAGAGGACACAACGATCCATCGTATCCACAGACGGGGAAGTTCAATGGAATTATTCCTTTTCTAGTGGCAAAGATAACTGAATCTGGCTGGAAAATTTGAATCTGAAATTATGGTGCTTTATCCGTGAGATTTCACTTTACCGTTGCATTTTCCGACATGTCTTCAATTATCCTCAACATGAGACTGGGATTGTTCTGACTGTCCATTCCCCACAAAAGAAAGACCGGGGTTCTTGTTGAGTTCTCATTCATGATTACGTCTCCAGTGTATCCTGCATCCATATTTTTGATTATTGATTATTTGGTTTTAAACCTCGAAATCTCATATTGGCAGCAGCTGATGAAAGCTGTCGCCCAGTTGGTTGAGGATTTCCCATTTGGATGGATTTGTTCAGAGCCAAGCCGAACAAAAGAGTGGCGTCTGCGAGTTCTCCTAGTTGGGAGCCCGACTAAAATTTCCAACAGCTGGGTTATTTGAAACTATTGCGCTGACCGGATCAATGTCAGTACATGTAGGACAGTTGAAAGGGGGCTCCTTAAACTTGGCTATGACGTCAGAAACAATCTGGCTGGTAGAATTGTAAGATTGGTTGTCTACAATGAAGACTTTTCTAGCAACTTGGAAGGCAATGTCGTCTTTCCCATCCGGAGGGGAGTTCGTGTCTTTCCACATGCTATCTGAAAAAAATTTGAAAGAGAGATGGGTAAAGAGAAAGAGACAGAAAGAGAGAGAGAGAGAGAGAAAGAGAAAGAAAACGAAAATGGGAGAGAGAGAGAGACGCAAAAGACTTACTATATCCACTTCTCCTAGATTCAAACTGAATCCACACATATTCATCAATTTCTACTTTTTCCTCGGAAATCGCCAATAACCAATTTCTTCTTGCCGTAAAACTTTCAAAACAGCTCAAAGTGACTAAAAATAAACATATTTGTTATAACCTGATTCCACCTCTAGTTAAAGGGGATAGTTCTTGGATTGCAGTCCTCATTGCAGTTTTACTGTCAGTCCTCAATCGATTCCGGTAAACAATTGAAATGTTCGAATCAGATTGAAGTAGCATATTCTAAAAGCGTTAATCTTTCCATACTTTAGCTTACATCAAGGCCGTCGAAGACCTGTTGGCATCTGGGAATTAATGCGCTCCTTGCACTGTAGTAGATCACAGCTATCGTTATCCAGTTGTATCTCTCGAGAATTCGGATTAGAGTCATTGCCTGGCTGAAATAGGGATTTTTAATGAAAGATTAAGGTTGAAGGATACTTGATTCCAGCGGAAGATGTAGCCATGAAAGTTGGATAATTGTCGTTATTTAGAAGTTCTGCAGAGTATTGAGGTCCCCACATTACCAAGGGGATGTCAAAGCTTTTGCCAGCACTTCCTCCCATAACAGCAGCTGCAACGGAATGTAGTATTTTATATGCTGGATCCGTTTGTTTAGGGTTGTCAATTGACTTTCCATAAAACTATCAAGCAGTACTTCTTTACAGACGACACAATATTGGTATCTCAAATGCTACTCTTCCTTCATTTGTCGGCGCAAATGTATTCTGTAAGGTCTTTCGTGCTAGAATTATTGCCAGTGTCAATTTTAAAATGTTTAACGAGGGGCTGGTTTTTTAAGGTTTCTCAAAAAATACAAGAAACATTAAATCGTCGAGAAATTTTAGGTTTTTGAATAACAAAAATAGGTGGCTTCTTTATTTGTGGCACATGAATCAAAGGTTTCGAAAGTATTGCTTCTTTTATTTCCAGGGATTAAAATCTGTCTAGTGTCAAACACATGAGGAAACAAGCATATGTTTAGTCTATTACAAAAAGTTGTTGACTTGACAAAAGTATAAACTTTTTTTTAAAGCCTATGTTTGAAACAATGCATAAAGGAAGAGACAGACTTACATGCAGAACAAGGAGGGCCCAGAATGATGTCGTAGCCACTCATCTCAATGACTGATCCCAGTGCCTGTGCCTCTTTGCAATCACTGAAGCGGAAAGTGATACTAAAAAGACATCAGCTTCAATTTTGTTAACCTTACTTGTAAGTATAACCAGCCAGAATTCCATCAGATGCTATCTTATCCCAGGCCACTCCGATTGCAGCGGCAGTTCTGTTCCAACCGATAAAAGGTGTCAACTGAGGATCGTTTAAAGCTGATAAAAGTCCAACTCTCAAAACCTTAAATTTATTTTTTAAAAAAAACTACAAGTTGTGAAATTAATTTTTTTTAAAAATCTTACTCTTCCTTGGCAGCAGAGAAAAGGGAGTGCGAGTAGTACAAGTGCAAGTCGCATGGCGAAATACTTCGAAAGGGAATGTGAAACCTTCAAAGGAACCGAGAATCCCCGGATTAAAAACAAATTAAATCGAAAGCGAAGTTTCCTGTTTCGATGTTTGCGTGGGAAAGGTTAACTGAAGAAAGGTTTCGTTTGTAAAAAGGTTTCAGAAAAATCAATAGTATGTTTACTTGACATTTTATTTTTGAACGTGATTATGAAATGATTTGGATTTGTCGACGCCCCCGCTTGATTAAACTGATCGCGTTCAAAGTAGTGGGCAGGGGAAGCCCTTGGAGTAAAAGGACGTCGATGTGCCAACTTCTTGCCAAGTTTACTTATATTGATTCCAAAATCAGAAAACTCATCAGAGTTTTTTTGTTTGCCAAAAGATCGATAAGATTTGAGATGAACATATTGAAAAGCAGAATACCGACAAATCAGCAATAACCGATGGGTTATACCGGACAGCAAATAGAATGGCTTTACTTAAATTTATTTAGGTTTATACACAGAGGTAATTTGCGTTTATCAATCATCAAATGCTTCTTTTGGGTCGTCTTCTGTGAGTAGCCAATGGGTTGCAACTGCACCTTTGCCCTGTAATGGGGTTCAATTACAGTCAATTGGCAAGTCTAGACTTACTTTTACAATAACCTCTCCTCTCGGAATAGTTTTGTATCCACCAATCACTTTTGTCAGGAACTCCATGCACTCCGTTGAGATGTGGATGCGGCCAGCTAAACGACAAAAGTCTCTCCACCTGGTTTCATTCTTAATGCATTTTTTCCAAACATCTCTACATGCTTTCTTCTTTCTCTGCTCACGTTTTCCATTGCTCTCCATTCTACTGGCCGTGTTGACACTGTCCCCAAAGAGACAGTAACGAGGCATTGTGATGCCCACGACTCCAGTCACCACAGGGCCCGTGTGCAGTCCCACTCGAATGTTTATCCTTTCCTTCGGCAGATGGGGGATTCTGAATCCCTTGATGGCTCGGATTAGACTCATCGACATCTCCGCAATGTCCTTTGCATGTTGGTTTCCATTTCGATGTGGTAACCCCGAAACGCAGAGATATCCATCCCCAATTGTCTCCACCTGAAGAGGGTTTAGTGATCTTCAGAAGACTTGCCTTGTACACGTCGTGGTTGTCGATGATGGCGTCGAAGAGGGTGTAGAGGTCGTTGAGGAGGTTGACCACCTGCAGAGGGGTACAGCGACTGGCGAGGGTTGTGAAGGAGACGACGTCGGAGAAGAAGAGGGTCACACAGTCGAAGGTCTCTGGCTCCACGGGCTGACCCAGCTTTAGGCGTTCAGCCACTTGCCTGAAGATAACATTTGATTTTCTCAAACAAGTGATTTTACTTGGGCAGCATTCTGTAAAGCAGAATATCAGATTTCTTCTTTTCCTCCGTTAGTTCCTTCATTCTACTCTCAACTTCAACTTCCAAGTTCGTGGCGTACTGCTCCAACACTTTAAACACGTGGTCCATTAGATTCGATGACTTGTTGTGATTCAATCCTCGAAGCAATCGTTTTATCTCAAACAAAGCCCGTTAAAGTGTTGATTTGAATTTCTTACTTGATCCAAATTCGGCCGACTTTCCGGTTTCTCATCCCAGCAGTCTCTGACTAATAAACTAAGTGAGGTATTCTGTTCCTCGTCTGAATCCAGGAGGGGCCTTGGACTATTGTGGCCTCCTCTTTTCAGTTTGTAAACCAGTTCTTCAACGTCATACTCTTGGTTTTCCAGATCCCAAGCACTTTTGCGTGTGAGGATTTCAGAGCAAACAATTGCAAAACTAAAATTAACGTTTCAGAGGCAAAAGATTTGCAAAACCTGTAAACGTCGCCTTCCATTGTTGCAGGGAGTGATGGCTCTCGAATGTGTTCAGGCGCAACCCACAGGAGATCTAAAAGAAAACTGCAAATTACATATTTCAGAAACCAAATATATGAAAATGGTTGACATGAACCCATTGATTGTCGTTCTTATGTAGTGCTCCCACCTTTCATTTCCCAAGAATTATCCTCTTTAATATGGTCCAGTGCATAGAACGTCAGCTGAACCCTCCATCTCTCATCGACCAGACAGCTACCAGAGGAAATCCATCCATGTGGTCCAAAAGTAGTATGAATGAAGTGCAATCCTTCAGAAATGTCCCGAATGAGAGAGTATTTGAAGAACCAATCCATTTGGATTGAACTCTTCGAAATGACATCCTTCAGAGAACTTCGGGCACAAAAGCGCCAGATTGACATCAGCTGTGGTCCGTCCAGACAGAGGCCCACGAAACGGCAAAGGTTGTCATGGTAGAGGGATTTCATCTACAAACCTTGTTTCAATGTTCTTAAACTTAATTACCTTTCTAAGCTCGGCGCATGTGCTACTCTTGAGTTCAACCCTTGTGTTGTGTTTCCTGGCTACAACTGACTCCTTGTCTAGCATGTAGAAGGCATGTCTATCTGTTTCTTTCTTTGAATCAATCGTCATCTTTGTGCTGGTAGTGATTGTACTTTGAAGGGATCGATGGCTCATTCCACGACGATTCTGTTCAGTTGGCGCCACCAACATTTGAAAGGGAATCTGCCACTGTTGGTTCAATCTCTCCTCTTCTTGCCGTTTCGTTCTGAGCTCAACTTTACCTTTGAAAACTGATGAGACTTACCTAATGACATAGGCAACCGCAGCAGCAATGAAGACCATGAGAAGGATAGTTCCGATGATTCCTCCAATAAAAGCACCAAGGTATTGTTGGAAGATTGGAGGTGGACATAATGAGCCATCATAGCCACAGAGGGGAAAATTCAATGGGATGATTCCATTCCTGGTCGCAAAAACGACAGAATCGGCTTGAAGAACTTGGATCTAAAAATATGACGATGACAAAGATATGTAGAAGAACAGTTGCATAATCAGAACCACTGATGTGGTACGGGTGTGAAACCTCACCGCATCAGTTCCATTGTCCAGCGTCAAGTCCTCCACAATTCGAAAGAGCGCAATCGGGCTGTTCTGACTATCCATTCCCCAGAACAAAAACACCGGATTTCTGCTGTAGTTTTGGTTCATTATGACGTCACCAGTATAACCTGCAAGCAAATTTCGACTTTGTGTTTGATGTGTAATGGGTAACCTCTAAATCTCATATTTGCTGTGACCGACGCCAGTTGATTCCCCGTTGGCCGGCTCATTCCCAGCTGCATACTTTTATTCAATGCAAGGCCAAAGAGTAGCATTGCGTCTCCCAGTTCTCCTACTTGAGATCCCGTCTGAAAACAAACTAGTTAAGGAAGAGAAAGAAGTTTACAGGGTCAATGTTGGTGCAGTTGTCGCAGTTGAAAGGTGGCTCTTTGAACTTGGCGGTGACATCTGCTACCAGTTGATCTGATGAATTGTACGGCTGGTTGTCCAAAATGAAGACTTTTCGAACAACTTGGAAAGCGATGGAATCTTTGCCGTCCGAAGGGTTGCTCGTGTCTTTCCAGATCTCCTCTGAAAATATTACAAACTTAAAAAGGAACATGAACCTTTCAAAACGGGAGACTATCCTGTCTTTTTAGCCTACCAAAATACATTAAAAAAGCTGTATACCGTACCCGTAAATATGGTATGTGTAGAAGACACTTACTGTATCCTCCTCTTCTGGATTCAAATTGAATCCAAACGTATTCGTCGATGTCCACTCCTTCTTCTGCAATTGCCAATAGCCAATTTCTTCTAGCCACATCAGTTTCGAAACAACTCAAAGTCACTAAACCTTTTTTATTTTAGTAAAAAGTACCACGTTACCTCTGGATGCCTGAGACAACTCCTGAATTGAAGTTTTCATGTCACTTTTACTCTCAGTTCTCAGCCGTTTCCGATAAGCAATGGAAATATTTGAAGACAGGTCGTTTAGCAATTGCTAAATTTCTTTGAAATTAACTATACGTTTTCTTACGTCGATGTTATCGACGACTTGTTGACAACGTGGAATCAAAGAACTTCTGGCTGTGAAGTAGACAACTGAGATGGTGTACCAGTTGTACTTGTCCAGGATTCGAAGTAAAGTTCTGGCTTGATTCATTCCGGCAGAAGAGGTGGCCATTAGAGTGGGGAAGTCATCTTTGTTCACAAGTTCGGCAGAGTACTGGGGTCCCCACATGATCAAGGGAATATTAAAGGTTTTGGCTGCGCTGCCACCGATCACAGCAGCTGGAAGTGGGGGTATTTTCAACTGACATTGCGCGTGACTATGAATGTGTGAACGTGTAAACGTGCAAATGACCTTCTTTTGTTCAAAATCTACCCACAAGCAGAGCATGGTGGTCCCAGAATCACATCGTACCCCGTCATTTCAATAACTGCTCCCAGCGCCTGGGCTTCTATGCAATCACTATAGTAGAATGTCAAACTGCAAAGGATTAAATGTCGATTTTCAAAGAATCTCACTTCAAAGTGAAGCCAGTGAGGATTCCCTCGTTGATTATCTTGTCCCACGCGACGCCCACAGCGGCTGCGGTGCGGTTCCAGCCGATGACTGAAGTCAGCTGGGGGTCATTCAGGGCTGCCAAAAGACCAACGTTGAGTAGCTAAAAGGCGGTTATTCACTCATTCAATAAAGAAATTGTTTCAAACATTTGCATTTTGTTACTTTTCTCTACAATGTTGGTTTCCCAGGTTTCTTGCCGAGAAGATTAGAAAAGTCAAACATGCAACTTGTTTGAGCAAAAAGATCACCGTGTTGCCAAGTTTGCAGAAAGGCTTTGCAAGAATGGCTTCCGCATTTTGAAAACAGCAACATGATCAACAAGCTCCCGCTTTTAGTTGTAATGCGGTCAATATAAATTATTTAGGAATACCACACAATTTTTAGAGCCAACTTCAAGAAAAAAAATTGCACAAGACAGGAATCGAACCTGTGTCGGCACGGCCACAACGTGGAGTACTAACCACTATACTACTTGGGCCAATAGAAAAGCCGCGGGCAGCGCCTTATCAACACAGTTTTTCTGAACAGTGAATCTTCAAACCATTGCAAGCAAATTAGCTTAAAGGTAAATATGTTTTGCTAAACTCTTTTTTTTCAATGTAGAGTTCTCTTACCCTGGGTTGGCATGTTGCCAACTGAAGAAAGAGAAGCAAAAGAAGTAGGCGCATCGGAAGAGATTTAGAATGAATTATCAAAACATCGAAGTGGAAGCCCGTGGAAATTAAGGCAGATTAAAGATGAAAAACAGAGGATTAAAGTCAGCGGGAGGGAAATCTCAAGACCGAAATCAGGCCAATAGACGTTCTCGAATCCAAGAAGGGGAAAGTACATGCGTGACTAACTTCTTAAAACGTGAAAAAACGAAAATATACAACTGGTAGTAAAATTTATACGTCATTAAAAACTTCTGTACAGACAAATGCAACGACAACTGGCTCAGTGCTTCTTGTGGAACCTTTTCTGCGCCCGAATCTTCTTTCTATGGAGCACACGAGGAGGAGTAAATGATTCAGTTGGTAGGTTTTCAGGAGTTCCAGGAACAAGAACTGATGGAGGTACTGAAAATCCAGCTTTAGTCTCAGTTGAAGTCAAGTTTTACCTTCACCAGCTGTATACTGTAGTTCATTGTACTGAGGCTGGTCATATGAAGATGGATTTGAGTAAGAAGAAGAGGAAGCTACTGGTGCACCATAAGCCGATGGAGCGGCCTGGACAGGGGGAGGAGGAGCTAAAATCTAATTGTGGTTAGTAAATACAGTCAATTACCGTAAGATTGATGAGCTGTTTGAGAAACAACTAGGGCTTCTTGAGCAGGGAGGACTGAAGGGTTGATTGGTAGAGAGGAAGGAATTTCGGGAACACCTGAAAAAATTAATTTGAATTGGTCTTTGCGAAATAATTCGGAATGTTCTATTAAAAATATCAAGGCTCTCCAAGTTATGGTATACAACGGATTATTTACTCACCATAGTGTTCCTCATCTTTAGAAGCGTCAGTCAAAGGAGCATAAGTTGTTGTAGTCGTTGGGTAAGGCGTAGTAGTGTCTGAAACAACCACTCTATGGTCATTTAAAGTTTCTTACCGTAATCACTGTACACGGTAGAGGGGTATTCGTAGACTGGCTGAGAAGCTGGTACTTGAATTGGAACCGGAGGCTGAGAGGTCTGGTTAGGGACTGAGACCTCATCGGCCTGAGGCTCTTGATAGATTGTGTCTTTAATCTTTTGATGCTGAGGGTAACCTAAACAATTAAGGTGCAGGCACTAAAACAAAATACCGTATGTAGCTGCTTGTTGTGGGTTCGAGTAAGGGCTTCCATAAGCAGAAGGTGATGGTTGAACTAGAGGTGGTGGGGCATAACTACCAGCCAGGGTGGTAGAGAAGCAGAGGAAGAGAAGAGGAATAGAAGAGAACATGTCTCAAACTGGGATGTTGAAGACAACCTCTGAGGTTCTCTTATAGAGAGTTCAGTTTTTGCCAAGTATGGTCAAGTTTAGAATCAAACCAGCTTTGTGAACTTTTTGTCCCCATCCAACCGGTACCGTTCCTGCCAGCCGGGATTCTCCTCCGGTTGTCTTTGTAGCGGATGCCGCAAAAACTAATCGGATGAGATTAGAGAGAGTGCAATATGGACTATCCAGTCGCCACCTCCTGTATAAAACCAGCCGAACCGTCATCTTTCCGTCCCTCTCGGATATTCTCCTTTCCTGACTTTAGATATGATTTCACTCTTTCTTCCTCTTTTCCTCTGCGTCTCTGCTTCCCTAGCCGGCAGTTACGCCCCACCGCCCGTGGTTGAACCCTCTCCATCTGTGTATGGAAGCCCTTACTCAACCCAAGTCAATACCTACGGTACACTAAGTGCTTTATAATATTCATACCATAGGTTTAGGTTACCCGCAGCAAACAGTTGAAGACACAATCTACAAAGAACCTCTAGTCGCTGAGGTACCTTTCCCAATCCCAACAATTCCTCAACCCCAAACGTACCAGTATCCCATTCAAGTGACTACCTCCCAGTCAGTTTACGAATACCCATCTACAGTATTCAGTGACCACGGTAAACAATTTGAAAGAAAATCACCAAATGGCTTTTAGACACTACAACCACCTACCCAACTACTACCACAACTTATGCTCCTGCTACTGAGGTTTCTGAAGACGAAGAACAGTATGGTAAGTTAGAGAAGTTGTTTTCTACCAAGGTTTAGCGTGGGGGGTCTTTCAAATTTGAGTGACTGAAAGATTTCTGAATTTTGATTTAAATTTAAATTACTAATTTAAGGTGTGCCCGAGATTCCCTCCCCTTTGCCTTTCAACCCTCTCTCTTCTGTCCTTCCTGCACAAGAATCCCCAGTTGTCTCTCAGCCAGCTCAAACTCAATCTTACGGTAATTAACTGTATTTACTAAGCACAATTAGGTTTCAGCTCCACCTCCCCTTGTCCAGGCCGCTCCTTTTGCCTATGGAGCACCAGTTCCCTCGCCTGCGTCCTCTTCTTCTTACGGAAGTCCATCTTCATACGACCAGCTTCAGTACAATGAACTACAGTATTCTGCTGGGGAAGGTAACACTTACATTCAATATACTCAGATTTGGATCAGAGTAACACACGCTTTTTAGTTCCTTTATCAGTTGCTGTACCTGGAACTCCTAAAATCCTGGCAACCGACGCTTTCCCTCCTCGTGTGCTCCATAGAAAGAAGATCAGGGCTCAGAAGAGGTTCCACAAGAAACTTTGAGTCAATTTGGGTTACGTTGTCTGTACAGAAATCTTTCGAAAAGGAAAATTTTAAATTTCTTTATTTTCAGTTTATGATTAAAATCTTGAAAAAGCCAATTATCTTTCCCTATTTGGCTTCAAACACGTTTGCTCGCAAGATTCCAATAATCGTTTGTCAAAACGCATCTTTATTCTCATATTTGTATTTACATTCTTATTTTAACCCATTGTCTTCAATATTGCATCGAATTCTGCTTCATTTCGGCCATTCCCGTGCCGATATTCCCATGTCGCTTATGTAGCTCTGCTCCCACTCTTCGTCTCTGCTCTCCTCGCATGAAAAGTAACTCCACCTGAAATTCTTTAAAGTAAATAAACACAGCCCAATTGCCTCGTCTAAACTGTAGTTTCTGGTTTCAGGAACAAAGAAAATGACAAACAACAGGGCAATGACCGTGATTCCTGAGTAGAGAAAGAAGGTTCCTAAAAAGCTGCTTGAAACGTGCTAGAATAAATGCTACCGTATTTGGTGATAGCCTGTGTCAAAGAAAGGAATGTGAGAGAAATGACGAGGTTGAATATCCAATTGACGGCTGTCGAGATGGAGACGCAAGTGCCCCTAGCCCAGAGAGGGTAGAATTCCGCGTTCAAGACCCAGGGTAAAGGAGCGTAGCCTGAAAGATTGCTTAGTTATTTAAACTAAACATAACCCTATCAAAAGTAAAAATGTTCTGGAATTTCAAAATCAAGGTTTTGGGTGTTCCTAATCAAGCACACCTAAGGCAAAGTAAAGTGCGACCAGAATTTGGACGAGTTCATTAAGTGAGAAAGGTGTTCATTTTGGCGATGGTTTACAAATGATGGGGGAATTCTTGTTGTGTAATTTGGCGATCATTTGGGTTCTCGCTCAAAAAATGAGAATAAACCCTTCAAACCCACTGGTTACTTGCCTGAACTGAAGAAAGTGAGGTAGACGACCATGAGCACAATTGGAAGAGCAGTGTATTTCGTTTGGCAGAATCCAAAAAAGAACTCATTAGAGTTGTGTTCATCAGGAGTTGAGACATTGGCACACGGTCCAGCTCCCAGCTGTACTCCATAGCGTGCTGGTAGACAGAATCCTCCTGATGAGGTCGTCTGGCAGAAGCCACAGTGCTCATTGGTGACACAAGAGTCACAGTTCCTTGAATGTATCTGTTAGAAAAAAAGAAAAATTAACTTACTCAAGAGAAAAGCAATGACTACTTGCATTACTGGTCATTGGAGTAAAAGCAGGGGTTGAATCGTTGTTGATCATAAGGAAAGCTCCTCCCATAAGGGCCAGAGTGATTGCTACTCCGATCACAGATAGAATCAGAAGCAATCTCCTTCCAGCCCTTTCGATGAGGTACATCGGAATGAAAGTGCAGAAGAAATTCACGGCTGAAACCACTTGATTCTTAAGATTGAGCAGACGCTACCCGATATGCCTACGGATATCCAAATAATATTATGGGCGCTCTTGATCCCCGAAGACTGTAGTATTTTGCCAGTGTAGTACCTGAAAGATTGCGCCGTGTTGTTTATTTTAACAACGTGTCGAATTCCGAAAACAGGGTTTCCGGTTTCGGTAAACTGGAGTTATGACATTACTGCACAGGCACAACATAAACATGTTCGTTGAAAATAGACGGATATTCAAATAAAGAGAGAGAGAGAGAGAGAGAGAGAGAGAGAGAGATGCACGCTCACACACGGCCTGAAATACTTACATGATTGTATTGATGCCCGAGAGTTGTTGAAACGCTTGAAGCATACATCCTACAAACAGGGCCCTTCTGACATGGGGGGTTCCCAGTATCCTCATCAAAGTGGAAGTTTCATGTAATTGAGCAAATTCCCTCAATTCTTGCTCTCGAGCTGCTGCTATTTCATTCATCTCATAGTCTATCCACGCTTTGTTGTCGCTGTAGATGTTACGAACAACCTTAAAACCATTTTCTAAAAACACTTTTTGTTTTACTTTTTGAGCTTCTTCTTTTCTGCCCTGTTCGTAGAGCCACCGAGGGCTCTCTGGAAGGAAGAAGAATATAACAAATTGGATACCCGCGGGAATAGCGGCAAAGCCAAACATTAACCTAAAAAGACAGGTTAGACAAGCAAATAAATAAGATCCCTCCAGCCAACTTCTTCTGGATTGAGGTAGCTGAAGCCACCAGCAAAGATATTGGCAGCAAGGAGACCGAATGTGATCATTAGCTGAAAGCCAGTGATTAGACGACCGCGGATGTGGGAAGGGGAAGCTTCGCTGACGTAGACTGGGACGATCATGGAAGCGAATCCTGAAATGGCAGTTGATGAGGCGTCACATGCTCATCACCTCACAGGCACAAACATACCTATCGCGATTCCAAGCAAGATCCTTCCAATCACCAACATCACTTTGTTGATGGAAATGGCACATACCAGTGCACCGGCGAAGAAGATGAATGAAGATCCAATTATCACTTTCTTCCTCCCAAATCTATCGGAACCAGGACCAGACAGGAGAGATCCCACGGCGGCAAAACCTGAAAATGCATTTAAACTCACAAAACTTTCCAGCTTAAGTCAAATCAAAGAAAACAAAGTGAACGTACCAGGAGTGACTGAAACTATAATCTCTTGCCAGATGTTGTTCATAGGCTTCATATTTTCATTCTTCGGAACGTAGAGCATTGCCGATGATACTATTCCTGTATCATATCCAAATAAAAATCCTCCTATGACAGCAGCGAAGGCCAAGGAGTAGACGTACATCCCAATTCGGGGTACACCGGCAGGGCGATCTGCTGCATTCCCATTTGATTGGATCTGAAAGAACATTGAAAAGGGGTTAGAGAAATGAATAGTCAGAAACGAAGAGAAAGGGGAAGAGGGAAACCCACAACGTTGACTTGGACCATCTCTCCCGACGGCAGCAGAGGTGACTAAAGGAGACTGAAATCCGGGAATGAGCAAACAGAGGAGGTCAAAACACGCAAACAGCCACAGAACGGAATGCCTTGTCCCTTGTGTCAGAGTAAACTTGTTGCTCACGGCAGCCTGAAAAAAGCAAGTGTACTGTTGTTGTCGAAACGGAAGTAGAAGTTGAGGAAAGAGGAGTTACGGTCTATTTTCGGAAAGAGGAACCAACAAATCTGAGCAAAAGATCATTTCAACAATTGTCAACAAAGAATTCGTAAGAAAATTTGATAGTTTGTAAACGCAGTGCAAGCAAGGCGTAAAATAAATCGTCATTGTTACTACAACTGACACGAAAACACATATTCTGATTGATCTCTGCTAATTCTAACCTGCGCAAAACAAATCGCCTGCGATTATCGTGATTTCTATCGTCGATAATAATCTCCCGATTCAAAAAGACTAAAAGTTGGCAGTTCTGTATTTTGTGCGAGCCGCGTCATGGGCATACATAAAAATTACATCTCTGCAGACTGTTTGCGGGACGAAAATATCTCGGTATCGCTTTTGAGCTAATGAGTCACAAATAGTTTTAAATTTATTTTGCACTGAATGTGAAAACATCGTCTAGTAGATTCTTTGTTTGTTAGAAATTTTCTAAAACTGCTGTAATCAAACATGCTCAAACTCGATGCATAAATAATTCTAATAGCCAAACAGTCTTAGAAACTTTGTATACGAGTATGTATACGCAAGACATCTGCTCATATTTGAAAGCTTTTATTATAGACAGGCAAATTTGGGAGATGAGTCAGTCGGAGTAGCTTTGTTTACGAGTGTAAAAGATCAAATGTGACTGTGTTACATCTCACCTTCAGAATCACGTAAGTTTGGCGAAAACATCCAAATGGGTGTGTTTGTGTACTGTCTTTTCGAAAATCGAATTGAAAATTGTAACTGCGAAACCGCGGCGCTTCACCAATACATTGGGCAATTTAGAGAAAAGTGTATAAACGCACTGAAGCAAGAATCGTCGTTACGACAACTTCGAACACAAACATATTTTAATCTGTCAAAAATACAACGCTTGCGGTGTTCTGTCACGATGGAAAATGTTGAGATCAGACAAAATCAGACGCTATTCTTTAGAGACATTGAAGTTTTGTGTGGAAAGTAAAAGACCTAAATGAAAAAGTGGTCAGTTGGCTATCAGCCGGGGTTCTTTGTGTGTGTCTGTGTGTTTCATCGGCCACGTGCGTGTTTCCTTTTTCGGCCGATTTGTTTCGCGAAGTTTATGACAAAGCAATCTCCAACCGGTTGTCCTGAGATCATAAATCAATTCTTTCACTGTTACAACTTAATTGAAATATTTCAGGAAAAGAACGGAAGGAAAGGAACTAATTGGAATGATCAATGCGTACGTTGAACACAAACACCATCAACTATGCAGCGGTTTCTCAGATTTATTACTTATTACGAGCTACGTGGAGAGACACGACAGAGACGACACTTCCATCGTGTGGTCATTCCGGGAGAATTCCCACACTCCTGAAAACTCTGATTTTCTAAGGAAACTTTGAGATTCACCTTTGGTTGTACATTTCAACTCGATCGATTGAACTCCTGAGGCGAACAGTCCTCTCTTTCCGTAGTTGAACTGCAAATGTTGTGCTGTACTATGTTCTGTGTGGTTTTGTTATATCATGTTGGTTCAAAGAATCAAAGGCCAAGAAGCCAAAGGACACGGGCGGGGAATTTAAATTATTCATGGCCACGTGATCTGAGTAAGGGAGGGGAGTTCCATTGAGGGTTCACAGTACAAACTAGAAAAATTGAAGATGCGAACAAAGCCATGTAAATGAGGAGGAAGTTCTCACGCTATTTAGGCAAAGGATTAGGAAAAAGTAAAAATTAGGCACATTTTGTTAAACATGGCCATTAGATCTTGATTCATGGTAAGATTGACAATTCTCCATTTTGTATGTGAGAGCATTTTGAAACGTAAAAACTGTCTGGTTGTTTGTTGTCCAACAAATGGAGATTCTAAATGCATAGATAACAATCACAGAAAAGTGCTTTAAGAAAGGAAAGTTAGGTGGGCCAAGGCAGTCGATCGTTTCTGAGAATGCTGTTGTTGTACTTACTTGTAAGAAAGTGTCAGCTGTTGCAGTCGATCCACTACAAGTCACCTTTTGTACGAAACAGCCGCCCTCTCCCACACTCTTCTCCATTTTTATTACATCGGCATGCGATTCAGGTTCAATCGGGGTTAGAAGACAGGAAGCACATCCTCAATAAGTCCTTCATCTACCGTCTGCCTGAAGACCAACCTTTTGGGGGAATTGAGGACCCGACGGCAATCAGAGAAACGAAGGCAAGTAGGGAGAGCATGCCGGCGGCTGCGCCGTGGTAGCGAAGAATGAGCTTCGGATGTTTCGTGGATTCGACTGTGCAAACTCGAACTGTGACCGGAAGCGCCACGAACAAAAGGAATATTTGATGGACAGGGGAACAGTACTGTTACCTTAGTATTTTGTATTTTGGATTATTTAGATCCAGGCCAGACCCAGCAACCTGCGAATAGGCCATGGTATTTTTCCGATCAGCTAATAACCATAAAACAAAATGGTCCGCCTGGTAATTGGCAACTATAATTTTCAGTGATACACATGTGACACTTGCAGGCTGAGGGAATGCTTGTGCATTTGTGACGTTCAGGGCATTTTGTGACCTGCCCGTCACTTTGCTAGGCTCGGATAAAGCTTATTTACTTTTACAACCACACAGTGCTTAAAATGTTTTGTATATATGCATTATTCATATTCATGAAATTTCTTAGTCTATATTCATATAAAAATTCAGACATAAATATAAACTGTTTTTTTTTCAACCAGTTTTCAGTTGCACAGAACGAACTTTAGATTATAAAATGTAGACTGGTTTACTTAAAATTAAAGACAACCATTACAAGTTGTAGTCTACAACAGAGTAAGTATACATTTCATTTCGGTAGATTTAAAATCAAGGAATGTTTCAATTTAACAGCAGCAACAGCAGGCATCACAGCACTCCCCGACGCAGCAGCCACAGCAGAGACCGGCACAGAGAGCAGCCAGCAGACCTCCTCCACCACTTCCTCCCCCGCTGCGATGGTGATGGGGCTGCTCCACACTGCAAAAGGTATTTAATCGTTTGTTTTGCACAGACAGTCCTGTAGCTGTAAGCCCAAAGAACAAACAGAACTTGAATTCACGTGATCGAGATATTTGATCAGATTGTTTGCTACCGCGCTGGCACTGACAGGATCAAGTGTGAAGAGCAACAGCTGAGGAGATGGATAATTGATTTTGTCCGGGAAATTTAGTTTAACAAAGCCAACTTACTAAACGGTTTGTGGTGGCGGCTGAGGATAGTACCCTTGGGGAGGAGGAGGATATCCGGGCTGCTGATTGTAGTAGGGTTGAGGCGGGTGCTGAAAAAATAAATTTACGAAAATATACGTGTTTCTTTCTTTGTCTCTGCGAATCAAAGTTATTTTCTTGCTCTCTTTTACTCTCCGTTTTAAACTTACGCAAGGCTCACAATGATGGTGATGATGAGTCATTTTGAAGCTGAAATTCAATACTAAGTAAATTTAGTTCAGAAACGGAAGAACAATGTTTAGAAGAAATCAATACAAGGTAACACCAGACACAATCAGTGAGTCAGCAAAAGAACCATTTCGGCAGCCATTGAAAATGTGATTCTTTTTGGTATTGATTTCTTTCCTATTGTCCGGGCGATGTGGCAAATAGTTTCGAAATAGTTTCAGTTTTTGATGAAACCGCTGGAATGGTCTGGCCGCTGAGATCAAATTGTAGGATCGTATGGTTTGTTTCGGAGGCATGAAAGCAGATGACATTTCAAGGAATCCCTCTTGTTAAAAGTTAGTCTCTACTGAGGTAAAAACCAAAAAGTCAAGCGTCGTCGGTCGAAAGATACGTGAATACACAATCTGTCGGCGGAGAAAGAGAAGCCGACATGGAATTGAGGGCGGACCGGTGAGTCAACTGCGCAAACAGGACGACCCGGCACCCGCGGGAGCATCGGGTGCACAGGGTGATGTCAGGGGGTTGGGAATAGGAAATGGGAAGGCGAATCATCGTCGAAAGTTCCTCGAATATTAAAAATGTATTTAGAATAAAAATGGATTTTGCTGGATTTGCATGCTTCCAACATCAACATGCATGGCGTGGGGGGTTCGTTACGTGTGAAAGTCTCCTAGTTTTCGAGATATTCCATCTCAAAGTGGGGTCTCCGTTTGCAAATTTATCGACGATTACGTCAGAAAGATACTTTGAGCGAATGATTTTTATAATGATATTCTTTTTATTTGTTAAACATAACATACGTCAGTTTGAACTTTTATCGGAGAAAGGTCAAATATAATTCAATGTCATTTTCTTCTGCTGCAATTGATTGTCCGCTTCTTGTCGTTCGCTGTATTTGAATAACATAAGAAAATGTACCACCGGAAGAAAAACAATATAGAGGATTGCATCTGAAATTGAAATCATTATAATTTTGTCGTATTCCACTTTACCCAAACTGGCGAATAAGTAATGTTCGGCTGGCTTTTTGTTCCCTTCCTTTAAGTGTTTAAGGTAATATTTATCCACTGCGGATATGACGAAGATAAAATTTATGAAAGCCAAAAAATTAGTTAAAATAAGAACAAATTCGCATGCATGAATGCCATCTTTCCTTAATCCTCTGTTTAAAGACGAGGCCTGAAATTGAATTATTTACAGTCACTGTTTGAATTTGTTAGACAAACCACTAGGATGAAGGTGTGGGCGAATGATAGCAGACACATGTAAGTGAACATTAGAACATAGCCAATAGCAAGCAATCCTTCTATTTCAAGGCTCGTTTCATGGTGTTTAATGGCGGAAGGAAGATGAAAAGACAGAAGAATGGTCTAAACCAATTTTTGAAAAGATGGGGTTTTTACTTACATAGGCAACATGCAGAACGGCCCAGAGTAGTCGAAAAATGGTAATTTGAGCTTTAAGGGACATGGGAGAATACGAAAAATGTAATTGATGAAACTTCCATCTTATCGCGTTTAAAAAGCAAGAAACAGAGTCACAGAAGGGCAAAAGCACAATCGCGCGCGAATTTTAAACTGATTATTATTTGAAGTTTAGCTTTTATGAAAAAAAAGAAGAAAATTAATCAGTCAAAAGTCATAAAAACGAACTTCATCGTTATCACTGGTTAACAGAGGTTTCAGGGTTTTTAATCCCTTGGTATGTTTTTTTTACAAATTAATTCATTCATCAAGAGAAAATATGTACTTTATTTATGATACATAATTTTATCAAAAGATATTTTATGCAAATTCTGTCGAACAACACTGCGCCTTGCGATAATCGATAATGGCCAAATTAATTTTTAAAAAATAATTTAAAGCCAGTATTTTAATACCATCGGATGATCTCCAATGGATAAACAAGTATCGAGATACATTTCTGTTCGGATACAAAGGATATAAATTTCAAATATCTTATTTCAAATATAGCCCATTGAATATCAGACTCCTTCCGCAGATTTTCCTGTTTATTGCGTTTTACGTAATACATGGCAAGACACTGGAGGGCAGGAACCGGATATAGAAAAATAACGTTGCCTTAAATTCATTATGTTTACAAACATATATTACCTAAAAGATCTGCGAAAACGTAGGACTCTCGTGGGCCACTAAGTTCTCTATTTTTTCTCATTTCTTTCAAGTATTTTTCAGCCAGAATGCACATGACGACAATAAAAAGTATAAATGCAATTACATTTGTAATGAATAAAGATTGACAATAAAGACATATATTTAAAAAAAAAACCAAAATACATATAAAAATCAATTGTATCCAGTGTTTTAGTCCTATTTCTGTAGTGTTCAAGTGCAGAAGGAAGGTAAAAAGCAAGAAAAGTAGTGTAAACCTAAATTCTCAAGAAGAATAAATTAACTTACCTAACCAGTGTACAGAACTGCCCAAAGGAGGCGAAATTGAAATACTAACTTTTTTATAGGAATTGTATTTAAAAATCCATTTTTATTTTTTTGGAAAACTTGTTACAAAAAGGCTCTGATTTTGTGCGTGAAAAGCAACCGATTGACTAATTCATTTTAAAAAAGCAAAATTGCGCGGGAAATTTTAACAAATGGGTGAAAAGGACAATGCACATCAGTATACAATCGCATTATTATGGCACATTAATTTTTTTTAGTATTTCAGTTTCTAAAATATTTTATCATTATTTAAATTATGAAATATGGATGGTTAACTGGTGTAACCACGGAAACAACGTTGAACAGAGTTTGTCTCTTTCTTTTGTGTTCAATGTAATAATACGTGTTTTATAATTTCTTTAAATAAAAAATCACAAATAATCCATGGTTGTCATCTGTTTTTCTTCCTTCTGCTGAGAGTCATGGTCCTTCATAATCATGCACATCACAGTTCCAAAAAGGAACAGTGGAGCTATTGTCATTAAGATGGCAGTTTCTGAAAGACAGCATTTGTTTATTAAAAAACTGTAACGAGAGTTTACCGAATCCGAAGGTGTGAATCATACAAATTCCTTTCGGTCGGTCTTCTTCGGTTTCAAAAACCTTCCATAAAGTTAGAAATACCAGAGTATAGAGTATCATGAACTGGAAAAACACTTTTAGAAGTATTTATGAGAGTAGAGGCCAAAAACAATTTTTATAAAGTTTATATGAACCCACCGGGATGTACAATACAATTATAAGCCCATCTCCTGCATTGGCATACTGCCACTTTTGTTTCTTGAACATCTTACTAACTGCGACCTAAAATCGAGCTTAGCAAAAACTGTTAGTTTGAGTCTTACCAGAAAAGTAGAAATCTGTGAAATCGCCAAGACACAAGTTGTGAAAAGTGAAAGCAGCAGATTGTTCACATGATAAGTACAAAGAGTTTTGTTCTTCAAGTACTCGATTTGGGCAGTTTGCAAGTAAATTCCAATGCGGAACAACTGAAATAAGGGAAAAATAGAAAATAGAGAAAATTACCTGCACAAAATGAAGAGTAGCCCAAGCGAAACGGAGAAAAAGATACGTGGCTTTCCCTTTCATGGTTAGGGAAATCAATTAACAATTAGTGTCGTGCACCAAATAAAGAGAGAAAGAAGAAATCTGTTAATTTTACGGAAGGAAGACCGATCGATACTGGCCTTATCGAAAGAGGTCAGATTTTGTGGGTCATCCGTGATTAACACTGGTAATTGCGGATGACCCTGGGAGGAATGCTGCTATCCAGAGCTACTTTGTCTATTTTGTCGCTTATATAACCAAGCGCACAATTGGAATCAGCGTCAAAAACTCTAAAAGCTAGTTTTAGTTTTTTTGTGTCGAAAGCAAGGCAAACAGAATTGTTTGTTGAGATTCGGCTGATTTTATTATGAATTATTTTATTTTCTTAGGAAGTTCGGCGTAGATTCTTGTCAACAGTAACTGATTTGTATTGCCAATTGGATCTTCTTCATTGCCACAATCTCTTCTCGAGGAATTTTATTTATGAAGTATATAATTAGTTGATAATATGCAATATATAGAAAACAGAATAAATCTAAAATAAGATTAAATTACAAAAAAAACATTCTAAAATTCTTACATTTGCGATTCCGTATAATAAATCGACAAAGTAATGCTCATCATGATGTCTTCATAAAGACATCATGATGATTAGATAACCCCCGACATTCATTATAAGGCCGTGATGACATAGCTCCTCTTAGAATTTTTTAATTGAAAGAAAAGAAAAGTTTTCACAATGTTTTCTTGAAACATTGTTTCAATGTGTGTGTATGTCTGTGTCTGTGTCTGTGTGTCTGTGTGTCTGTTTTAACTGGGTTTCGAAAGGAAGGGGTGCCAGAATACTGCAACTTTTTGAATTCAATCAACTGAAGCGAATAAATTACCAGTTGACAGAGCGTATTAGTACCACAATCAGTCTATAACGGATGGCGTGCAAACCTACTACAAATTTTCAAAGTGGTCTTGTAAAAAAAAGCCCAACGGAAAGCTCTTCATCGCATTTTATAATTTTCTGCAGATAACTTTAAAACAGTAATCAATACAACTTTTTATACAAATTTTTAAAAAAAATTTAACAGTAATCAATAATAGTAGTTAATCTAATTTTCTCCTCAATTGTAGTCTTTGCAACAACCTCCTCTTTCGAAATCCAATCGCGCAATCCAGCAAAAACAAATCCTGAGAAAATTGGAAATACCAAAATATCTGAAAAAAGGTAAGTTTAAATTTTACCACTTACCAAAAACAGAAATCATTTCAGGCATATCACACTTTTTTCCTGTTTCTTTTGAAATATAAGAATAATAGAAAAATAAAATAAAACCAAGGGTATATTCAGTTAATAAAAACTAAACAAATTAAAATTTTACAAAAAGAAAAGCTCTTACGGCTATCACAACCTTGAAATATTTATCGTCTAAAATATGCGAAAAATAGCTGTCTTCCTTAAGACATAATTTCATTGTCTGAAATAATAAAATGTAAAATCGATTTTAAAATTGATCTTACCAGAAGCATAATAATAGACCAAATAGAAAGAAAAAATACAACAATTAATGATAAAATTAGGCCGAGAAGAGGAACCAGGCATATTTCGGGGTCTTTGTTGTAGTCGGAAAGAGACGAATTAAGGCGGACGCTCAAAAGAAATGCCTGAAAGTTTGTCGTAAAAGGTAAATTTGTTATGAGCTTACGCATATAACATGGAAGAATGCGAGAAGGAATCGAATAAAGAGAAATTTGTGTTTTATTTCCATTAAAGTGTCAAAAATGTATAAAATTGTCACTTTATTATGGTAACCGTTGAAAATTGTCCGAGGTCCCGCAGTAATGACTGGGTGGTCCGTCCAATCGATATCTCTTTCGAACGGCGCGAGGATAGCGTATTTCGCAAGCGTAGGTCCTCGGACCGGCTGGCCGGGAGGGATTGCGGCAATTGCCAGCCGTTGGGCATCTGCAGATGCCTTCGCGTGCACACGTACGCACAGACAACACGCACACGGTCACGTTTAAACCAAAATTAATTGACAGTGTTGTAAAGAACGGGGTCAAATACGACTAAATTTGATTTATCAGAAAATACAATAACAACAAAATGTGTATTATTCGAAATTAGCAATACTGAAGATTCTTTTTCATAATATGTGTTTTCTCATATCGTTCGTCGGTTCGAACAAGGCTCATCACAAAGTATGAATATGTAATGATCAATAAAATGCCGAAGAAAACAATTAAATATGTTAAACAAAACATTTATTCATTACCATAAAATAATATTCTCAATTCTGGCATTACAGAAATTAGCCCGAGTCTGTGTTCTCGATGTATCTGATCTGCTGCCATTGGCAAACCACCCCCAAATCCAGCACAGATCAAAAACTGAAATTGATAAAAAGAATATAACATTTTTGGCATTTTTTAACAATGCTCATGAAAGCAAGCAGAGTGACGTTGGCGACCGAAGTGTAAACACAATTATAAAAAATGCAACGCCTGAAAAAGGCACCCTGAAATTTGGTTGTTTAGTATTTTAATTTCATCTTACCACAAAAGAACATAAGAAGCCTAAAGAGACACTTGCCATGCTGCAAAAACATAATTATTCCGTAAAAATACAAAGAACAAATTTCAGTTTGTATTTCTTCATTGTCGACAGCCCAGCTAAGAACTGTAGGAAACAAAAATGTCTAAAAGATGAGAATTTTAAATGTCAAAAGTTAGGAGATGTATGTAGAAGACTGAAGAACAGGAACAGAAAACGAATGAAAAGGAAAAGACGGCTGAGCCGGTCCATTGAGAGCCATTGAGAATAAATTTAAAAAGCAATATTTTAAGCAAAGTAGTGTTTTGATTTCAGAGCAATAGAAACATTTATTCGAAATCTTACTAGAAATCAAGTGCTAAGGGGTATAGAATAACTTTAGGCTTTAACTTCACTTAGCAGTGCGTCAATACTTTTGGTTTGTAAACAAATTCCAGGGAAAACACTTTTTGATTAAACATTTAAAGGAACCATCAGCCTCCTTTTTTAAATGAGGATAGCTGTTATGCTAATTCACCATTTCAATTGAGATAATTTTTTCCAACACCGCTCCAAGCAACGTTTTTTTTCACAAAGGGGCTGATTAGCATAGCATTGGCGGTCAAAGGAGGCTGATGGTCCCTTTAACAACTTTGCCTTAGGTTTCAGAAAAAAGTCTTACTGTACACATTTCTTGAAAAGCATATTTGAGTTTGCTTTTCCGTAATTTAAAAAAAATCTGAATGCTTTCTTCGCCACCTGAAAATAGGGACCGCAAGGTGGGGCGCCCCGGGGGCAGCCCGATTTATTAAGAAAATATGGTTTTTGTGGAGTGCGCGCCTATGAGAACCGTTTTCTTTGATCTAAACGAAGAATATAAGGTAATAATAAACGACAAAATCGATTTTGAAGGTTTCGTTGAGAAATATCAAATTTAACATCGTGATCCGACACTTTTTTTGTGTTTTTTGGCTACTGACGGCGAACAAAAGGTCGCTCACTCATTTTTTAGACATTATCCGAATTGTTGACTTGGTATCAATGTAAATATTAACAAATATCTCGAATACATGTTGACCGAAAAAAGATACAGTCGATTTTGTATTTGTTTTGCAGTTTTCTCAACGTTAAATAAAGTTTTCTATTATTCACGTATGAAAACGAGTCCCCAGTACTGTCAAGCACTTATTAGAAACGTAAAATACCTCAAAAATTGTTTTTCAAAAAAATACAGCCTGAATAATAACATGACCTTGGGCTGAATTTTTAGTTTTTGTCTTATTCTCAACTAAACAGGCCAGGATCACCAAATGTGAGTAGAAATGCAGGTACAACCTGTTTTTTCCTTTATTTTAGTGGTTTAAAACACTATTTTAATGTTGACCCTCGATTATTATTTAATTTTGAAAATCACTTAAATTATCGCAAATTTCAGTATTCGAGAAAATGCGCCCCATGGCTAACGCGGGAATATGAAATATTCAAACTCTTCGGCCGTTTGAATTTTTTCTCCTTGATCTCCTTGAGATTTCCTCGCTTCTGGAAAATCCTTTGGTGATGAGCCATCTTCACATTTTGGGCATGATTGATGTTTCGATCACTGGTCCCATGTGGCGCTTGGTTGAACAATCGAAGCACGTTTTGCAAACAAGTCACTATGTGACTTCTTTGAAAGACTGGCTTCAGCGTGCGTCTTTAGATCCCCCTTTGTTCCTCCAGGGAAACACCCCGATTGCCTCCCTAGACCCCCATAGCCAGGGATCGGGTAACTTCTGTAGTGCGCTCTTTACCTACCCCATATCGGAATTCACCCTCCAAGCAGCTTCTGCGTCTCTTTCTGCTACGGAGAGGTACTTTACCCGCCTTTTCGCTGATTTCCTTCCCGGTGGGAGATATTTTGGTTCTGAGAGTATTGTAGAAGAGACCGCCTGCGCGCCGCTAAGTAATAGGTCAATTGAGAGTGCTTTCGGGTATGTTTCCTACCTGTTCGCTGCATCTCCCAATATGCGGACGTCAAGGGTGGAGGCGAGTATGTTGTTTAAAAAGAACCACACCTATGAGTGGTTGAAAAATAAGAGTTCAGCAGAACGTGCCAATTTGATGGCCTCTGCTCGTAACAACATCGCATCCATCCAAGACCAAGCTAAAAGGGAGAACGCCCAGCTCTCGGACGAAATTATCAAAATTGCGACTAAAAAGGCGGCGAATTCACAGAGAAAGGTGGCCGGAGAAATTATGGTGCGCCGTAAGTGGACAGAAGAAATCTTCGCCTACGGAATCTGGGAATCTGTGGGTGAGGTGGATTCTGGTCTCTCGAAATGTGGACCCTCGGTTGGAAAGCAGATGGGTGCTTTAGTGGCGCAGATCCGCTACCGTCAGAAGGTCATGCAACAGCCTGAGCCTCGGCCCAAGTTGTATACATTGTCTTCGAACGGGCGGAAATGCACAATTCCCGAGCTTCGAACTCGGGTCCTGGAACTCATCGACGATGACCTGAAATGCAAACATTCTTTTTCAGAGGGAAACAGTCAGGAGTACGTGGGACGTTCGTTGATCTACTTTTTCGACTCCGTTGATGGAACCAGAAATGGTTTCGAAGGCGTAGTCGAATCGGTCGAACAGCGGGCCCAGGGGCAACCGGTCGTTTCCATCCGGTACCGGGATGACCCTCTCATGTACCCCGTTTCCTTGGATGAGTTTCAGATGGCCATAGAGAGTGGATCCATAGAATTTCTTGAAGTTTAAGGTTTTCTTGTGAATTATTTTCTTTTTTTACTTATTTTGAGCCTCTTTTCTAGTTGTTTTCATGTAAATCTGTCTTCTTCTTGTGAATTTATTTCTTGTGAATATGATTTGCGCCGGCATCCACGTCCCCGTCGTGCAAATCGGACACCGCTTCGTCATTTCTATTCAACTTACTACTTTTTTTGGTATTTCGACGAAGCGGCGACTGAGAGATGTCAATATGTTGTAATTATTGTTTTTTGCCTTCAATAAAGATAATACAATTGTTTTGTTAATTTTTTTATCAAATATTTTAATTTTTTGTTTCAAAAATATAGGTAAAGTTGAATTTTCGGTAGTTCATTCAAGGAGGAGAAAACGCCGCTCGTCACTTAGCTGTGCATGGCGTTTAACAGGGTCCGCGCATGGGTTGCAAAAAAAAGTATGCGGCAAACAGCAAGCTCCGCCCAACGACATTCATACAGGAAATTTGAAGGCTGGTTGAAAGTACTTAAATAGGCATAGCTTGGTTCAAAATGAATGAAATTTAAAATTTTTAGCGTTAATCTTCAAGTTAGAGTATACAAAATTTAAAAAAATAAATATAATATTAAAAAAATAATTTTAAAAATTGACCTTGCGGTCCCTACCTGAAAAAAGCTTTTTTAATTTCATTTATTTGCTAAATAAAAAATGACTCCTCGGGTCTTTTTTTATTTCACTTCGGCTTTTTCTCACAATAATCCACCTACTAATGATAAGATTTACAAATTTTTAAATAAAAATAAGAATTTCAGACTACGAAAATTGTTTTTATTGTAAAATCAGCTGGAGAAAACGATGTAATGACTGGGGATGAATGCCTTTTACCTCTGATTTTTATAATTATGACTCTGTGTGTGATGATTAATCTCACCATCGCACACTTCTGCAATTTACTGGTAATTTTCTCCAATATTTTTCTCTCTGAAAATTTGATTATCTAATGCTTAATTTTAGTTAGTTTTATCAAGGAAGTTTCAAGGAAAGTGTTTCTTTTATGCGTCAACTTGTGATACGGTACTTTTCTTTCTTCCATTTTCCGGGAAAAAAAATTATAAAAAGGAAATATTTAACTCATTTTTGCAATGGTTTTCTTTGAATTCATAATTTTCGTGGTTTATCTCATGTTTGACAATGTGAATGTTCCTTGCGAAATGCAAGAAATCGCAGTACTTGGAGGTAATTTCCATTGTTGAGCTCAAGTTTAAGAAAATTCAGATATCGGCTGGTGGGTGTTTCTCTCCACAGTTTCATTCACGTTGTTCTGCATTGGACTGCATTTCGCTGACTTTGGAGGCGGAAGAAATCGAGGGTGCAAGCTAAAATTGACTATTGTTAATTAAACATTTCGGTCTTTTACATATGAATTATTAGCTTTTTATTGTGTTTTATTAAATCGAACATAAACATAGCACAATGTTCACGCCATATTTGGTAGCCCATATTTAAAACTTTTTGACTGGGTGCGCTGTTGTTCCAAGCTTTTGCCAAATGTTAATTTAACAAGTTTAATATTAAAGTGTTTCAAGGAAAAATCTTTATACATGTTCACATGTTATGCCACAGGAGTTTGATACGACGAACAATCTTGACTATTCTTTGTCGTTCGAATGAAAGGACAGGTCTGAAAAGAAATTTTCGCAAGTACAAAAAAATTACCAAGATGTTTATTTACAAAGATTATAAAGAAAACCTCAAAACTAACCGCGTCAGGACAGGCCAGCGGCAGGGCGGGGGTGGTCATAGACCCCTGGGTCGTTTTGCTTCCAACTGGCTCCAGGATATTCTTCCAAAGCCAGGTTGTCACCAAAGCGTGGCCGTACTGCGAAAAATGGAAGCAATCAGGGGCGAAAAATCCAAGATTTACTGAGCCGTCGGGCTGAAAACGGGTCTTCCTATGGTCTGGAGCGTTTACTCACACTGGTGGGAGGAGTGGTGATGTCTCTAAAGAATGGCTGAACCACAACTGTGAAGTCATTTTTCTCAAATTGGCCAGAAGTCTGGATGGCCATTTCATCGTTGGCGTATTGAACGCAGTACTGGAAGTTAAGTTTTAAGTTTCAAACTTTGGACACTTACATCAGAGATTTGTTGATTTGTGATGGTTCTGTTGGCTTCGCAACCACATTCTTGTCTAAAATGGAAAAAAGTGTTTTATAAACAATGTCAGCTTACATATGCATTTCAGTGCAGAACATGTGTCCACTTTCTGTATTCCTGAGGACTTGCAGTTGGAGCATTCCAGTGATGGACACGATCACTCGAGGAACATTGTCGTAGATGATCTGGATGGCCTCGGCGATGTGATTTGCGCTGTTTGTTGGAGTAAAATCCTAAACTTATCCGATGATGCATGCCAAAGAATTTACAAGATGGTCACAGTAGTCACATGCGTCGTTTCCTCCAATGAACAGATTCAGAAGCTTCCAGTCGTTTTTCATGTTGACGGACTAGAAAGAGCCAATTATACGATTTCCACCCTCACCCTCGTTTCTCTCGTTCTCTCCTTCTCTCTAACCTCTGGATGTTGATTAAGCAGCGTCACCAATTGTCGTGCCTGTCCGGGCATATCCTTTGCCTTTGCTCCTGGCATGGCAATGTTCAACTTTGCCACCTCCCAGACGATAGGTGATCCAATGCCATTAGAATATCCAAAAAGCTTTGGATTGTACTTCCTCAGGATATCTGTAGACCTCGATTGTTCTGTTGTTCACAGCCTCTCACTTGGAATAGTAGCATGGCTGTCTAGAGTGTTGTCCCCACCCGCTTGGAAAGCCAGTCCCCTGTACTGGAGGACTACTCCCAATGGATCCTCCGCTCCTGCTCCATTGGCAGCCTGGAACAAATCATAATCCCTAGCTGACGAGGCTCTTTTCATGAAGATGCCACACTCTCTGACGACAGCAATGAGTAAAAGCTAATCCAGGTTGATGAACAAACATCAACAAATGCGATCTGGATTGTGGTCAAGTGATTCTCTGGCATTTTTGAATTCCATTGCAGGAAGAACCGCATTTGGCCTTTTGATCTGATAAGAAGCAACGTGTTTCCTATATGTAAGCAGTCTCTAGCATTCGAGCAACAAAACACGTTTGCATTTGACAGCCACGGATTGGATAAGGGGTGTAGGCTGCAGAGTCACGCGTTTGCTGGCTACATTTTGTGAGTCTTAGAAAAAAACCTCTCAGGGAAAATATGAAAGTTTTTTGCCACGTTGATCAGAATTGTATTAATTAAGTGACATCGACGGAAGATATCGATCGGTTTATTTGTTTCCACTCTTCCGGCTAGCATATTTCAAATACGAATTCACCAAATCAAAAGTCATTGTTTTCTGTTTCACCAAATTCAACTACAAAAAAGAATCCGTGGTCTTCGTTTAGTTGAAATGTGTTGATAGTATGAATACCAGTCGTTTAGCTTTCTTGGCGAAGTATTACAAAAACGGTGATCATAAAAAATGACAGGTTTTGAAAACCTTTGAAAGAAAATTCAGGGCGACTACAGTCGATAAAGCACTTAATCTACTAAGTAGCTAGCACTCGGTGTCAGTTGCTGTTTCAAACGAGTGCAAAGGAGCCGTTATTCTTACCGTGAGGGAGTCTCCCATTGCCATGACGACATTTATATCAGCCGGTCTGATTGAATTCACATTGGTCGGTTTTGTTTTACTCGGTTTCATTAGGTCAGGAGAGCAGCTGTAATTCGGCACTCCAAGGTCAGCCAACCCAAGACTGAATTCGATCTTTCTCTTGCGATTTGGTCTGACTCACTTCGAAGTGAAGGTCCTTCTTACTGCGGAACATGTGGAGAGTAATAAAAACACAGAAGCTGAAACAAACAACTTCTTTGAATTCCGATTGTTGTGATAGAACCACCAAAGGTGTTTACTTTGGTCCCTTAGATAAAAGAAGCCTACCTGGAAAGAGCCACATCGCGATTGCCTATCTTATCGAGCCTGCCGCCTAGCTTCGGAGGCTGAGGAACGAAAGTCACAGGGTCGTAATCTTTATTTTCTGTACAGATTAAAGCACAATTCGTTCATTAGTCGCAGCAACAGCAGCAGCAGTTTTCACAACATTCCTCCATGCAGCAGCCACAGCAAAGACCCGCCATCAGGGCAGCCAGAAGGCCTCCTCCACCGCCGCCGCTTCTTTGTTGTCGAGGCTGCTCCACACTGAAAAACAACAGTTTAGAGAAAAGTAAAAGGAACTTTAGGTGAAATTTCAAATACAGTTATTTGCGAGCAGCAATTATGCGGGCTCAAAATAGAGCTCAAAACTTAATCCATCCTTCAATTATTTCTGATTTGTATTTCCAAATCAAATCTGTGACCAACCTTTATGAAAACACCGTCCAATATCTTTGTTATTCAGCCACGTCGCTGTGTAAATGGCTGAATTGAACGATGATCATAACACAGCTATGTGAACAGGTGAAGGGGGAAAACATCAAAATATCGTTTTTCAAATTTCGAAAGTATTTTAAAATTTTGGGGTCGCTAAACCAAAATACCCCGGAGAAATTTTCGTGTATGGAAAATGTTTCTCGACGACCTGCGCATCAGACCTTAGTTTGCAATTAGGAGTACGCAATTGATTTTTCAATTGACTAGTGAGAAATATATTGTTAAAGAAATAAACAATCCGTTTTTACTTCCCAACATTCCAGCCTGGTCTTTGCCCGTCGACTGAATAGAACGACCTCATCCTTTCTATTGACTCCGCAACCGGTTTCCCCTCGCCCTCACAAAAATACACCAATCCGCCCAATTCCCATGTAACGATTGAATGCATTTGCTATGGATAACTAGATTTGAAAAGAAAACTTACTAAACAGTCTGCGGCGGTCCGGGGGGATATCCCTGATTGGGATAGGGCTGCCCATATCCTGGCTGTTGGTTGTAGTAATTGGGAGGCGGTTGAGGGTAACCCGGCTGCTGAGGATAGCTCATCTTTTGTGGATTTCTGAAAGTCTCAATAAAAACAGACGTAAAGAAAGTGCTGTAAAGCAAAGACATGGGCGAATGAATCAGGAGAGTGGAAGATTGCGCAAGACAAATGACGTTTGTTGTCGTGAATGACCGACGAAGAGGGTATTTTGGCGTTTCTTAGCAACCTCAAGCTACTTTTTGGTTGCAAAATATTTGTATATACACAGTGACAGCCCTCTGAGATCAACGGTGGAAGATTCCGTAACCTCAGAAGGGTTTCAACTACCCATATACAAATATGCCTAAGGGGGAAAAAAGGACGCCTTTCACATGCGAAGCAGAGTTAACCTGCCTGACAACGGTGAAAACGGGTGGTCGCCTATCGAGTAACCGATTATAAGTGGTCCGCGCGGCCGCCCTCTGACTCACATCAAAACAGGCCGTCGTTTCGTGTTTCGCACTCCTGGACGCCGCTGACTCACGTGATCTTCGCTTACGTGACGAGTTTCCAGAGAATCGAAAGACCCCGCTGCGCATATTGACACCCGGCAAGTCTTTTCAGCTGGCTGCTGAAGTGGTCATCGAGTAACAGTGTATTCGTGGGGGAAACGCAAGTGAAGGTGAAATGAAGTCAGACCAAGTGTAATGATCAGAAGAAGTTGGGCGAACCGAAACCTAGAAAAATCAAGGAGACGGATTCAATCAAAAACAAACAACGCCCATTACAATGCGCTGGTCTGTTTTGACCCAGTGTTTTTGGGTTATATTTTATGCAAATAAAGATCTCATGTGGCTAATGGTTGTGTTTGTTGAAATCCAGATAACTGGGGCAGACGTCCTGCTAAGCGATGAAACCACCTTCTTCCGTACCTTTCGCAACTCTTGTTTTACCTTTAAACAGTATATCATATGTGTTTAAACCACATCCCTCTTTGTTCATGGTCAAGTAGACTACGGCGTTGACTCCACTATTTGCAACAACCATTGTCGGGGTGATGACATACGCTTCTGGAGCAGTGATCCCAATTAGATGAAATGTGAAGAAAGTGACCCAGGCTACTGTGTAAGAAAGAAACATAATTACGAATTGAACCGTCAGCCTAATATATGTTGTGGTTTGTTTTTCTTTGTCAAACCTTAATTCTCGCTTCATTCCAGAGTTAGAACCTCCCATTTTTCCCATTTTGAAGAGATACGAAAACAACTGAAACACGAATTTGTCAGTTTGAGACAAATGAATCTCAACCGATATATAGGAAATTGCGCAAATGAGAGAAGTTGAAAAGTCAATGGGCACGTCCACATATCGCATTGACAGGTTTTCTGTCTGGTTTTCAATAACAACGTAAGAATATGAGTAGTCACGAAAATCGGGAGTGATTCTAAAACAATTTTTGAGAATTAGGCTTCAGTTTATAAAACCTGCAACACGGAGACAACAGCTGGGAGTAGGTCACACAACCAGAGGCAGAGAGGATCATCAGAATCATGACTGCGTACAGACGGCCGTGGGTCATCATCTTCCGTCCTGGGAAGAAGACCACACACAATCTGAAATTAATGTTTGCCAGCTTGAAAACATTGTGTGCCTGTTGAGAGCCATGAGGATTTGAATAAAGGAGCCAAGGTACCAAATACCTAAAAAGAACACAGAGAGTATGGTGACTCCAAGAGAGGTCTGACCATCGAATATCCATTCCTGAAACAGAGGACTGATTTAATTTGGTTTAACTTCATACGCCCATGAGAATCATAGGACCAATATAGATAAGGTGGAAGAGAAGTTGGAATGTTTCTGTGATGAGGTTGAAGGATGTGATCAAATAGACAGGGTTGTCTAGGTTCTTGTAGAGACGGGTCCTGGAAAACATATTTTACAAAGTTATTTTCTTTGAAGTTTCATTTAGTCAGTTTTTAGAATGCAATCTTAAAATCACTTGGTCTAAACTTTTCTCAATGACAAATCTAAACCACATGTATATTTCAACATGTTTGGATGGACCAAAATACCTGTAAATACAAAACAGACAGATGAGGTTCAGAGCGGTGAAGATCCAAATTTGAAGATTTAGGAAAGTAGCGACAAAAAGACGTAACTGCATTTTCTCAAATTTGAATAATGCTGATTCAGAACAATTTCTAAACATGAACAATTTTTTTTCAAACTCGAACAAATCGCCGCCAGACAATGGAGAACGGATTCAATAATAACTTTGTCAAGAATCAGACAGGTTATTTGTAAGATTTAATTAAAATTCACCTGATTTTTTCCTTTTTTTGCTTGAAAAAATTCAAAACAAATCTCGACTCGCAATAACAGTTGATGTTTGCAATTGATCTATGTAGTTTGGTGTGTAGTTTGTAAAGAAGTGACAAAGTTTTCTTGAACTTCTAAGCGCGGCTAATGCAAATTTAGGTTTACAATTATAAAGTTAAAAATAAAAACAAGTTCGATTGAACTGTTTATTCAAACACGGAAACACTGGTATTTATGCTGCTTCAGAAAAGTCTTGGTTTGTATTTCTTGTGACTGGATGGTTCGATGTGGAATGATAGACCAATGACGGTGCCACTTTCCCCAAGGCCTTCTGCATTTCCAGTCGCACCTAAAATCATAAATGACTGGAATTCATAGAATCTCTACTTCTTTGTTCATGGTCAAGTAGACCACAGCATTCACTCCGCAGTTGGCCACCAACATAGCCGAAGTGATCACATAGGCTTCCGGAGCCTGGATTCCAAACAGAGGAAAGGTGAAGAATGTGACCCAGGCTATGGTATAACAGAGGAACATTATCAGGAACTGTACGGTCAGTCTATGAACAAAGATATTCCGTTAGTATTGATGATGATTACCTGATCTCCCTCTTCTTGATCCCTGATTCAGAACTGCTCATATGATAAACATATGCGAACAGCTGAAAAGGATTAGTTGCTATTTCCGAGTTGGAATATTTGTCATCTGTCGATTAATCTTAGAAGATATTGTGCTGTTCTATGTTTCCATTTGTCAACAAATCTTGGTTGACGTCACTAATGTACGTTATTTGAATTGGAACAAAAGTGAAGTTACTGGGTTGAGGAAGGCAAATTCAGATGATAAATTGGCATCACCACAAAATGAAATTTGTTTTAAGCAAACTAACCGAGATGTAGGAGATGGCACAAATGAGAGAAGTAGAAAAATCAACTGGCACGTCCACGTAGCGCATTGAAGGATTTTCCGTCTGGTTTGCAAAAACCAGGTAAGAGTAGGAGTAGTCACGGAAGTCCGGGGTGATTCTGAAGCACCTTTTGAAACTTTGCTTTTATTGTAAAACCTGCAACATGGAGACAACAGCTGGGAGTAGGTCACACAAGCAGACGCAAAGAGGACCATCAGGAACATGACGACGTAAAGACGGCCATGGGTCATTATCTTTCGACCTGGGAAGAAGACCACGCACAATCTAGATATTCGGATTTCTGGTTTAGAAAGTCTGGTACCTGTTGGAAGCCATGAGAATCTGAATAAAGGAGCCAAGGTACCAAAGACCAAGAAAGTACACGGAGACTATGGTAACTCCAAGCGATGCTTGGCCATCGAAGAACCATTCCTAGAACAAAGGATTAGCTTAAAGCGGTTTAATCTGACATACACCGAAAAGTATTATGGGGCCGATGTAGATGACGTGGATGAGTAGTTGGAAGGTTTCAGAGAGGAGATTGAAGGTGGTGATCAAGTAAGCAGGGTTGTCGGAGTTTTTGTAGAGGCGACTCCTAGAAAATGTATATGTTTTTGTCGTTCTTCCTCTTTCCATAGTTCTCTCTCTCTCTCTCTCTCTCTCTCTCTCTCTTTCTCCTCTCCGTATTCACCTGTAGATACAAAACAGACAAACGATGTTGAGCACAAAGAAAAACCAAACTTCGAGGTTGAAGAGAATTCCGATGAATGGACGCAGCTCCATAACCTAAAAGCTATAATTGTTCGATTTCAATTTTTGATTTGCATTTATCAAAATAATAAACAGTCACTACGGTAAAGTAATTTCAGTGATAAGGAACAGATGGCGATAAAAGACTTGAAAATAGAACAATTATAAGAAAATACAAATCAGATTTAATTTCGGATAATTACAAAGTCAAAAAAATCCATTTACATATTTACAGTACTCATCATAATTAAAGAGTAGTTAGGCATCTAGCCAAAGCTACCGTACTATGTTTAGATGAAGCTTATATATTCCTGTGCTTAAAAGTCAAACAGAGATGAAGTTGATTAGGCCTATAGAAAAATATCAAACTTTTATTAGGAAAACACGTATATTTCCTGCCAATCTTTGATCTTTAAGGCTTAAGATCCTTAAGAGGGCTAATGCCCCACTTATTTAGTCGAACAATTCAAGAAGGGAAAATGGGTCTTATTTAAAATTGTCATTTCTATTGAGTTCTGTAAATAAGTAGTTATAATGTACTTTTAAAATCACAACTACAACTTAGCAATGCCACTCTCCATTTATATTTAGAAAACTCAAAAAAATTATTGAATTAGAAAAATCTGTAACGAAAGGGTAAACATGAATTTTGTTAATGCACTTGTGAGATGTCAGAAGAACCGCAACGGCTCCAAATAGGCCTGAAGGAGAACTACAGAGTAAACAGGCGTAGTTCCTTATAAGCTCTGCGGCTGAAGGTCACTTTACTGTTAATCCCGCATTGGCCGGATAATTCCTGATATTTAGCACGAAATTTAGAAATGCTATATGTACGAAGGTAGCTGAATAATTACGGGAATTTGCTATTTAAGATCCATTGAGTTTAAATATATAAAATTCACGTGAGATTACAAAATGTTAATGTTTGGAGTTTGTCGGTGATTTTCGAAGAACTCGGAAATCTTCAAAAACTCCCCTATAAACCTTGACATTTTCATTAAATCTAAAACAAGTTCGACTCTAATTTCGAGAAAGTAGAGGAGAAACTTACTTAGACGTCTTAGTTCCAGGTGAAAGTATGGCTAATTAAAGATTTTGTTATTTTTATTTTAAGGAATCTGGATATGGTATTAAAAACTGTGCCCAGAAAATCCACAGGTCTTGAATAAAGAAAATTTCTTAAATGTGGTTATTTTGAGTGTTCTTCTATATTTTCTTTATACAACAAAAAAAGGATTTGTGTTTTTAAACACTAATTACTTAATATCAGCCAAATACAAAATGAAAACATTTCCTGTGTCACAAGAAAATGAAGCTTTATATAAAGGAAGTCGTAAAAGCAATTCCCACAATAAAATGTTTATCTTATTCCCTATAGCTTTCTATGCGGCCAAAGGACTAATTGGATGCTACTTTATTTTTAGAACTAACTTTACAAACACTGTATGAACAAAGTTATTATGGAATTTTTACTGATTAATTTCCGGAATGAACGTTCTGTTTTTGGCCAATTTAAAAACAAGACATTTTCACCAAATACCGTAATCTGAATATAACATAAAGAGGGGATAAAAAAGAAGATGGGAGAAATCTCTGTTTTTTGTTGACTGAAAGAAAATATTGAATTGTGGAAACTTTAAAAAAGCGATATTCGTTCTATTCGCATGATGCCCATTTGTGTATGGGCCACCTGAAAGTTGAATGGAAATCCCGTTTCAAATAGGCCCTGTTGACTACAAAGGTTAGAAAATACGTAAAGCGAGGAAATACAATTCGTTTCTTCTAAAATACAATTTTAATTCCCATTAGTACATATATCTGGTTTTCAGAATTCAACACCAAACGGCATATTCCATGAAATCACGTTTTAACATTTTCGTAATTGAGAACCTCAACTGCACTAATCTTCGTTGGTTCTCCGACGCATTTTGACATTACAGATATCTGATCCTAAGGAAGGAAACAAATGAGCAGAATGAGTAATGGCGCAAATCATCCAATGTTCACATGGCTCGGAAAAATCTCACTGCCATTATGCGGTGTGATTTTTTTTTCTTTTTCTGGGAGTGAGAAACAGAAATCAGATCAGAAGTTAAAGAAATGACCAATATCTTCTCACGGATCGTATGAAGGTCCTGTGGTTACTGTGTGAGTTGTCCCCCGTCCAGCCGCCGATTTCGTCTGGGTTTGAGTCGCGAAACATTTGCCTGGGCGACATTTTGAGTTTTCTCATTCCAGTTTTCTCATTTGCCTATCGCCCAATGGCGAAATTGGCAACTCAAATGCAAAATAACTTCGATACAGGCTTTATATTCTAAACTACAGTGCATTTTCTGATTTAAGTGTTCAATCACTTCTTTGAAGAAAAAGTCAAAAACAGGTGTCTTATGGTAGCTTTCAAGGTTAAGAAAGGAACATGGGTAAACACATTTTGAAAAAGGTTGCGCGACGGACTTCTGAATTAGAAATTTGCAAGTACTTCTAATCAAGAAATCATGGAAAGGTGTTTTCACAATTCCAAGTTTCTCGATAAACCTTTATAAACAATTCAGTAAATGGAAGATGTTTCCCTATGTCTAACCATCGGGAAAAAAGATGCAACATTGTGATTGCCTTCAAAATTATTTGGACCAACACTTGGAAGACCACTGACCATCCTTCCGTGTGCTAATACGGTATGAATAATGAAACATACCCAGGAAGTTAACTTGAATCAAAATGAATGGCAATGTGAACAGTGACTAATACGGGAAATTTTCTCACAAGCGAGAACGAAGAAATTTTTGATTTATAAACTCTTGGATATGAAACTAAGCGGAATTTCAATTGGAAGTTTTTCAAAAGAACCTTAAGACATGTATGTGAACAAAGTATGGGAGATTCAGATACCCGTTAAGTTTCCGATGCCTTTACTTCAATGCGCATGTATAATTTATTTAAACGATTACAATGACTTGTCAAGATTCATGTCGGGTGAAAGATTTTGCGAATCAGTTGACCACTTAGCTCATGTCCGAACCTTCATGTGATTCGAAGTAGATGTATACATGGCCACAGGAGCCACTTTGCCAAACATCTTGTGTAGTTCGTGTTTGATCTAAAGCACGTTTCATACAGAATAAAACAAACAACCACCTCTTTGTTCATAGTGAGATAGACAACAGCGTTCACCCCACAATTAGCTACTAGCATAAAAGAAGTCACAACGTAGAATTCAGGGGTTTCAATTCCTAGCCGAGGGAAGAAGAAGAAAGTTAGCCAAGCGACTGTGTAGCAAAGGAACATAATGGAAAACTGGATTGTCAATCTGTAATCATAACTCTTTTACATTGAGGATTTGTTAACCTAATATCCCTTGTTCGAATTCCGGTGTCTGAACTGCTCATGTGGTAGACGTAGGCGAAAAGCTGAAAATCCAAGTGACCCAGTTTTATCTGCTAGAAAATTAAAATAAGTTGTAAAACTTACAGAAACATAGGAAATTGCACAAATAATGGAAGTTGAAAAATCCACAGGCCAATCGACAAACATCATCGAGGGATTAGAGGTGTAGTTGGCCAGGTCCAAGTAGTTGTAGGAGTAGGTATGGTAGTCAGGGGTGATTCTCAAATCGTATTTTTGAATCATCTTAAGGTGTTCTTCTTGTTTCTCAAATTACCCTATTCTTTTCTTTACTGAGCCTTGGTTTATTCTCTTTATTCTCTCCTGATCCCATACAAAAATATCTTGGCGCAAAGAACAAATCAACCACCAAGAGTCGGCGAGCGCACGCCCTTTAACTGCAATCTTGCTGCAACCTAGCACAGGGTACAGGTAGGTAAGGTTTAGAGCAATTTGCAGATGAGATTTTAATAGGAAATGATATTTTCCATGAAGCATGGATCCTCATCACGTGTTCGGTTGTTGCCATTTGTGTGTTTGGTGTGATTCAAAGATTAGCAGTTACCTGCAACAAGGCGAGAGAAGCTGAGAGTAACTAGTGCATCCCATGGTCAATAAGATCATTGAGAAGACAATCATACTGATGCGGAAATGAGTCATAATGTTCCTTCCCGGAAAGAACACGACGCACAGCCTGAACAAATTTATAAACATAGTTGTGCATAGACCTGTTGGCAGCCATTAGAATTTGGATGAATGATCCCAGATACCAAAGAAAGAGAAAGTAAACGGAGACGATCGTTTGGACAAGGGAGCCCTGGCCTCCAGGGAATAGCCAATCCTAGAAATGGTTTATGCGTGTTTACTTTGAAATGCTTACCCCTACAAGCACGAGGGGACCTATATAAACAGCGTGGACAAGGAGCTGGAGAATTTCAAAGAATAGATTGTAGGTTGTGATTAGGTAAGCTGGGTTGTCCTCGTTTTTGTAGAGATGACTCCTAAAAAGTAAGATCTTGGAAAATAATTGAATTTACTTGTAGATGCAGTACATGCAGAGGATGCTCAAAACAAAGAAGACCCAGATCTCCAGATTCAGAAGGATTCCTATGATTAGCCTTGGCTGCATTCTCTCGCTTTAATCAAAGACGAATCTTTTTTCCTGAATTTGGAAATATCATATACACATTGTAACTAATAGAGCGCCCTAAACATAAATCAGAAGAACAAACGGAATGTACCAATCGGTCATCGAGTTTTTGTGAGCGGGGATTATAAACAGCAGGTTCCAAACTAATTAATAGTAAGTTTAGGCTAAAAAACAATAAATTGGGGTCTCTATTTTCATAGAAAATTTTGAATTAAAATATGGATAAAAGCAAAAGCGGAAGAAGTTTGAAACATGAGAATGAGATGATGGAGGCGTTTTATACTAGGGATTACGGGAACGAAAGGAGGATTCACAGATCTTTTCAGTTACTCTAAGCGGATTTCTGTTTGAAAAGATGGCCGTCTTCGGAATGAAATTATCTTGTGAATGGAATAAACCTCATCTCCGTGTTAAAAGTTACTTAATTTTTTCAGGCAAAGGCAGCACTTTACTACGGAATAACTACAAAATTAATTTGTAAAAACAAGTGCGGAAATATTCAAACAATGCGTGGGAATTCCCAATGGGTCTCCTGCGTCAGCAAATTTCCTCAGCTTCATAATAAACTTACGGAATTTGCGGTCGCCATCTGCCCCGGTCTTGGCTACACTTTGCTCATAGCTGGGTCAGACATTTCATTAACTGTTCAAAACGGGATCCAAAACGCAGAACAGACCATAACAAAAATCAAATCATTTTGCGGGTGGGTTTCCCGCTGCTATCCGATTGGAGTAGACCAGTGATTTGGATTATGTCCTTAGGAGGAAGAAGAATAGTTTGTGCTGGGATTGTTCCGTTGAATCGGCCGTGACAGTCTTAATCCTCTTGCACAATGAATATTTGTCAGAAGTGCAGTTGGGGATTACCCGTAATTACTGGAAGAAGAGTACAGCTTTAGTCTTAAGCAAGGAAAACATGAGATGGAACTTTGTACCCTGACATGATGCTTTGGTCTACATTTGCATCTCCCTCACAAATCGAATTTGAAGGTCACCTACTTATAATGATGCGCTTGGGTTTTAATGGGAAATTATAGACCTCTCATGCTTGTTCACGTAATCTTAGCCAAATGATTCGCAATTTAACCATCCGATAACAAAAATGGATGGTCCTCAACTATTCGGGTGTTTTAATGGTTTGCTGAAGGAAGCTCAATGACTATAAATGCAATCGTGCAGAAGTTACCATTAATGGATTATGCGAAACTTGAGTCCAAATGAAGTATTTCTGGGAATTTTCCTCTGCCTATATACATTTGAGCTTCGTGCGAATCAGACGATCACTCCCACATCACACCCACTGTTGCCACGAGATCTTTGAATGATCGTTTTCTGAATTATCTTCAGAAGTTCAGACAAGCTGGAGTAACATTTGAAACATTAGAGTAATCCTTCTCAGAGTTCTTGAATTTTTAGGCAGAATGGTCTTTTGGTTTTTGAGGTGAAAAGATGATGAATTAGTGGGAAATGATTTTTGAGGAGCAAAATCATCGAAAGTCGTGGCTGTGATTCACAAAAGAGCTTTGCAATAACAGAATACCCTCCATTTGTTTCATAGAACCGTTTTATAGCAGAAAAATTGACATGTTTAAAATTAAAATTAGTGGTTCACATAAAATAATGTTAGATCTCACTCGTCTTAAGAGAGTATATAACATGTTTTGTAAGCTGAGTCTTGCTTTGTTGAGGTCATCTGACATTAGTCATTACTTTGTTCTGAAAGAGGGAATGTAACCAAATCCTAGAAAGGTTTAGTAAGTAGATTGAGTTTCTATGAATTTCAATTTGATTCGAAGCCGCGAATCTTTCCAATGGTTCAAATTCTTCAAATTCATGAATTAGATTAACTTTTTCCTCTGACACTAGTATACTTTGAACTGGAATGTGCGGATAGACACATGAGATTATGCTGCTTTCATTTTTAAATTAGCCATAAAATCATAGTGACCCAATGCACAAATGATTAATGCTTCGAAAATTCGCGTAGTCTTATTTTAACGCAATATTCCACTGTTAAAACCTAAGCTCAACATATCTACATTTAGCTAGCCTATTCATGGCTGAGTATCGAATAAAGTAATATACTGTCGCACGAGTGTTGATTTGATAACGTAACATTGCCTCCGACTATAACTAAACCCAAACCATGCAATAAAAAAAACTGCCGTTAGGCAAAACATCGAAAGTTCTCTGCATTTCTGAACTTTCCCACCATCAACGCATAATAATTCCTGGTAATTGGAGCATATACGAAATTCCACATCATGTAGAGCACAAAAAACTAATTTGTAGTTACCGAAATATCTTATAATAAACTTTGCAACGTATTTATGAAAAGAACTGACAAAAATAAACTATGGAAACGTCAGTTATGCAGGAGCGATGGAATTCGTCAAAGCAGGGGTGGCTACAGTTGAATGCTGCGATTGGTGATTTGGAAATTTGGTGACTGAAGAGTGGTACACGGCGGAGTGGGATATCTTTCCCAGGACCTTCTTTACTTCAAATTGAATCTGAAACAACTATTTCTTTGTTTTTAGTTTACCTCGCCTCTTTATTAAGGGTCAGGTAGATCACCGCGTTCACTCCACAGTTGGCCATGAACACGGCGGTAGTTGTGACATAAGGTTCCGGGATTTTAATTCCCAATTTGGGGAAGAGGAAGAAGGTACTCCAGGTGACGGTGTAGCAAAGGAACATGATCAGGAATTGAACACACAACCTGAAAATAGATGTGTTGGTTGTAAAATAGAAATCAGACTTCATTTCTCGTTTTCTGACTCCTGTTTCTGAGCGTCCCATCTTCCACACATAGGCGAACAGCTGAAAGCGGATACGATGAGTTTCACAAAGATGTGTTAACCTTACAGAAACATAAGAGACCGCACAAATAATGGAGGTAGAAAAGTCAATCGGTAGGTCTATGAAGTCCATCGAGGGATTGTCTGTCTGATTCTCGAAAACCAGGTATGAATAGGCAAAGTAGCGGAAGTCTGGGGTTATTCTGGAAAAATCCAAATTCTACAGTAAAAACTGCTTGTAGTATGTATATTTCTTTGCAAAATGATCAAAGATGTGTGATCTCCATTCCTAAGAATAGAATCCTATTTGCAGGTTCTTTGTTGTGATTGGAGCGTCGTTCCGTTCCAGGTCATTTGGTGGCCCGTCCACTTTCAACTTTCGTCCTTCGTCTTTGGCTTCTTTCATTCTACCTTGTTCTGATCTTCGGATATGTGGTTTGTTTTTCCTCACACCTCATACTTCCCATGGTTGACATTAGTCATTTACTTCTGGGAAATAATGTACCTTCCCAGTTATGTGAAGCATGCAATGCGATTTAATTTAAGGCGTCCGTTTATTGATGCGCGTTAGACCGGATACACAGCGTTTCTTTTTTTGTCACGTTGCAAACAAAGCTCAGAATTCTACCTGCAACATGGAGAAACAAGTTGGGAATAGATTACACAACCAAGTGACACCAGAAACATTGCCAGCATTATGAGCCCAATGCGGAAATGTGTTAGAATCTTCCGTCCAGGAAAGAAAACAACACACAGTCTGCAATATCAAAATGAAACATACAAAGTCAAATTGTCACCTGTTCATAGCCATCAGAATCTGAATGAAGGATCCCAAGTACCAGAAGCCGAGGAACCAAGTAGCCACAATTGTGACTCCAAGGGAGCTTTGGTCTTCGAAGAACCAACGCTGAGACAAATGCATCTTCCAAACAAAGAAATTGTACCCCGAGGAGGATTGAAGGGCCGACGTAGGTTATGTGGACGAGTAGTTGACAGGTTTCTGAGAGGAGGTTGAATGAGGTGATTAGATAGGCAGGGTTGTCTTCTTTTGCAAAGAGGCGGCTTCTGAAAAATGTTCTGACTTTTTATGTGGCTCTCATTCCTTCATTATCTCTCTTTATAGTTTCGAGCGTACTATTTTATCTTTTCACTTGCCTAAACATACAGAACAAGCAGGTGACATTGAGGAGAAAGAAAGCCCACATCTCAAAGTTAACGAAAACTCCGATGATCAGTCTCGATGTCATGCCTAAATAACGAAAACGCTAATAATTGAAGAAGGCTAATTGAAAAAAAAGCATAAATACCCGATTACTTTAAAAAAATGTCGTATATACCACATAAAAATTGTATGAAAGTACACCACAAAACGTGAAAGTGTCTAAGAAAATATTGCGTTTTCCCAGTAGTCAAAATACACTGACAAATGTTTGAGGCTTACCCTTTCCATGTTGCCACATTTAATTAAATTAAATGGAGCAGACAATCTAGCCTACTGTAATAAAACTTTGTAAAAAGAAGGTAGTCGTTTTAATGAAGGTTCAAGAAACCTCAAAAAAAAATTAAACATTTTATAGACGAATTGTGTTTATATTAAAAATTGAATATTTGTATTTCAGCTCATTACTGATTGAGCCATTCTGAATTTTGTTTGTAGAATCTTGTATTTCAGAAAGTACAGTATTTGACTATGTAGATCCAGCCCATTTACTCTTTAACCTATTGTTATGGCTACCTAGCGAACAAAGTCAACTATTGAAGCTTATAGTTGAAAATTTAAAAAAAAAACATCGACTTGGTGGTTGAACATTTTTGATTTATGAGAGAGAAAAAAAGGAAAAAAGATATAGAGGCAGACAGACAAATAGAACCGCTAGTCTTCCGTTACGTGTTAGCCTTCGGCCGCTAAACTAGGTGGATTAGATGTTTCAGCCGCCTTTTATACACGCTATGTCTGTTATCCTAAGTCTCCGAAAGTTCTCAAATTGCAAAGCTCACATGACATGTTGTTCTAGCTTTAAATGTTATCTGAAGTCAGTTACATCATAATTCTATGATATCCATTCTCAACTTTTGACCAATACTTCTCGAGACTCTTCTTGAAGGCCGGCATTTGAAAATAATAACACCAGACACTCCGTGGTACAACAAAAATGTAGGGCGAGAAAATTAGAGCGGCCAAGGGTGAAGAAGGCAAAAAAGTTGAGTGGATTCCGTGGAATTTAGTTCTGCCACCTCAGTTGGTTTGCTGTTACATTGTTTACAATTGCCGTGATGTCTCTTTTCATGTGATTTCTCTGCGTAGCTCGTGTCTTCCAGTTCTTACAACTGCCGCAACATCCAGAGAACTGGTCACTAGCAAGCCGACAATACATTTTGCCATATGACTTTCCTAACCGCCGCTACTATCAATCACAAATTGAAGCTATTAATCTATGACTACATATATTTCACAATCTAGCAGCCTAAAATCTCTTCTCTCAACTTTGATCCAATGCAAGATGGATCGTAGAACGTATCTTCTTCCGCCGCCTCGGCCACTCTCGCTCTGATAGGCGGCGGTTCATCCGGAGGCAGCCAACTGTCCCTTTCGACCATCCGACCCAATTGCGGTCGCGCAAACTTCGCCCAGCGACTGCCCTTCCTCTTCCTCCTCGCCACCTCACCTACATTCCCGCCTGCAAATACCACCCCATTTTCATAACTTTTAATCGATTTGTGACACTTCTTTTGATCATTTAGCCACAAAATTCGACTATGACAAAAGTAGTGTGGCATCTTATTTGAATGAAAACGGCTGATCCATGCCTAAATTGTTTGGCAGAATCAAAATCGCCTTAAACCAAAAACCAGAATGTGCCAGCAGTGGGCATATGAAGTCCGCGCATTTTTATGCGAGGATGTTTCTAAATTTTTAACCGATTTAACCGATTCGATGTCGCCCGGTTTATAAAAGACGTTTCTATTAACAGCCCACCCTATAGCATTGGAGGCGTTGAGCTTTTGCTAGAAGATCCCTAAAAATTCCCGAAAATAACAAAAACATCGATTCTGTTACAAATAAGAAGTTCTAATGAAGACTTTTAACCCCACAAAGGGAGAACCGTTTTTTATTTAACTTATTGCACAATTTAGGAACCCATTTCTTTTAACTTTGCATTCTGTCCCATCTGAACCAAAGATGTTCCCGTCGGCCGACCCTTGTCCGAAATCCGGTTCCATCCTTTCATCCCTTGCTATCCGTGTTCAATTTTGAACCCAATCGATTCCAGATGTCGGTCTCAAGCGAAATCGGGGTAATTGAATCTATGAAGGAGATGAACAACAACAATGTTACAAAGGAAACGGAGACAGAAGTACCGCCAAAAAGACAAATTAAAGGATTCAAGGTACTTTTACTTTTGAAATGTAATTTGAGTTTCGCTTCAAAGGAGAAGGAATTCGTGGTTCGAGAATCTCTTCTAACTACGATTCTGAGAGAAAGTGAGGGAAGGATTGTTTACAATTTTCTATGTGCTGTATTCGCTCTATTTCTACTAAGGGCACTTGTCGATGATATTTTTACTCATGGAGTGTAAGTTACAAAGTTCTAACTTTTCTCATAGACCAAAAAAAACGATAGTACATGTTTTGCAACGTTAGGACAACATATTCGGACATGTTTGTAAAAAGAAAATGTGACGCCTCAGGCTAGGTATAAGTAGAAATGATTATGAATAACCTAAAATATAACTCATCAAAGCTTGAAATGATGTCTGAATGAATCAAACCCCTTGACTGGCGTCAGCCTTACTATGTACCGGGTATGAAATGTGGCTAATGGCATTGAAACTTCGACCTCTTTTGAAAAATCACCAATGAAACATTTACAGTCCTCTTCATCATACATGGCTCATCTGGTGGAACTTTGCCCATTTCCCAGCCACAATGGGCGTCTGGTCTCTTATGTTTGCTTCTACCTTCATTCCTTTTGGCGTAATGAAGATATGGGCACATGCACCGGCAAAGGCAGTCACTCTTCAGACGGAGGTAGAGAGAGAGACAGAGAGAGAGAGAGAGAGAGAGAGAGAAAGAGAGAGAGAAAGAGAGAGAGAGAGAGAGAGAGAGAGACAAAGACATACATAGAGAGAGGAGAAGAGACAGACATTTAAGCTTCCTCTCCTGGGCGCCTATCTCTCCTACCTAAGCGCCTTCTTCTATTTTTCTCTTCGCTTCCTCTTCACTTGGGAGTTGAACTGTGCCTGTTCATTTATTATAACATGTGAATCCGTGAGTTCTAATATTTATTTTTAAAATCAAAAAATTTAGACTCGCTTGGCCATGAAAGTTCACTCTTTCATCAGGGAAAATTTCAATAGAGGAGTTCAAAAGAAGCTAAGGGGCGAAGGAGTTAATGTGAAAATTTGTGAATTTTGTTAAAATGTTTCGATTTCAGAAAACGGATGACTGGCCAAGCGTTGATCAATTTGTGTATTTTATGTTCTGCCCTTCTTTCATCTACAGGGACAAGTACCCAAGGTACGGCAAATGAGTTCAAAAAATGAGAGCTTAGACTAGTTTTTTTAAAGTCAAAAACAAAAAATCTTCAAAACTGCCGTTGAATGAATAAAACACTAAAATGAACTTTTAATTTAAAAAAAAAGAAATTTAAGACCTTTTTGATAGCATATAAATGAACTTTGGACTTGAGTGAACAAAAAGTTTAAAATGTATGCATTATCCCATTGGGCATGTGAGTTCACAGGACATTAAAAGTTCTCGAACTTGGCGATGGCACATGTCATAAAGATCAAACATGGAACGTAAATTTTCTGCTGAATTGAACCACGGACATAATTGAATAATTAACTGTTCCAGGTGTGAAAGCCGCAGCTGGAAAACTGTTGGATACTACTTTTTGCACTGCTTTGCGATTATTGAATTTGTAAATCTTACATTCACCCAGTACGTGTACCCCTGGCTCAGTGTCCTGCAGGTTAGTTATTTATACGTTTGGGCTATTGTAACCCAAATAGAAGCGTCCTGCATAAGAGGTACAACAAGTACTGTTGATCTTTGCAGTATCCTAATGTCTCCACTACCACCATCGTTTTATCCCTGTTCGCTGCAATCGTGCCGGGAATACTCTGTCTTTTGAGTCTTTTCTTCGGTCTTCTGCACAGCTGGCTTAATGCCTTTTCCGAAATGCTCTGCTTTGCGGACAGGGAGTTCTACAAGGTCAGTCAACCATTTACTCTAGTTAACGTTTCGGTAGCGGAACGAACGGATAAAGCCAATGGATAAAGGCTATCTCAACCCATTTTGACTTCTGATGATCTCCTATAAAACATCAGAAAACTTTCAATGTGAAACTGAAAAAATTGTTTTTCCAAGTCAACGTAAACTCTTGAATTTCAAAATGACCAGTTGCCATACATCGCAGCAACAGCGATAAACGCGATGTTTTGCAGAATTGGTGGTTCTCAGACAACATGGCTGAATACTACCGCAACTGGAACCTCGTAGTTCACGATTGGCTCTACGCCTACGTCTATCGCGATGTTGGAAAGGTACTTTTGCTTTCTCATCTCCAAAATGAAATTAATCAGATGATCGGTGGCCGCAGAGGTCTCCGCATCGCTCAGACCTGCGTCTTCTTCCTCTCAGCGGTGTTCCACGAGTACTGGTTCGGAATCGCCTTCCGCGTCTTTTACCCAGTCATGTTTCTGCTTTACTTTGTCTTTGGGGGTAAACACACAGTTACAATTGTTGTAAAAAAAACTATTTAAGGAATTTTCTTCTTTGTCTCCCGGTTCATCAGAAACAAGGCTGTTTGGAATGTGGCGCTTTGGTTCAATCTACTGATTGGTATGTTGAATTTAAAACAAACGATTAAATATATTGAAAAAAACCACAGAAGCCACTGAAGACAGAGTGTTGAATGAAAATGGAACTTCATCGAAAAAAGACCATTTTTCGGTTAGATGAATTTGCAACGACTGATACGATTCTTCAAAGAATGACTGAACGTCACGAATCGCATTGTTTACGTTCACAGGAATGCATTCGAGGGTGACAGAATGAGTCTGCGATAAACACAACACAGGCAAAACAAAAATGACACATTTTTTACACACAAAAATACAATGATTGTTCAGCTTACGTTAAAAGAAGGTCGAAAAATTTCAACCAGCTGGGAAATTTGATTCTTTGTTTTATGTGTGAGAAAAAGTGAATGACAATTCGTTGTGTATAATTTACAGGAAGCATAGGAAGCTGGTTGAATATTATGCTTGCATCTTTAGGGATTCGTGACTAAAAAAGAAGCGGAAAGAGAGAATAGAATATCCTTCTAAGCTGGGAAAATATTTTGCATTTTTAAAGGTTTGTACGATTCTACGGGATCATCCATCGCTAAAAACAAACACCGCAGAAAAAGCTCATCAAAATAATAAAAATGAAAAAAAAACTATTTTATTGTTATATATCGCTGTTTAGGTGGCCTTTTCTCAATGAGCGTTGACCATCCTCAAAACAAAAGATTGCCTCCAAACAATTTTTCTACTTTTTCTGGGGTTCCATGTTCTTATCTTTAAGTCGTTTTTTTGCAGAATGAAACTCTCGGCATAGTATCAAACAACCGAAAATAGATATTTAAAAAATAAGTTCTTACTAAACATCCAATGTGTTTTAAGGAACCCGTCTATCTTCTTTCAAACTGAAAATTTCAAGTTGGCATAATTTACAACAACAAAATTAAACCATTGCGTAAACAAAAACAACTATGTCTGCAATCATTCTGGAACCGTGTCAAAATATGTCTTGTTCCGTTGGATGGAAGAAATGAATGACGACAGAATTGTTTCAATCAGAACAGGCAGACATTGAAATAGGCTACATTGTTGATTCTTATTTCTTGAATATAAGAGGTGCAATTTGCCAATTATTGATATGTTATATATAAACCTCTTTTTGGGAGACTTTGAAAAGAGAGTTCTAAAAATGCACTAATCCCAATTCTCTATTTGATTGCTCTACTTCACGATAATGATCTCACTGATCTTTGCAATGGAATCTCTTTCCAGGAACGGGTATGTTCGTCGCCTTCTACGGCCAGGAGTGGTACGCCCGTACCCGCTGTGCCCCTTACAACAACTCCGTCGCCGATTTCCTTCTGCCCCGCCATTGGACGTGTACCCCCGTTTAGAACAACAACATGTGTACTATTTAATAAAGCGAGATTTCTGTGAATCACCAATCGTCGCCGTTGAAGTGTGAGTTGTACATGAAGTTACTGTGCACTCCGCCGCCTGAATGAAAATCCCATTGTGTACTTTGAAAAGAATTACCGTAACCCTGAAAAGCGGGGTAGGCCGTTTCATCGCCGAAGTGGTGGAGTCCTTGTTGTCGTTCCGTGTTCCCCGAAAGCCAGTCTGAAGCCACGATTTATATTTCAAGTTGTACTCGACAACAGATTTTCCAAAACACTTCAAGTCCAGATTCCAGTCGTGCTAAAAGAAAAAATGTCAACACATATTTCCCTCTATAGACTATCGTACTCATTCAGTAGATATGCCCAATTAAGAGATACAAGGCTGTTCCCAAAATTAGGATGAGAGTGGTAAACAAGATAGAAATAGACAGCTGTGTCCTTAGAAGAGACCGTGGTTGGGAGATGTAGTCGCCACCAGATGGGAGATCCGACATTTCAGAGAACGACTATTTTAACTTTGTTTTGAAAGGCTCTGAAGTGTAAATTATTCAAGGTTTATTTTCAACTGAGCATCAGTGGGCTATCTTAGGTATCCTCGATGGCATCGGCGTGAATCAGTCTGTCCCGTCCTTGCCCGTCGGCGCGCTTGTATTGCTACATTTTGGCTACACTTGTGAAATGTGTGTGTACCTAAGTCTCGTTAAAACTACATTTCTCCAATTTTACTTGTCGCGGTCATCTTACTCGCTTGTTTGCCCTTAAAGGACATTAAATAAATACACATACATTCGCATTTGTTAGGTAGATGCGTATGTCTGTGTATGTCTGTGTAACGATGATCTCGTGTGTAGAGTGGGTGTGAATTTGTTCAAAATACAATTTCTTCCGTGTCCCTTTCCCTTTGTGCATAAAAACCATCTAATCTATTCCATTGTCCTTTTGTCTCCTCGAAATCCTAGGCAGAAGCCAAAGAGTCCATAGTTCTCTTTCTCTGAATTATTCCCCACCGCCCATGTTAAACTAATGAGTCGTCGCCTACAATAGCTCACCTCGTTTGACGGGATTCGCCTGGCAGACGAGGAAGAGAGCCAAGAAGAGAGCGAGCAGCCGGACGAGCATCTGAAGATTTTGGTAGTCGTAGGGATTTAGTGGGATGAGGGGAGAGGGAAAACAAACAGGTGTTGACGCTAATAAGGGAAATGGTGGCAATTGAGAGAAGAGCAAATAAACAGAGGTTATGAGGAAGCGGCTGGAAAACTTCAGAAGAGAAATACGGAAATTCCTCAAAAGTTGAAAGTTCGAGATATCGCGTGGATTTCAAACCTGATTTAATTAAGAAAAAACAAGGATGTGTTTTAGGTTGAAGCAGCACTCGGAAAGAAATCTTTTAGTGCTAAGGTGGAGGAAAAAACAACGAAATGGAAAAATATCTGCAGTTGACAGAACTGTCGAACCGACGTCATTTGCGGCAGATTAAGGAAAATTGTAGTCTGGCTCAACTCACTCAACACGCACACACGTACACGCACACACGCATGCATACACACACACACACACACACACACACACACACACACACACACACACACACACACAAGAAAACAAGAGTGAGTTAAAGGGAAATAGTCCTTTGAGAGAGCTTTTTAAAGTCCGGTTGGAGGCGGAGCGTCATTTTCTTCAAAGAAATTTTTCAAGAATCGAAGGTCATAAACAAATGTCGTGTGGTTAGATACTTTATGAAAAACAAATAGTGATATATTTCGGTAGACCTGCAAACGGAATGTCCACTATAAATTGGTTCATGGTTGACGTCCACAATATCTGCAGTTTTTAAACTCTCAACACGGAAAACGTCTTTTAATGACCCATATGAATGAAATAAATTGTTTGATTCTTGGTTTCATTAGGTTCACATAACAAAACCTTTTAGGCACCTAAAACCAGTGAAACAATTGGACAATAGAGGTTTCAATTTATTCATTGGCCTTCTTTTATTGAAGACCGTTGGTACTTACATTTAGAGATTCATAAGAAGAAAAAAGGAAAAACTTTCTAAGCGGCGGAAAAATTGATGAGAAATTGAATGTTTTGCTGATCTGAGAAAAAAAATTCGTACAATTGAAAACAAAGGGAACAAAAATCTTGCAAACTTTGCTCGTTTTTGTTTTCTTTTAAGGCTGCTCATCCAGAAGTCAGCACAATGCTTCTAACACAACGGCAATCTCGGAAAGCTGTTTAGTTTTCCGATTACACAAAAATTCCTCTAGTATAGAAACATATAGTGTCAGCAATCTATTATTGTATTGGTTAAATTACGTGAAAAACTATGAAAAGTGAGAAAGAAAATGGTTTGTAACAAAGAAAACGCCCTTTTTATGTACACTATTCCTAGACTTTCGATGTTTAAAAATACCATTCGTTTACGTCAACACATTGAATATAATGACAAAAAGACTATATATTGAAAAGAGATTTTTAATTTTAAAAATATTCTCATATTATAAGAATTGCATTATGCTTGGCTTCCAACGCGTTATACTTGTTGTTTTCTATCACAAGTGAAAGAGCCGGGCATATTTCCTGTGATCTCAAGAGATCTCTGGAATTTCTACTTACATATCTTTTTACTTAATTTCTACTTACATACCTTTTTACAATGTTGTATAGTTGAGTATATTCCAAAATTTTATTCGTTAATTTAGATTCTGTTTTGCCACACAATTTCACCGTTTCAATGCAACTTCTAAACAATTTAACGTGAATTCATGTCACCGTTAACAGCAAAATCACTTTTCCACTTGTAATTTTCCTCGACAAGGAAATCCGTGAAAAGGAAAAGGTTACTTTTGAAGATGCAACATTTCCGTCGCCATTTCCGTGACGAAATGTTGTTTGATCCTCCAAAAAGGACATCCATCTCTCGGAAGCTGTGTTTAATAGAAAAGTGGAGGAACTGTTCTGCATGAGCGACGGAATGAAGGCCGCCGTAAATGGAGCACAATTAAATATTCCTTTTAATGTGCATCTTAATCTAATTAATGAAATGGGCGTCATTGGGATTGTTTTGGCATTTCCGTCGGTTTTCGCAAAGGAAGGGCAACCCTGTAGGTAGGAATTCCTTTTTATGGGGTTGGAAAGAGCTGACGTGGGAGAATGAGGGGGTGATCTTTGGAAAAGTTCCGGCGGAAGGAACAGGAGAAAAGAATAAAGAGGCCATTGAGGAAGTGGAACTTTTAGTTTTTATTGTTGGCTCAGACTGCTTGCAAATCTAATTTCAGTCAAATGGTTTCCGGTAAAGACATTTTCGTCATTTCCGCAGAGAAACCCTTATTTTACACTTTATGCACAGGTAGCAAGATAATGGAGAGAGAAGAGAGAGAGGGAGAGAGAGAGAGAGAGAGAGAGAGAGAGTGAGAGAGATAGAGGAGCAGACATGTCATCATTTTTATCAATTACAACAACAAACATGCTATTTTCTATTAGAACCTGCAAAATACAAATTTCATTATTTTAATTACAGTTTAAGTTCGTCTGGGCACAATTGTTATTGTCTACATTCCCAGAACTTGAGACTGTTTATAAATATTTTCTAGGCTTTGTTTGGAGTTCGGGACATTTAGATAGGATGTCCGGTTCATGCCCCATGTTGACATGTTTATGACTTAAAGAGTTTTTAACCTTCTCAGACAACTTTCAAACATTTGGCAATTCATGGCACAATTTTGTTTAAAAAAAAAAGGTTTTTACTACGCCTGTCTTTTTAAAAATAATGGCATAGTTAGCATAAAACAAAAGTAGAAAAGGGAGATATGTTCGTTCTTTGGAAGCTCAGGGAACAGAAAACTTTCCAATTAGGAAGGGAACACCCTGGGTTGCTCTAAATGGGCGTTTAAGTGGGTGAACTAATGGAACTTTAAACAGGCGGAATGAAAGAGATGAAATTGGAAGAGGCACAATCAGAAAATGAGATCCGGGAGGAATGCGTTATCTTCCCCAACGGAAGCACTTATGTGGAATTAGATTTGTTAGTTCCGTTTTTGTGCTCACAAACACGTACTACTTATAGGATTTGTGCTACAAATTTACCTTTTGTGGGAAACAAAAAAAAAACGGCAAATGAAGAAAGGACTTCACCTGCGATGTCTTATTTATAAAAAATTTAATTTCAGAATCTACTGAGTGCAGTGAACTGCTCGAAACTGTGCAAAAAAGTGTGTGGGAAAGAATAGGTGGCTATTATTGGAACAAAACCTGCAAACGGCCTGCAAAACCAACGACAACGAAATTGTAGGGTGAGTCTGCAGAACTTGGAAATACATACGGCAAACATTGGTTTTCAGTCTAAAATCTGAATATCAACATATAGACAAAATGCAACATATTGACAAAATGACAAAAAGCTTTGAAAGAAAGTCGACTTTTCAATTTTTAGAGCAACACATGAAACAGAATAAAAGGGTATAATTTCATTGCTCTCTGCATCAAGCCCATATGCACCTCCATTGGCTTCATTGCTGTGTGCCATCAAGGAGTTTCATCCAAGGCGTCCCCAGTCCTCATAATTGGCAAGCACCAATACCCGTATGCAAATTCTCGGAATACAAATCCCGCAGTGTCTCTTCATTTTAACCGAAGCTGTCCGAATGGGCAGTCGTTTGTTCCTCTTCTTCGCCCTGATCGGGCTTTCTTTGGCTACAACAAGCAGTCCAACGAACACTGCCGTTTCAACTACTTCTGCTGCTCCAGTGGTGAGATCAAATAACACATATTTCAACCAGTGCTCATCAGGAGGAAGAACAACCTGAAAGAAATGTGAAACCTCAGTCAAAGGCCATCTGGTACGTGATTGCTGCCATTGCACTGGTTGTGCTGGTGATTGCCATCGCACTTTCCGTATTCCTCGTCCGTCGGAGTAAAAACAGCCGTACTTCTGCTGTCGTGCCCAAGACCGATGTGTCCATGAAGACCCCTGCGATCAAGACGATAGGAATTAGGACATCGGCCGTTGAGAAGGAGAAGAGCAACGCCAGTGGGAAGGATGAACCCCCGAGAAGTCCAACCTACGAGAATATGGTGGCTGCGACCCCCCAGTCGGAACAGTCTCCGCCGACGGAATGGATCGAACCGAAGTGAGGAAGGGCGGTAGATAAAATAACGAATAAACTATGAAATCTATATTTTATTTCCTTTTTTTCTATTCATAAGCCTTTAAGTTTAAAATCTGATGGTGGTCTTAGCCAACATTAGTTTTCCAAAAGACGTGTGGTTGATCATCTTTTCTTTCCTTTTTTCCGCCTTTATACAATCCGCTTATGGTCTCTATCCGTTTGTGTGTGTGTGTGGTGTCCCAGGGTGAAAGTGCGCTATCCGCGTGCGCTGCCTGCGCCTCTCATTTCTCCCTATCCCTCGCCTTTCTCTCGATGGTTGTCTTTAAATTAGCCTATTTTACTGGCCGGCCATTTCCACGGCCGTGGCACCGGTCTTCACTTTCGCGCCGAAGTCGCGACGGGCGCAGGGCTCCTGGTCTTAATACATTTGAGCAACGGTGTTCTTAATACATTTGAGCAACGGTGTGTGTGTGTGTGGCAAGTTTGTAGGAATTAGCATAGCCTGCGCTCTCTCATTTCCCCTATCTCTCGTCGTCTCTCGTAACCTCTCGATGGTTGCTTGGAATTAGCCTATTTTTGTGGCCGGCCATTTCCTCACGGTTGGTGGGCAAACGCGACTGGCGGTGCCGCAGGCACCCTTTTGCGGCCGCAGGCCGCGTACTGAGCGGACGAAGGCCGCGAACAGACCGGCCGTAGGCCGCCTGTTTGAAATTATAGTTTCCAGCAAGTTTACTATCAAACATAAGCTACTGATGTGCTGATTGCACACATGCCACACCTTTTATACCTTACCTTGAATTAGTTTCAAGTTGCCGTTCAGGATTCTATCTTTGCCCAAAAAAGCCGACTGTTAATGTTAAAGGTACTATAACAACCAGCCGCAATTTCCTTGGTTCAAATTTAAAATTTTAAAACTCCGTCATAATTTTTTGATAACAGCCTATTTTCTTAAAGAATCGTCATTTAGTCCCGGAAGTGTAATCTGACCAGCTGATTTCATCGATTGCGGCTTACATTCTAAGCCAACTGTCCTTATCTCTCTTCTTCACACTTCCAGATATCTTCTGATGACGCCTCCTTCACTCTCATGATTCCTGTTCTAAAATGCTATTCAACTACATTGTCGTTTTATCAATGCTTCATCTAGTTTTCTCCCAATCAGGGTATGAACCATCCCCAATTTGTAACTTTGGTGGAGTATATGAGTCCAGGTTTCACTTAAAGTTTGATAAACCAGAAAATTTCAGTTTTCAGAAGTGCTTAAGGCCAATGTTTCTTGGGACGTTTGATCAGGTGTGTTGCTATTTGCAATGTGAAGACAACGTATATTTTAAAGGCCCAAGAGGCATGTGAGATCATTGGTGGCACTCTTCCCTGCGTAACAAATGCAGCTCAAAACGAGGCTGTGAGGAAGAACACTCCCGGTTCGATATATACTCCCAGTTTACTCTTGTTCAGTCGATTGCTACGATGGACCTGACGACGTTCAATTCATTGCTAACTTAGCACCGAATGCGACCTGCATCACTAACTACGGCAAAGTCCAACCTTTCAAAAATATGTGCGTAGCTTTGATTCAAATGTACGGAGGATGGGAAATCACGTCTTGTAACCAAAGGAGCTCATTTCAATGTGTTTACGAGGGATCTACAGGTTTTCTTTTTAAAATTCGCAATTTTATGTAATGTTCAGTTTGCGACAACGGGTGGCACTATTACAATGGAAGCTGCTATTTTGTTAGTTTCCAATGACACAATAATGTTAAAGGTTCAGATTCAATCGATTGCTCCTTCACAATCCAGTTTCTCGTGGCAGGATGCGAAAGTGATCTGTGAAAACAGTCTAAAGAGCGGTGCGCATCTGGCAAGGATTTCTTCTTCAGATGAAAATGATTTTGTTTTGTGTAAGTATTGATTTAAACTCTCTCTCTCTCTCTCTCTCTCTCTCTCTCTCTCTCTCTTTTTCTCTCAATCCCTCACACTTAATGCACGTTTCAGCTCTTGGTCGCTCTCTTCTTCCAACCCTCGATGGTTTCCTAGCCATAGGCCTTCATTATGATCAAAACGGAACCCTCTCCTGGGTTGATGGAGACCCCGTCGGGTATACAAATTGGGGTGGATTACCTCCAAGTGAGACCAACTGGGAACTATGCACACAGGTGAATATTACAAGTGAATTGCTTCATGTTTAGTCAGATGGGATTTTTCAACACCAAATATGCGTTGGGATATTGGGCGGCATTCGATTGCACCAGTTTCATCTCTGCCTTTGTATGTCGTTTTGATTTGGAATAACCTATTTCTGTAATCAATAAAGTCATATTTTATCATTGTTGTATTGTACCTTAATTCAAAGATTGTTTTTATTTGATCAACTACACTTTATTCTGGAAACAAAATGCAACAATCTAGCTGCATCGATTGCGGTGCTTCAGGAAGTTTTAGCTCAATCTCCAATTTGTAACTTTGGTGTAGTTTAAGAACCCAGGTATGATTCATATGCGCGAAAAAGCGAAGCGCAAAAAGAGTGGGTGGTTTGGTTCCTTATCGTATAAAAAGAGAACAATTGAAATGGTAGAAAGCTATAAAAAGAGAACAACATTGATTGAACGAAGTTTCGAAACACCAAAACCACCTCGGACCTATGTATTAACCTCATCAACTAACCGGATAATGCGAGAATAAGGGAAAAAGTTATTCTGGAAAATATTGAACGACATTACGCCCGAGGTGGTTTTGGTGTTTCGAAAGTTCGTCCAATCAATATGTTCTCTTTTTATAGCTTTCTATCATTTCTATTGTTCTCTTTTTATACGATGATTCGAACCAGGGTCATCAGATTTGGAGTCTAGCGCGTACACCACTATACCAATGGGACGCCGCGCGGTCTGTCGAAAACGTGGTTTCGCTCGTTTTCGTTATTCTGTTAATCAAATTGGCTGAACGTTGGCACGACACGAGAGACCATTTTTAACACGAAGTTGGAACGAGAGTTCCATTTTCGTGTTAAAATTTGGCAATCGTGGCTGAATTGGTTTCGATCATACAAACCCTGTATGTCCCGTCCCGGACGGGAGACATCGCCATTTCAGAGAGTAAATGTAGGAGGGGAAGATGGTTTATTCTGTTGCGGACCAAGCCGCCGGAAGCCTTGATCATTCGATTCTGTCGCTTAAATACAGCCTCTTGGCGTGGGCGCCGATTTCTGACGTGGGGCAACATCTGACTCAGGATGCATGTGAACGGGCGACGGCCAGCTCCTTACAGTCGACAGTACGAAAATTATCGCAAAAACCGCAAAATTTGACATTTTCCAGAGAGAGAGTTAGAGGAGAGAAAGAGAGGAGAGAGAAAGAATGAGAGAAGGAGAGAGAGAAACAGAAAGAGAGAAAGCGAGAGGGATAGAGAGGAGAGAGAGAGAGAG